>CAJQZP010001331.1:7892500-9092500 GCA_907164705.1 Parnassius apollo
AAGGTTCGGAATAAGTAATATAGGCAAATGGTGAAGAAAAATTATTTAAAAAAGATCTCAAACATTCTTTCCTTTTTAAGGTTCCGTAGTTTAACATCAAAGTACCCTTATAGTTTATCCATGTCCGTCCGTCCGTCCGTCCGCGATTTTACTCAGAGACCTTAGGCGCTGTAAATCTGTAATTTGGCATAGTTATAGATATTAATCACGCCTACAAATACAACCATGAAAGAAAATCTTAATTTTTTTTTATTACATTATTGGTACAGGTAAAGGGAAGATGATTTTTTTTAAATATTTAGCTTTAAAGTGGTTTTTTCACTAGAGTCATGTGTCCCCCCCCCCCTCTATCAACTAAACTACTGTTTCTGGAAACGTGAAAAGTATATTAGCATAATAGTAGCATATATAATGAAGTTAAAAGGAAAACCATCACAGCTAAGTAGAATTAAAAATGTAACGAGTAATAGTCAACCAACATATAAATGCACTTATAACTTTGTAATGTTATCGTAAATAGTAAAAATTAAACATTTTAAGAAGAAAACGACTTAAATGCATTAGTACTACAGCTTTACTTTTTCCTTCGTAGGCAGGCAGGGAAAATCTTTCTTATTTAGTGCTTTCGCTTATTTTTTAGTTGGTAGTTATTGTAGGCTTCATTCAAAGTATTCATACAATGATATACCCGTAGTCTCATACAGTTTAAATTGTGGTACTCTTGGTTTACGCAGGCCACCTCAGGATAGTTTTGAGATGTGGTGGTTTTAAATCTTTATTAAATACCACTCCCTATAAGTCTGATCGGAAAAGTCTTGCAGTTACAATCGCCCTATTTGAGCATATTTTAAGTCGTTATAGCCATCAAATTACGGAAACCTTGGTAACACTTGGTAAGTTTTTCATCTTTTAAATTCAAAATCGTGGTAATGCATTATTTTTGTTGCTACTGGTTATTTTTGTTGTGAATGCGCTCACACACATTCGTAAGGGTCGTACGGTTGGCAAAAACGTTGTTACCTATAAATCACATTCGATTAGGGATAATTTAAAATAAAAGTAGGTGCCTTATTTACCCGTATTTTCAAAGACTATCATATCATTATTTAAATATTTGAACATAAGTTTGAAGCTTGCCTACACTTTGAAAAAAAATCCTATAGGTGTAAATCGATTATTTCGAGATTTATGGACATTATTTGTCAAAGCTTTTAAGTGACAATAGCATAAGTATTAGGGAAAAGCCTCAGTGAAGTGCGTGAAGTAGGACGCGAGGTTCAGCGTTCATGACAAACACACGTTCGGGATTGTTTTTAATAGGATGGGGTGACAAACGAGCACACAGTCCACCTGATGGTAAGTGGTTACTGTGACCCATAGACATCTACATCTATCTCCGATTACGAATGAAAATGCATTGTCACCCGTGAGTTTCCAGTAAAAAGGGTCTCCGATTCTCTACACTCACCATACGAAACACAGCAGCATCAAGCTACCATTTCACGCTGATATTCTGTGAGAGCGTGGTCCTTCCCCGGTCGAGCCGTCCCATTCGTGCTACAACAATACTACTAATATAACTGCTGCATGGCTCTACCACGTTCGGGTATTGAACAGAGTGTGTGTTGTGAATAGAGCGGACACTTAGCATTAAAATTAAGGCCTCGGAAAATTGTGCAGAGCGTGAAACGAAGCGTTTGACGTACATAACAAAACCCACTGAATGGCAGCCGTTGTCGATCATATTGTAAGCGCGCTGCCACGCTACGCGTGCCGTGTAATGATCTGCACCGAGCTCTTATCTTAATAGTAAGGAACTGTCTCGTTGGTCTAGTGGTCATAAACGCGACTGCTTAACTGATCATGGGGTCTTGGGTTTAAGTCCCGGGTAGGGCTAAAAATCAGTTATTGAGTTTTTCTGTGAAGAAATTCTCAGTATTCCAAACCTCAGTAGAATTTCTATTAGGGGTGTTTAACGCGTGTGCCTTGTAAAACACTGGTCTTGCGCCTGATATCACTCTAGTCGTGTCGGTTTGCCGTCGCATTGAACTATGACATTGAGAGAACAGATAGCGCAACTGTGCCTGCGAATACACTTTGGCTCTATAATCCAGTCCTGCACAGATGGCTTGTCTCTGTTGAAACTGATCACCGTGACCAAAATTCAATCTGATAGACATTATCATAATTAGTTTTGAACTATTTCTAAGACCAGCATTTTAAATGTGGAAAGTCGTTTTCGATAATAATGGTGAGGTGAATAATATACGTAATGAAAGAATTAAATATTCAATAAGGATACAGGCAGGTCTTTTTGTTTCATAGGCGATCAAAACAAATTCATTTTCAATATTAATGCGAATAAAAGGCAAAAATGTGATAGTATATTACTGGTTCACTCCGGTATTACTTCATAAACTTGAAATTGCGGAGAAATAGCTCAGGAGTAAAATTATAGTTTCAACTCGTACGAATTTCAATATCGTTGCTAAAGATAAGCAAAGCAAGCAAGAATCCATTACTTCCCTCCCGCTCGTTCTTAGCTCAAAGCTTCGTTAACGGAATCTTCATATAAAATGATATTTTGAAGAAACCTTTAAGGCAAAGGGATATTAAAATTGCAATACGAACATCAAAAGATAAGAAAAACAATAAGTTATTCAACTCTTTATGGAAATTATTTATATTCAAAATTATTTTAAAATTATTCTACTCATGTTTGCTCACGGAACCGTGAGCAAACGTCATTAATTAGAACAGTAAAAAATTGTGTAAAACTGTTTCTACAAAAAATATTTTTCAGAATATTTATATCATTTTATTTAAATGTTTTACAAAACTCGAACGTGAGTTAGTGAGTATAGAGTAGTGAGAATAGAAAAAAGTACGGTTATTTATCTGAAAATATCAGTACAATAACGGTAGCAATTTAGTATAACATTTAAATGGTTAAAAAGCAACTCAATCTACTCAGATTATCGACATTCTTATTCGAAAGGATTATTTACTAAAAAATCAGTTGACAAAACTAACCTATACAAATGTAGTGATAAGTTTATCAAAATATACTTATTTCTATTTATAGACGTCGCAAAAATATGAGATACATATCTTGGCTTGTCACAGAAATAAGCGCGGTAAAATTGTTCGCGGACGTAAGAACGTGTAAGTGTAAGAATATATACACAACATACGTACATGTACGCACATGCACACGCACATGCACATGCACACACACATGTTGCAAGAGAGGCACAAATTGTAAAGAATTTCGAGTCTTGTACGAACTCCCAGTCCTGTAGCATATAAATTCCACCAAGTATTTACGCATATGCTTGTGGAACTACACAATACCCCACGTGGTTTACGCTCACCGTCGCCTTAGTAAAATGAGCATTAAAAAAACAAGTGGTAATTTTTTTTCACAACCGACTTTAAGATAAATAAAATAATTTATTGTTGATTTTTTAAAACCGCTCGACCGATTTCTATAAAATTTAAACGGAATTACGTGAAAAGTATACCCTTTGAAACAAAAAAAATTCAAATCGGATCAGGCGTGTTTGAGTAATCGGCTAACATACATAAAAAACGATTCCGTCGGATTGAGAACCTCCTCCTTTTTTTGAAGTCGGTTGAAAATGAGGGTAGGGCCACAATAAAACAATATGACAAAATTGTTATTGGTATCATTTAAATAATACGTACGTAATACATAAAAATATGTCAAAAGAAACGCATTTAACAAGCAGCCTTAAATCAGGTATATATATATATATATATATATATGTATATATATATATATGTGTGTGTGTGTGTGTGTGTGTGTGTGTGAGTGTGTGTGTATTTGTTTGTGTGTGTGTGTGTGTTTATATATGCATATTTGTATAATATATTCATGTAGGTATATACATATACATATATTAATTTTCTACAAATATTTAAATTTATTATTGGCTTCCTTCCATAAATTGTTATTATTCATCCGAAAATTCAAAAAACATGAATTTACTATTTTAGTCACTTTAAACGTAGAATATTTAATGTATTAAACAAAATATTAATTTATAAACATGTTCAAAATGAAATAAAATTACGAAAAATAACTGGCTATGAATAAGAGAGAAAGAAAATGTGCGCGCGCAATGCTTTCTCTTGTAAGTCAAGCGTGCGTAAAGAAGTTTTACTTCAAATCACCTAAGACAAATCCACCACAACTAAGATGAGTCTAGCAACACTTCTCAAGGTAAAATCCATCTAGCCGTTTAGATACATACTCAAAAAACCTTAACCGCTTTCTGGGCAGTCGGATTAAATGAAAATAAATCTGTGATATAATGTGGCTTCCTTCTCTCTATCGACAGACATAATTTTAACCATTGAAGAATATATTACTTTAATGCAAGGAACACGCCCATCCACATTCCAAGCTCAGACCACTTAAGCTTCAATGGAAAATCCAATACGATCATATTGTCTTGAAGATGCTCACTAACAAAACAAAGCCAAGTAGGATTCTAATTGCTCATATCCAACAGTGCTGACTCACACTGATTCGCGCTACCTCACTGCGTGGAGGTGACAGAATTCGGATGCCGTCGAAATATTTTTTATTTTCTTAGATGTGCAGATTTCTCACGATCTTTTCCTACACCGCTAAGCACTTATATATATTGCAAATAAAATTTTGTGCTCAAGCGTTTATCCTCTATACTTCCACAGAAAATAGTTTTTTTCGTAATACGAGAAAAAAATTCCCCTTCGCTCTCTAACTTCTCCACTCCGAGAACTTTTTGACCCGCTCTCGTATTTATTATAATCAGTGTAACTTGACATCCTTTGAAGTGGTTTTATCTTTATAACTATTCGAACTTATTTAGCTTTATTTTTATTAAAGAAACATAAAAGTTATAAACAACAACAACCCTATCACAATATACTATAATATACTATATGACACAATGCACGAACGTAACAACTCATACGTGTTATTGCGTTATCTATATCCTATACGTTAACTTATAAAGAACAATTTACTAGAAAGTTTCCTCAAACACAAAGCGTGAATCTCTGATCTGGCTACAGGATATGATGTTTGAAGGAGTCCTTATTGACTTGGTATATAATTAAAATATATAAGCGAATTGACCTCGCCACAGAACACAGAGTTTAACTTAAAATGTAGTTAGTTCCCTCACTTCGGTATTGGAGCTTTTAGTTCCTTTGAAAACAAAGGTCTTCGATAACTATATTTGTTAGTGAATTTATTGCATTTATTGTGCAGATGAATCCTGGCCTTTCAATACGCTTTCGTTTAAGATATCTAAGTTAATAATGACAGACATCCGATTTAATAATAAGTTTTTTCAGTTTATGTGTTCATGATAAATTATTATTTATTTTTAAAAAAAATTCTTATGATATACTTACTGGTATATTTAAATATGTATATCTCAAAAGCAAAATTAATTTTTGTAACGTTAACTGGTGTTCTTGTCCCTATGGAAAATTAAATAAACGATTTACATACAATAATTTACAACACATAAAGGCGATGAATGTGGATATGTTCCAATCATGAGTTTTGGTATTGATTAAAACGCAACTTTCGAGACTCGTAAGCCTATTTTGCTTCAACCATACATCTAAAATCAATTTTGTCGAACTGCATGAATAGAACTGAACATACCACGTCGAATAATTTAAAGTAGAACCCTTTTAATTCTTCATCACAAAACGTGTCATGTTAATTAATTAAAAAATAAAACTCAGGAATATGCCCATTTCAAATTGGTCCTCATGATGTTTTATATATATTTGTAAAAAATATGTAAACTATGAAAAATCTCAATAAAGAATTATTATTACAATTCGTAAGATGATGAAGTCACATTGAGCGT
Organism: Parnassius apollo; assembly: GCA_907164705.1. NCBI lineage: Eukaryota > Metazoa > Arthropoda > Insecta > Lepidoptera > Papilionidae > Parnassius > Parnassius apollo. The sequence continues at coordinate 7,898,401 of CAJQZP010001331.1, forward strand.
TGGTGAACAAATATTTAAATATCAACATTGGTGAAAATTATACAGATTTATAATAGAATCATAACAAGGTTCCGAAGGTACGACGGCAGTCGTGTTTTTTAAAAAGCAACGTATAAACATAGTTCAAGAACACTACTCCCTACCTTATTGCTGATGCGCAAGCAAGATAGCAGGAACTTGAAGCAGGTGTTATTATTTTACGCTATTACAATTTTTTTTAACTATGACCTCTTCACTCGCGAGTATAGCAACCATTTTATATAACTACTAACGACCGCCTGCGGCTTCGTCCACATGCAATTGGAAATTCCGGCAATTTTGCTTATAGTTGCACCCTAAGAAACTATACTCTTTTTAGGATAGGTGTACCGTACCGTATGTTCTATTACTGGACACAGCCTACCCGTGTACTCATAGACTTATAGTATTCCAGGTCAATGAAGCAACCTTAAAGCTAATATATAAATCCTCTTTATTCCAATCCCTTTGGAATTTCGAAAAATCCTCAAAATAGGTATTATTTATGTGTAACAAATCAATGAAAATTGTATGCTCTGGGCTATAGACTCCTTTATCTATCGCCAAATGGAATGCCTCATTAAAAGGGAGACTTTTCGTCACTCATGAAACAGAGCAGTACTGTGTACTACTATTATGTAGATATTGTGTGCGAGCGTCCGTTTCCGGCCGAGCCGAGGTAATTATGCTGCAGCCACGTGCAACGTGGCTTTATCGTGTAAAATTAATATATTTCAGATTGTGAAATCAACTCCCAATTCAAGAGAATATTGATACGTGCACACACAAATTATTACTTTTGAGTTCAGATATATTTTACGTGTTGTTCACATCTTCGCTATTTAAAAATAAATATTCAATCTAATTAATAGATTGTACGTATTTAATGAATGAATTAATGAAATATACTTTACTGTACACAAGAAATATATATGAGGGAAAAGATATATAAAATATTTAAAGGTACAATTGGCGGCCTTTTCGCTTAGAAGCGATCTCTACCAGGTAACCATTGCAAAGGATAAAGTGACCTGTGAGAAATCGTAAGAGTGTACGTAAGTTGTTGAAAAATACACACGACATAAAATTACATATAATTATATAATCTATAAATACGTACATAATATAAAGACTATATACATTTTAAATTAAAAAAAATATAGGCATATACGAGAGCAAAAAGAATTAAACAAGTAAGTGTAATCAAAGCCTTAACGTAAGAAAAAATAAGTAGGTAGTGTTTCGTTTAGAGGAATAATTATTTAAGGAGGAAAGAAGTGCGCTTTGACAAGTTTTTTAAACTTTTCAATAGAATTCCAGAGTCTAACAGCTTCAACAGAAAAGGATTTAGAATAAAAAGAAGTGTTTTCAGAGAGAAGAGAGCGTCAGTTAGTGTCACCAAGAAACTCAAAACCACTCTTTAAGGTAAGCAGGGGAAGTGGGATTGAATAGAATACGGTATAAAAAAGAAAGAATGTGACTACTCCTGTGAAGATGAATCGGAAGCCACTTGAGTTTTTCGCTATATTCGGAAATATGGTCATATTTTCGAAGTCCAAATATGAACCGTATGCAAAGGTTTTGAATGCGCTCAAGTTTATTAAAGCAGGTCCTCATTTAAATTTGGATAACATGTATCAGCATAATCTAGAATCGGTAAGAGGAGTGATTGTGCAAGCGTAATTTTGGTAGGTATAGGTAGGAAATTGCTTATCTACGGAGAGATCCGACCGACACAAACACCCTCCTACTCACCTCACTTACCTGCGGAGCCCAAGATAAAACTTTGTCAAAAGTAACACCTAGATTTTAGAACGGAGAACGGTGCCACTATATGACAGGGGTGTCTCATCAGAAACAATACCATATATAATACATTTTTCTTGGTATTGTAATCATAATAACAATACCAAGAAAAATCTATATGGGTAACCAATTTTAGACTACCTATTATTATCGCTTTTGTTTTTGATGGATTTAATTTAAAAACATGTGACTTACTCCAATCCACACTTAATTCAAGACCATTGTTTAATAAGCCTATAGTATTAGGTAATTCCATCAATTTTGTATGAATATATACTTGGAGACCATCTGCATACAGGTGATGGAGAGAAGATAATTGGAGCGTAAACGAACTTATGAAGATTGAAAAGAGAAGAGGAGACAACACGCCACCTTGCGGTACACCGACATTATTCGTACACCAGTTGGAGAATAAGTCATCAACACGTGTCCGTTGCCGGCGACAAAACAAGTACCTATGAAACCATTCTGAACGAACTATGAAAACAGTCAATCGCTTCAGGAGATATGTTAAGAGAAGCTAAGATAGCTAATAATAGATCGAAATCCACATTGTTAAATGCATTCCTAAAGTCAAGTAATGTCAACAATGTTACTTGCTGTTCATACATACTACGACGAATATTCTCTGTAATCTTGACTTAGGCAGTAGTCGTACTATGACCAGCACGGAAAGCGGATTGAAAGGAATTGAAAAGACTCCACCTAGATAAGTAGAGGCTCAATAATTGTCGATAAACTATATGTTCAAAAACTTTTGTAAGGAATGGAATAATGGATATGGGGCGGTAGTCGGAGAAACTGGTGGGATTTGCTTTTTTGGGTATAGGAGTAATCTGGACTTCTTTCCAGGAAGAGGGGAAATTTCCGGATATAATGCAATAATTAAAGATGGATTTTATAACAGGAGTCAAGATATCGATAATAGGAATGATCATTTTACGTCTAATGCGGTTTGTATCAATGGCATCACCTTAACAATGCTTTTCTTAACATCACCATCAGTGATTTCACTAAAAATAAAAGCAGGATTGTCAGGTTTGAGTACATCAGTTACGTGAAGATAACAGATCGTTTTTGAATGATGATTATCAATCTTGGTGATTTTTCACGATTCACACTTTTAAAAATTTTTCAGAATTTTACGTGGTAGGGTTATACTGCGGATGTATTATAGCTGCAGCAGGAATAGATCGACTGGAACGGAGTCGAATAATGCTGTATTTCGTATGTTGAGGATAGATATAGTGTCTTTTTATAGAAGAGGGGGCAAACGAGCATGTGATGGTGAGCACGCATCACCAGGGGAATTGCAGATTCGTTGCCGGCTTTTAAAAAGGAGTAAACTCTTTTTTTGAAGGTTCTTCTCTTTTTTCTACAGGTTAGCGGTAGCATCTAATTACCTTCAGATGGACTGTGTGCTCGCTTGTCACCTTTATTAAATAAAAACTAAGAAGTGCAGCGTCGGCAAACGAAAATATAATATTTACATTAGGTAATTGTTAGTCGTTCCGAACCAAAATTAGCAAAACGGAATAACAAGTATTTATCGTAGTGTTATCTTATAAAATGCAAATCATTTTAATTTTGCAGCAAAACTTAACTTCTGAGATTATTAATGTCGCATACATCTTTGCTTAAAACTGTTTTATTTATTATGTTTGTATAAATATACATAGGTTGTCAAAAACAAAGCATGCGCGTTTTAATCTGCAAACATTTTAATTAATGTTGCAATGACCATACTGAAACCATATGGACCATACTTAAAACGTTCGAAATAAGATTTTATTTCCCACCCACGGTGATACAATTCCAATGCAATTGCAATTTATGCAACATTACCGCCCAATTTTCAATAATGTAAAATAAAAATAAAAATAACATAATTTTACAATCCTGGCTGACACAGATTTGTTTTTTATTTTACAAATTTTCGGCTCAGGACCGTTCTCTGTTAATTGGGGGAGACGTATAAATACGTTTACAAGGCTGAAATTTCCACACACCTACCTAGCTACTAATACACCTCAGATAAGTATTGCTTACTGTATTCAATAGGACTGCAAATGAGACAGATTATTGCAGATGAATACACGGGAAAAATAGGTAATACGCGTGTAATACGCAAATATTCCTTACCTGATGCAGATTCATCGGGGTAAATAAATAATGGGTCAAAATTACACTGTTTCCAATTGAATCCATATTTTTCATATTCTATTGTATAATGTGATATTAATCAAATAAAATCAAAATAACAATGCACAAAATTGTAGCTTTGCACGTAACATTAGTCGAAGTGGCGGCCAGCTCTCCCACTATTAGCTCAACAGTAAATAATAATGAAAAATACAATCGATCGATATCATCCGTCTGTTAGCAAGAGCAACATTTTGCTGGTATATGTTATTAGCATTCGCGAACTGCAAATTGGGCAATGGCATTCACACATGCATATTAATATTATTGCGCTCAGCTATCATTTAATTAACGTCATTGTCATCTTTCATCGGAATACCCATTAAATCTTAAAGTGATTTAACAAAACATTTAAAAAGCGTTTAAATAGATAAAAAAAGGTATACCTTTATTATTTTCCTAAATTTATCTTCCTATGTGTATGTATACTCGACTAACTAATGCATTATCTATAATGCATTAGTTGGTCGAGTATATAGTTAGTCGTATATTTATTAATTAATTTAAACACAAACAAAAACTTTTTAATATCACGGAATCACTTTACGTTGGAATGGATTGGCAAATCAATAAAGTAAATTTTAACTGTGCAAAAATTACAGAAAGCTATTAAGTAGTGTTTAATATCCCGATGACTGTGTATTTCCCTCTACATCTCTCCTGAACCATGTAATATAATTGTATTATATGTATATATATTATACAAAAGTAAATACCGATAGAAGGTAATGATCGTCGGTTTCTAAAATCAGTTTCTGTTTGTAACTTTTATAATTGATTAAAACGTTATAAATAATTTATAAACATAGAATGTAGATCCTCACCGAATGAATAGTAAAGTCAATCCCCAAGCAAAAAGTTTTACGTCAAAAGCAGTAAAATCCTACCAATATCAATTAAAGGGTTATAAATTGAATTTGAATTGAAATTGAATTGAATTATCACTGATAAAAGATAAAGCATCTCATTATTGCAGCAACTTGTAAATGTATTAAGCCACATTAAACACCGTGAAGTAAAAATAAGTTAAATGCGATAGAATTCAGGAAAAAAAATACAAATTGTTTAAGGTAAAGTCTATATACGTTCCACTGCTGGGCAAGCCCTTCTCTCTTTTCTGTAAGGGGATTAAATTCATATCGTTGTTATTATTCGCACTCGGTCGTTATGGAGTGGTCGCGTTAATATATACGTTGTCTCGAAACTCATCGATAAGTTAAGACGGGGCGATAAGTTAATTGGCATTAACAGCATTTGTGTAGTAACCAGGGGATTCACGTTGCCTTTTTTGCAACGAAAATAAATGACAGTATAAACAAGACGTCTTACAATGCATTACGACAGGTATATCATCTCTGTAGATTATGATATGATACGTCCATTGCTGGCAGGCAATATGGTATATGCCCCCTGTGTGCTATCATTTGTCGCATTGGAAAAAAAATCATACTGCATGGTTTTATACTGGGACATGACTTTAAAAAAATAGGCCTTGTCTTTTTATTTTTTTTAATACCAGAAATTTACCGTAATGGTACAACGTTGAACTGCTAAGTAATATTAGTAAAAAAAAGAATTACATAATAGTCTAAAAATAAATTATATATAGGTATATATTATAATTAAATAAAACAGGCATTACAAAATAACGAAGGAAGCCTGCGCCATCTTGGATTATTGATTTTAAAAAAATACCGGAACCTACCCGATGTGTGCTTCGTTTATGCATTGAAAATAAATGCCAGAACCACACGTTTGCACAACGTCACAAATCAAACGTGGATGTAGCATTAAGCTTAGCTTGCAATAATTTGCGTTTGTAGAGGTTTGTAGGGAGCTTTTATAGCAATCAACTCGTTGCTTGTGTACGATGCTTTAGGGTACGATTTATTTAATTGGGTTGTTTTTATAAAATACAGATATTGTGATTTAATATGCTCATGTTGAGATATCATACGCCACGAGATAAACGACATATATGAATTTCACGAATTGGTCGGCTGACCGGGGTAGGACCAAGCTCTCACATAATACCAGCGTAAAATAGCAGCTTAATGCTGCTGCGATTCGTATGGTGAGTGTAGAGAGCCGGAGACCCTTTTTACTGGAAACGAGGCATTCGATCTTAGTCCTCAGGGGTAACAACGCATCTGCATTTTCATTCTTAATCGAAGATAAGTGTAGATGTTTATAACTGGAAAGATTTATTTTGGTACAGTGATAAAACTGAATTTACGAAATACGAAAGAAATGCAAGAAAGTTCTCAAAATAGCGTTCACAATACACTTATTACTTATAATATCGCATACAATATCACTGCGCTATATTTCTATATGAGGTCATTCCATACCTAGTAACAATAAGCCTTTGGTCTGTAGAATATAAATTTTGAGGTACGTGAATATTTCAGACCATAAAGTTCATCGTAACTAGGAAGTGTAATATCGCGCTAGCTTAGCAATTAATGAATATACCGTATAGTATCAGTAATATCTACGTATATTGATTGCTTCAAATAGAGAGCGCTATGCTCTAAGTTTCTTCGTGAAATTGAAATCTGAAACGTAGATATCCATTTATTGTCGAAGATATGGTTAATGCGCCGTAGATTCCGTCTGCACGAATTCACATTTACTTTTGCGTTTAGATATTTAAAAATATGTTATGATTATAGCAACTTGTGTATGTATATACATGTATATGTTATACATATTATATAATACTTCTTTAGCTCCATCTATATACATATATATATATATATATATCCCCTCGTCTGTCCAAACGCCATAATATGGCGTCGAGTGATAGCAAACTATTTGTAACATATATATGACATATATATAAAATATATACATATATATATATCTGTTATGCATAATCTGATAGCTTATTTAATAATTAAATTAGATGTTGACTTATAAAAGTTTCAGGAGCTTCTATGGTACATTATATGTTTTACTCAATTTTAAATATTTTGACAAAACCATTTTCAAATAATAAGTAATGTTAAATCGACTTCATAAACAACTAATTTTGTTAGAAAGCAACATTTAAATTTTATATTCGTGATAAAATGTAATAACATTTAAAAAATCTTAACAGCAAACTCTGTAATGAAGAACCATATAGCTGTGGAATTTGTTTACAAATTTAACTTCTTGTGCACTCGTCTTATCTCTCCTCATCAGTAAAATATTTTTGAACCAGTCTTTGACAATGCCGTCATTAAGCATTGGCTATACACTTAAATAAGCCATAATAAATTATTCAATTAAATTGTAATAAAATACCTAGCATCAATACGGAACTTAACTGACTTCAAGGTTAGAAGCAATAAAATTACTACGTTATACACGTGGGAAAAATCTTTAGCTGTACACTTGGTTTCCCTTTCCAAGTTTATTTTTATTACAATACCCCTTAGACAAAAGATAGTTGTGGTAGCGATTAGTATTTCTAGTTAGTTTGTGGGCAGCGATCAACACTGAAATTGCTTATTACAGTTTTAATGGTTTATTTTCGATAGAATAAAACATTCTGCAAAATTTTCAATGTTTTAAGGACGTATAAATTACAAGTTATACCAGAAAAGCGCGCTTCCTGCTATTCGTCTGGCCAATAACCCTCTCAGAAATTACAGAGCGAAAGCAATGTAAAGCAATGCCAAAAAAAAGCAAAAGTATGCCGTTATATTATTACTTGTATGGCAAAATGATAAATATTTTGATACTTCTATTAATTAAAAGTATTTTATTATATAAGTATTAATAAATGTTCATAAAATTGTACTTTTAAAATATAACGTGGTCTTTTTACTTACTATTATATTTTTTATTCTATCGAATATCTGATTATATAGAAGGTAATTGGTGATGAAACTCTAGATGGTAAATAATAATAATATTACAGTAATAATAACAAGCCAGCCGAGCGCAAGGAGCTGCAAGATCAGATAGCAGACCCCCGCATCCATCATCCCCACCAGATGGATCGATCGATGCATGAAGCGGCATCTGCCAATGGTGGAGTGCGCCGCATGCGTTAGACAAAAAATATGAACGCAAACGCATTGCGGGCGGGATAGCGTATCGGGCTCGGATGCATTGCTTTTTTACCGAGCTGGAGCCGCCTATTCCCGTCACGGAACAAATCCTGGTACACCAAGTTCGATACATCATGCTCGAAAATATTTGATGATGCCGAGCTCGAAAGACTACGACGTGAGGCCATTCCCTCATTGAATGAATCGGCTATGGCTAGGGATGCGGCTCTTCAGGTGACAGACCAGCATCCACACATGGAAGCCATCATGGATCTTCCAGTTTTGGTTGATTCGGACGATGATGAAATGGTCTCCCATGAACTAGAGCAAATGAGAAGCATATTGGAAGAGGCGATTTTGGAAACGCTTAGCATGCCTTTTAAAAATCCACTGCGACTTCCCCGCATACTCCTGAGTAAGCGAAATCGGGCTATCGTGAGGGCTCTTAACCCAACGCTGGTGACCTATTTGGAAGCCAGTCTGGACTTTTACGCGACGGACTCAATTCTTTTTGCCGCATTGGCAATTTGTCGTATCATTGGCGCCAAACATACCATGACTGGACGCGGAAAAAAGTAGCGCCATCCAAACCTTGAGAAAAATAATCGAGGGTTGTATCGCAAAGGCAAGGGCCCTTATCGGCAGACTGACAAGCTTCAGGTCGGGTAATAGACCGAGGGTTACGCGCACTGTTAGAATGGCGTTTGCTTGGACCAATATTAGTTTGTCCCAGCCGGATATCACGCAACTAACGGAGCGCATAGAAGACCTGAAGCAAAAAATCGCTGCTTGGGGGAGGGGTATTCAACGATTTACCGAGAGGTCAAGGTGATTAAACCAGAATCATCTCTTCCAGAGTGATCAGAAAAGGCTCTATAAATCATTGGAGTGACCAGAGGTATATGGAGTGGGCCCAGGACCGAATCAGGCCGAGACTGTCGTATTTTGGCGTGGCCTGTGGTCAAAGCACGTAAACTACAACGAGGGCCCTTGGATAGAAGTTGTGGTAAGCCAGGGTGCGAGTTTTTCGTCTATGTACCCGACGGGCTGCATCATTACTGGCTGAAGGGGTTCGTAGTGTGTCAGACTGTGCTCGCCCGACAGTTTCCAGAGGCTCTCGACTAAATGTCGCTCCCAAGTCTCTTCACTACTGGGATCACTCACTTGGCTCTTTAAGACCGGGATACCACAGACTCGAGCAAATACCGCCCCATCACGTGTCTACTTACCATATATAAGACACTGACATCCATTTTGAACGCGAGAATCACTCGTCACCTGGAGTTAAATCATGTGATCATGTTAAATCATGGTTTTGGATGGTGGTCGTTGTACCAAGGAGCCACTCCTCATGGACGCGGTCATTGGCAAAGTGGTGAAACGCAACCGTCGGATCTTCTCCGCCGTCTGGATAGACTACAGAAAGGCATTCAACTCGGTGCATGCAAAGAGGGTATCGGCAATGGCAGGACCCAGCAGTACAATTCATTTTCGACCGGGAGGCCGTATGGAGAGAGAAAGAGCTCCACGGGAGATACTACAGGGCTCTATATGAGCCCTTCGTAGATACAGTCGCCTCCCTCAAATAGCTAAGTTTCGGTGACTTCTTCGGGGAAACCGAGGGTTTTGTCTGTGCAATACAGGATCAGGTTATTAAGACCAACAACTATCGGAGATACATCCTAAAGGATGGCACCGTCGACGCCTGTCAAGCTTGTCGCCATCCCGGTGATTCACTTAGGCATGGCATCTCCGGGTGTTCGGCGCTTTCTAACTCTGAGTACTTACACAGGCACAATGTAGTAGTCAGAATTCTACTCCAGGAGCTCGCTCTGAAATATGGTCTCGTGGATCGGAAATTGCCGTATTACAAGTACTTGCTGGAAGCCGTGCTCGAAAATGACCGCGCCAGGCTCTAATGGGACCGGGCCATTATCATATACAGAACTATTCTTGCAAATAAGCCTGATATTGTGCTGATGGACCGGGCAGAGTCAAGGATATTTTTGGTCGACATTACCATTTTGTATGACGAGAACCTCGTGAAAGCCGAAACAGATAGGCAAACAAAATATCTGGACCTGGCTCACGAGGTGACCGACACGTGGGGTGATCTGCCGAACGAAATTATTCCTGCAGTCATCTCTAATACTAATCGGCTAATCCCGGTCAGCCTCTCGGGTCATCTGAGGCGACTGGGACTCCGTGACGGACCGCTCCGGGCTCAAGTGCAGAAGGCGGTGCTCCTCGATACCGCCCGCATTGTCCACCGGTTTCTTTCCCTTTCCCCCTAACCCTCGGCCGTTTGGTCTCCCCTGCCGACGGCTTCCATCTGGTTGGACTTTTATTTATTTATGTCTTTTTATGTATTTATTTTATTTTATTGATATTTATGTATGTTTTTCATTTTGATTCACAATTATATATTTATGGAACCCAACCAGATGAGAAAACTATATAGATACCCCGATAATAATAAATAATTAACTAAAATTTTGAGTTGTGAGTAAAAACAACTTTGGCTGTGGGTCGCTGGTGCTTATGGTACTCATAGGCCTATGGTAACGTGATAAAACCTATTCTCTCTTAGCTTATAGATACTCAGATTGTAATCGCATGGAAAAACTGTAAAGTATTCCAATCGTTTGTGTACACACTTCAAAAGATAAAAACAACAAATGATTTATGAAAAGCTGACGCCTCTCTTTCCTTTGCACCATCGGCATTACGATCCGAACAAAATCATGCAAATTCAACGTTCACTCTCCGGAATCCTATAGAATACCGAGCGGCTGGCTACTCTGCGTCGGTTTTGGAGGCTGACGTGTTTCACATGTTGATATTGTATTGTGGTGGTGTAGAACCACCCATCCAATAGTCTGCCTTGTTTACTTTGTTTTAATCCATTTAAATAAAAATCTTTTTAAAATAAAGTTATTATTTAGTACACCCATATTACACTGTTTAATCGACGACTCCTCAAACAATGAAATCAGTTAAACAATAGCTTGACCGCAGTAGGGGAGTGTTTAGCTCGGTGCTTCGGGTCACGGATTTAAATAAGCAGTTATTTGTACGGTCTTTTAATAATAATTGTTCCGAGAGTAGATGTTTAATCGTATGCAATTTATTTAGAAACGTTTTAACTTTAAATAGCTTCGTAGTGGTAAAAATTATAATATGCTGTTGATTTATTGCCGTTTGCAATAAAATAAAAAAAATCCCCACAAACGGTTTTTTAACCATTTTCATATCTATCCAAAGTTCTTTCAATTCAAAGAGTATGGTGATTTTATTACAAGTTACCTGTTAGCGCTGAGTGTTCCGATGGGCTGTAGCATGGCGGAGCTACGCTTGCCTCGGTTGGGCTGCATGGCGGCGGTCCTTCATGACGCTGGTTGCCTTTTTTCACCATGTAACAGCGCGGCATCGCGGCCAACGCTGAAAATTGTAGGTAAGTATAAGTATTGTTATAGCATACAACATAAATACTACCACCAAAATATAAAAAAATAATAGTTTATTTGCCTTTTAATGTTAAAAAAAAGGCTAATTGATAGTACATAATACAAACTGAAATTTAATCAAAAGTCATCGAGCTCGGACATGTATATATGTAGTTTGTTGTGCAAATTTATACATTTTATTTTCTCTTACGAGCTTATAATAGTTATTTTCTTTATAGTGATAAAATCACTTTAAAATTTGAAGTATTTAATACTACGTTAAAATGCAGAGTTTCTGCGTAACTTGACTGAATGACTTACGAGGCGGAAATAAATTATTGCCCATCAGTCGATTTTTTATAAAAACTAGCTTCGCACGTGTGATTTCTGGATCTCGACAACAGCGCCACCTACTGGGCCCAAATGTGAACCATCTAGGGTTCCATTCAAAGTCACACAAAAAAATTCATCAAAATCGGTTGGATAGAAAGGCTATAACGGACATAGGTAGAAACATTTTTTGTGTTTTATATTATACAAAAACTGGCCGAGTGCGTAGCGGGCCACGCACAATGTAGCGGTAGGGTTGCATAGATGCCTGTCACAATACGTAGGTTTCCTTGATAATGAGCATAATAAGTGAGTTCGCGGTTTGACCGCTATAACGACTAAAAATGGGCCTAAATAGGATGATTGTAACTGAAAGACTTATTTTCATATCAGAGATATAGGGAATGGTATTCAAAAAAGATTTTCGATTGAAGAAAAAGAATTTCGAGTTTCAAAAAAGATTTTTAATTTTCCAATTTACATCAAATAATTCACATGCCAAATACATACAAGAATGGTCATAGTTGACTATATGGCCCCCGGCAGTACAAACCTAACCATATATATGGCCGTAAGCCACCTTCCCTTAAACCACCACTGCCCGAAATTACGCTGAGGATCGCCCGCGTAAATCAAGAGTATGACGGATGAAACTATATGAGACTATATAACAGCGCAAAATAGCAGTTTAATACTGTTGGGTTTCTTATGGTGAGTGTAGAGATCCGGAGACCCTTTTTTACTGGAAGCGCGGCATTCCATCTTAGTCCTCAGGGGCGACAACGGATCTGTGTTTTGATTCTTAATCGAGGATGAATGTAGATGTTTATGAGTTACAGCATCCACTTACCATCAGGTGGACTGATAAAGTCCACCTGATAATAAGTATACTAAAGTAATATCCCTATTATTCCTTTTTTAAACCAGTCCATAAGTGTGAAAGTTTAGCTTATCATAAATTATTTTTTATTTTGATTATTCCGTATCAGAATTATTAGAATCAAAAACAAATATATCTGTATATATCTGTAATAACTTAAAAGTAACAAAGAGGGTTTCTTTGGTATATTTTTTTTTCTCCTAAACACACAATAACTCCTAAAGGGAAATGCAAATAGAAAAACTTCTAGCAAGGTTTATAGACGTTTGTAAAACACCATGTTTTGTTAATCTAGATAGTCGAGGAAATAAATATTTTAAAAAGAAAAGCTTAAAATAATAGAGTAACTATGTCCAGTTATGATATCTATTATGAACATTTAGAGTATCGTAAAATTATTATGTTTATGAAAAGAGATTTCTTTTCTCGTATTAAGTAATTAAATTCCCATAAATCAGGCACATGGTTTATAAGCGTTTAAAAACATTATTTTCGTTGACCTAAGTGGTAATATATATAAAGTTAAATATTTTATTATACAAAATTCGATTGTAATATATTTAATTTCGAGAGTACTTGGAGATTATTATGTTTATAAAAAAAGCAATTAATTTTCCTTTTATTAATTACTAGCGTCCAATTAGTGTGGCTCGATTACGATTCAAATGCAGATGCGTTGTTACCCGTGGGGATTAGATGGAATGCACACATTCATTTCCAGTAAAAAGGGTCTCCGATTCTCTACACTCACCATAAGAAACACAGCAGCATTAAGCTACTATTTTACGCTGGTATTCTGCGAGAGCGTGGTCCTTCCGAGCCGACCCGTTCATGCTTATTTTCTAAATGGTTATTCATGTCTTAATAGCGTGTAAATAACCTCCTGAGTTCTATAAGAAGCATTTACTTTAATATTACAGACACACTTCGATTTTACTGTTGTATAGATTACAATTCGACGCAAGTTCTACGCTACAATGTTAGCTATGTTACAATGTTTTATATGTTTGTGTGTGTGCGTGTGTGTGTGTGTGTGTGTGTGTGTGTGTGTGTGTGTGTGCATGTGTGTGCATGTAATGATACGTGAAAAATTAAACACCAATTACACACAAATTTTTCAGTTACCTACGCCAACCTAACTTACTAACGAATTTACCGTTTCGCGGTAATGTAATTAAAAGTTCGGATCCATACCAAAAAAAGTTTGCAAAACCGAGTTAAAAGCTTATTGGCAAAATGTCGAACGAGAACCCTACGTAAAAATTGAATCGCGTCTAAATAGGGGAAATACCGATGCACACTCCTGGCAAAACTGATTGACACATGTGTTTGTTTCAATTTGTTCCGAGCATCGTTCCGAGCAATCCGATCTTTTGACACTTTTAGTCGCCCACTACACTGATTGTCCATTATCTGTGCCGCTCGTTTCACTCTTTGAATTGGTAAAAATTAGGCTTATATTGCTTTTTGAATGTTCTGTGTTATTTTATAAATTAACATATACTCAATCCAGAATCTGAATATCATCATTAGTCGGCTGAAAATTTAACTAATTTAATCGCCACAAAGTTTTATTAATTTTACCACATTAAAATAATGTTATTAAGTATAAGCTGCTTCATAAGTTCATAACACTTTATAAGAAACATTTTTCTACATTTTCCATTGTTTCGAAAATACATTGATATAGCGTTTACGCTGTCCTGGAAAAAATAAGAAATATGTCTTCTTAAAGTTTTAAAGCCAGTAAAAAATCGATAAGAGGACATATTGCGTTATTTTGTATAAATCTTACAAGTACAAACTTTAACATTACTTTCATGTCTATAATCACAACGCCTTCGTTGCTACGGCTTACTTAAAAGCGAAAACGCTGCTACAAAATAATTCTAGCGTCTGCACGTCTCCACGTGCTTCCAAAATAAAGCAATATGTCATACGTACTTGTACTGAGTCTACACAAATTCAATCTAATAGCTAAAAATTATGAAAAAGAAACTACACGACACTTGTTTTATATTATATTTAATATCAAATACTATCGAGCGGAGGTATGCAGCAGTATCTTTCTAAACATATCTTCATCGTTAGTGAACCGTAGTAGCAGCAGTGAAATGAATGATAAATTAGTAACGCTAACGTCCGATAGAAACGCGATATTTTTAATCAGGTGTTTATTATTACTGGTGTAAACTAAGCTGACGATTAATTGTAATTATGCGTCGACGTCGTCTTATTACCTTAGCCTTAAACATTATAATATAACAATGATCATTTTATATATTATTTTCTATATTAATATAAAAAGTTACACATTATCATACGATAAACTCAAATCAAAAATTTCGTTAAGGCATAATACAGTTTTATGACAGTCACGTGTATATGTTACAGTTATGTAAATAACAATCTTAATATTAGCGGCTATAGTGTTTTTCGTGTGATATTTTGTGTGATAGTTAATATCATAGTGCGTTATTTTTCCATAGCACACAGCGTTTGCTAATTAAGTAGCCGCTATGGCGCTATGAATATCGCGCGCGGCATCTACAAGTGTGGCAGCTAGCTTTAGCAGATTTTTTCGCATGCACACTGTTGTGAGCGGACACTGTTGCGGGCGGAGCCGCGTGCAAAACCTTGTATGGTTGTTTATCAAATATAGAATAAATAAGATTTATTAAAAGAAACGCAACTTTGAGATATACTTGGTATAACCGCGGAAAGCGAAACGGTAATAAAGACATTCATGTGAATTTACTTGTCAGTTTCGGAAAGTTCGTTCGCGCGAAAAAACTTTTTAAAGCATACCCCTTAATTTTTTGCCACTCCGATACCTATCACAGGAATTTTAAGCCCAAAACCAATTTAAAAAGGCCCTTGAAACTGCGTGTGCTTCTAGAGGCTTGGGAATTTTCCAGTGAAATTAAAAATACGAACGCGCAGCGTAACAAAGGAGATGAAACGAGCACTTGTTGCTCCAGCCAAAGTTATTGGTTGCTCCGAGGCATACTTTGCAAAGTATTCGGAGGGGCTTAAGTTATAATAGCCTCGACCATGACAATATTTCTGAGCTTGAATTTTGAGCCTTTGTTGATTATGAAATTATCGAAAAATATAAGATAAATAATAATTTTGACATTTTACAGTGTATATGTTGGTAACACAATCAGAGTTAAAATTATATAAAGTGTACGTAAAGGTTATATTGTTTTTTTATTTCAAACATTTAAGTCGTGATGTGGGAGAGCGTAACCATAGGAATATAATTTTTTTTAAATTAACTTATGATGTAATTTCTCTTATTTACAAATTTTAAATCCAGATTTATAATTATCGAATATTATATATTAATATACAATATTTTTGTTTAAATACTTGTTACAATTGAATGAAAGTGTTAAGTTTGTTACTTACTGAAAAGTTGGATTTTTTGTTCGTCTGATTTAGCAGGCACGGTGACGTACTTATTTTACGAGAATAGTTTTAGTTCGATATCATGAATCAAATCACCACTACCTCATATCGTCATGAAGGTGTGGCTTATGAGGCGACGGAGAGAAGCAAATCAGAAGACGGGTAGTAAGACAGGTAGGAAAACCACATAATTTAAAAAAATTACATCCAATGTGTTGTTCCAAGACATAAAACAGCGTAAAGAGATAGTTACAGAATTACGCTCTGGATCGATCCCACAGCACCCTTGCTTACGTATTTTCCCGTTGCTGTGTGAATGAAGTACAAACCAACAAACAGAATTTCGCATTAATATTATTAGTAGTCCTACTAGGTAAGTCCAACTTCGGCTGAGAAGTTAATCGACGGATTCAACTCGGCTGCGCAGCGTTCGTAAAATTATGACACATTTTCTCGTCAGCTTACCGCAAAACCTGAAAATGAGACTGTACAACCAATGCGTGTTGCCAGTGATAACTTATGGAACTGAGATGTGGTCCTTCACTGCTGGCCGTATGAGGACGCTCAAGATTGCTCAACGAGCTATGGAGAGAGCTATAATCGGGGTTTCTCCACGTGATAAACGTAGAAATGAGGATACCCCCGTTAGAACCAAAGTGATCGACATAGCCCAATGGATTATAATAAGCTGTAACTATAATAAGCCCATAGTAAGCTGAAGTTGCAATAGGCCGACCATATAGCTCAAAGAACCAACGACCGCTGGGGAAGAAAAGTTCTCGAGAGGCAGCCTCGTACCTGCAGGCAAATTGTATGGCATCGCTCTTCTAGATGGAGTTATGACCTGGTAAGACATGCAGAAAGTCAATGTATGCAGGTGGCTCAGGGCTGTGCTTTGTGGCATTCCTTGCGGGAGGCCTATGCAGCAGTGGACTTGTGAAGGGCTGTAATTATGATGATGATTATAATTATTAGTAGTGATGGATATCAAATGTACAGTATCTATAAAAATGAATGTTTTTTTATAGTTCCGTATTCGTTTTTATACCAATTATCTAATTACGATAAAACTTTGGTGAAATGTGCGCGTGCCCATATTTCCGACCATAAAGGGATTCGCATGCAGGGCTCAACTCAATATTTGCGCGCAGACGCCAAAACAAAAGGTTCGGACTAAAAAAGCTTCATATACGGGTTTCAGCTAGATATTTGCGCACGTCCGCGAATGTATTTGACAATAAAGGATTGCAACATGTATGTAAAACGGGCTCAGCTAAAGATTTACTAATACCACCTAGCAGTAGTGCACTCACTGTTCTGATCCAGTTCTATCTGAGATAAAATAAAACGCTGCAACGTAAAGTAACCGCAGCACGAATGGGACAGCTCGACCGGAGAAAGACCACGTCCGCACAGAGTACCACCTTAAAATACCAGCACGACACTGCTCTGCTTCGTATGATGAGTGACAAGATCAGGGGACCCATTTAATTTTCCACTAGGTATTCTAACTTTGACGTATGGAGAGAAAACACATCTGCATCATGTGAAATATACGCTCGTTGGTCACCCTAACTTAAATAAAAAGTGGTGCGTGTACGAGTATACTTAGGTAAAAGTTGTAGTTTTGCTAATTAGTGGAATACATTTTAATTTAGTTTTGAAGATTTCACTATATTTAATGTTTTCTATCCTAAAACAACGTTTATAAAAAAATTAAAAACGATGCCATTTAAAATTAACGAGATATCTAAAGAAGAGCGAAAATTGGGATTGTTTATCCTTATTCAATGTGTATAATAAACTTTATAAGAGGATACCAATGATTACTGTAGAATTTATTCTCATTCAACAAGAAAGAATTTCAGCTTATTGTTATAATTATGTTACCCGTTCAAGTTATTTTTAACGTGCATATCAAATTACAAGGCGATACCAATAATAGTTAAAGCAGCAGATGATCGTAAGCTTAACCTTACCGCATTAAGTCTTTAAGACAAGTGATTAATGTCTGGGCAAAGCGTGGCAAAGCTCTGTTATCACCGAATCAATGCAACTTTTTACTACAATCTCCTGTGAAACTAATTGTAAAATTTCGATGAATACTTAACATAGAAATAATTTACGTAGTGTGACCACTATATAGAATTATTTCATTGCTATAGTCATTATCATTGTTATAAAAATCATATATGTGTAGACACAATTATGTACGTGAATGTAAATAAATACACAAGCGTCACCAACAAACGTTAAAACTTGTGTATCAACAACTGCTGGTAAAATATGCTAATAAAATATATTCAATTTCGAATTTTAAGCCTTGGATATACTTGGGGACAAAAGGAGCAACATGTTGCTCAACAATTACGTGGAATGTCCCGAGACATATGTCGAGGAACATTTTGCAGGCCACACTAGTCAATGTTTATAGAAATGTCGCCTGAGGAGGTTGTGGCTATTAGTACTCTGTACATAGTACTTACTTCGGGAGTGAAACGCAAGCGAAAGTGAAGGTGGTGGATGCGGAATTTCTTACTACAACGAGAAGAAATAAGAATTAATACTTTAAGTGATCTCCAAATGTCTGATGGGTCTTTTGTGAATTTTACTTGAATGTCACATTTGATTCGGAAACTTTACTACAAATGATCAGACCTTCCATAGCCAAACAGGATACAATACTATGGAACGTAGTTAGCCCTCATATCAGACTTGCCATTGCATTAACAAAATGGCGCGAAATTGACGCGGGACATGTGCACTCGCTCTCGGAGCGGGAACATGCAACATGTCCCGCGTCACGTAAAATGTTGCAGGCCATGTTGCGGGTCACTGTCCAACGTTGCATCGTCACGTTGATTGAGTGTTCCACGTCATGTTGCGGGACAAAATGTCCCCTAGTGTATCCGGGGCTTTATCTTCCCGTGTTTGTTTTTTTTTTTCATATAATATATTCGCTATGTTCATATTACAATGTTGCAAGAAGATTAAGTAAGAAGATTAAGTATCTTTCTTTTTTTACTTTTTCAATGAATACTAGCGCTCCGATAGATTCACAGCCGGATTTTCTACGGTGTCAAAATTGTACCGACGGTAGGCTGTTTAAAGGTAAAAAGGGATTTAATATACACATCAAACGATGTCATGGTAAAGGTATTTCGGCTTCACAGCTTATCGTAGAAATTCATGACTCTTTTAGTAATATCTCTAATGACACAAATATTTCTCTTTTTTCGGAACAATTGTACAATTTTCATAGTACCGTAGCAGTGGTTAAAAGAATTCCCAGAGGTGCGAGAATGCAACTTGCTAAAGCATTGTCATGCACTATTCAAAATTGTTTTACGGTTTGTGAAATGAGTTGGCAAAAATTATTTACATTTGCGTATTCCAATTTTCATTTTAATAAAACAATAAATAAATCAATTACTTCTCAACTAAAAGAGACTTCTTTTCAAAATTTTGATTACCCGATTAATACTCATTTATCTCGACCTTGTCCTAAATTTTATTTAAAAAAAAGTAGTTGGTTCCACATTTCGACGCTTAACTTCAAAATTAGCTTGCAGGCACATAATCTCAAATCAAAATTTCAACCTACTCAACTAGGCTTTGGCACTAAAGGTGGCTGTGAGGTGGCGGTACATTCGGTGCGTACTTTAAAAAAAATCATACAGATGTTCTTCTGAAGGTTGACCTTAGAAATGCTTTTAACTCTATTGATAAGGTAGCCCTGCTAAAAGAAGTGGCTAACAATACACCCGAAATTTATCATTACGTTTGGCAATGTTACAGTCAAAATTCGAAGTTGTTTTATCAAAACCACATTATTGAGTCTGCTGTCGGTGTTCAGCAGGGTGATCCTCTACGTCCAGCTCTTCTGTTTCTGCTTTATTATATCAAATTTGAAATCCAAGCTGAATGTCTGATACCTGGACGACGGTACACTGTGAGATAAAGCAGATGACGTCCTCAGTAATCTTACTCATATTTTTCAAAATTTTTAAAATATTTGTCTTGTACCAAATAGCAAAATGTGAAATATTTATTTATAATAATTTATCTAATTCCAACAAAGATACCTTAATTCAAAATTTCAATCAGATTTCTTCAGGAATAAAAACTGTCAATACGGGATCGCTTTACCTGCTCGGTGCTCCGATTTTCGATAGTATTAAACCCGTTTTAAAAACAAAATTTGATGAATTTTTAAATCAAGTTGATAAATTATATACCTATATTAAAACCTCATATTTCCTTACTATTTTAAAATATTGTCTCCTTGTACCTAAATTTAGATACTTATTACTCTCAAATCCAGTCTGGAAATATTCGGACATTTTAAAAGATATTGATTGTAATCTTAAAATTACTTTGGAAAAAGTTCAAAATTTGTGATTAAATTCAATAGCCTGGAATTAAGCCACATTACCTATCAAATTTGGTGGTATTATTGCGGAGGTAAGCCACTTCTGTCCCGAAGAAAATGTCCCACTGGAAGTTAACCAAAAAAAAAACAGTGGGATATTATAATATCTATACGTATAACGTACCAACGGAGTATCCACGGAAATTTATTTCAAAATTTCCACAGTCAACAAGATCAGGCTTGCTTTCTAGCTGCTTCGACTAAGGAATCTAGTCACTGGTTACACGCTCTACCATCAAGTAATCTCGGCACATTGGAACTCGTAAAACTTGCGCATCACCGTAGGAATCCGGCTAGGAGCGGCAATTTGTCAACCTTACCAATGCCCCTGTGGTAGCAGCGTCGTGAGTTTGGGCTCCACGGACTTTCATGCGAGAAAAGTGCAGGTAGGTTATCCCGTCACGGTTCTTTGAACGAAGTCATCCGAAGGGCTCTTATCTCCATAAATATCCCCTCAATTTTAGAGCCTCGCGGGACTTTGGTCCCTTGGAAGAGAGGTAAAGCCCTAGTTATCCCTACTTCCGTTGACACTTTGGCGGCCTCTCATCTCAAGGGTACCTCTTTTAGAGCCGGGGCGGCATCAGAGGCAGCTGAATTCTGTAAATGGCGCAAATATGAGTCAGAATGATTGGTATACCTTTGATGATTATTTTAAATCCTACCTAAATGTATCCGGGGTGAGTCAGAAGTTATATATGTATATATATAACGCTCTATGAATCTATACCGTCCTATTACAGCAGCCGATATGCATCACTTGCATACAAAACTGACTATCTTATGAAATGCCTCAAAGCGGTTGTTATTTATAGTAATTCTCCATACTCATCAAACCTTAACACTGTGGTAGACACACTGCTGCTTCGCGGAAGAATTAAATAAGGTGGAACCACCTCCTTAGACGAACGTCATGTCCTCTTGTCTAAGAGTCCGGATATCACTAGTGCTGCGCGTCTTTAAACGTCAAGCCACACACATAAATAAAAAGTATTTAAATCAATGTTCCTTTGTACACATGTGGGACAATAGTAACTGTCTCTAAATACCTGTTACTAATTACTAATATTTTTACGTATCAGTATAGAAATTAAAAATAAATGGTTGTATAAAATACAAATCGAACCTATAAATGCATATTTTATGGGATTTTTAATACAGAACCGAAATAATAAATCGTATTTTTTCTCCTCACCTAAACTTTACTGTACGGATACGGTCAACAATTCACACACAGTCTACAATTCCAACAACTACAGAAAAAGTAAATAAAGAAAATGTAGAACCTCTACGAAATACGATATTGGCGCTACAAGTTTTGTAGAACCTCTACGCGGCTGTAAGTGTTTAGCTAATATTACATCTAAAAATCTTTAGTTTAATTTTATAACTATAAAGAATAAATAAGCGGCGCGTCATTTAAAGCTGGCAAGCGAGTCCATGACCCATCTCGTCCGTGAGTGCCGTTAGTATCAACTAAGAAAAAAACCAGAAAGATCTTAAAATCACATGAAATAGTGATGGTGGTTATACTGTCATTTTTAAAGGTGACGTGCACATAAATATGCAAATTATTAAGCAAGATCATTACATGCTCACAGCTGGGTCATAAGATTCATGTCGGGTATTGAATTAATAATTTTACTACCAAACGTGGCGATTTCTATGGTAAATAGACTTTGCCATAATTGCCACGCTTGGCGAGCGTATACGAGTAGTTTACATCGACTATTATCGGACACCACGGTCTTTCTGGTATTTTCCGTAGTCGAGTCTAACGACATCCATGAATAACGGTTATGGTTTCCTTTATGCCGCTACCACACGTCTATCTTGGCATAACTTACAACCCGAATCTTCAACAATGCGTATATTGTCAGTAAAATTTTTTCATAAACAAAATAGAAATATCACAACATTTCAACATTGTACGTGATTGAAATTTATACAGTCTAAACACGTGATTGAAAATTTGTCAGTTGAATAAAGCAAACGCGAATTAATAAATTAGTGTAATTACAGTGTGTCAAATACCTATCATGTGGTAAGCTTTTTGGATTTGGTAATCCCGACTGCGGATATCGTACGTCTGTGTTTGTGACACTTGATGAGTGTGGATTGTTGGTGTATGTCGGGCCGAATACATTTCAGTCGTCGGAGTCTAGCAGAACCAGGGTTCAAATAAAACGTTACGGGGTCTTCGGAGACTGGCCGTAGCGTTTGGACTTGGAGCATAGGTGGCAGTTTTTAGCACGAGCGGGTTAGGACCCTATATGTCTCGGCGCTCTCAAAGTAGTGCTGAGACATTTCCTTGAAATACTCAGACAACGTCGAAAGTTGCCAAACCCTGTGTAGATTGGAGTTTTACGGGTACCACCGGGTTCCGGTGGCTTTGCGAATGAAGCTATTTTGGATAGTTTGGAAGCTGTACACACTCGTTTTGGGTGCGTCGGCGAGTCTAGCGAGCAGTGCGGCGGTAACTAGTTTTATTTTACGCATACGCGTGGACTTATACTTTGACAGAAGGTAACGCCTGCATATAGCTACTTCCCTCCGATCCGCCGGTGGGGTACTATATGTATTCAATTAGATGAGATTAAAAGTACGTAAATTTAAAGTCAATTATACACAATGAATTTAAGTTAACTTATTAAGAGTTAATGCAACTACTCAATCAATAATTATGGTTACAGCCCTTCATAGGTCCACTGATGAACACAGGGCTCCCCCAAGGAATGCCACAAAGTGCGGTCCTGAGTCAACCTGTATTCATCTACTTTCTACATATCTTACCAGGTCGTCACTCCATCAAGTGGGGGACGCCTTACAATTTAACTGCCGGTACGAGTTACATCGAGAACTTTTCTTCCCTATCAGTGGTCGGTTCTTCAAGCTATATTCTCACTTTATATTTTAGCCTATGGTAATTTCACCTTACTAATATGTTGGGCTATGTCTGTCATTTTGGTTTTACTGCCGAATTCTTCATTTTTAAATCTATCATGTAGAGAAACCCCGAGCATAGCCCTCTTCATAGCTCGCTGAGCGATCTTGAGCTTCCTCATACGGCCAGCAGTGAAAGATCACGTTTCAGATCCGTAGGTCATCACTGGCTACACGCACCGGTTATGCAATCTTGTTTTCAGGTTTTGAGGTATGCCTGACGAGAAGATGTGGCGTAATCTCCCGAATGCTACCCTTACCTATTAAGGCTTAATTATAGGCTTACCCAGTCAGACTATTTGTCTCAGGTAAACATATTCACCAACAACTTTGAGCTTAGTGCTCCCAACAACTACCGGCCCAAGTGTAACATCAATCAATAGTATATTTAAAAAAAACATCTGTACAGGTCATACACGGTAGAATTCAAAGCTTCAAATGAAATAAAAAAATATCACAGCAAATGATTTATTTAATACGATAATTTTCATGTAGAGCCTAAATTTTAATATAGTAAATTAAAAGAACATTTTCTTTCGAGCAAAATTGCTTTGTAATAGCGCCAAAAATCAAATTTTAAAAGTTGACAATGTAAATGATTCTTTTTTCATTTCGGCAGAACTGCGAGCTCAACTATCACCAGTTAACCAACACACGTATAAAAGCTTACTAACAATCTACTTACAATGAAATGATTCAGGCTGTTGTTTGATTACAATTGAATAATTCGATTGTTTTTTTAGCAGAAAGTGCAGAAAGGGCGCTTGTGGAATGAAACCTTGAAACCAAACAAAATTTTTATCCAATAATTCAAATTCAAATATACATTTCCTATATCGAAATACTCGTAAGATAGTTAATCACATATTTGTATGCTATTTCGCAACTAAATATTTTTACAACATAATATATACTAGCCGTGAAAAGTTACAATTGCAAAAAATGCTTCAAAGGTTAGAAATGTTTGCATATTCTTCAAATACGTGACAGTGCCCGTTCCAGTGTTGAAAAGATGAAAAAAAAACACATTCAACAAAGAGACGAAAGAGGAAATACCTTTTAGACATCAAATTGAATGCAATTAAAAGTTTAAAGATATGTATTGTTTGTAGATTACCATTTTCAAGGTTAAATTATTTTTAATGTCTATTCTTAAATTATAATTTAAACAAGCAATGAAAATTTTTGAAAATATCTAAGAGTTCTGCTGGTCGTTTACAATATGAATTATGACGATTTTATACCATTTCGAAGTGAATTATTTGCATCTAAATTATTTGGAATCTAATTCTATTTGGATGCAAATAGCATCAAAATTATTTGGAATCTTAACTGTACAAATTACATTTATCTGTATTAAAGACTTTATCAATAGAATACTAATTGACTAACGTATGGCACTTAATTGAGGTGTAATAAAGAACAAATTGGGTTCTAATAAAAACACACCAGTTAAGCCAAACAAGGACGGAGCGCAAGGCGAAATTTGTTAGTACTTCGTGGAATTTACGCAAACTTCAATATTATAGTCTGTAACAACAACTTTCACCGCAAGCCTACAACTGTACTCTAACTTTAGACCAGCGTGCGTGGCTTGAAATTTGTTAGTACTTCGTGGAATTTACGCAAACTTCAATATTATAGTCTGTAACGACAACTTTCACCGCAAGCCTACAACTGTACTCTAACTTTAGACCAGCGTGCGTGGCTTGAAATTTGTTAGTCGTGGAATTTACGCAAACTTCAATATTATAGTCTGTAACAACAACTTTCACCGCAAGCCTACAACTGTACTCTAACTTTAGACCAGCGTGCGTGGCTTGAAATTCTTCTTGCTTCTTCTATAAACACCAGATGTTACATGTAATTGTAATGCATGTAGATAACAATAATACTTAAATTTGCACAGGAATATCGAAAAGAAGAAATTAAATTCGTACTAAAAGTCATTTGACTTATATTTACTTCACTTCAGCTAAATTTAGTTTGCTGTTAATTTGAATCTATTTATAGCAAATATTATTATCATAAAACTCTTATTGCAACTAGATAACTGAACGAAAATAAGCAAAGAAGTCCCATAAAGAGTCAAACCATCTCCTAGATTTTGATTGCTATGTTAAGGTTCGAAATGCTCATGGTCAATTCCTGTAAAGTAAATTGACCAAGAACATTTCGACTAGTACATCTTAAGACTAGTAATTCTAAAGAACATTGAGCGGAGATTGATATATCACAATTTTTTCTCCACGTTTGATGTGAATAGATTGCAAGAAGTACATTATTTATACAAGTCAACAGTTCTTAACACACATATTTTTCATACACATTAAATAATTCACTCATTATTAACGTGATGAAGAGTTTTATGGAGTAACTGTGATTGCTGGATCTCGACAACAGTACCACCTCTCGGGTCCTATTGTAAATCCCAACCATCAAGGGACCCACTCAAACACACATTTTTTTAAAAATAAGAATCGGTCGGATGCGGCAATTGATTTTTTTCATACAACACGTAGCATAATTAACGCACTTTGAGAAAGTAGTTTGTTCAGAATCGTTTACTGAATCGATTCCTATCATTTTTAATATAGGTAATTCTTTATCCCAAAAATAATTAAAATTACGTAAATTACAGTCACACTAAATCTGTACAGTGAAAACAAACTGAAATTGACAATAATTTAAGGCAATAAGACTTAAGAGTGCAGTTTTATTCGTATTATTTATTATTTTACTAATTCTGTCATTCAATAAAAATAAATAAAAATGAACTTTATATCAAGCACGTTAATCTTTGCGTTCGTGGATTTGTACTGTGACCACAACATTCTTCCGGAATTAGTGTAACTAGTTTGATTATCAGTGTATGTATTATGATTATAACATAATATACTAATTGGGGTGTCTGAGGGGGTGCGTTAATTACGTTACATATTGTATAGCTGTACCATATGGTGTATAGACCATGTAGTGATCATCATCATCATCAGCCGGCGGCAGTCCATTGCTGGACATAGGCCTCTCCCAAGGCGCGCCACTTATCCCGATCTTCGGCTACACGCATCCAGTTTCTACCAGCCACCTTGCGCAGATCGTCGCTCCATCTGGTCAGGGGGCGTCCCACACTACGTTTGCCTAGACGCGGTCTCCACTCCATAACACGTCTACTCCACCGGTTGTCACTTCTGCGACAGACATGACCAGCCCATTGCCACTTCAGCTTACAAACACGGAAAGCTATGTCAGTAACCCTGGTTCTCCGGCGGATTTCCTCATTTCGAATTTTGTCTACCAGAGAAACTCCGAGCATAGCTCTTTCCATTGCTCGTTAAGCAATTTTAAGCTTTTGGAGCAGACGTATTGTCAGTGTCCACGTTTCGGCACCATAAGTGAGTACGGGCAGAACGCCCTGGTTGAAGACTTTTGTCTTCAGACTTTACGGTATGGGTAAACCCGACGGAGCTTTCTAATGCTTAAATTTTAAATGCTGACCAGCCCAACTGAACCCTCCGATCGGCTTCCTTCTCGAAGTTATTCTTACCTAGTTGCAATATCTGCCCGAGGTAGGTATATTCCTGGACAACTTCGAGAAAGTACGATGTGATGATGTAAATGAATTCTCTATCTCATTTAAACCTGTGAAAATCGTAAAAAAAAATACTAGGTCAACGTTATAAATCATTCAGATCATTCAAACGTCTGAAAGTGGTTGAAAACTGATTTACAAAAATCCCTTTCATCCTTACATACATATTTACAGGTCAAGCTAATATAAACCCTATAAAAAGCAACATTAATAAAATAATACCTATTAAATTATCTCACAATGAACTCTGTCTCTTCTGTCAATACTCTTGTTCTGTTTTATTGCAAATCATACGAGAATTCCGCTAATGTCGTGAAATTTAATGGTAGCATAATTTAATACTACTCTCATACTTATATACATAAACCCTCACGCCTGTCACCCAGAGGGGTAGGCAGAGACCACGGACTTCCACTTAGCACGATCCTGACTCACCTCTCGCCTCCTTTACATCCATATATCTACGCATACACGCTCGTCGGTTAAGGGTATTCCTAATGTGGCCCATTTTCACAATATCGCTAATTTGGTCGATAAACCTTCGTCTAGGGCATCCCTTCACATACATATCATACATTAAAGTACGAATTAAAACATCAATATGAATTACTATACGTACCTTTTTTGACACATTCTGACTCTTCATAATAAAGTGTAGAGCCCCATTCACTCTATTTCCTGCATTAACTCGTCGTTCTATATCCTTATCATATACTATTCTCAGCAGAATAAATAAAACTGTCAATATTTACTATATAGATATTCAACGAAGCTAAATTGGAGTAAGCTGAATTGACAATGGACCAGTTATATAGCTCGAAAGAATCGACAACCGATAGTGGAGAGAGGTTCTCGAGTGGTAGCCTCATACCTCATAAGCGAAGTGATGTCTGAAATAATGATAGATGCAGATAGTCGATGGATTCAGTAGCTCAGAACCATGTTTTTGCATTCTTCGAGGAAGATGTTCAGTAGAGAACTTGTGAAGGGCTATTATGATGATGATGATGGTGGTGATGATTTAAAGATGACACAATATGCTTAATTCATCAAAACACATATTGCTTGCGTTTACATGAAGCAAATAGCCGACTAATGAATATGAATTTTTTGAAATAACATACCCGATGAAAATCTAATATTAAAATTCCATTAGCTGGTTTAAAAATGTTTTCAAACTCTTAGTGCACGTAGAAACGTAGCATAAAAAAACACGTATCTGATCGAGACGTATATGAGACGATCTGCAGATTACAGAATATTTCAATTAAAACCGTGAGATCGCGTAATACCTCTATTTGGAAAAAATAAAAGAAAAAGGTAAGGTAAAAATTAACAGAATTGTTAACCGCAAATAATAAAATTTGTGAATGATAAATTATTACATTATCTGAAATCTCTTTAATCAAAAATGCGTCAATTTATGTTTCAAATTATGTTTCAATAAATTAGTCATCATATTCGTATGAATATAATATTTTTATACAATTTAAAGCAACAGCATTCGTTACATTTTTTATTTTATTTTTAAGCTTATGATAAGAAACTTTATTAGAAATTTCTCGTGGACATTTTATAATTTCACATTCATAATTTTTTACTTCGTTTTTTTACTTTTAATGCAGAAAAATATTTATAGAATAATTATTATAATTATATTTTTTTTGTTTTCTCATCTAGTTGATATAAATAAATACTTATAAAAATATATAAAGATTGTCTACGAATTGTAAAGCGATATAAATATAGAAAAATAAGATAAGAGAAAAATAAACATAAACGAAAAGGAATAAGTGCGATAAAATATAATTAAATATATAGATAAAATCCACCCTGACATAAGCTCGGCAGAGGTAAACAAACAGCCTAAGGTAAGGGAGAAGGGTCATTAATATTACAATAAATTACAATAATAAATATATATTAAAATATGAAAAATACCAAGACATGTTAGGAATGCAAACGCGTATTGGGGCAGCACCCAGCATCGCAGTTTCGACATAATAAAATATTTATTATATTAATTTATTATGTAAATATAATATGATACAGAACACGAAAGGAATTCAGTCCAGTTTTGAACTTAAACATCTCTATCGTATAAGATTTAAAATTCTAAAGTCGGATGAATAAAGCAAAACTTTTAATAAGGAAATCATTCGCTTAGTGAACTTCGTAACAAGGGCCTACTGCTGTAATAAAGTTAGTTATCACTTTATCGACTAGCACGTTCAAAGTAGTAAAACAACACGCAAAACAAATAATTTTCAATCGTTTTGCATACACGTTACAAAATTATTTTCGGTGCCTGAAATATTGCAATACAGTGAACGATATAAATGGCAAGCTCGTGGAAGTTATCTATGCGGTTGGAATTAACCCGAGAAGAACCATTAACTCCCCCCACCCTACCTACTACAACACCCCAATTGCAGTTATTTCTGGACTACCTCTAAAAATGAAAATTTACCTACGATTTTACACTCAAAAATCAATATACATATAAAGTCCTTCATAATCTTAAAAGTTCTCTTGTTCTTTAAAAAAGACGATATGGAGTGTTGTGCCTTTTTTGCCAGGTAATGACAATATTACGGCGATTCATAAGATATCGTATATATCGTCCTTTTGAACAGCTACATACCGATTTCACAGCTTTGTTTTTTAAAGTCATTTTGAATTCTCCCGCAAACAGACTTGGTGACTTTCAGTCAGACCATTCACATACTCTTCAAATTACACAGAGACCAAAGAGTACAATCTGCCACTTTTTCTTGCGTATGTGGACTATGAGAAAACCTTTAATTCCATCGAAAATTTGGTGGTGATAGTCCCCATTAGCGATGCCTAAAAAATAAAAATGGATAGACTGATCACTGTCTGAGTACAGAACCAGAGTTGAAAATTATAACCCCGTAACTCTTAACCGTTGTTTGATTTTTTTTTAATTACTGGACTGAAAAGGATACGATATTAACGTCAATGGCAAATACATCTATATATGGTTATTATAGCAGAATATGTTTAATGATCTTAATATCCAAAACCATCCGAGCAGATATTTCGAAGTTCTAATGAAACCTCGATTTTCGAAAACTGGCGTGAAACCAAGAACTTCCCGATTTTGAAAGTCATTGATTATCATGGATAAAGGTCATGTTACACTTCTATGCAGGTAGTTGTTGGGAACACTATGCTCGCGGTGGTTGAGTATGTTTACCCAGGACAAATTGTCCGTAAGTCAACTTCGACCGAAAGGTCAAATATCTGATCCAACTAGGTTTAAGCAGTGTTTGGGAGATTGTGACACATACTCTTGTCAAGCGTTCTTCAAATTGTGAAAACAATATTGTACAACCAGTGCGTGCTGTGAGTAAAGGCATTTGAAGAAGATTAAAGTTATTGAGCGAGCTACGGAGAGGACAATGTGTGATACAATTTGTGTTAAAGATAACTGCGGAGTAGTAAAACAGAGACCGACATATTTTCATGGATTAGTAATTGAAGTGAATAGGAGCTGGCTATATACCTCGATGAACCAATAATCGATGGGAAACAATGGCGAAGAGAGGCTTACACTAATATATATATATATAAGGGTTTTTTTTAGCTTGCAAAGGACTATTATTCCAATTATGGGCAAGAATATATAAGAATAATTATTACATTTTCTTAAATATTTATAAAAACTTTCAAACACAAACACAAAGCCTTTATTTGCATGAAACGCAATTTACAGGGTCTTAAGTTAAATATCTATAATGTACATGTGCTTAGTCTGCTCCCAGACGTGCAAATATTTAAAACAAATAATATATATATATACGTGAAGCACATAAGTCATACAACCGGTCACAATACCGGAACCAAAGTGATAGGTCTATAGTTGCCTATATCTTGTTTATCTCCTTTTTTATACAAAGGATGAACTATAGATAATTTGAGATCAGCTGGAAATACACCTTTGTCAATAGACAAGTTAATAATATGAGCTAGGGCTATACATATATAAAAAGCACATAACTTTAATACCTTGGTAATGATTTCCTAAATGTTGCTTAAGATATTGTGTTTATATTATTTCAACATCTTTGATATATTTTATATATTTTGATATATTTTAAGGTAAGAGCCTTCCCATCGCATTGCTAAGCCAGTAAGTACAAAGTCATAAATCTGGCAAATTTTGATTCGTCGTTACAGTAATTGAAGTTTTCCAACATCATTCGATCAAGAGGATCTCGCGCGTTTATTCCGCACGTGTGAGGTTGACATTTAGTGAAAAAATTGGCTAACTCGGGAAAGTATGTCGATTATGTCTAGTGTTAATTTATAAAAGATTTATATTCAGCCTTTTCTCCAAAGCCAAAAAAAAATATAATTAAATATAATTTATTAGTACCTATTTAATATAATTTATTAGTTTATTTTGGATTATTTTTAAACATATTTAATTATCCTAAAAATTGACACTACTGTCCTAATTTATTACTTTCTAATTTTATCTTGGCATTATTACAGAATAAGTTCTTTAAATTATGTTTTCTAATAACACTTTTTCATACTATTCTAAATTAACAATTTATCGAGAGCATATAATAATTAGATTCAAATTAGCAAACCAGAAGGCCAACCTACCTTTTTAAGAACAATTATCTGCAAACTCAAGGAAGATACTAAATTTATCTTCTACCTGCTTTCAAAAAAGCAGGCCCTTATTTATTCGCCACTACTAATATAAAAAAGAGTTGCATAAACAATGTACTGAGTTTATATGCAATGTTTACTTTACAAATGTTACGAATTCGTAGCACAAGGCAGCTTAGTACCGACCAATTAATCCCTTGAAACTTCGACGTAAGCTACTCATTAACAAGCGTGTCTTTACGGACGTACAACAAAAACCATTCGAGGTACCGTTCCCGCATCAAGCGCGGGTCAGAATTGTGAATAAGTAAAATAATAATCAACAGGTTGTGGAAATTTCACAAGCTTAAGCGAGCGCGTTGCTGACGCGGAACGCTGATATTACACCTGTTAGATCGCGCCGTTGCAGTGATTTGTAACGTGCGGGGCGTCTATAACGTCCGACGGTGCACTACCAACTAGCGAAAGGTAGAGGTGCACACCTACACCTGCATCTGCGCTCATGTACATCTATTTACACAATATGACAAGGTAACTCGCGCCAGTGCAAAGTTCTACGTTAGTTTCCGGAAAATTTAAGTACTTAGTCTTTTTATCTGCATTTTTACAAAATTAAAAACTCATAGGTCTGTCTGTACTCGTATAACCTCATTTGTAAATAATGCATTAGAATTATTCAATATGATTTCATCGCTTATTTTAAGAATTATATACATTTAAATATTTTGTGCAAGTCATAGGATCAATTCCATATATAACGAATAATTATGATTAGCTGTATGTTTCATTATAATTTTAAGATATAATTTATTAACATTTTATATAAAAATGATATTTTTCCGTTTCTTACATTTTTTTTAAATCCCGCTGGGTTGGCTGGTTCTTTCCGAAACGGAGGGGTTTTTCCGAACCAGTGGAATGGACATGAGTGACTATCAATAAATATTCCTTTATAAAATGTAAAATTAACATAGAATAAAATTGATGCAGTTTTATTTTACTTTATTCTTTTTCGTTGATTGAAATGCAAACGCCTTAAATTTAATATTGGTTCAAAAATATTTTATCGCAAATAGTGATCAATACATTTATAAATATTTCTTTTAATTTACATTACAAATGATTTTT
Source organism: Parnassius apollo (assembly GCA_907164705.1). Lineage (NCBI taxonomy): Eukaryota > Metazoa > Arthropoda > Insecta > Lepidoptera > Papilionidae > Parnassius > Parnassius apollo. Next base: position 7,931,279 of record CAJQZP010001331.1, read on the forward strand.
TAATTTGAAATTTAAAATTGAAAATTTACGTTCTAGTAAAAAAAAATTAAAACGCGTTAACCGAACTAAGAACATTTTACGAATATCTAGTGACAAAACCCGCACATATAACTTTATTAAGATACTTACCTAGTTAGTTAGCTGAAAGAAAATGAACTCTCTTCTTGGATAACGCTTTGTCAGACTAATGAACAATAGCTTTAGCCTGCTTCCGTGGGTTGAAGATGCTCCAGATACCACTTAAGCGTTCGTCCACCTAAATGCTAATCGCGTACGCGGAATGTTACCCAACTAGAATAATTGATTTAAATATTACCCTCTTGCCTCTTTTAATTTAGAAACTCTTAGATTTTGTGTCATAATTATTATTCCTACATAAATTTTAGAAATATTCTACATAAATATAATCGCAAAAAATATTCAGTTATACTTTACGATTAATATTGCAGTTATATATAAAGTCGCTCAAATCGTGTCCTAAATTTTTCGGTAAAAATTTTTTCAGTTTTCTATTTTCATTAAGAAATTGTATAATATGAAATAATTATATTAAGAAATTGTATAATAATGGTGTTTTGAAAAGTTGGTTAAGGAATTTATAGCTTTTTTAATTTAAAGAATTAGGTCATTAAAATTTATTTCTTTATTATGATATAAAGTTGTCATTATCATGTTAAAAAATTAAAATTTGCGTATTTGTGTATGTGTCATATTTTATACCGCCAAAGTGCAAAAGAAATTTCTATATAACTCCTTTTATAATATTAAGAATCGTCGCATTGCAAATTGCTAATAATTTAATCCTAAACTGGCATTAACTAAACTTGACTGGCCTTCTTCAATAGCATCTTTATTCGTCATATTTCCGATGCGATGGAAAAAGCTTAGAAGGTCAAAACGAAAACCAAGTATAAACGATGTCACATACAGGTGACTGGTGTCCAAAGAGATGTTCCCCACTCATAAGGCTTACTGTAATTTTAATTAAAAAAATATGTTTTAAAGAAACCTCTTAGCCTCTTATATTAAAAAAGAATTAAAAAGATTTTTTTTCATAAATACCTAATTAATCAAATGAAAAATTGCTACAAATAAAACTTTTCTTATCCCATACTTTATAAAAATATATCTTAATTTAGTAAATAATTAAATAAATGGCGACAAATATGCCGCAATTAATGTTGTATTAGTTATCAAAAAAATCTTGTGATGTCATTCAAGAAGTTATTTTTATAAAATTAGAAATTTCATTCAGATATAAAGGCACAGGGTACACACATTCAGGGTAAAGAAACGGAAATAAAGGGTTGTATATGAAATAATGAGGCTTCCATAGCTGGCAGATATAGGAAGCGGTAGAAGCTCGTCAAAGAGCTCGGAGCGTGTAGTCGGATTTGATATAAGTAAATAAATTCCAAATGAAAATACTTCTTACATAAAGGTCACAAGAATAGAACTGAAATTTTTATGCCGAATTATTTCGGTGTTAGTAAATAATTAAATAAATGGCGACAAATATGCCGCAATTAATGTTGTATTAGTTATAAAAAAATCTTGTGATGTCATTCAAGAAGTTATTTTTATAAAATTAGAAATTTCATTCAGATATAAAGGCACAGGGTACACACGTTCAGGGTAAAGAAACTGGAATAAAGGGTTGTAGGTGAAATAATGAGGCTTCCATAGCTGGCAGATATAGGAAGCGGTAGAAGCTCGTCAAAGAGCTCGGAGCGTGTAGTCGGATTTGATATAAGTAAATAAATTCCAAATGACAATACTTCTTACATAAAAATTCCTGCAAATTCCTGCCAAACGATTCTAAATTTTAAACAAACCCTATTCACTCTTTCCTTAAAAACACCCATAATATAATGGGTTGAAAAGACAGATGCCGGAAAATTATTCCACTCCCTTGCTGTACGCATTATTAACGATATAGCAAACCATTTGAATGGGTGGTATGTCGATGACAAAGGGGTGAAGAGCGGCCGAGCGCCTGGTGGTCTGTTGTTGGAATGAAAAGGTAGAAATTAAGTCATTAGTGATATATTGAGAAAATAAACGAGCCCTGAAAATATTCATATGAACTTACTGATGGACAGCACATAGTTGACAAACTTGTAATAATTTGTGGTATCGGTACACAAATAAAGCGATCTGAATCACATTAGTCATTTATGCTGAAACGTAGATCCAGTATAATAATGGAGACGTATGGCGCAGTGAGTTGAGTTGATCTAACAAAATAATTTCTGCACAGAAAGATAACAAGAAGTGCAAAAAGTGATGGATAACACCATAGAATACTATAATACACAATAGAACGGCTGTCGACCTTTCTTTGTAGGATTGGGAGGATTGGCGTCGCCGGGAGCATACATACAAGCAATTACGTCGTATTATCAGTTATCACTACTACAAACACATTTTAGACTTTTGATTAATGTTTTTGACACATAAATGTTTCTTTATTTCTGTTTCTAATATTCACAAAATATAAATAGTTTCGACTTACTGGTTGTAGAATATGTCTCCTTTATTTAAATTCCATTTCCCGCTGTTCTTTCGACACGTAATTATTGCACAACTTGCCATTTTTTAAATAATTTGCATGCAGCGACGCTTGACACGAAAATTGGAAACGATGATGTTGACATTTATACGTGTGAATTGACGTGTTAGTAACATGTTAGTGGCTACACGGGCTCCGCTCACTCCCCCGTTCTATTATGTATATATTATAGTATTCTATAGATAACTCCTACAAATAACCGATACTTGTTAATTGATAAAGTCAATTTACGTACTACTCAATGAAATCACACGTCCACACAGCTCAACAAATTAGAAGAGTTTTGACTGGAAACTCTCCGTCATCCACCTTACTCGCCAAACGCTATAATTTTTACAGAGGAAACATTCTCAGACCTGACGGTGAAAAACACTTTTTAAGAATTTTATTGATTCCCATAGTTTCTATAGCAGCTGTACCAATAAAATTCCATTTACTTTGCAAAAGCGCATCGACTTTAATTGGCATCGACATTGATTTTCATTAAAAAATGTAAATGTAAAATGTCAAATCAAAAAGCTCTTTTTAATTAAGTACATCAGTCTCATATGACTAAGAGTGTCACTTGTTGTACTTAACAAATGTAAACATTAATTATTACATAAATTCTGTATTTTAAAAAGATAGATTTAGACACGGAAGATTAATTAAAGTTTGTTCTATAAAATCACGACCGAATAGAATACGCTGATGTAAGTCTGTCAACCTAAGAGTAAAACAACATGACGGATAGCATTTCAGCAGAGACGGTATTATGGTGAACTATTATTAATTATTAATTATTTGCTGTTATTAGTACTAGTGTCAGAGCCCTATCCGACACAATTCCGATGATTCTGTTGATAAGTCAGTCTGAGCAAGATTAGAATGGCTGTCCAGCATATTAAAAACCGCAAGGCCCCAGGCGAGGATGGAATTACAGCGGAACTTCTGAAATCAGGTGGAAAAGCGGTACTTTAAGTCCTTCAGAATCTCTTTATATTCTGTCCTCCATGGTGGAACTACTCCGGAGGCATTGAGCAGAAGTTCGGTGGTCTTGTTTTTCAAGAAAGGCGATAGCGCCCTCTTGAAGAAATACAGACCAATTTCCCTTCTGAGCCGCGCCTAAGTGCTGTTTTCGAAAGTTATTAGGAATCGTCACGCACGCAGGCTCGATGACTTCCAGCCTCCCGAACAAGCTGGTTTCCAAAAAGGCTTCAATACCATAGATACCACTTCAATATGCAAACTATCAATCTAGCAACGGTGAAGCTGCAGCATCGCCCAAATTTCAAGTCAATTAAATGCAGTTATATTCCTTGATGTTTAAAATAATAAGTTACTGAAAAATATGTATGTGATTTGTTGTAATTTGTGTTACTAAACCCTATTTGGCAAACTAGTTTGTTCCGGTGTTAGGGCGTCGGGAAGGTTTGTTGACGTCCAGACTCAGATAGGCCTACATCTGTAGGCATGTTAATTGGACTCAAACTACCCAGTCTCTATCGACATAAGTATGAGAGCAAATTAAATAAAAGCAATATTATGAACTTTAACTGAGAAAGTAGCAAATAATGCAATGAAAAACTTCTGTTGAGTAATTTTGCTCTTAAGCCTCTTTTTCGTAGCGTTGTTCGTAGCTGTAAGCGTAGAGCTGTATAAATTAATATGTTAATTCATTCTGTATAGTAGAACTACATTTTTCTTTTTTCATAACAAATAAGGAACTGAAAAAAATATTAAAGATCGTTGGTAATAAAGCAAATATTAAAATTTACTAGTTGTAATATGTACCGAATAAATGAAAAAATCTCTGTGATTTTATTGCACAAATGTTTCGGTAATTAATGTAATATATACAAAATAATTTTTGTTTCTTCGTATTTTATGCGCTGCCATACCGTTCATCAGATTGCGATAAAACTTTGTCAACTTATTTCTTTGCACTAGTGCGAACAGTAGGTGCCGGCGTATCGTACCGACAAAGTTATTTGAAAGTTTTATATAATTTAAATTTGATGAATGTATAATCATTGCTAATTAAACAACATAACTCTTCCAAATATAATACGATATTTCCACAATTGTTTCTTCTGTGGCAACAACGTACCAGGTCCCAGCCAGTCTAATATATAAAAATGAATGCTTGTTTGTTCTAATGTGAAATTTATTACGCGCTACCATACCGAAAAAATTATTTCAAAGTCATAAATCATTTAATTTCAATGAATTTATTATCATTCATAATAAAACGATACTACAACTATTCCACATTTAAAACAATATTTCCACAACTATTTTCTTCTGCGGCAGCAATGCGCTTGGTACCACCAGATAGTACAATATAAAATTTATTCCTACTTATGCAGTTATTAATGTTAAATTATTCCTCTCTCACATCTTTCTTTTATTCTCTCATTTCTTTTCTTTCTTATTTATTTGTAATTAAAGTTCCACTCTTACGTACTAAGTTATTAAAAAATCTTTACAAATTTTTCTCTTATTTTCCTAATCTTTACGTCGTCTCAGAATCTAAGCTTTAATAAAATGATTTGCTAAAAGTTATAACAGCGCGCGGACATAAATCTCTAAATAAATAAAGTGAAAAAAGAGCGCGCGGGAACCCTCGAAACTTTGCTTGAAACGTAAACAAAAACTTTCGTGTCTACAACTGATGTGTTTAAAATAATTATACCAAGGTTAACTTTTAACAACGCTGATTGTAGCTACACTTGGCGACTCTCTCGTCATACTCACTCCATTGTTCAAGAAACCGCTAACATAAATATAACCTAGAAACGAAAACTCCAACGTCTTTAGTCACATGGAAAATACACGTGTGGGAAAAATATTCTTTTATTTTCATATCACAATTAACTCAGAAAACTTTTCTACGGCCGACCTGGGGTGTTTGCAATAACTTACCTGACTTTCACGGAGCCTCCATGTGTTAACAGGTGGCCTTGGCAACAAGTCGTGGAGGGCTCCACAGGTCGCGTGCGGCGGCTGCGACGGCCCGGCGACGACACGCGGACGGCACGCGATTAACGCAAGCGCGATACTCTCCTCCCCCATCGATTTTCGCCGCCTTCGGCGCGGTATTTACTAATGCAGAGAAATGCCGGGTTCCCCTTCCTTAGATTTTCCCCAATTCGAAGAATACGTAGCCGCTTAATGTCAGTAGAACGAAAAACGAAGCAAACTGAACGGTAAGCGATATAGGTAATATAATAGCGGCCAGGGAAGCCATTCGTCAGCAGGAGCCGTTTTAACCGCCGCGCCGCTAACATTAACATTTTACGTGACGTGCCTACATTTCTTTGAAATACATGTCGTAATAGGCTAAAGTTTAATCCAATAAACGAGAATCAGTCACATAAACGAGACTTGATCATTTATCGAACTTATTCTAGTTTGTGTAACTTAGTTACTTAGTTCTTGAATTATTGATGAGTTGTTGAAGTAAATTTTACGGTAAATATTAAATAAAAGTTCAATAGTTTTTATACTTAATCCTTTCACACAGACCGACAAACGGGGAAAACAATAAACTGAAAATCCGAAAATAACATACAGACACCACATTCCATTTCCTTCTTTTACTTTATTTCCCCCTTTTTATCTTATTATTCTTCCTCATCTAATAGACCACCTCTAATAGACCACTGTTGGACATTCTGTTGGGTCTCTCCCCGTAGTCAAGTCCCTACATGGTCTTGATATATTTTATTATGCTTCCAAAATCTTATTGATCAACCAGTTTTATCCCTCCTATAGGCCTACAGGCATGTTGGTATCTCCATTTTTTTATATTATTCATCATCATCATTACAGCCCTTCACAAGTCCACTGCTGAACATAGGCCCCCCCAAGTAATGCCAAAAAGCACGGTCCTGAGCCACCTGCATCCATGCGTTTATATTATTATTGAGATGTTATCGGGGAGATGTTGCACTCAATCCACTATTTTTGTTTAGCAGCTGACATTCCATCTGATGTTAAGTGGCTACTGCAGCCCATGCACATCTGTAACCAAATACAAATAGAAAAGGAAGCTACAAATGCGTTGTCACATGTGAGGACTAAGGCGAAATACCTCACAGCCTGTACTGGCTCTAAATAGCATTCTCAGCGCTTGATGCACGCACTGGTGTTTGCCGGCATAATTAGATATGAGGGTGGCTCCTACCCAGACGGTCTCCTATTCAGAAAAGCAGTCCTACTAACCTATTTCAGTTTCTCTCTAACGCCTATTACTATACCGTCGCGAATATTTGAGAACAGTAGATTCATTGATTAAAACTAATTTTACGGATTTTATCGCGTTTAATTATACTTTTAATTATTTTTATTTTCAATCCCCGACGTTTCGGGTGCTTTCCAGCACCCATGGTCACGGGGGACTGAGGTGACTGACGTCCCGATGTCATTGTTAAACCCGGAGTACCTTCAACTATTTTAATTATTGCTATGGTCCGATCTATGCAAAATAAACTGATTATGTCTTGAGGTCTTGCAGTGGTATGCTTGGGTTTAGTTTAAATTTTATTGATTATAGGGTCACAAGCAGGTGGTAGTACCCAGCCTCCTTCTCTATTGAAATTAGGATGTTTTTTAATTTCAATAGCCTCACGTATCATCCTTGGTAGGAATCGGTGTTATTTCGCGAGGATTCGTGGTCTATCAAATCTGATGTAATGGTTGGGGACGTCTAGGATATGATCACAAACTGCAGACTTCCCGGAACGTTGATGCTTCACATCAGCTGTATGTTATTTACGCGGGTTCTAATCGATCTTTTTGTTTGCCCTATATAAGGGAGACCACATTCACAATCAAGCTTGTACACTCCTGCATCTTGTAATTTATTGCATTTTTTTTAAGTTATTTTATTCTATATTTGTGTTCTCTGTGCCTTATAACTTTAATTAGTACGGTTATTTTGTGGATAACGGTGTTGGTTGTGTAATTAGTTTATGGATTTACATAGGATTTGAATTGTAATTTTTATTATACAACTGTTTGTTGTCCTTAATAAAACAAAAAAAAAACGACAGAAGACTTTATGAACTAGTTTATCTGCAACTGTTGAAGCTTCTTGATTTGGAATGGCGAAGACTTCTGGCCACTTAGTGAAGTAATCCATTACAACCATAAAATACTTGTTACCGCTTTTACTCTCCGGAAACGGCCCCGCCACCTCAATGGCTATTCTCTCCCATGGTGCACCAACATTATACAACTTCAATGCACCTCTACTACGAGTCTGAGGTCCCTTTACAGCCGCACAAAACTGGTGTCGCAAATGTACATTTGCGACACCAGTTCTCGAAATCGTTTCGGCAGTGGACCCAGTAAAACCGTTCTCGGATCTTCAGTAGAGTTCGTTTAACTTCCAGATGGACTCTTGAACGACCATTATGGCACAGCTGTAGAACATTCGGCACTTTAGCTTTAGGGACAACCATTTGCAAAAGACAGCTGTCTTCCCGACTATTTTCCCATTTACGGCACAGAACTCCATCCTGTAGCAGCAAGCTGTCCCACTGGGCCCAATAGCTTTTAGTGGTCGAACTCATCGCTGAGACGTCGCTCCACTTGGATTTGGGAGCACTGGCCTTCATCCATTGCAGATTCGGCTTGATGTCCGGATCTTCCTGGTGTGCATGTCGTAAGCTGTCCTTCCACTCGTTGCTGAGGTGGTCTGTCCTGAGCATCCTCACGGATACCAATTCCTTACTCTCTTGCCTAGTACAATTTTTGCAATCTTCAGCACAAGGTCTTCTTGACAATGCATCTGCGTTGCCATGAGATTTTCCGTTGTGATGTTCGATCTCAAAGTCGTATTCCTGCAGTAGTTCAATCCACCTCGCAACTTGTCTTTCGGATTTTTAAACTGCAGTTCAGTCAGTTCGTAAGTGAAATTTTCGCCCCAGAAGATATTTGCTAAAATGCTGCAACGATTTTACCACAGCTAGCAATTCACGTCTTGTGACACAATAGTTCCTTTCCGGTTTTGACAACGACTTGCTGAAGTACGCTATCACGACCTCTTGGTCACCATTCCGTTGAGACAACACACTGCCAAGTCCTACATCACTTGTGTCTGTACCAACTATAAATTCTTTGCTTGTATCCCAAAATAGGTGTTTTGCAAAGACGGTCCTTGAGCTCCTGGAATGCGATATTGCAACTTTCATCCCAGCAGAAATGTCGCTTCTCCTCGGTTAGCTTGTGCAGAGGTTTGGCTATAACTGCAAAGTTCTTCACAAATCGCCGATAATAGAAGCACAAACCCAAAAATCCTCTAACCTGCGTCTTGTCTTTTGGAACTGGCTAATCCTTGACAGCGGCGATTTTCTCCGGATCCGTGCGGATACCTTCTTCCGACACTACATACCCCAAAATGTTGACTTGCCGTTTGAATAGTGTACATTTCTTCGGACTCAACTTGAGGTTGGCACTCTGAATCTTTATGAGCACGCGTTCCAGGTTTTGAAGGTGTTTCTCAAACGTACGGTCCATGATAATGATGTCATCCAAGTAGACCAGACAGGCATCGCCAATTAGCCCGGTAAGCACAAGCTCCATCAGCCTTTCAAACGTTGCTGGAGCATTGCACAATCCAAACGGCATTACTTTAAATTGCCAAAGACCCTTTCCCGTCGAGAACGCAGTTTTCTTCTTGTCCTTAGGGTCAATTTCAACTTGTCAGTAGCCACTTTTTAGATCCAGCGTGCTAAACCACTTTACTCCTGTAAGCATGTCCAGCGTGTCATCAATTCTTGGCAAGGGACAGCTGTCCTTCTTTGTAACGTCGTTCAAACGACGGTAGTCAACACAGAACCGCATGCTTCTTCTTTACCAGCACCACGGATGAACACCATGGACTAGATGAAGGTTCAATAACACCATCCTTCATCATTCCCTCAATCATGGTTTCCACTTCCTTTTCACGTGCTACCGGCAATCTTCTTGGCCGCTGAAGGATAGGCAATTCTTCCTGTGTTTATTTTGTGTTGAATTAAGCCAGTCTTTCCTATGTCAGCATCGTTTGATGAGAATACATCGGCGTACTTGAGTAACAATTTCTTCGCCTTGACCATTTCGTTCGGGGAGAGAACGCTGTGACAGTTTTCCAAAAGTGTGGTCACTCTCGTTTGTATCCTTGCTGGAGGTCCCGCTCGAATAGATATTGGCACCGACGTAACTAATCCACTTCCTCACAAGTACCAACCAGTGTGTCTTTTTCTATAATCTGTTCCTGGTCACAAAAGTTCAGCACACGTACTCCTGAGATGTCATTGGTTCTGACCAAGGTTCGAGCTACTTTCCATGGAAGGTCATTGTTTACCCTTTCCACAAGTACACAACGGTGCGCTTTCCCAGGGTTCCGAGGAAGACTAACCGGCACATTCGTTTCCGATCTCGGCGGAAGAACAATTTTCTTAATGCTGTACACGTTCCCTGGTAACGCACCTTCCATAAAAAGTTCCTCCTGTCCACATTACCTACAATTATTCCTCATAAAGTATAGGCCCGGGATGCAGTTGTCCATTATATCAGCCACGATGACATTATGCCGGTAGATCATATTGCCTAGCTTCAATTCCATCACCTTCTCTCCACGGACGTGTATACGCTGACCGGTGGCTGTTACAAAATTAATGCGTTCTCGGTTGTATGCGGAGTCCCCAAGGAACTGTCTTAAGTAAGTTCGGAACTAACAACCGTGCGAGAGGCCCCAGTGTCTATGGTCAGTTTACACGGCATTCCGTTGATCTCGCCCTTGATGATTAGGCTGTTCCCATCATGGGTTTGTGAGATCGGGATCCATGGGGCTCTTTTAACATCAGCAAGCACCCGCCTCGCAGTTCTGGCTTTTACTCGTTTCCCTGCTGCTGCTGGGTGGTGCTGTTGGCCGCACTACCGTCCAGAGATCGTTCACCTTCCCTTTCTAGGGTTCGCTTAGGGCAGCTGGATCGAAGATGGCCCCTTTCCCCACAGCCATAGCACCTAGAGCTGTATCATTTATTGCGATCGCGAACTGTAGCTGCTGCAACCTCCCTGACGCGATGGGAACGATGAACCTGCCGCACGGCTTCCAGCTCCAGTGCATGGGCAGAGGCGTCCTTAAGCGTTTTGTGGTGCCTGAGCCTCACAGCAGCTCTGACTTCAAGGTCGCGGATGCCGTCGATGAATGTCTGCACCAGGATCCCTTCAATGAGCGCAGGTACAGACTGCTATGCTTTTTGCACCAGCTTCTCCACCTCTAGAGCCCACTGCTGCAGGTTTTCGTTGTTGCGTTGCACACGATCTCTAAGGTGCGCTCGAAAGACGTGTTCCAGGTGAGCGTTGCCATATCTAGCCTCCAATGCCTCAAGGAGCTGCTCGTAAGTCACTTCTTTACCGAAAGCTTCTAGAACAGTTAAGGCCTGTTCACGCACGCCTAGTGTGAGAGATGTCATGGCCTGACTTCTATTCCAGCCGTTTGCCTTCATAACAGCCTCGAACTGGATTTTGTAAGCCGCCCAGGAAGAAGTCCCGTCGAACGGCGGCACTTTGAATCCACGTACTGAAGGTGTTGTAGCTACTACGGGAGCTGTAGTTCCATCCCCCAGTTTGAGGTCGTCCAGCGTTTTCTTCACGTCAGCCACCACGTTGTCAACCCGATTGTTCACTTAGTCGATTTAGGTTTTAGCTTCCTTGATTTGGGTTTTAGCTTCCGACAGGCGGTGCTGCAGATGTAGGAGCTACTGACGGGCGTGCAGCCGGCGGCTGGCCCTCCGACGTCTCCGGAGTTGCACCACCAAATCTTCTTTGATCCGTCTCCTGCTGGCGTTGACTTCGGGTGCGGACACCCTCCGTATCCTCCTCAGGTAAAATCGGCATGATTTGACCCCACACCTAACACCAATTGTTACGAGCTTGGGGTTCGTGACAATAAAAACTGCCGATTGAATTACCAAAATTAACACTTTAATTTACTTTCCTTCATCATCATCATCACAGCCCTTCACAAGTCCACTGCTGAACATAGGCCTCTCCCAAAGTAATGCCACAAAGCACGGTCCTGAGCCACCTGCATCCATCGACTTCCTGCATATCTTACCAGGTCGTCACTCCATCTAGTGGGGGGTCGCTCTACACTACGCCTACCGGTACGAGGCTGCCACTCGAGAACCTTTCTTCCCCATCGGTTATCGGTTCTTCGAGCTATATGGCCGGCCCATTGCCACTTCAGCTTACTAATCCGTTGGGCTATGTCGGTCACTCTGATTTTACTGCGGATATCCTCATTTCTGAGTCTATCACGCAGAGAAACTCCAAGCATAGCCCTCTCCATAGCTCGCTGAGCGACCTTGAGCGTCCTCATACGGCCAGCAGTGAAGGACCACGTCTCTGATCCGTAAGTCATCACTGGCAACACGCACTGGTTGTACACTTTAGTTTTCAGAGATTGAGGTATACCTGACGAGAAGATGTGTCGTAATTTCCCGAACGCTGCCCAGCCGAGTTGAATCCGTCTATTGACCTCTCGGTCGAAGTTGGACTTACCTAGTCGGACTATTTGTCCCAGGTAAACGTACTCGTCAACAACTTCGAGCATAGTGCTCCCAACAACTACCGGCATAGGTGTGACATGGACATTAAACATGATCTTTGTTTTGTCCATGTTCATCTTAAGACCTATCCGTTGGGAGGCACTATTGAGGTCATTGAGCATAGTGCTTAAGTCCTCCAGCGATTCTGCCATAAGGACTATATCGTCGGCAAATCGAAGGTGAGTGATGTACTCGCCATTGATGTTAATACCGTATCCTTTCCAGTCCAGTAGCTGAAAACGTCTTCCAAAGCAGCGGTGAAGAGTTTCGGGGATATAAAGTCACCCTGTCTTACACCTCTTTGCAGTTGGATAGGTTTCGAGCTCTGGTTCTGTACTCGGATAGCCATCGTAGCCCTACTGTACAAACACTTCAGCACTTCGATATACCGACGGTTAACTTGGTACCGCTGAAGGGACTGCAGCAGCGCCCAAATTTCGACGGAATCAAAATCTTTCTCATAGTCCACATACGCCAGGCAAAGTAGCAGATTGTACTCTTCAGTCTTCTGTACAATCTGCCACAGGGTATGTATGTGGTCTATAGTACTGAAGCCTTTTCGGAAACCGGCTTGTTCGGGAGGCTGGAAGTCGTCGATTCTGCGTGCGAGACGATTCGTAATGACTCTCGAAAACAGCACGTAGACGCGGCTCAGAAAGGAAATCGGTCTGTAGTTCTTCAAGAGAGCGTTGTCGCCTTTCTTAAAGAACAAGACCACCGCACTTCTGCTCCACGCCTCTGGAGTAGTGCCACCATGGAGGACGGAATTGAAGAGCTTCCGAAGGACTTCAAGTACAGGTGTTCCACCCGCTTTCAGAAGCTCCGCTGTAATTCCATCCTCGCCTGGGGCCCTGCCGTTTTTAAGGTGCTGGAGAGCCATTCTAATCTCGCTTAGACTGACGTCCGGGATATCATCGGAATAGTGTCGTTATTTTCCTTAAAAGACACTAATAATTAGTCACATTGATTTACTTTATTTCGCTCCGAAGCTTCGTTTGTCTCGCCAAATTCAATACTGCCTCGATGGCATGCTGCGGGTTTAAATACACTTTTACACCGAAACATCCAGAATATTCCCGTAGATACGGGCGCCAACCGACCAGATGCAGCAAGTTCGAGTGTGGGGCTTCTAGAAAGCTTAATTCTTCTGTTCGATACTAGATGGCGCTGTTGGTGGAAAGTCAAGATTGTCATTTTCTAGGAAGCCCTCCTCACTCTTTTTCCCGACACTAGATGGCGCTAGTGCCAGGTACTTGATGTCAACTTAGGTGCGCAACAGTACTTTATTTATGTCACTTAACAAATATAATCAGTAATCACAAAACTTTTCATTTTAAAACTTATAAAATTAGTACTCATACTGCACTAAGGGCAAATTATAGTGAATAAATACTAATATCTCTGCACTTAAAGGTAACAAGCGGTTTTACCTGTCTTCATAAACAAAGCCATTTTCAGAAAAAAGTCTTGCGCTGTACACAATGGTGCAGTTTGCTGAAAGATATGTTTTGGCTAACTTTGATCAAATATAAGGGTAAACATGCCTTACAAATAAGCCACCACGAGAAATTTTAGCATAGTAAACGTACAGCAAGCATAGGATCATCATTGTTTGTATCAAAATATTGCCATAAAGGCGATCTTTTCTTTATCGATATTATTTTTCTCGTTAAACACTTCAAATAACAAAAACACATATTTTAATAATCTCATACGATCGTGTTTACAATCAATACAAGTCAATGAAACATCGCTCATGAATTGAAAGACCCGAAGTTGCTCGAGACCCGCGTGCACACGAAGCGCCAGCTACGTAAGTTCGCTTCTGGCGATGCACCAAGCGACAATGTTCGCGTTCAGTAGAATATCCGTCACCCGGATATCCGGCTATCCGGCGATAAGACTGGCCGAATATTCGCTATCCGGTATCCGGCCAAACAGCTATCCGTTTCATCTCTAATTTTAAGCTTACCAGGAGTCTTTAAATGGAATTAGTAATGTTAATAGCTTTGCTAGAACTTTTTAAGAAAAGAAATTAACTAAAAGTATTGTTTTATTATTTAATTATCTTATTGTGTTAAAATATCAGATAAAAAGTCATGCGATAAAAATTAGCAACAATTTAAATTAAATATTTAAATAATAATTTATTTTATTAGGTAGAGCTAAGCTGCAGCTATATTATGCACATATATTAGAATTTCGTATAGTGTATAACCGGAGATCTTTTTACTGGATGTGAGGCATTCTATGTTAGTTCTCAGGGGTGACTACGGATCTGCATTTTAATTCTTAATCGAGTCTATGGGCCACAGCATCCGCAAGCCATCATCAATACAAGTTTACAGCTGAGCATAGGCCTTCCACAAGGAATGTTACACAACTCAGCCTTGAGCTACCTGCATGCGTCTACTTTCTGCATACCTTGCCAGGCCGTCACTCCATCTAGTGTGGGGCCACACTACAGTTCACTTACAGGATTGAGATTGCCGCTTGAGAATCTTTCTCCCTCATCTATTATCGATTATTCGAGCTATATGCCCGGCCCATTGTCGCTTCATCTTTTTGATCTGTCATGCTATGACGATGTACTCTGGTCCTACTGCGGCTGCGGATATCATTACGAAGTCTATCACAAAAGGAAACTCCGAGCACAAACAAACTCATAGCTCTCTGAGCGATCTTGAGCTCCCAATTACGGCCAATAGTGAGAGATCACGTCTTGGATCTTTATATATCATTGGTCACATGCACTGGTTGTCTATGTTAATTAAAAATAATATAAAATTTACACAGTGATCAAAAGACGTTTTAGAGTTATTCATAATAAAAATAGTTGCTATAAATAATGGACTTGCAATAATTATAATCAGTACAATTGAAAAGAAAATATAAGCGAAAATAAGAACTTTTATTGAAATTTTAAATTGCAGGCAAATTACGTTATTCCAGGCGTTACTAAAAAATGTTTATTTATTGAATAAATTGTTTTGAGAGTATTTTCTAACAAATCATATCGTGTATAAAAATACACATAAGCATATTTATGTTGTATTGAACTGAAATATTACTTAGACGCAATCGTTAAGGCGCAAACATTAGGTTTTCTAATTATGTTTCCTTCATATTTAGAATTGCTACAATTTAGCGCATACATTCGTTTTAATACATTACGAATCTAGCACGTCTAGTGACGCTTTCATGAATAAAAATAATTGCTAAATTATGTTTTTGCAGGCACTCAATGAAAAGAAGAAGAAATGTCGTCATTATGTACCCACGTGTAATAAAACGCAGAGAAAAATAGTTCATTTCAACCCAAGAGAGTTAAAAATTATTTCATATTTTTGTCAGGGGGTTTTCATGCTGGTCTAGCTTTCCGGTGATATTGTTATAGAATACGGGTACGCGACCCCGGCTCCCCGAGCTACTGTTATTCTCATACCTTTCCTGCCGAGATAACAGTATCCTTACACCTACGCTCCTACCCCCAACCTGCTTTTTCCTTTTCCCAAAATGGTAGCTTCCTCTACCAACAATAGTATACCCAAAGAAGGTTGGTGTCAGGCAGGCGGCCGACTGTAAAACTTTTGCCAAATCCCATGCAGTATGAAGAATGGGAAGGCGGTCGGCCCAGATGGAATACCAGTAGAAGTGTGGAAGTTGCTGAGTGCGGATGGATGGAAGTGGTTGAGTTTATTTTTCGGTAAATTGTTGCAGGAAGAACAAATACCTGAGGAATGGTGCAGTAGTATACTGGTCCCCATTTTTAAAAACAAAGGAGACGTTCAAAACTGCAGCAGTTACCGGGGAATATAACTCATGTCACACACGATGAAAGTCTGGGAAAGAATAATAGAGAGAAGAATGAGAGAAGAGTGTGAGATAACACAAAACCAGTTCGGATTCATGCCCGGTCGAGGTACGACAGATGCCATTTTCGCATTACGCCAATTGTGCGAAAAGTACAAGCGCGTGCATAAAAATCTACACATGGTTTTTGTCGACCTTGAAAAAGGCGTACGATCGGGTTCCCCGTGAGGTTTTGTGGTGGGCGTTAAAGATGAAAGGTATGCCTGGGAAGTATGTGAGGTTAGTCCGTGCTATGTACAGAGCATCCCGTACATGTGTACGATCTGCCGCGGGAACTACGGGCAGTATCGATGTGGCTGTAGGGCTGCACCAAGGGTCGGCATTGAGCCCTTACCTCTTCCTACTGATTATGGACGCTTTGACGTCGGACCTGCAGGATGAGGCACCCTGGTGCATGCTCTTTGCCGATGACATCGTGCTTGTCGGGGAAGAAGGCATCGAGGTACAGAGCAGACTAACGGGGTGGCAACAGAGGCTGGAAAGTGTTGGCTTGAAGATCAGCAGATCCAAAACCGAACAAATGTTCTGTGATTTCGGCGGTCTTTCCAGTCCTGTACCCATGTCGTTGGATGGCACTATACTGCCTACCTGATCAGATTTCAAGTACCTCGGTTCCCTCATTCAAGGCGACGGCGAAATAGATAGAGCTGTGCAGCATAGGATTAACGCAGGGTGGATGAAATGGCGACAGGTCACAGCCACAACGTGCGATCCCCGAATGCCAATAAGGCTGAAGGGGAAAATTTACAAATCCATCATCCGACCTGTCGTCATGTATGGAAGTGAATGCTGGGCCGTCAAGAAGAAGAATGAAAATAGATTGCATGCGAATGAAATGAGAATGTTACGATGGATGTGTGGTGTGACAAGGATGGATAAGATAAGGAATGAGTATATAAGAGGAAGCCTGAAAGTAGCGCCAGTGGTAGAAAAGGTGAGAGGAAGCAGATTGGCATGGTTTGGGCATGTGATGCGGAGGGATGAAAGTCATGTCACAAAACGAGTGTTGAATATGAATGTGGAGGGACACACGGGCAGAGGAAGGCCGAATAAAAGATGGATCGATTGTGTGAAGAGTGATATGAGAATGAAAGGAGTAAGTATGGAAATGACGGCTGATAGAGAGGAATGGAACAAGAAGATTTACTGCGCCGACCCCAGATAATGGGAAATGGTCTAGAGAATGATGATTTTTTGCAGAATAAGCACAGTACAACTGCGTTGTTTAACTAGATTCAATGAAAAGGAATTAATGAATAAATTTAATAATTACCAGACTTAATTTATTTTTCAGTTCTACTGAATAAGGAAAACACAAATTATTTTAGGTTTGGTTTGCACCAACAACATCCGCAGCAACTTCTTATAGCAAGAGTTGTTCAAACTAGTTTTACGATACCTACTTGAGATGAGGGATGGTGAAGGATAGGGTTACTCAATATGACAACCGCCTGTGTCGGAAGCTGAAACCCGAATCGAGCAAGTGAACAACATTAAGGTTGACATAAAGAAAACACTGGACGACCTCAAACTTGGAGATGGAAGTACAGCTCCCGGAGTAGCTACAACACCTTCGCTACGTGGATTCAAAGTGCCGCCCTACGACGGGACTTTTCATGGTCGGCCTACAAAATCCAGTTCGAGGCTGTCATTGAGGCGAACGGCTGGAATAAATGTCAGGCCATGACTGCAATCACCCAAGATTTGCACGACCAAGCCTTAACTGTTTTTGAAACTCTCGGTAAGAAAGTGACTTACGAGCAGTTCCTTGAGGCATTGGAGGCGAGATATTGCGATGCTCACCTGGAACACGTCTTTCGTGCAATGAAACCCTGCAGCAGTAGGCTCATGAGGTGGAGAATCTGGTTGGAAGCATACACACACACACACACACACATATATATATACATAAATTACGTGTCACGTTGTTTGTCCGCGACGGACTCCTAAACTACTTAACCGATTTTAATCAAATTTGCACAACGTATGCAGCTTGGCCCAACTTGAGAGATAGGATAGTTTTTTTGCCCATGAGTAAGCCACAATTTTTTTTTGCGAATTTGAGGATTGTTAGATAAACTTTCCATAAACACTTGTGCACAGTTGAGTCTGCAATATGCTACATATTTTGATAATTTATCATCATATGAACATTTTATATAATAACCGAAACTATGTATTTCATGTTTCTGAATATTGTGTGAAAGGTTTGGAAGGATCGTTAGAACATGATTCTATTGGTTTTAAAACTGCTTCAAAATCAGCATAAACTACGAATGGTATCTTTAACTTTTTTTCATAACTATCAAATTTAATTTTATCATTTGAAATAGGTTGACCAAACCAATTCTTTTTTTTAAAGTTTCACTGTTTGGTAATTCTGTACAAATGTGGGCACAATCGTATTGTTCATGGTTATTTAACCTTTCCTGAGATAGAAAATGAAGAAGACATGCTTTTCAAATGTACATGGTGTGACCGTCTTTTGAAATTTGTTTACTAACTAACCGTGAAAATTTTTTATGTAACAATAATGATTTTTGTATCCTTGGAAAAAAATAATAAATTTATATGTCTATCTTTACGACACTTTGCTAAAAATAATGGACATACTATAGAATTACATCGTTTTTCTTTATTATATTCTAACCCAAAAACATTAATGCTAATATCATTTAAATTATTAATTTTACGATGTTTATAGGAACCACAGACAATATTATTTAAGAAACAAAAAAACAAAACATATGTGCTGACCTAGAAGTGTGAATAATATCAATATTTAAATATTGTTATCACATCTAAATTGAGATTTTGTAAGTTACGCCTTTTGACACTCGGCTCATATCTGAGGTCATTGTCAGTTTTTCTCCATCGATTTGGTACATACTATAGTGAACCTTCGTCGAACCCTATATTGTTCATTTTGCGGTCATATTTTCATCTTTTCAGACATTTGCTGGCCCGATTGTCTTACGTGCTCTTAAATGTCATTCATTTTGTTTCGCAAGTTATTTAAATAGTCGGTTATACTGCGTGGGGCGTCAGATGCAATTCAGGTGATCACGTGTGCAGGCAGCCGTAATTCTCTTCCAAAGTTTGCGAAAACTGGTATCACTGATATACTTTCGTGAACAGCGCTTCAATATGACAACAAAAACAGTTGTATGTGCTTGTCCAAAAGCTTGCCCAATCTCGTTTCTCTCCAATGTCTGATTAAATCGTTCTACCATTCCACCAGATAGCGGGTTGTTCGTGATCGAACAAAGATATATAAATAATGTAGATTTGGTAGTTTATAGCGCGTTTAATCCTCTTAGGTAATGTAGTCTACTATTTTACACAGGCACTGATATAATATTCTTAATATATTCATCATCATCATCATCATTACAGCCCTTCACAAGTTCACTGCTGAACATAGGCCTCCCCCAAGGTATGCCACAAAGCACGGTCCTGAGCCACCTGCATCCATCAACTTCCCGCATGTCTTACCAGGTCATCACTCCATCTAGTGGGGGTCGCCCTACACTTCACCTACCGGTACGAGGCTGCCATTCGAGTACTTTTTTCCCAACGGTTGTCGGTTTTTCGGGTTATATGGCCGGCCCATTGCCACTTCAGCTTACTAATCCGTTGGGCTATGTCGGTATCTCTGGTTCTACTGCGGATATCCCCATTTCTAAGTATATCACGCAGAGAAACCCCGAGCATAGCCGTCTCCATAGCGCGCTGAGTGACTTTGAGCGTGCTCATACGGCCAGCAGTAAAGGACCACGTCTCAGTTCCATATGTCATCACTGGCAACACGCACTGGTTGTACAAATTCGTTTTCAGGTTTTGAGGTATACCTGACGAGAAGATGTAACGTAATTTCCCGAACGCTGCTCAGCCGAGTTTAATCCGTCGATTGACCTCTCGGTCGAAGTTGGACTTACCTAGTCGGACTATTTGTCCCAGGTAAACGTACTCGTCAACAACTTCGAGCTTAGTGCTCCCAACAACAACCGGCATAGGTGTGACATGGACATTAAACATGATCTTTGTTTTGTCCATGTTCATCTTAAAACCTATCCGCTGGGAGGCACTATTGAGGTCATTGATCATAGCGCTTAGGTCCTCCAGCGATTCTGCCATAAGGAGTATATCGTCGTCAAATCGAAGGTGAGTGATGTACTCGCCATTGATTTTAATACCGTATCCTTTCCAGTCCAGTAGCTTGAAAACGTCTTCCGATGCAGCGGTAAAGAGTTTCGGGGAAATAACGTCACCCAGTCTTACACCTCTCTATAGTTGGATAGGTTTCGTACTCTGGTTCTGTACTCGGATAGCCATCGTAGCCCTACTGTACAAACGCTTCAGCACTTCGATATACCGACAGTCAACTTAGCACTGCTGAAGAGACTGTAGCACCGCCCAAATTTCGACGACTCGAATCAAAGGCTTGCAGATTGTACTCTTCGGACTTCTGTACAATTTGCCGAAGGGTATATATGTGGTTTGTTCGGGAGGCTGGAAGTCGTCGAGTCTGCGTGCGAGACGATTCGTAATGACTCTCGAAAACAGCACGTAGAAGCGAGTCAGAAGGGAGATCGGTCTGTAGTTCTTCAAGAGAGCATTGCCACCTTTTTTGAATAACAAGACTACCGCACTTCTGCTCCACGCCTCGGGAGTGGTGCCACCATGTAGGACGGAATTAAAGAGTCATTTTCATAGTCTTTCAATATTTTCGGGAAACCTAGTTGCGGTTCAGTTGCGAAAAACGAAGTTAATACATAACAAACCAATTTATTTAGGGTTTTGCATTTTAGATATTTCCAAAACTTTAAAGTATGACTTTCATTATAACTATATGATTAAAAAGTTTAGTGAAATCAAATTATTGTATAAGATACGGATAGTTTAATATACGAGGGTGGATTGAAAAGTACTCGGCCTAACACAGATCCATTCAATTCTAAAAATCAAATCTACCCACATTATTTAGTTCAGTTCAGACTAGTTCATTGTGTGAAGTTGGAAACGCGTGCGATAATTAGTTGTGATTTTATAAATTTATTAACAAAGTAATCGGACATAATTTCCGCGAATGGAGCAAATCGAGCAGCGTGCCGTCATTAAGTACCTCCATAAGAAGGGGCTATCATCAAAAGCCATCCATGATGACATGGTCAGTACATTAGGCGATTGTGCTCTGTCATATTCATCCGTCAAAAAATGGATAGCAGAATTTAAGCGTGGTAGAGAGAGTGTGAAAGATGAACCCCGCTCTGGAAGACCTTCGACGTCAACTACTGACGAAAATATTAAAAAAGTACTTGATTTAATAATGGGAGACCGCAGATTAAAAATTAGAGAGATAGCCGAGATTATAGGCATCTCTTATGAACGAACTCAAAACATCATTGTCAACGAGTTGGGTTTCCACAAGGTGTCTGCGAGGTGGGTTCCGCGACTGCTTTCAGTTGAACAAAAAAGGACGCGATTGACTATTTCACGCGACTGTTTGGAGTTATTTGAAGCCGATGCAGATGATTTTTTGAATCGTTTTGTTACTATGGACGAAACATGGGTTCATTACTGTACACCGGAAAGAAAACAACAATCAAAACAGTGGAGAAGACCTGGTTCACCACCCCCTAAAAAAGGCTAAGTCGATTTTGTCGGCAAATAAGGTGATGGCTTCAGTATTCTGGGACTCGAAAGGTGTGATTATGATTGAATATCTTAAAAGGGGTCAAACTATAAACTCTGATTACTATTGCACCTTACTACGTCGTTTACGAGAGGAAATAAAAGAAAAATGTCGAGGAATGCTCAGAAGAAAAGTCCTGTTTCATCAAGATAACGCCCGTGTTCACACGTCAGTACAGTCAACGGCAGAAATTCACAACTGTGGCTTTGAACTGTTACCGCATCCGCCGTATTCACCTGATCTGGCACCATCAGACTTCTTTATGTTCCCTAACCTAAAAAAGCACTTGGGAGGTCAAAGATTTTCGACAAACGACGAGGTCAAAGCAGCTGTAGACGCATATTTTGACTCTAAGGAAGAATTATTTTTTTTCAACGATCTAAATGCTTGGAAGGGGAGGTGGCAAAAGTGTATTGAACTTGACGGTGATTATGTAGAAAAATAAAAATATAACTGATTTAGTATGTGTTTATTTTCTTGGTTAGGCCGAGTACTTTTCAATCCACCCTCGTATCATATATTTACAGATGATTTTTACACTGATATAAAACCTGACCTTTCATCATACTTTGTTTAATACCTCAGATTATGATACAAATAATTTTTTTGAATATCCAAAATTAAATAAAAAGAAATTAGGTTTTTTTAAAGATGAAAATAGTGGTAAAATCATGAAAAACTTATGGGTTTACGATCCAAAATGTACGCTTTTATAAGTTGCCTATAGGTTTAAAAGGCAAAGCTGATATACACGGAGACTGTAAATTTAAAGCAGCAAATATAAAAGTCCCGTTTTATATTTATAACGTTGATAACAGCTGCGAGACTGATTACATAATGAATTATATTAAATGTAAAACTAACACTGAAGTGCGACTAGAGAAAGTAAATATGAAATTCAAAAAGGACTATGGAGCTTACAAATTTATGATTCCAAAGGATATGTTACCTGTGTTTATGGATGAAAACCTATGGCCCACTGGAGTATCTTTCCGCAGATTTATTAGGTTTAATAAGCCGAGTAATTTAAATGAAACTAAATCGAGTAACCTATCTTTATTAAAGAAAAATGATGAATAATGATGCTGGGGATAATACAACTATCAAGTTGATAAGTTTTAATTGTAAATCTTTTAAAGGATCTGCAGACTTTGTAAAGTCTTTGAGTGAAATGGCGGATATAATTGCGTTTCAGGAGACATGGCTTCTATCCCATCGGATCATGTTATTTTTTAATGTTTATATGCCTACGGCCGAGCTAGACAATCTCGTAGAATTTGTTGAGTGTTTAAGTGAAATATCTGCAATAGTAGATAATGAGAATATTGAAACTATGTATATGATAGGAGACTTTAATGCGCACCCAGGTACATCGTTTGGTAAGGAAATGTTAAAATTTTGTTTAGAACAAAATTGGTTGTCAGCTGATATAATGAAGCTAGGAATTGACTCGCGTTCTTATACCTTTATGAGTGATATACATGGTAGTTGTAGCTGGCTTGACCACTGTTTAACAACTCAGGCTGCATGGAAATCTGTAATTACAATTAAAATTCATAATGACATTTATTGGTCAGACCATTTCCCATTAGAGGTGCAGTGTGATCTTACAATGGTTAGGCGTAGGCCACTGTCGGTTCAGGAATATATAATCAATAAAGTAAAATGGGGTGAGCGTAATTTAAACCAAATTGACATATATAGCAAATATTGTAACGACAAATTAAGAGAAATCGATTTCCCGTATGAACTAAGTCAGTGTTGTGATAGTATGTGTGCTAAAATACATCGATCTGTAATAGATAAATTATATATGTCCATTGTTAATACTTTGTGTGAGGTCTCTAAGTACAGTTACGACAGTGATCGCGAGCGGGAGATAGTCAAAAAGCGTGGTCGACCTATACTAGGGTGGAACTGACACATGCGCGATGCTCACAGGGATGCTCGACAAAAATTCCTAAATTGGATTTGGCATGGGAAACTGCGTGGTGGGTATATTTATAACGCTATGATGGAATCTAAAAGAGTATTTAAACGAAAACTTAAGTTTTGTCAAAATAATCAAGACCAGATCAAGATGAATAAACTAGCGTATCAACGTAGGAATAAAGATTTTCGTGGGTTTTGGAAGCATACTAAGCAGTTGAGTCCTAGAGCAGGTACTCCGGTGAGTGTTGGGAGTGTAAATGAACCGGCGAAGATAGCCAATCTTTTTAAGAGTCAGTTCCGGGTTTAGTCTTCTTTACAGTCACCTGTTAAAGTCGATACTGAGGTTTATCACCAGATTGATGCATCAACTCATGTGCCCGATCGCATCACCGCCAGGAACATCGCTGTTTTGATAAATGGCATGGCTGGAGGAAAGTCACCTGGTCACGATTGGCTTAGCATCGAGCACTTTCAGTTCGCTGGTCCGCACTTACCTAGACTACTGGCGCTCTTGTTCACCCTATGTACACCGAAAGAGCTGATGAGAACGGTCGTAGTTCCGATTTTGAAAAACAAAACCGGAGATATTTCAAATATGTGCAACTATCGGCCCATTTCATTAGCGACAACTGCGGCTAAGATACTTGACAGTATGTTTGAGAGACAGTTAAAAGTACATATTAAGTTAAACGATTCACAATTTAGTTTTAGACCAAATCTATCAACTGAGTGTGCAATAGTGTCGCTGAAGCACACTGTGGGGTATTACACTGTAAGGAATACGCCAGTATACGCAGCCTTCCTGGATCTTTCAAAGGCTTTCGACCTTGTCAGGTATGACATTCTGTGGGATAAATTGCGAAAGGCTAGTTTACCCGTATCGTACATTAGAATTTTTAGCTATTGGTACAGTCATCAAATTAAACAGTTAAGGTGGTCTAGTGCACTGTTGGACGAGTACAGATTGGAATGCGGTATGAGACAAGGGGGATTAACCTCACCTACGCTTTTTAATTGATATATAAATGAACTGATTGATAGACTCGGGAGTACACGTGTCGGCTGCTCTATTGATGGACTCTGCATGAACAACATCAGTTACGCAGACTACATGGTCCTTCTGAGCCCGTCAGTCAGTGCACTCAGACGGCTTTTGTTCGTATGTGAGGTTTATACAGAAGCCCACGGTCTAAAATATAATGTTGCGAAGAGTGAGCTCATGGTGTTTAAGGTGGGCACGAAAAAACCAAATTTCGTACCACCTGTAACTTTAGGGGGTGTTGCACTTAAACGAGTAACTGAATTTAAGTACCTAAGTCATGTTGTTACCGAAGATTTAAAAGATGATAAAAACATTGAAAGAGAAAGGAGGGCGCTGGCTGTCCGCTGCAATATGCTGGCCCGTCCGTTCTCACGCTGTACAGCCGAGGTAAAAGTTATTTTATTTAAGGCCTATTGCCAATCCCTCTATACGTGTGCCTTATGGGTCAGATATACGCGGCGGACATACAACCCCCTACGTACACAATATAATAACGCTTTTAGATTGTTGCTGAGGCTCCCACGTTACTGTAGTGCATCAGGTATGTTTGTTGACGCCCACGTAGACAATTTTTCAACACTTATTCGCAAAAGAACTGCGTCACTGATGCACAGGGTTCGTGGGGGCGCCAACAGCATTCTTAACGTAAGTAGTGAGAAACCCGAGTGTGCTTTATTGAAGCACTGGGTTCATGTCCATGTACCTATTGCTTCGGACAGGCACCCCAGGTATATGAACTAATTTATTATCTAATTTTACTTAAATATACAGTGTGTCTGGTCACGACCTAGCGATAATTTAAAGTTACAAAATATACCTAATTTCATCGACGAAAACACCCATATATAGGGGTCTACGCCCCCTCCTGTCGGAATGGCCGCCATTTAATTTTTTTTTATTCTTGTAGATACCTCTGCCAAAAGATGCAGATTTCTCTGGACAGAGAGGTCCTACAGATGTAAAAAAAATGTTATTTAAAAGGTAAAAATAGCATCTATCAAATAAAAATAAACATCACGGAAAGTTTTCCCTACAAAATATCTTAAAACATACACTATGCTAATTTAAGTAAAAAAATTGACTATTTTTTTTATTTTTCTTAACATATTTCAAAAACTAGCACATTGATACTAAATTTTTTAATACTGTCCTAATACTTAAGGATATTACTTACAAATTGACATTAAAATTATTGTTCTTAATTGCATAACTCGAGAGTTAGGGCTGTTTGAATATGACCCTTTTGCGAGGGTCATGTATGTAGAGCCTCATATGAGCGCTATTAATTTTCGATAATGGATTAAATAAAAATACACTATAACTTTTAAGAAACTTTTAATGGCATTAAGTACTATTATTAATTTAATAATTGTTCAAAATGTCCACCTCTATTCTGTAGACAGGCTACTGACCTTACAGCCATTTGTTGTGTGGCCCTTGATATTAAGACTATGTCGGATCTTATGTCATCCGCAATCGTCATTATTTTGTCGAGCAGTTCTTGTCTGCTATTTGGGACTGTCGCATAAACCCTCTGCTTCATCCATCCCCATAAAAAATAATCCAGAGGTGTTAAATCCGGAGAGCGAGGTCGTCAAGCTACCGTTCCACCACGTCCTATCCATGGTGAATAATTTTCATTAAGAAAAGCTTTCACAGCACGTGCGTAGTGAGCTGGTGCACCGTCCAACTGTAGCCACATGCGCCTTCGGTTGATCACTGGTAATTCCTGCATGATTTCTTTAAATGTGTTCCTTAGAAAATCTAAAAATCTTAGGCCATTCATTATACTTGGTAATTCAATTGGTCCAATTAATTTGTCATCAATCATAGCCGCCCACACATTTACTGAAAATTCATGTTGAAATTTACTGGATTTTGGAAATTTGGATTTTCTTGCATCCATAAATGCTGGTTTCTATGGTTTATAATACAAGCTCTTGTAAAAGTCGCCTCATCGGTCCACATGATTTTTTTACAAAATGTCGGTTGACGTCGCACACAACCGTTGAGCCACGAGCAAAAAGTGGCTCGCACAGCATAGTCTGGCTCTCGAATATCTTGTACGCGACGAAAATGGTACGGACGCATGCCTTCGCGTTTTAAAATTTTCCACACAACCCATTTTGACAAATGCAGCATCATTGCTATTCGCCTTACACTGAGCCTGGGATCTCGGTAAATTAATTGAAGAACTTCTTCTTCTGCTTGCGCTGACACTATGCGGGAGCGTTCATTTGGCGGCCTTTGGATGCCATATTGCGACAATCTTAAGTGAATGTTTTCGATACCTGTGCTGGTCAAACATGATTTTTTGTCCTACTTATTCATCGCCTAACAATAATACAAATCATTTTCCGTCTTTGTCACATAAACCCTATTCAATGTAGCAGGTAGCTCTACATGGGTTTGGGACCGCCGCAAAAGGGTCATATTCAAACAGCCCTAACTCTCGAGTTATGCAATTAAGAACAATAATTTTAATGTCAATTTGTAAGTAATATCCTTAAGTATTAGTACAGTATTAAAAAAAAAATAGTATGTTAAGTATGTTAAGAAAAATAAAAGAAATAGTCAATTTTTTTCACTTAACATTGTAAATGTTTTAAGATATTTTGTAAGGAAAACTTTCCATGATTTTTATTTTTATTTGATAGTTGCTATTTTTACCTTTTAAATAACATTTTTTTTACATCTGTAGGACCTTCCTGTCCAGAGAAATCTGCATCTTTTGGCAGAGGTATCTACAAGAATAAAAAAAAATTAAATGGCGGTATTCCGACAGGAGGGGGCGTAGACCCCAATATATGGGTGTTTTCGTCGATGAAATTAGGTATATTTTGTAACCTTAAATTATCGCTAGCTCGTGACCAGACACACTGTATATTTAAGACTTTTTCTTTGTATTTTTAAATAAAATTATTATATTATATCATTATGGTAAGTTTTGTTGGTGATTTTGTTAATATATAATTAAATCGGATATGGTGTACGTAACGGTGAAATCAATTTATGTTATTTTATTGTTACGCGCTCAAGTCGACGGCACTAGCGCCATCTAGTCTCGAACCGAAGAACTAAACTTCTTGGTTTGCGTGTTTACTTGAATATTCTAGATATTTCGCTGCTAATTTATATAAATAGGCGCTGCAAGATGCGATCGAGGAAGTATTGGATTTGGCGAGACAAGCGAAGCTTCGGAGCGGAATAAAGTGAATTAGTGTGTTTAATTATTAGTGTTTTAAGTTTTAATTTGTGTAAAGTAAATTAAAGTGTTAATTTAGGTAATTTTATCGGCAATTTTTATTGTCACGAACCTCAAGCTCGTAACAATTGGTGTCAGAAGTGGGATAAAATCATGCCGATTTTACCTAAGGAGGAAACGGAGGGTGTCCGTACCCGAAGTCAACGCCAGCAGGAGACGGATCAACGAAGATTTGGTGGTGCAACGCCGCAGACGTCGGAGGGCCAGCCACCGGCTGCAGGCCCGTCGGTAGCTCCTACATCTGCAGCACCTGACTTAGGTGCTCTGATGGTGATGCTACAGAAGCAGGCTCGCTGACAGGAGGAGCAGGCTCGCCGACAGGAGGAGCAGGCCCGTCAGTTGAAAGAGCAGCTGCAGAGCGGACAAGAGGAACAGGCCCGCCGACAGGAGGAACAGATGCTCCTCATGAAGGACCTTCACGCTACCTTTGTGAAAGAGATAAGGGAGGTGAAGAATAGGGTTGCTCAACATGACAACCGCCTGTTGGAAGCTGAAACCCGAATCGAAGAACATGAAACCCGAATCAACCATATGAACAATCGGGTTGACAACGTGATGGCTGACGTGAAGAAAACGCTGAACGACCTCAAACTTGGGGATGGAACTACAGCTCCCGTAGTAGCTACAGCACCTTCGCTACGTGGATTCAAAGTGCCGCCGTTCGACGGGACTTCTTCCTGGTCGGCCTATAAAATCCAGTTCGAGGCCGTCATGGAGGCAAACGGCTGGAATAAAAGCCAGGCCATGACTGCACTCACCTTAGGCCTGCGCGACCAAGCCTTAACCGTGTTGGAAGCTCTCGGTAAGAAAGTGACCCACGAGCAGCTCCTTGAGGTATTGGAGGCGAGATATGGTGACGCTCACCTGGAACACGTCTTTCGCGCGCAGCTTAAAGATCGTATGCAACGCAGCAACGAAAACCTGCAGCAGTGGGCCCTTGAGGTGGAGAAGATGGTTCGAAAAGCATACCAGTCGGTACCTGCGCTCATTGAAGGGAACCTGGTGCAGACATTCATCGACAGCATCCGCTACCTGGAAGTCAGAGCTGCTGTGAGGCTCGGGCACCACGAGACGCTTAAGGACGCCTTGGTCCATGCACTGGAGGTAGAAGCCGTGCGGCAGGATCATCGTTCCCATCGCGTCAGGGAGGTTGCAGCAGCTACAGTTCGCGACCGCAACAAAGGATACAGCCCTAGGTGCTATGGCTGTGGGGAAAAAGGCCATCTTCGATCCAGCTGCCCTAAGCGAACCGTGGAAAGGAGAGTTGATCGATCTCGAGAGGGTAGTGCAGCTAACGGCACTGCCTGGCGGCGACAGGATCATCGTTCACCTCACGCTAGGGAGGTTACAGCAGTTACGGTTCGCGACCACAATAAAGGATACAGCCCTAGGTGCTATGGCTGTGGGGAAAGGGGCCATCTTCGGTCCAGCTGCCCTAAGCACACCCTAGGAAGGGAAGGTGAACGGTCTCAGAAAGGAAGTGCAGCTAACAGCACCGCCCAGCAGCAGCAGGAATACGACTTTACTATCAGACACTGCAGCGAGAAATCTCACAGCAACGCAGATGCATTGTCAAGAAGACCTTGTCCTGAAGATTGTAACCATTGTAGTAGGCAAGAGAGTAAGGAAGTGGTATCCGTGAGGATGCTCAGGACAGACCACCTCAGCAACGGGTGGAAGGACAGCCTACGACATGCACAGCAGGAAGATCCTGACATCAAGCCGATTCTGGAAGAGATGAAGGCCCGGGCTACCAAGCCTAAGTGGAGGGACGTCTCAGCGATGAGTTCAACCACGAAAAGCTATTGGGCCCAATGGGACAGTTTGCTGATTCAGGATGGAGTCCTGTGCCGTAAATGGGACAATAGTCGAGGAGACAGCTGTCGTTTGCAAATAGTTGTCCCTAAAGCTAAAGTGCCGAATGTTCTACAGCTGTGCCATAATGGTCGTTCAAAAGTCCATCTGGGAGTTAAACGAACTCTACTGAAGGTCCGAGAACAGTTTTTCTGGGTCCAATATCGTGACGATGTCGAGGATTGGTGTCATGCATGTACAAGTTGTGCGGCCGTGAAGGGACCTCAGACACGTAGTAGAGGAGCATCGAAATTGTGCAATGTTGGTGCACCATGGGATATGACAGCCCTAGACATTGCGGAGCCGTTACAGAAAGGCGCAAGAGGAACTCCTAAGATCGCCCATGTGGATCGCCTGGCGCGTTATTATGGGGCCGATAATGCTCGGGACGAGCATGTCTTAGGAAGGGGCAGTGTTACGCGCTCAAGTCGACGGCACTAGCGCCATCTAATCTCGAACCGAAGAACTAAACTTCTTGATTTGAGACACGAACTCTCGGTACCTTCCGCGTGTTTACTTGAATATTCTGGATATTTCGATGCTAATTTATATAAATAGGCGCTGCAAGATGCGATCGAGGAAGTATTGGATTTGGCGAGACAAGCGAAGCTTCGGAGCGGAATAAAGTGAATTAGTGTATTTAATTATTAGTGTTTTAAGTTTTAATTTGTGTAAAGTAAATTAAAGTGTTAATTTAGGTAATTTTATCGGCAATTTTTATTGTCACGAACCTCAAGCTCGTAACATTATTATTATGTGGGGTATCTATATAGTTTTCTCATCTGGTTGGGTTCTATAAATATATAATTATAAATTAAAATGAAAAGATAAATATACATAAATATAATTAAAATAAAATATATACAAAAATACATAAATAAATAAAAGTCCAACTAGATGGAAGCCGTCGGCAGGGGAGACCAAACGGCCGAGGGTTAGGAGGAAAGGGAAAGAAACCGGCGGACGATGCGGGCGGTATCGAGGAGCACCGCCTTCTGCATTTGAGCCCAGAGCGGTCCGTCACGGAATTCCAGTCGCCTCAGATAACCCGAAAGGCTGACTGGCATTAGACCATTCGCAGAGATGACTACAGGGACAAATTCGGCCGGCATACCACCCCACATGTCGGTCACCTCGTGAGCCAGGTCCAGATATTTTGTTCGTATATCTGTTTCGGTTTTCACGAGGTTCTCGTCATACGGAATGGTAATGTCGATCAAAAATATCCTTGACTGTGCCGGTCCATCAGCACAATATCAGGCTTATTCGCAAGAATAGTCCTGTCCGTGATGATGGCCCGGTCCCAGTAGAGCCTGGCACGGTCATTTTCGAGCACGGCTTCCGGCAAGTACCTGTATGAGCAATTTGCGGTCCACGAGACCGTATTTCAGAGCGAGCTCCTGGTGTAGAATTCTGGCTACTAGGTTGTGCCTGTGCAAGTACTCAGAGTTAGAAAGCGCCGAACAACCGGAGATGACATGCCTAAGTGACTCCCCGGGATGGCGACAAGTACGACAGATGTCGACAGTGCCATCCTTTAGGATGTATCTCCGATAGTTGTTGGTCTTAATAACCTGATCCTGTATTGCACAGACAAAACCCTCTGTTTGCCCGAAGAGGTCACCGAAACGTAGCCAGTTGAGGGAGGCGGATGTATCTACGTGGGGCTCATGTAGAGCCCTGTAGTACCTCCCGTGGAGCTCCTTCTCCTTCCATACGGTCTCCCGGTCGGAAATGCTCTGTACTGCCGGGTCCTGCCATTGCTCGTTGGCAAAGGATAGAGGGGTAAGTCCTTTATCACTAGAAATGACGTCATTATAGAATGGATCATCCGATCTCGCCAGGAAGTAACGACGGAGGCTGCACACTTCGCGATTATGCATGTTGAGCACGCTCAAGAAGCCACGCCCACCATGCTTTCGCGGCAAGTACAGCCTCATTACCGACGATCTCGGATGATGCATCCTATGGACGTCATTGTAGTGCGGACTTTTCTATTCAGGGCGTTTAGTTCAGTCTGACTCCACCTGAGTATGCCAAAGGTATACATGAAGACAGGCATGACCCAGCCGTTATATGCGTGTGTCTTATTCACACCGGACAAAAGGCTGTTAAGCACTTTGGTCAAGCGTGCAAAAAACACGTCGCAAACTGACTGCTTCATACCAGCCTCATCGATACCCATGTTCTGTGACATACCCAGGAATCGGTATATTTCAGGCTCAGAAAGGGTCCTTAAGTTGACGGGCATAGATAAGTCTATGCCCTCAGATTTAGCAACCCTTCCCGTTTCAACATGGAGGACCGCATACTTATCCGTCCCCAGCTCCATTCTAATAGAATTGCTAAATTCACAAGTGATGTTTAGCAATTCCGTAAGATGGGAGTGACTGGAGGCGAATAATTTGAGGTCATCCATATAGAAAAGGTGGGTCACTTTTGTACCTCCTTTCCGAAGCTGAAATCCCCTCCCGGAGCCCTCCAGTAAAGTACTGAGAGACAAGCTCGTGGAAACTGTCCATGCGGTCGGAGCTATGTTCTGCGAGACCCGCCGCAGAAGAACACAAAAACTCTCCGATCACACTCTTAATCTCATGGCTGTTAGAAGGGAGATGAGGCTGCAATCGTCAACAGATTTGACAGCATACAGGCAACTGAACAGACAGATCTCCAAATGCATGCGGCGAGACTTACGCAACTTTAATACTGCTCGTATTAAATAATAATAATAATCTTTATTTCAGACAAGAGTCCATAAATTGGTTAGTAACATAACATTATTATAGTATCGTTGATTAGTTAAATTGCTTAAAAATCTAAGAAAAGAAAAAAAAATCATACATTTTAACAATACAATATCAATAATTACTAAAACTTACTTATATTAAAAAAAAATACATTTTATTATAATTACTTAAATTTACATTTTAATTCTTATGCATGTGAATGCGGATCCAGTGTCTTAAAAGCGCAGAGTCCCACCTATCGGCTAAGGCGGTTAAGATGCTATTAGAAGAGTCTCTAATACGAAAAAGAAGCGAGGCGCATCTCTTTCGCACTATAGCGTAAAAGTCATCGATACGTGCCTCCGCGAACATAGTAGATGCACTACAGTGACGAGCTAGTCCCATCAAAATCCTAAACGCATTGTTATATTGCACGCGCAGTGCACTATACGTCCGCTGCGTGTAACCAACCCACATGCTACACGTATAAAAAGTTTGACAGAATGCTTTGAAAAGCATTATTTTAACCTGTCTAGAGGACCTGGCGAATCTGCGAGTCAGCATGTTGCAACGTACTGCCAGTGCTCTGCGTTCTCTCTCAATATCACAGTCATCGCTCATGTTTTCAGTGAGCCAGTGCCCCAGGTACTTAAACTGAGGTACTCTTTTTATAACTGACCCACACAAAATTACAGGCGGTAAGTTAGCTCCTCTCTTAGCGTCTGCCCCAAAAATCATTAGCTCACTCTTTTTTGTGTTGTATATAAGCCCATGAGTACTAGCATATGATTCACAAATTTTCACTAATTTTCTCAGTGCTCTGATCGATGGGCTCAACAACACCATATCATCCGCGTAACTTATGTTATTTATATTGACTCCGTCTATTGAACACCCAATACCAGTGCTGTTGAGCTCAGCGATCAACCCATTAATATATAAATTAAATAAGGTAGGAGAGCTTAATCCGCCCTGCCTTACCACACACTCTAATCCGTATTCATCTGACATACCTGTGCCCCATCTAACGTAATTCGTTTGATGTAAGTACCAAAATTGAAACATAGTGATAATCTCTTCAGGTATGTCAGTCTCTTCTCGCAGCTTTCGCCATAATACCCTATAAGACACCAAATCGAATACTTTGGATAAATCCAAGAAGCATGCATACACAGGGGTTCTTCTGGTCGTGTAGTACTTGACCGTCTGCTTGAGACAGAAAATTGCACTCTCTGTTGATAAAGAAGCGATCGAGCGAAAACAGGGTTCCAAAGTCTTTGCCAGAGATCTGTCTGCCAGTAAGAGCCAACTGTCAAAGCTGAAGACTGAGTGTGGCAGCATCGTTTCCGGGACACCTGAGATTTTGAGTGAGATTGAGAGGTTCTATGGGCAGCTGTACACATCATCGTTGGAGCCACACGCAAATGTGAGTAACGATCCAAGAGCAAGTCTTATCCGACACTATTCCGATGATATCCCCAACGTCAGTCTAAGCGAGATAAGAATTGCTCTCCAGCACCTTAAAAACGGCAGGGCCCCAGGCAAGGATGGAATTACAGCGGAGCTTCTGAAAGCGGGTGGAACACCGGTACTGGAAGTCCTTCAGAAGCTCTTCAATACCGTCCTCAATGGTGGCACTACTCCAGAGGCGTGGAGCAGAAGTTCGGTGGTCTTGTTCTTTAAGAAAGGCGACAACGCTCTCTTGAAGAACTACAGACCGATTTCCCTTCTGAGCTGCGTCTACGTGCTGTTTTCGAGAGTCATTACGAATCGTCTCGCATGCAGACTCGACGACTTCCAGCCTCCCGAACAAGCCGGTTTCCGAAAAGGCTTCAGTACCATAGACCACATACATACCCTGCGGCAGATTGTACAGAAGACTGAAGAGTACAAACTGCCACTTTGCCTGGCGTATGTGGACTATGAGAAAGATTTTGATTCCGTCGAAATTTGGGCGGTGCTACAGTCCCCTCAGCGGAGCCAAGTTGACTGTCGGTATATCGAAGTGCTGAAGTGTTTGTACAGTAGGGCTACGATGGCTATCCGAGTACAGAACCAGAGCTCGAAACCTATCCAACTGCAGAGAGGTTGTAAGACAGGGTGACGTTATATCCCCGAAAATCTTCACCGCTGCATTGGAAGACGTTTTCAAGCTACTGGACTGGAGAGGATACGGTATTAATATCAATGGCGAGTACATCACTCACCTTCGATTTGCCGACGATATAGTCCTTATGGCAGAATCGCTGGAGGACTTAAGCACTATGCTCAATGACCTCAATAGTGCCTCCCAACGGATAAGTCTTAAGATGAACGTGGACAAAATAAAGATTATGTTTAATGTCCATGTCACACCTATGACGGTAGTTGTTGGGAGCACTATGCTCGAAGTTGTTGACGAGTACGTTTACCTGGGACAAATAGTCCTACTAGGTAAGTCCAACTTCGACTGAGAGGTCAATCGACGGATTCAACTCGGCTGGGCAGCGTTCGTGAAATTACGACATATCTTCTCGTCAGGTATACCTCAATCTCTAAAAACTAGATTGTACAACCAGTGCGTGTTGCCAGTGGTGACTTACGGATCTGAGACGTGTTCCTTCACTGCTGGCCGTATGAGGACGCTCAAGGTCGCTCAGCGAACTATGGAGAGGGCTATGCTCGGAGTTTCTCTGCGTGATAGACTCAGAAATGAGGATATCCGCAGTAAAACCGGAGTGACCGACATAGCCCAACGGATTAGTAAGCTGAAGTGGCAATGGGCCGGCCATATAGCTCAAAGAACCGATAACCGATGGGGAAGAAAGGTTCTCGAGTGGCAGCCTCATACCGGTAGGTGTAGTTTAGGGCGACCCCCCCCACTAGATGGAGTGACGACCTGGTAAGATATGCAGGAAGTCGATGGATGCAGGTGGCTCAGGACCGTGCTTTGTGGCATTACTTTGGGGAGGCCTATGTTCAGCAGTGGACTTGTGAAGGGCTGTAATGATGATGATGATGATATATATTTAAGACTTTTTCTTTGTATTTTCAACTAAAATTATTATATTATATCATTATGGTAAGTTTTGTTGATGGTTTTGTTAATATATAATTAAATCGGATATGGTGTATGTAACGGTGAAATCGATTTGTGTTATTTTATTATTATGGGGGTATTTATATAGTTTTCTCATCTGGTAGGGTTCTATAAATATATAATTATAAATTAAAATGAAAAGATAAATATACATAAATATAATTAATATAAAATAAATACAAAAATACATAAATAAATAAAAGCCCAACTAGATGGAAGCCCTCGGCAGGGGAGACCAAACGGCCAAGTGTTAGGAGGAAAGGGAAAGAAACCGGCGGAAGATGCGGGCGGTATCGAGGAACACCGCCTTCTGCATTTGAGCCCGGAGCGGTCCGTCACGGAGTCCCAGTCGCCTCAGATAACCCGAAAGGCTGACTGGCATTAGCCCATTCGCAGAGATGACTACAGGGACAAATTCGGCCGGCATACCACCCCACATGTCGGTCACCTCGTGAGCCAGGTCCAGATATTTTGTTCGTATATCTGTTTCGGTTTTCACGAGGTTCTCGTCATACGGAATGGTAATGTCGACCAAAAACATCCTTGACTGTGCCGGTCCATCAGCACAATATCAGGCTTATTCGCAAGAATAGTCCTGTCCGTGATGATGGCCCGGTCCCAGTAGAGCCTGGCACGGTCATTTTCAAGCACGGCTTCCGGCAAGTACCTGTAATACAGCAATTTGCGGTCCACGAGACCGTATTTCAAAGCGAGCTCCTGGTGTAAAATTCTGGCTACTAGGTTGTGCCTGTGCAAGTACTCAGAGTTAGAAAGCGCCGAACAACTGGAGATGACATGCCTAAATGACTTCCCGGGATGGCGACAAGCTCGACAGGCGTCGATAGTGCCATCCTTTAGGATGTATCTCCGATAGTTGTCGGTCTTAATAACATGATCCTGTATTGCACAGACAAAACCCTCTATTTCCCCGAAGAGGTCATCGAAACGTAGCCAGTTGAGGGAGGCGGATGTATCTACGTGGGGCTCATGTAGAGCCTTGTTGTACCTCCCGTGGAGCTCCTTCTCCTTCCATACGGTCTCCCGGTCGGAAATGCTAAGCACTGCTGGGTCCTGCCATTGCTCGTTGGCCAAGGATAGAGGGGTAAGCCCTTTATCACTAGAAATGACGTCATTATTATTATTATTATTATTATTATTAAATTATTTTTATTATTATTATATGGGGTATCTATATAGTTTCCTCATCTGGTTGGGTTCTATAAATATAAAAAGATTAAAATGAAAAGATAAATATACATAAATATAATTAAAATAAAATAAATACAAAAATACATAAATAAATAAAAGCCCAACCAGATGGAAGCCCTCGGCAGGGGAGACCAAACGGCCGAGGGTTAGGAAGAAAGGGAAAGAAACCGGCAAAAAAAATATATTATTATTATTATTAAATTATTATTTTATTTTCGATATTATTATAAATACTTACGCATTTGATATAATTAATAATAGTAATGATTTATAATTTTAGTATTAGAATAGATGTTAATGAATGTTATTTTACCCTATGATCCTTGTTGATGGAAATAAATTAATAAAATAAAAATAAATTAACTTAGAGAATAAGTATGACAATGAATAGTTAGTCTTCTCTATTTAATAAAAAAAGTGCCAGATTATAGTATGCTTAGATTTATATCAATTAAACACACAATTTTTACACAAAAAATAAGATTGGTTTATATATATATAATAATATTGAAACATTAGCTTGGGGTCATTATAAACTGCGCTAAGTGCTGATAGTTTTTACTTTTATGTCTGCATGTAAATAAAATTTGTATTAATTGCAAAATTATGATAATACTATAATATGACCTAGAGTTTATTACATATTTAATCATTGTTTTATTGGTTTAAAACTTAAATTATTGGTATTAATTTAAGTTAATTGTTGTTTATATTTGTGTGTGTGTGTGTGTGTGTGTGTGTGTGTGTGTGTTTGTGTGTGTGTGTGTGTGTGTGTGTGTGTGTGTGTGTGTGTGTGTGTGTGTGTGTGTGTGTGTGTGTGTGTATTTATTTAAGGTTGAGTTGATTGTAAAATTATGATGTAATAATTGTGTTAGAAATACAGATAATTCTGTTTTATATAATTTTTGCAATATATATTAATTGTTTACACCAACACTTTCATTTTTTATTTCACCCCTTAGAACTTTAGACGTGTGTAATGTTTCACTTTATCCTTCCGTTTACTGCTATTGTGGCAGGACCAGGTGGATGTAGGAAGTCAAATTTTGTAACAAATTTCATAAAATCGGTTACAGAAATATGTAATTGTGATTTTAATCGGATCACATGCTGCTTTGATGAAATGCAACCTTTATATAATTTACCAAATGTTAACTATCGTCAAGGAATTCCAAATCTTAATACGTTTGATGGTGAAAACCCACATATTGTTATTATTGATGATCTAATGAGAGAGTCCGATGGAAGAATTGTGGATATATTTACAAAAGGTAGTCATCACAGGAATCTTAGTATATTTTATTTAACACAAAATTTATTTCATCAGGGTAAAGGACAAAGAGACATATCTTTAAACTCAAGTTATATAATATATTTTAAAAACCTTTGAGCTAAAAATTAGCACGACAAATGTCACCAGATAACTCAAAATTGAAGACACTTACAGGGATGCAACTCTAGAGGCGCATGGATATTTAATGGTAGATTTAAAACAGAATACCAATGATTTTTGTCGTATCAAGACAAATGTCTTCCCATTTAATGGTTTCTGTACAGTCTACGTCCCCACAAAAGAGTTTAAATACACCAAGAATCAAACGATTCAAATCATTACTAAATGATGCATCGTCGACTCACAACGCATAAACATTTGCTAAACGCTTTGCATACGCTTAAACCAAAATATCAAAGGGCATTACTTAAAACGTGTGATGAAGAAGAAATTAACTGTATTTGTGAGTGTATTCATAACGTTTTACAAGGAAAAGTACCTCTTAAAGATCAAGGTAAACAAAAATTGAATAAACACAAAAATATACTCCGTAAACTAGTGCATAAGTTTAAACATAAACTAAGAAAAAATATAATTATACAAAAAGGAGGGGCTTTCTTACTTATAATATTAGGTGCAATATTGAGTGGATTAGTGAGTGGACTAGCCAGTTAACATGGAAAATGCAAAGAAAATGATACTTATCGAACGTGGATTAATTGAAAAATTAAAACAAGAAAATAAGGTTAATAGTAATTTATCTCGATTAGATATTGAAATGCAAAATATTATGCATAGTAAGACGGAAGACCGAAAGAAATGGATGTTATATTTACAAACATTGCAAAGATACCTTCATTTTACCGAAGAGGATCGTCAACCACTCAAATTACCAATTTATTCTGATACATTTAATGAAGATTCAAATGAGTCTAAAATTGGTTATAAAAATAAAGATAGAGATCTAAAAACTTCAGTTTATGCTGAATCTTTGTGGGAGGAGAATCGATCCATTAAAGTAAAGAAAATGATGAAAATCCACTTTACACACCAGCTCCAATACTCAGTTTAATACCAAAAACTTATAATAAAAAAGGACAGTTATTATTTGACTTAGTTGAAACAAGTAAAAGTACAATACATTTGGATAATGAAGGTACAGTCATAATTGATAGTGAAAAAATTCCTGGAAGTAATATTGTTGATTTAATAAATAATTAACTAAGACTAAGGGTCTTTTATTAGGTTAGACAATGAACTTCCATGGAAAGTGGCTCGAACCTTGGTCAGAATCACTAACATCTCAGGAGTACGTGTGCTGAACCTTTGTGACCAGGAACAGATTTTAGAAAAAGGCACACTGGTTGGTACTTGTGAGGAAGTGGATTGGTTACGTGGGTGCCAATATCTATCGACTGGGCTAACAGCCCCGCCCAGCAGCAGCAGGGAAACGAGTAAAAGCCAGAACTGCGGGGCGGGTGCTGGCTGATGTTAAAAGAGCCCCAAGGATCTCAATCCCACTTCTGACACCAATTGTTACGAGCTTGAGGTTCGTGACAATAAATATGATAGAATTACCAAAATTAACTCTTAAATTCACTTTACATTAATTAAAACTTAGAACACTAGTAATTAATCACACTGATGATTATTTCGCTCTGAAGCTTCGCTTGTCTCGCCAAATTCAATACTTCCTCAAATAATAACTGTACTTTTATTAAGGGTAAAAGAAGTGATCCAGTATGGTGGGATAGATTTGCTGAAGCATTAAAAGATATTAAAGTACCACTTACTTATATTGTAAATTCAAAGAGATGTGAGTTTATTAACCAAATTCAAGCAAAAGATCTGAACAAACCCTCTGAGATTGAAGTTCAAGAGTTTTCTACACCGAGCAGTAGAGATAAAAAAGTCCACAACTACAATACGTAAAAAGGCTTGAGTGGGAAAATGGACCCCGTACTAGAAGAAATTAACAGGATTTATTATGATCCATCTAATCCCGCTGGTTTTGGTAGTATTGATAAATTATCAAAAGCCGTGAAGGGTAAAATGAATAAAAAGCAAGTAAAGGAAGGGTTAAAATCACAAGAAACACACACATTACATAAACCCATTCGAAAAAATTCCCGCGTAATAGGTACATTCTATCAAATATTAATGAGCTCTGGCAAGCTGATTTAAGTGATATGCGAACTTATTCTCAATATAATGATGGTTTCAAGTATACTTTGTGTTATTGCTGTATTTAGTAAATATGCTTTTGCAAGACCAACGAAAAAGAAAAACTCAGAAACAACTAAAGATTGTTTTGAAAGTATATTTACTGAAAGTAATTTAACACCTACTCACATACAATCTGATGAAGGTACAGAATTTGTTTCAAAAGATGTACAAAAATACTTTAAATCCAAAAAGATTAATTACTATACCACTAAGAATCCTGACATTAAGGCCAGTATTGTTGAACGATTTCAAAGAACACTAAAAATGAAAATGTGGCATTATTTCACTCATAATAATACTTATAGATATATAGATGTTTTACATGATTTAATATACTCTAATCACAGCTTTCACTCTAGTATTAAGATGTGCCCATGTGATGTAAATTCCAACAATATTATGACAGTTTGGGCTAATCTTTATGATAGACGGTCAAACAAACTTTCTTTAGAAAATCCTAAACCAAATTTCAATGTGGATGATTATGTTCGAATAACTAAATATAAACATGTTTTCCAAAAAGGATATGAATCAAATTGGAGTGATGAAATATTTATTATATCTTCAATAATTGATAGATCTCCATGGGTTGTTTAAACAATAACAGATTTACTAAATGAACCAATAGTTGGTACTTTTTGTGAAAGAGAATTACAGAAAGTCACTTACAACCCCATCTCACAATATAAAATAGATAAAATAATTGACACTCGTTATTCAGGTAACAGAAAAGAAGTATTAGTGAAGTGGAAAGGTTATCCAGATAAATTTAACTGTTGGATTTTAGCTTCTAGTTTAAAAGAAATATGAATAAAGAAAGTTTTTATTTAACTTGCTCAGCAATAGTTCAATGGAATACTTTCCTGATAACAAGACCACAAATCTTTCAACGAAATTACCAAAAGCTATGAAAT
Source organism: Parnassius apollo (assembly GCA_907164705.1). Lineage (NCBI taxonomy): Eukaryota > Metazoa > Arthropoda > Insecta > Lepidoptera > Papilionidae > Parnassius > Parnassius apollo. The sequence continues at coordinate 7,972,523 of CAJQZP010001331.1, forward strand.
TAGAAGGTAAGGGAATGGTCGGTTGGAGTTATCGAGTTTCAATATCCATGTACCATGTTTACTGTTCAAGATCATGAAAATGTTATATACATTACAAAATCTATGTTAATGCCTAATGAAGATAAACCATCCATAGTGTACTACAAAAAACATATTCCAGCTACCAACTATGATAACATTGAGCATATTTTAAGAGTGTTAAATAGTATCGGAGAGAAGTTGAAATTTCGCTATGATGAGATAACAAAATTTGTGTCTATTTCTGTTTTGGATAAAAATATAACATCCGTAACATTATCACCCAAATTAAGTTTACAACTAGGTTATGAACCAAATAAAAATCCCCTAGAGAGAAATTTTGGAAAGTGTCCTGCTAATTTACACTTAGGGTTACCATCTCAACTATTTGTATATTGCGACATTATCGATCCTCAGATTGGGGGGGGGGGGTTATAACTCCTTTACTAAGAGTCATTTCATTAGATCCTACAAAATACATTTATGGTGCTAATAAAATGCACGTTTTCTCTCAACCTCACTACTTACCTGTTATGCGAAGAGAGTTCGATACGCTGGAAATAGATATAAGATCGAGCACAGGACAAAAATACCATTCCAGTTTGGAACCCTGTAAATTAAACTACATTTCCAAAAATTATAATAATGAATTCTCTTCGTGATCATCATAAATGTCCATATGAAATTTATTATACACAACAAGCTGGGTCAAGAGTTGGAGTAATTTATAAGGGTTCACCATACCAACGCGGTCATGGTATTGGGAGCTTCTTAGGGGAGTTATTTAGATCAGTTTTACCTTTACTTTCAAGTGGTGCTCGAGTGATTGGTAAGGAGGCATTAAGCGCTGGAGTAGGACTTTTATCGGATATGGTTTAAGCTTGTCCTATGGAAGCCTCAATAAAAGATCGTCTAAAGCAAGTTAGTACGAATTTAAAACGAAAGGCTGATGAGAAAATTGATCAATTTAACATGACAGGATCTGGGTATAAAAATAAAAGAAAACGATTGACCTCGTTCATTCCACCATTAACTGCTAAAGTGAAAGCTGCGATAAAACTTGGTCTAAAACCAAAAAATATCACAGATATATTTTCAAATTAAATATGTCTTTCCTTCATAATCATTCCTGCGAGTGCGTTAAGTCAGAATTGGATTTGTTTGTACTACCGTCTACACAAACTAGCATTAAAAAGGAATGTGGATTCATTATAAACCGATTTCATCTCTTGGTGATGATGGACCTATCGAGTTTCAAGTTCCCGGGACAGGCGATGACTACATAGATTTGTCTCACATATTACTCCACATAAAGGCAAAAGTATTAAATCAAGATTCAACTAACTTGATATCTCCTACAATAGTAGCACCTGTAAATAATTGGCTGCATTCACTTTTTAGTCAACTTGATGTTTATTTAAACCAAAAACTTGTATCACCACCTTACAATACCTATGCATATCGAGCATACATGGAAACCCTTTTAAACTATGCTCCTGCTGCTAAACAATCTCATCTTACTTGTAGACTTTGGTATGAGGATACAGCAGGAAAAATGGATTCTACAGATGGTAAAAACATAGGATACGGATTAATTAGTGAAAGTAAGGAAATAGAAATGGTTGGTCATCTTCACGATACGGCTAAGAAATGTCCGCAGCGCTACTTCAATGCGTGTTGGCGAACTTCACATGCCTTCGAAATTTTCTCAGACATGCAGGTTTTCTCACGATGTTTTCCTTCACCGCCGAGCACGTGGTAAATCAGCACTTAAAATTGCAATTAACAATTTAATTGGTGCCGGCGAGGATCGAACCCGGGTCGCGTACTGTGACATTTACAGCTTGCGCTAATCATCTGAGCTACCACGATTTGATCATATACACACAAAATATTTAAATATAATTTGTTAACATTAAATCATTCACACGTAAGAAATAACAGAAAGAAAAGTCAGTTTGTCAGTAGAATAAACACTTACATCCATGGCCTTTGATGCGTTGAAGTAACACAAATGTAGTATTGATAGATCCACAGCGGTAAGCGATCATACACTAACTACATGACTGCAGCGCCCTGATTTTATATAGCACCGGTAAGTAATAATTCTAATCTAAAGAATTTCTGCAGTGGAACTGATAGTAACTTTATGCGTCAACAAGATTATCTCACATTCTGTTGCTTATCTCAATATTCCTTCGTTTTGCGTCTTGTTCGATGTATCGATGACTCAAATACGATTTGTATAACACAAAAGAATGCAATTTAATATTTAGAAATCACTATAATTGATCATTCCTATGTTAGTCATTGAGTAGATTGGTACTTTAATAATCCACTAATAGCAGTAATATCAGCTGCCTTAGCCTTAGCTGAAATTAAAATTTCGGCCCCACTTCCCCGCGCGCCGTATGCTATGTACCGACATGTAATCACTAATACTGTAAATAGCTATCTACAGGTCTACGTCGTTAGATACTTATTTCATGTATCTAACGACGTTATTCGTTGCCTACAATACCTGCGTGATCACAAGGTCATAAGCATAACCCAGTGTGTCAATGCATAGGCCTGCCATCTTGTACAATAGTTGATAAACCGCAAGAATCTAAAGAAGGGGTGACAAAAAAAAAACTTCCTTGTGTTGGCAGCCTCTTGTAGTTGCAACCTCAATCGAAGTTTGAAACAGCCTTTCTGTTTGCGAGCATCGACTTCACCCATCTGATGGTTGTGGGGTCAACATTTTTGGATGTCAGGCCCCCAATCAGCAGTGATGTGGGGCTACTGTCGAAGGCGCCCTCAATATCTAGAATCCTGCAAAATTGTATCACGTTATAACCAATTGTGCTACCGGGCCTGGGCTGACGTATCAACGTCTTGTGATGTAAACGCCAGCGCTCTTAATAAGAAATATAATTCCACCTCCAGGTCTTTCAAAAGTCATAGCTAAGGCAAGGTCTGAGCACATCGGCAGAATTGGCGAAAAGCTAGTTCGTCTTCCTTCGGGAACCCATGCATTCTGGTCTTTCGTCAAGGCTGTCCAAGGGAACTTCTGTCAGTCATCTCTTCCATCTCTGCACAGTGAGGAAGACTAACTGTCTCATGCCGCAAAGGAGAACGCCGATCTGTTAGGCTCTCTCTTTGCGTCCAACTCGACTCTTGATGACGGGGAGGAACACACCGCCGACTATCTTGCGGTGTGATAATGTGCTGTTTACCCAACGCTTGGTGCGCATAGCACTCCTCTCCCTGGACGTCAACAAGTCGAAGTGGGCCTAATGGCCTCCTATTGTGCTGAATACGTGTGCTCCGGATTTGGCACCGGTTTTATCGCGTTTATTCCAGTACTTCTACACCCTAGGGGTAGTATCGAAATCATGAAAGACAGCCTTCGTGCCCCCGATCCCGAAAAAAGGTAACCGCTCTGATCCGTCCAACTATAGGCCTATCGCCATCACCTCCTTGTTCTCTAAAATAATTGAGTCCATTATTAACAGCCTGCTCATGCAGTACTTTGAGGATCACCAGCTGATTAGTGACCGCCAGTACAGTTTCCGTTAAGTTACTTAGGTGAAATAGCTATTCTGACTATGATCGACTTATCGACCATATTTTCGCACCTATGTGGGTTCTGGGATGCCTAACGCATGCAACTTGCAAGACCATTCGTAGGGAATCGCGATGCTTGGCTCGGAAGAAAAAGGTAGATAGTGTATACAACAAATAAACTTGAAATACGATTCTTAACAGAAATGTAATCGATTTCTACTTAGTTCAAAAATTTTTTTAGTAAACAAACTTTTAACTTCAGCGTTTTGGGTTATTATAACTTAAAATATTTACTTGAATAGTGACGTCTATCCACGCAACAATTATAGTAGGAACGACGTTTTACCATTAAAATTTATCTAATAGATGGGTAATATAATATACATAGTACATATAATTTTTAAATTACATTAAAACTTTTTCAACTATTTTATCCTACAATTAAACATACTAAACACTAAACAAAAACTATTTCTACAAATATATACAAAAACAATTTACTTATATTATTGAGGTAGCAAGAGTGACCTCAAAAGTCATCTCGTTTGATGTTGTCGGAAAAGCCGTTATAAACAATAAATTGCTAGTGTTGTCAGAACGGGAAGTAATAAAAACGGATTTTATTTTATTTCACATTTAAACAAATTCCTAGTAGTGTGAACCATTTAAATTTATTTGCGTGACGGTATAACCCCAGCGGACAGCTCCTTAGCGGAGCGGCTAATAGCTGCTCGGGAGCGCTCCGCCCGCATATCGCTCCGCACCGCACCGCACCGCACCGCACCGCACCGCACCGCACCGCACCGCACCGCACCACACCGCACCGCACCGCACCGCACGAATGTCTCGTCTAGACGCCGTCTATGACCTACTGTTAGTAGTAGTTAGGATGCGTTTTCACCAACGACTACACAGCCCGAATAGACGCCACATAAAAGGCGAACACTTTCTGTCAACACATCAGACAAACACGTTTTACTTAAGAAAACGATCGCACGATCTGCTTTAGTAGCGACCACTTCCCTGACCCGTGAACATCTTGCATGTGACTCGTGAATTTTCGACAAAATAAATACAACAGACGCGCAACATGTGAACTGTACAATAAAATAGTGCAGAAACAGTAGCCAAGTATGTAATTTAAAAAAATGGCATCATTTTCCATAGATAAGTGAATTTTAATTTCCAAATTCATTAATTAAAATTAAATCAGAGCTCAACCTATATTTGTCTCAAGCAACTCGCGTTGATTTATTCGGACATCTTCGGATATTTTCGGACTATGCATCCCTTTCTTTTCAATGCAGTTCATTGTTGCTATACTTTTCTTTAATTGCCGGCACGTTTAACTAGTGCTGTACCAGTTAAACTATAATATTGCTACAAGTGAATATTATGCATGTTATCGTGAATGTTTTACGGACTTATATTATAAGCGACATAGGTGTAAGCTGAATTTTTTTAGTGAATGTACGTTAATCCATATTTGAATTACTTGATTTAATAATTAAATCAAGTTATTGAAAACTTCTTAAAAATAATTCATAATAAAATTGATATAATTTTTAATAGACGGCACTATCCTCTCTTTACTGCTAAGACGCCATGTCAAGACAAGTAGGAAACGGAAGTGAACTTGACAGTTTAAATAACTGTTGCTATTTTATTTTGTATAGTATTCTGTTATTATTTCAATATTGTAAAGAAAGCTCGTTTTAATAAAAAATATTCTTTAAAACAAAAAATATAGGTATTTTACTAAATACCATCACTACTTAAATAAAACTTTTGTTTTTTTTGTATTAATTTATAGTAAAATATAATTCTGGTAGTGATTAAGCAGACTTGGTACCAAATTTATTAGTTAAAATTTCCAACACTATTTGCTTATTAGCATGTGTCGCAAGCTTGATTTTAAAAACCGCCTCCCCCGTACCGCTTACCTCAGACTTTTGACAGACATGTTTGGATGCAGAAGTACATACATTAAGCGTCTATCCGGGCTGTGTAGTCGTTGGTTTTCACTGACGCGGAGCTGGGCGAAGTGGAAGGGAGAAGAGCAGTGAAAAGTGGCAAGTGTTTCCATTGAAGCGGAATTCCAAAGTGGGGTGAAGATGAGCTGATCGAAGCGGAGTGGAGCGGAGCTTGCGGAGCGCAACTGAGCTGAGCAGACCAGAGCCTCAAGCTGCATTGAGCCGTATTCCAATCAGTCAATCTCTTGGAGAGATAACACGTCATGTCGGTAAAGAAAAGAGCAGCGCTTTTACATCTTTCTCTGCTAGCAAATGAAAGCAGATGAAGTAGAAATGATTGCCGCATATTATTTGAAAAACAAAAAAACGAAAAAGAACATAGATTCTGAATTCGAGATCATACAAAATATCATTTTGAACACGGGGGAATTTTTTACTTTCTTTCAAACGTGAAACATTCGAAAATTATCAGATAGAAGAAAGACATCAATTGCAGGATGTCGGTTTCAAGTGAAGGAAGGATTGCAGTATGTCTAAGGTAAGTGGTAAAGTAATTTATTAAAAGAGTTCTATCTAATTAAAAACACAAGCAAATTTTCAGTAATGGCGGCGATGGGCTTTTCCTCTGGCATGAATATTTTTATATTAGTATTAGTTGATTAGTTGATTAGTGAGCACGTCAATCAGCACTTAAAATTGCAATTAACAACTTCATTGGTGCCTGCGGGGATCGATCCCGGTTTGCTTGCCGCACTGTGAAATTTACAGCGAGCGCTAACCATCTGAGCTACCACGGCTTTTTATTCTTAGTGAATAAAGAGCCGTAAGAATTTTATTCTTAGTGAAAATTGATAATTATATGATAAAAATGAGCGGCAGGAGATTTACTATATACACTTATTTTAGAGAAACTGACGACCAAAGTAAAGAAAGTAGAAATAAATCCATAGTGCCTCAAAAGCATTTGAGGCACTCTAGAGGAAGTAGATTTAACCCATAAATAAAAAATACTTTCAACAGTAAAAGACATCGCATTACTCAGTTCGTACATTTCAATACATTGGACACTATGAAAACGAATGTTCGGTGATTTAGCCAAATATTCGGCTGAATATGCCGAATACCGAATATAAAACGAATATTCGGCCCATCTCTAATGTGCAGATATTCAGACATCCCTTAGTAATGTTGCGCGCCTAAGTTGACGTCAGATACCTGGCACTAACGCCATCTAGTATCGGGGACCAGAGCGAGGAGGGCTTCCTAGAAAATGTCAATCTTGACTTTCAACCAACAGCGCCATCTAGTATCGAACAGAAGAATTAAGCTTTCTCCCCTTAAGCTTAAGCCCCACACTCCAACTTTCTGCGTCCGGTCGGTCGACGCCCGTATCTACTGGAATATTCTGGATGTTTCGGTGTAAAAGTATATTTAAAGCCACTGCATGCCGCGATCGGGGCAGTATTGAATTTGGCGAGACAAGCGAAGCTTCGGAGCGAAATAAAGTGAATCAGTGTGGTTAATTATGTGTTTTAAGTTTTAATTGGTGTTCGGTGATAAAAGTGTAAATTTTGGTAATTCAATCGACAGTTTTTATTGTCACGAACCTCAAGCTCGTAACAGTAACAACGGAAAATCCGCCGTTACGTAGGAAGGGGAAAGATGCAAAGTAATATGGACACTCGCGCAGCGATAGTTGTATTTAGCTTGCGAGCGCGATCTATCTAATTAATAATAATTCTGTAGGCTATTAAACGTCGGCAAGCAGTCAGCTTCAAAGGACTGCAAGCTGCAACTTCTATAAGTAGTACTTTTATTTAATAGGTCCTTACATATGAAATTGGCGTTTCGTACAGGAGGAAATAGTCAGTTTTTTTTTGTAAAATATATTTAATTAATCAAAGTATGCACCGTTGTTATCTATGCACTTTTGCCATCTCATAAGTAGTTCATTGATCCCTTTACAAAAAAAACCATGGGGGCGAGAATCAATAATCTCTTTGAAGGCGGTTTGGACTGCCGCATCGGAGTTGAATTTTTCCTTGTAAGAAGTTGTCCAAATTCCGAAAATAATGTTAATATTTTGGCGCAAGGTCTGGGGAGTATGGTGGATGTCGCAGACACTCCAATTGTAGCTCATCTAACTTAGTGGTTGTTTGTTGTGCAGTGTGTGGTCTTCCGTTGTCGTGAAGCAGCAGTGGCCTAGAGCGCTTGACCAATCTCGGTTGTTTAGCAGCTAGTTCTTCCTTTATGGTTTGCAGTTGCTGACAATAGATATCTGCCGTAATCTTTTGGCCAGATTTTAGAAAGCTGTAGAGAAGGACACCGACGCTAGTCCACCAAACATTCACAAATAACTTTTTCTGAGTCAATTTTCGTTTAGGGCAGGATTTGGCTGGGTCTCCAGGGTTCAGCCATTACGACGAGCGCTTCCGACTATCGTACAGTATCCACTTTACATCACAAGTAATGATTCGATTTAAAACTTCATTTTTGTGTCGGTTGAGCAAAGTAACACAGCAGTCGACGCGCGTTGCAAGTTCGATTCACTCAATTCATGAGCTATCCATCGTTTAAGTCTTTTTACTTTCCCGATTTGCTTCAAGTGGATTAATACAGTTTTATCACTTACCCCGAAGCCTGCAGCTATCTTTGAAGTGTTTTGTGATGGATCCGCTTCCACGATAGCCTTTAATTCTTCATTTTCCACTTTGGTCTCCGGCCGTCCACGGGGTTGGTTCTGAAGGTCGAAATTTCCAGAACGAAGATGTTGAAACCAAAAACGTACCGTGCTTTCATTTGCGACACCAGCGCCGTACACATCATTTATCCTTCGAGCTGTTTCTGCAGCACTGGAGCCACGGTAGAACTCGTACTCGTAAATATACCGATATTTCATGTTTTCCATTGCGCGGTAATAAGCGACGCCAAAGAAAAATGAGGAAAAAACAAATGAATGACTGTTTTCAAAATTCAAATGTACCACCTAAATGAATTTATAAATTTAAATTTGGAATTCTTAACAAAAGAGGAGATATTTCAGATCAAAGTAGTCAGTACGACAAAACGCTAATTTCGTATGTAAGGACCCAATATTCTGTGACGGCGGTCAGTAGCGGTGAGAAGCTTAGAGAAATTACATACTTACGTACTATGGAGTTACCTCTATACTCCATGACGCGTACTATGAGGGAGAAGTAAAAAAAGAAAACGTGAAAGTCGACAGTTTTCAAATATAAAAACCATAGATTTAGTATAAATACTAAAACTATGATAAAAACTCATTTACATTGTCAATGACAATATAATATAGAAATGACATATTACGTACATACTTTATGTAAAAATATGAGTAATTTTTATATTCCTTTTATATTATATCAATAAAATGGTTACATCATCAAAACATAAAGTTCCATTTGGTTCAGGGGTAAAAAGATTCGGCAAGAACACCGGTCATCCTAATTTAGATCCAAGTGGACTTCACGTTAAGAGACCTAACGGTTGTGATCCTTGTCTTTATCATCCACAAGCTATTAATGAAATATTTGACTTTAGAAAACGTTACAAAAAGAACATGGACTCATGGAGATACAAAAGCAAATTAGAAGATTGGTCAAAAAATTTGGGCTACAGAAACCAAAAAATACTTGAACAAAAGAGATGGTTTGATTCCATATTAGGTCCAGCATGGCATACTGTATTAGAACCCGCTAAATACGTAACTACATGCAAAAATGTTGGTTTCGGGAGAACCATTCGATTTAGATCAACAACTAACACAAGCCCTAATCCAGGTACTTATTATAAAGCTGTACCTTTTAAATCTCCCTTTGGGCCACACTCAAGTAAACCAACATTTGAGATGAGAGAATTATGCAGGTTCAAAGATACATCTCCAAAGTGGTCGCTAGCACCAAATCGTTACTATATATTAGACAAAGACAGCATTCAAGAAAAATCTAAAAAATTAGTATCTCGAAGAGGGCCTTACGATTTATTTACTGGGTTGCGTGATGAAAGTACAATAAAAACTCATTTTAATACATCTTCAAAGTGTTCTGCCGCTACATGGCCTATCGCTCTTAAAGGAAGTTTGGAAAGTTATAAAAAATCACATTTCGGCGTAATGAATAAAACCAATAGAGAAAAACCTTGCAGAAGCCGTAATACGCTTGTCGATTTAGCAATGTGCCTACGGAAGCCTGAAGAACCGGGTCCGGCGGACACAAATATTGATAAACCTATTTTTTTCAAGCAAAACAAGTACGGATTCAATATTTCGGACGATAAGCCTCCTGGATATCAACGCGTCGTAGTATGGCCTGCTGTGGGACGATATAACATTAAAGGTATTACTTGTGGAATAGTAGGTCAGGGACATCGTCATTTATTTTTAAGCAAACAAAGCAGAACAATTGGCGCAATTTTACCAAAACCCATGAACACTTTCTAAAAGAACGAAGAACTAGTATCAAGAACTTGTTACATTTTTAATAAACATCTTTGTTATAACTCAGCAAGTTGCTTCCCAGGATCATCAAACTTCAGCTACTAAATAAAAAACATTTATTTGCAAAATTTGTTTCAATTGAGGAACAAATCTAAATAAGAATTCATAAACAGCTACTAATTAATTTACTGTGACTTACAACATTTTTATTTACATTACTCAACAATGCTGAGAAATGTGAAATAAGTTTAGTTTTGATCCCCAATCTTCCATTCCTCTTTATTGTAATATCCACTTAAAATGAAATACAATTACATTTTTACATTATAGAAATAGTATTTATAAATCGCATTTGATTTCACATATTATTCAAAATAAAATTAAGGCCGAAACACGCTGGCAATTAATATTACTAATCTACTATATACAATCTAACATCACTATTTCAAAGCAAAGGTAATAGCACTATAGCTATTTCAGTGAAAAATAAGATTTTATTCTTACCAGCAAATATATATTTAATTATACATTATATTTAATAATATACAAATCGAATTAGTTTTGCAAATAAAAGAACACTCATAGTGTGGATTATTCCTAAGCAATAGCCCTAACATGAATGCCGATAAGCTAACATAAAATCTAAATTTAAGCATAATTATAAAGAGAACTCTACTCCTCAATTTTACACGATTCCCTTTATCAAGGATTTTACTAAGATAACAAGTTAAGTATTACAACATCTGTAAGTGTATTATTATAATTGAATTGAATTGAAATAATTGAAACGAGACTAACACAAGCTTGCATAAAGAATAGGCGGATGATCAACTACATTTACAAAAAGCAAATTTATTTTGAACAAACCTCACAAGCATCATGAGAAACTATTTACTGAATAATATTTTCTTTCAATTTCAACCATTTCAATTGTGTAATAAGAGAAGAGTGTGGTTTGCAAGATGATGTTGTGACCAGGATTAAGAAAGGAATGCTTCGGTGGTTTGGTCATGTGGAAAGAATGAATGAGGAAAGAGTGACAAAGAAAATTTATGTTGCAGAAGTGAATGGCAGAGTCGGAAAGGGACGTCCTAGGCGAAAATGTATCGACCAAATTGGCGATTTATTGAAAACGGGCCAAATTAGGAGTACCCTTAACCGACGAGCATGTATGCGTAGGTGTATGGATGTGAAGGAGGCGAGAGAGGTGTGTCAGGATCGTGCCAAATGGAAGTCTGTAGTCTCTGCTTACCCCTCTGGGTGACAGGCGTGAGTGTTTATGTTATGTTATGTATTTTCTTTCGTAAATGTTATGTGTACAAATAATTATAATCTGTTAGTTTCGAACCGAACACAACATTTTGTGTTGTGCAAGATTCCAGGACCATCATCAATCATCGTTCGTCAGAAAATAAGTGACGTCTGGTGGCCCTGGGACCTTGGACTATGTAAACAATTTTAACATAAGATTTTTTTCAGAAGACCAGCTTCTAACTTATTATCCATTACCAACTTTAAAGGCCCGCGGACATACAGGGATTACATCATTATCTTACGTATAAATAATATTGAAAGAATTTTAACATAAAACACAATCAACATCAGACACGGTAATCACTATGTTTTTTAAAATATCATTATTAATTTTTAAAATATCGATGCACAACAAACCAAATGAAACAATTCAAATTTACATTTATAACTTTTGCAATGAATACAAAATAGTATAATATGATTGACAATTTTTGGCTGTCCAGTCTTCAACTCCATAAAATTATTTTGTACAATATGATAATTATTATGAATTGTTACTGAAAAAAAAATTATGTAATTGAGACAAAGGGTAGGCACCAAATCTTTAGTTTAATATAACAGCGTCTGACTTCTTAATATTTACAATTCAGCAATTTTAGTTGAATCGTGATACATTTAAGTGTATTTCAAATCACTTATGCCATTTATCTATAAAAATGCTGTAAGACATGTGACCGATAAATGGAAATTTTAAAATATACAAAGATGTAAAATGGCTTTTGTACTTGTATAAGCTTTTATAGATTTTGATATTGAGTTTTATTTTAAAAGAGTAAGTTAATAATCAACTAACTAATAGTTCTTTAATAAATTATTATCAACAGTCATAAACATTATATATTTCATCTCAGAACATTCAGAATTTTAGAAACGAAACAAGCTATATAGAAATATCATTTTATTGTAATTAAAAATTTTCAAAAATTATCAACGAAAAATTCAGCAAGAAATCAGTCAGTGCACAAGTTTCAAATATATATATTTCACTAACATTTCCTTAGATTGTATGGAAAAATGAATTGTGCTCTTGGCATAGGTTAATAGAACTGTCTTGTCATACAAAACCACTTGATGACGCTACGAATACAATATGATAGAAAACTCATACTCAGAGAGTGCTGTTTGACTAATATAGGCAAGATGGAGAAACTTTTTTTTTTCTTAAAAAGAAGCTTGTGCCACATCATTATAAAATGTGATACATTTATAGTCTCAGGTCTATACTATGGTTTATGAACAATGTCTTTGTCCAAAGAGGACTAGGTAAATTCGACGTTTGCTGACAAATTCCAGACTTTATGTTTTAGTTCACATATTTTCCACCAGACGTCATTATAGAATCAAACTGTAATTTTAAACCCGAGAGTAATTATTAACTACTTTTTTATATGGGCCTTACACGTGCAGGCGTAAATCCAACCTCCCAAATTTTTTAATCGGCGGACATTTTCTTACCCTAAAACTTTCTCAGAGATGAGAAGAGGCCTGTGCCCAGCAATTGAATGTATATAGGCTGTAAATTCGATAGTTCACTGCTGTCATATTTTGACACATTACAATATCGCAGAAAAGCCACTTTCTTAAATTAGTAACATTGTGTAAATATTGAAGATTTCTATATCTGTTTACGTTATGATTGCTATACAAAACCAGGTCTAAATAACTATTTTTATAGAATGAGTCCCACAAACACAGATATTCAGATCAATCCTTTCTAGCTATAACATAGTGTACATGAAGTACCATTAATTTTTTAACTTTTAATTAGGTTAATTTGATAACAATAGAACATGCATTTAAATAAAGTTTAAAAAGTGTAAAATTTAAGTAAAATATAAGAACCAGTAATTGTATAGATTACAAGTGTCTGATGTTGCTTTTTTAACAAAATATTTTGAATTCAACATGAATACATAACATATACAAAGACAAGCATTTGGCTAATTCATTCATGAACAACTTTTCATATGCCAACTGTAGCCTAACAGGCTCAACTGGCAGAATAATCATAAAAACAATTCTTATTTTATTTATGAGTAGTTTAATCACTAAATTCTAAAAGGCATCCATAGGTTGACATATTTGTTACTATAGTCAACCAAATCTAAGAAATACTTTTTGACGTTTTACATTAACCATTCAGCAATAACTTTGCACAAGCGTACTCACACGATTTAAAATAACCATTTACGTAAATCCGAAGAATTATAAAGTTATCAATATTTCATTACGTGTATAGTTTTTAATCACTAATTTAAATTTGAATCTTTCAAACAAAGCAAAATATTAAAAATAACCAGTATCAACTTTTTGTACTTCACGTTCTTTCAATGATATGTCGCTATGTACATTACCGTAGTGTTTGGATGATTTGTTATGCGAATAATCGGCAAAATATTCTAATAATCGGTAAAATATTAAAATAATCGAATCATTAATTTTATTTCATTAAAGTATTATTTAGTTAGTAGTTAGTAATTTTATTTTTATTTTTAAAATTCTTTAAATTACATGAATCATGAATAAAATTATTTTTTTTTTAAATTTGTCAACGTAAATTTGTGTGGACAAAAAACTCATATACAAGGCCGCGATATAAAAACCACTACGTAATTTCAATATCCCGCCGTTTCGGGAGCTTACTGTGCGTAATTTTGTGATTTTGTGTTTGTCTTCTTATTTTGTGACTCGGCTTTAACTTTTTAAACTGTTTTTTCAATATTCGTTGAAGCATGTGCCCATTTCACAAAGGATATTTTATTTGGGCAAAAGTGGTAGAAAAAACAAAAAAATTACTATGGATGACTTTGAAAGAGACATTAATTTTGACTGCATTATTGAAAATCAAACGACAGCTCAACTAGTTGTACTGAAAGTGATTAAATAAATTTATTTTTAATCTAGTTTCAATCTAAAATTTTTATAACTGTGCCTCTAGAAATAAGCAGTACCTAACAACAAATACGTAAAAACTGATAAATCTTGTGTTTTAAATTATCCGTTTTTAATTTATTCTGATATTATTCAAACCAAACTGTAAATGATTACCAACTCTAAATAATCGATATCGATTTTTTGAGAATTGAATATTGTACGTTCCCATTTTTTGGTTGGCATGCCTGGTGCAATAATGATAGCTGTCAAAATGTATTTCTTATAGTCAACCAAATCTAAGAAATACCTTTTGACGTTTCACATTTATCATTCCGCAATAACTTTGCACAAGCGTACTCACACGATTTAAAATAACCATTTACATAAATCCGCAGAATTATAAAGTTACCAATATTTCATTACAACGTGTACAGTTTTTTATCACTAATTTGAATCTTTCAAACAAAGCAAAATATTAAAAAATAACCAGCATCAACTTTTTGTACTTCACGTCCTTTCAATGATATGTCGCTATGTAATGTACATTACCGTAGTGTTTGGATGATTAAAATTAATTGTTATGCGAATAATCGGCAAAATATTCTAATAATCGGTAAAAATATTAAAATAATCGAATCATTAATTTTATTTCATTAATGTAGGTATTATTTGTTTAATTTTATTTTTATTTTTAAAATTCTTTAAATTACATGAATCATGAATAAAATTAGATTCTTTTTTTTAAATTTGTCACCGTAAATTTGTGTGGTTAAAAAACTCATAAACAAGGCCGCGGATAATTGGGCAAAAGTGGTAGAAAAAACAAAGAAATTACTATGGATGACTTTGAAAGAGACATTAATTTTGACTTCTTTATTGAAATTCAAATAGTAATTAATCTAAAAAACGACAGCTCAACTAGTTGTACTGAAAGTGATTAAATAAATTTATTTTGAATCTAGTTTCAATCTAAAATTTTTATAACTGTGCCTCTAGAAATAAGTAAATACAACAAATTCGAAGAAATCGATAAATCTTGTGTTTTAAATTATTCGTTTTTAATTTATTCTTGTATTATTCAAACCAAACTGTAAATTATTACAAATTCTAAATAATCGAAATCGATTTTTTTAAGAATCGAATATTGTACGTTTCCATTTTTTTTGGTTGGCATGCTTGGTACAATAAGTCTGACAGCTGTCAAGATTTGGTTGACTATATATAAAAACGACCAGAGTTTAAAACTTGAATAAAAAGCACTCCCTAAAATTTGTTCTGCAAAGGCATTATTCCCTAAATGTAGACCAGTATAGTACAATACAATGTGGGTTCATATGCTAAGGTTTTACATTATATGGTAATAAACGTACGTATAAATTACTACTTACTTATTAGAAATTAAAAATTGGGAAAAAATATTTTAATATGATAACACAATAACATAATATTAAAACTATGTGCCTATATGTGACTAATTAAAACTCACAAATGCCTAGTTTTCTATAATTTTTTGAACAGTCACAAAAATTTAAATTGTAATGGATAAATAAATACCATTTTCTTTAAATCTAAACTAATATTCATTATGCACTTTGCTTATGAAATATGGATCAGAAAATTTAACAACAATCTTAATGCTTTTTGAAATAATATAATGATACACTGATCAAGTTCTTAAACAGGTTTAGATGTAGCTCTACCATAAAGAATATATGTTTTCACTTTTACACATACCCTTATAGGTTTACACATTAATATTCGATTAACTAGTCATAAGTCACTTACACATTTGACTGGCACCACATTCAATAAAGAGAGTTACGTCCAGCACTGTAAGTTTTGTTGTTATATTTTCACCGTGGTGTCGTTCTACGTACAGCTTTTCTAACGCGCCGAGCTGAAATGTTGGGTGCACTACCCATGTTAAATTGTGGTGTGCCTTGACTGGACCCAAAGTTATAAACAGGGCTTTGAAATTGTTGAGATATTTGTTGTTGCTGCTGGAAAACAAAACAAACATTATTTTATAGTAAATACATAAACAATAATAATTACATATCAACAACAATGGCTGAGACATTCTCGATCAATCATCCTTAGGTCGATGTAGAAATAAAATAATATACCCTTAACTCTCAACTCAATGTATATTAGACCTTGACAGGATTAATTCCATTAATCTGATAGGACGACAATCCGACATGACGGTAGCAACGGCTTTACGTGCTTTCCGAGGCATGGGGGTACAACACCACTAATTTCCTGAAAAACCCAAGAAGTAATTTTAGCCCCACCCAGGATTTGAACCCAGGTTGTCGGTTCTTCAAGCTATATGACCAGCCTATTGCCATTTCGGCTTACTAATCCTGATGACTTATGGGACTTTGACAGTTGCATTTGTTGTTCAGAGAATATCCTCATTGTGGACTATATCCCGCAGAGAATTGTAAAACAGCTATTTCCAATTGCACAATGAGTGATTTTGAGCTTTCTCATACGACCATCAGTGAATGACCATGTTCTAGCTCTGTAAGACAACACTGACAAGCTGACAACACGGACACTGGTTGCACACCTCTGTCTCATGGGCTCTGCAAGGCCGACCAGGCCGCAGAAATGAAAATACTACAAGTGATGGCTAATGTCTGGCAGAGGCAAAGAACGCAGAATTTGAATGAAGCTTTTGTTAGCTTGGGACAGATCATACTGCCTTTGTCGAGTGATAAACTTTCAAAGATACAAACACTCCAGTTAGTGACATAGTACAGAAGTTCCTGTATCAAATTCTTTCAACAGCAAGTCTACTGCTAACAGTGATGGTAGCAACGACGCTGACAGTGGACACAGTAAGCAGTGTACATGCTGGCTCACAGTATGCCCAAAACGTCAGCATGCTAATTTACAAATTACAGTTTTAAATACAGTCAATCGGGATAACTTTGATTAACAAGGGTAATTTTGACAGTCAAATCGCAAAATACTCTTTTATTTTCTATGCGAACAACATTTAGTTCATTTATGTTATACTGTCAAACCAAGTAAATTCAAAAACTTATTTTAAAGTACGCGTGCGCAACTGTTGTCTTTTTGCAGTGGTAAATTTCTAAAGGTAAACTTTTAAAGAGGAATTTTAATGGTGATTACCAAAGGCGAATGCTACACGCGTGATATTTATCACGATCCTTGGATCGCGATCCAGGATCGTGATCTTTATTGAACGTGTAGTATCAAGTATTGATGGATCGCGATACGGATCACAGAATTTCTAGATTTCCGAAAATCCATAATCCAAATCCATATCGTACGCATGCGATACGGATCGCGTCAGTCTGCTCTGGAGAAGCGATGGAAGAGGACTACTTTTGTAGTGATGCGGGCGAAATCGCAAACGAAAGCGACAATCCTGTTTCGACGGGACCATCTACAATCCATCAAAAATATTTACAGGCTTTTATATTATGTTTGGAAACAACGCCCATATAATGGGACACATCGTATGATGGTTTTAAAAACAATTGTAAGCGCATGAAGGCTTCAGAAGTTACTACCAATTTATAAAAAAAATAAAAAATGGCGCTTCAATGGGAGAATGTTAGAAAAAAATCGTTTAAATCGGCACTCTCCTTTTTAATATTATTGCCATAATGATAGCCACACAAGCTTTAAGCAAGCGTTTACATGTGGTAGAGCAATGCTGCAGTTATATTAGTAGTATAGTTGTAGCACGAATGGGTCGGCTCGACCGGGGAAGGGCCACGCTCTCACAGAATACCAGCGTCAAATTGTAGCTTAATGCTGCTGTGTTTCGTATGGAGAGTGTAAAGAACCGGAGACCCTTTTTACTGGAAACGAGGCATTCTATCTTAGTCCTCACGGGTGACAACGCATCTGCATTCTGATTCGTAATCGAGGATAGATGTAGATGTCTATGGATCACAGCATCTACTTACTATCAGTTGCTCATTTGTCACATTTATTATAACTAGGCTTTGCAAGGCTCGTTTGTCACCCTATCCTATAAAAAAAAGTTTTTCTACATTTTGGTCCATTTTAGATATGTATGCACTTAACAGTTTTGTGCCCAATATTGATGTGATCCGAAATGAACGTGTAGGGTGTGTCGATATGGATCGCGATACGTCATTCCAGATCGCGTCCCAGATCGTGATAAATATCACGCGTGTTGCGTTCGCCAAAGAGTTTAAATAAAGATAGTACTAGTATTTTATGGTTTTATTGACTTGAAACAGAAACAGAAACTCTTTTATTCAATGTAGATTATAAACAATACTTATTGAAAGTCAATTTTTTGGGCGGGGGTTAGTCAACTCCTAACTTTTTGATATTATAAATAGGACTACATTAACACTTATTCTGCTCTCCTGTTCGGCGAGCAGTTTGGCGTATGGCTCTGAGGGAGAGCGCAGGTCGTGTTGATCCCCAGTGCAAGTCTGAGGAGTTCTCCTTCACGTGGTTGCCGCCTGTTATTTGGTCTGGTTCAATAGGAAACAGACAGAACAGAAACACTCGGACGATCCTCTTTTTCTTTTCTTTTATCCCTCCCCCTTTTCCTATCCTAACCCAATCCAATGTGTCAAGCGTACCGTGCCGATGGATGTCGCAAACGGTGCCTAACCGAGACCAGGGCGATTCGGGTAGTATTTTAGCCTTTCCCTCGGCATGCGGGGCTCTGCCGGGGGTAACCAAGTCTTTCCCTAGCTAACCGTGGGAACAATATGGATGAAAACCTACATTTTGGAAAAGACAATGAGAAGTCTCCTTTAATGGAACTAGCTGTAGGTTTGAAAGAGGCTCTTTTAGTCTCACCAACACCCTGCAACATTGCGCCCCAACCTGGGACGAGCCGTGAAATGGGGGGCGCGTTTGCAGCCGAACCACAATCGGAAACGAACCAGGGAGGGGAAAAGAAAAAGTTCGCTAGGCCTTATAAGCTTAGTGGGGCAGCGATGAAAAGGTACCGAAGGCTGATAGCAGCTGAGATAGGAGCCGAAGAGGCCCTCTCTCTCTGCCAGAAGCCTTGGGACGAAACTCCTCTGCCCAAGCCTCCCCCAGTTCCGAAGGCGAAAAAACGCAGTCGGTCTGAGGAAGAATCCCCCAAAGACCAGCCCAGGAAGACTGTGAAGCTGGCAACGGAGGAGAAGAAGCTCAGCTTCAGTGCCGTCGCTGGCTCCGTGCGTATAGGAATTCGCAATTCAAATCCTATGAGTGTGGAGCAGATGCGGCTGGTCCACTGGGCACTAACATAAGCCATCGCTAAGACGGCCTGTGGGGCGCAACCGGGAATGGGTCCAAAATTTTTGGGTTTCACCCACAAGCCAGGTTGGATTCTGGTAATATGCCTGAATAAGGCAAGCCAGGACTGGATTGTGGGTGAAATCGGAACACTGAAGCCCTGGCCTGGCCGGCAGAGCTCTCGGTAATACCCGAGGGCGAACTGCCTAAGCCTCAGCTGGGCATTACCTACTTGCCCCGCAGCGAAGCCGACTCTCTAGAGAAGGCGGCTGTGCTGTTGTTGGCACAAAATGAAGGGCTCCATACTGAGCTCTGGAGAATCCTCCACCGTAGGGACGAGAAGAATGGGTTCTTAGTAACCTTTTCTCTCGACGACCCATCGGCGGAGGCTCTTCGGAAGGCAGGCAGCAGAGTCATCTTTGGCTTTAAGATGATAACTTTTAAAGTCAGGGGAGGCTCTGACGCGGCAATGGATCCCGAACCGCACCAACCCCAATCCCCCAGCCCTCCACCTCTCGGGGTGAGGCTGGAACGCCACGGGTGAGAGTGACGAAGACCCAAGGCGCAGATTTCGCCTCGGTCCGACGGCCTCCGCAGGTGTCGTCCAGGCCTGGGGGGAGGGGAGGTGGGAGCGGTTTGACGAAAGGTAAGGCGGGGGTCAAGTGCGCAGGTAAAGGATGTCTTCGTCCTCAACAGGCGGAAAAGATCCCTGCCCCCCCACACCCATAATTGGCTAAACCCAAGGGTAAGATGAAGTTCCTCCAAGCAAATCTTCATCATGCGGCAGCTGCTTCTGATGTGGTGGAGGTTTGCTTTGAAGAGGACAACATTGACCTCGCCCTTATACACGAGTCTTGGGTGGCCAACGGTCCAGTTCTGGGATTGGCGGCTGCCGGTAAGATTCTTGTCAATAGAAAGGCAAGGCAGTAGACCCAGAGCTTGTATAATTTATAATAAAAATATTGAACTTTTAGCTGTTCTAGAGTACTGCAATGATGACCTGGTTACAGCCTTCATAAATCTCAAGGGATGCACAGGGGCCAGAGTAATCATTTGCTCAGCCTATCTTTCCGGCGAGAACGCAGATCTTACCATCGAGTTAGAGCGAGTGGCGGAGTTCGCCCAAAAACACAACGCCGAACTTGTGGTGGGTTGTGATGCTAATGCTCACCACACAGCCTGAGGATGCACCAACATCAACGAAAGGGGTGTTACTTTATAATTTTCTTATCTCCAACCACCTGGTAAGCCTAAACTTACGTTGTACACCAACCTTTGTAACGCGTGCTAGGCAAGAAGTGGTAGACATAACCTTTGTTACAAATAACATGTCCAGGCGGATAAATGACTGGCATGTTAGTAGCGATGTCTAATCATGAAACAGTTACTTTTAGGGATCCAAAAGCGACCTCCTGGGATATCTACAGAGATAGCCTATGGAGGGATTTGGAAAAGTTTCCTAAAAGCATCAAAACAATTAAAGGTCTGGAGTTAGCGACAGAGACAGTAACCGTAGGTATCCGTGAAGCCTTCGAGGACAGTTGTCCCGTCAAAACCAAGACCTCAACACGAAAAGTTTCTTGGTGGAATTCTAAGTTGAAAGAACTTAGGAAAAAGACCAGGAAACTATTTAATAGGGCTAAGAAAACCAAAGAGTGGAATATTTATAGTGCAGCCGTAACTGAATATAATAAAGAAATCAGGAAAGCCAAGAGAGCATCGTGGAGGAAGCTATGCAAGGAAGTTGAGTCTTTGCCTCGCAGTGCAAGACTACACAAGATGCTATCGAAAACTAAACCTAATCAGATCGGGCTTCTTAAAAAGCCGGATGGTAACTTCAGTAATAGTGAAACAGAAACATTGGAGTTACTAGCGTCAACTCATTTCCCAGAGTCATACAAGACTTCAGCTTTGAATTCTTTCAGAGCCCTACGAAGGCCTTGCAATGAGGACTGCTGTAGGGCTGCAAAGATAATAAGACTCCTTTGAACCATTTAAATCAAGCGGGGAGGATAGAATAATTCCCATCCAACTACAGAGGGGTATCGACATCCTTCTTCCTTATCTGGTGAAAATCTTCAGAGCAAGTTTTGCATGGGGATATATTCCAGAACGATGGACAATTGTCAATTGTCTATTTATACCTAAGACAAGTAGAAAGGACTACGCTTTACCAAAGTCCTTTAGACCTATAAGCCTATCTTCCTTTCTTCTTAAGACATTGGAAAAGGTTATATATATATATATATATATATATAAGGGATGTAGCTCTAGTTACGAGGCCCCAACCATATGCTTACGCATAGGCAAATCTACGGAAACAGCCCTGATCAGTGTCATTGACAGGGTCGAAAAAGCACTGGAGAATAAAGAAATAGCTCTTTGTGCCTTTCTAGATATTGAGGGCGCCTTCGACAGTAGCCCCACATCACTTCTGATTGGGGGCCTGACATCTAAAAATGTTGACCCCACAACCATCAGATGGATAAAGTCGACGCTCTCAAACAAAAAGGTAAAAATAGCGCTGTTTCAAACTTCGATTGAGGTTGCAACCACAAGAGGCTGCCCACAAGGAGGTGTTTTGTCACCTATTCTTTGGACTCTTGCGGTTGACCAACTATTGTACAAAATGGCAGACCTACGCATTGACACATTGGGTTATGCTGGTGACCTTGTGATCATTGCGACGGGCTTTTGCCAAAGTACTTTATCATCAATAATACAAAGAGCCCCAAACCATAAATAACTGGTTTAGGGATAACAGTTATCAGTTGATGCTGATGAAACTGTTGTAATACTCTTTACCAAAAAGAGACGGTTGAACAAATTAGTCCAACCAAAACTTAATGGCAAAGAAGTACCATTTTCCACGGAAGTTAAGCACTTGGGCGTAACAATCGACAAAAACTAACGTGAAACTCACCTTAGCAACATATGCCATAAGACAAAAATTGCTTTAGGTACGTGCAGTCTTTTGGTCGGGAACAACTGGGGCTTACGTCCCAGTATGGTCCTATAGCTGTACAGCAGCATAGTGAGGCCGATTCTCACCTACGCCTCTATTGTCTGGTGTAACAAGGCCAACCAAAAGACGACTGCGGACAGACTAAATAGTCTACAAAGGAATGCCTGCTTAATGGCAACTGGACCTATGCGATCATCGCCTGGAGCGGCTCTTAATGCGCTTCTATGCCTAACGCCCCTTAATCTCTATCTAGACAAGGAGGCGAGGGCTAGTTTGTATAGGCGCGGCGATCTGAGTTTGCTCTCCTACAGATTAAGATCCATGCTCGACTCAATTAAGGAATCACCGGTCTTATGCATGATCCCAGATATCATGCGTCCACTACACACTTTTGATAAAAAGTATATAGTGGAATTACCTTCCAGAGAAGACTGGCTGAATGGCGAGGTTATCTGTGAGGTCGGTAGCCTCGTATGGTATATCGATGGGTCTAAAATGGGCCTCGACGTAGGGTTTAGAATTTATGGGGAACGCCTTAAATTCAAACTTAGTATGAATTTGGGTAGATACACCTCTATCTTCCAGGCAGAACTTTTCGCCATACTTCGGTGTGCGGAAATCAATCTGCAAAAACACTACGTCAACCATAAAATTGACATAAACTCTGATAGTCAAGCAGCACTGCTAGCGCTGAGATCAAACTTAGTGAACTCGAAGCTAGTTGGAGACTGCGTGAACCGTTTAAACGCCCTGGGATGTAACAACAGGGTCATTTTAAGATGGGTTCCAGGTCACGAGGGTATTGTAGGCAACGAATTTGCCGACAAACTTGCATGGGAGGGCTAACAGTGTACACAATTTGGACGTGAGCCATTTTGTGGAATCTCAAGAAGTCTAGCCCGATTGACCCTTGAAACTCTTTATCACAATAAATCTGACACACCAGGCTTAAAACATTCTAAAACCTTAATCCGGGCTTTTGATCGTAAATTCGCTTCAGAAGCCCTGAGATTAGGTAAAAATAAATTGCGCATTCTGGCAAGAGCCCTAACTGGACACTGTTGTCTTAAAAAGCACATGTCCATCCTGGGACTAAGCAACTCAAGGATGTGTCGGTTCTGTTCCATAACGGAAGAAACGCCTCTACACGTCCTGATTGCGGACCCTTAATGCGCAAATGTAACACTCATCTGGGAAACTATCTACTCCGCCCAGAAGAAGTGAAATTGCTCACGGCTAAGCAACTCCTATTCATTGAAGACATAGGACTTGGCTTAGTCGTGAACTATAGTCATGGCAGCGATCACAATAGATCTTATAGGTCGCAGTAATTCTGGTCTCTTTCCCTAGACCTGCATAGCTGCTCGCATATAATAAAAAAAGTTAATTTTTTAATTTACCACTGGGTCGCAAAAAAACCTCTGTCCAGGGAAGAACCAGCAAGAAACCAGGCGGGACTATTTTTTTTCTTTCAAATAATAGCTTACAATCAAGTTTCAAACAACACAAGACAAATTAGAAATAGCTTGGTAGCGATCACCCTTCCCAGGGGTTATTATCATCCATAAATTCCTTAATATTATAATAACCCTTTTTTTTTTTGTATGACTCCACTGCAGTCAAAATCTGTAAAAGGCTTAAACTAATGTTACCCTGAAGCTATAAAATGTTTGAAAATTATGATTACTGCGACAAATCTCATCTGTGTCAAAGTTATCCATATATTATAACTTTGACACACAACAAAATTGTCAGTTTTTTTATATATTGTATAAGTTTTATAGACATTAAATAATTTGAGAGTATGGTAACTTAATCTAAGTACACTCTTTTGTCTCATATTTAACATAATAAAAGTTATATACAAAAGTAGACTGATGATCTGTCAAAGTTACCCCGATTGACTGTAATAGTAATAATACTGGTCAAAAAGGTCAAATAAATTAAAGAACACATGTCCAATAGATCAAATAAATAAAAAATAAAAATACATGCCAAATAGATTAGAAGTCAAATAGATTACATGTCAAATAAATTAAGCAAAATATCATTGTCAAATTGATTACATAAGATTAAAAGAATATAATTACATGTATGTCATAATTGGATGTCAAAAATAGCAGGGCTTTGTTAAGTTATGCTTTCTCTGTATGGAGAATAGAAAGCGAGTGGACAAATAGTCAAATGTGATATGAGTTAACTTCTACATATATTATACCTCTAAATGAGTGAAGAGAGACAAATATCAGAGATAAAAATTTGTTGCAATTTTCTTTTTTCTATTTTCGGATAAACATCATAGTGATACTATACAAGTAATACTCTCCTGCTTATAATGATAATAATAAAAGAAAAAATGGCCCTTAGGAATCGTCATTAAACTGATAATTCTTTGCCAATGTCATCGATATACCGACTGTCAACTTGGTATCACTGATGGCACTATGGCACCGCCCAAATTTCGTCTGAATTTGGCTGGCTTTCTTATAGTCCACATACATACGCCAAATCTAACAGCAGATTATACTCATTTCTGGTTAACCTGCTAAAGGGTATGGTCTATGGGTTTTCGGATCCCGACTTGTTCGGGAGTCTGGAAGTCGTCGAATTAGCGTGAAAATCAGTCAGAACTGATTTTGATGAAAAAGCTTCTTAAGGATTTTAAGTATCAGTTTACCACCCGTTTTCAGAAGCTCTGTTGTAATTCCATTCGTAAGTTACTGCAGAGCCATTCTAATCTCACTAGAATGGTGTCCAGAATATTATTGGTATAGTGTCAGATGAGACTTGCACTTAGGTTGTTACTCACATTGCATCTTCACATATACTTTTGGTCTCACACAAAATCTTCGATATATCTTGTGCTCTTAAGACAATAAATAAAAACTATTTTGTAGTAAATAAGAACTTTAAATCACCTCAAATTGTTCCTATACAGCTTGAGGGACAGTCTATACAACTTGTGAAATTGAATGTATGACTGGGAATCACAATACATTGATTGTTTAAAAATTTCAAAGTGTTTATGTGAAATTAGAGCCGTGGTAACTCAGATGGTTAGCGCTGTAGTCACCACGCGAGCAACCCGGGTTCGATCCCCGCCGGCACCAACGAAATTGTTGATTGCAATTTTAAGTGCTAATTTACCACGTGCTCGGCGGTGAAGGAAAACATCGCGAGGAAACCTCCATGTCAGAGAAATAACAAAAATCGAAGACATGTGAAGTTCGCCAACACGCATTGGGGCAGCGCGGCGGATATTTACTTGCCCCAAAACCCTTTCATAAATGAGAGGAAGCCTGTACCCAGCAATGTGACATATATAGGATGTAACTTTAACTTTTTAACTTTATGTGAAATTTGTTATTAAATGGTGATTACATTGATTTTAAAACTTT
This sequence comes from Parnassius apollo, assembly GCA_907164705.1. Taxonomy (NCBI): domain Eukaryota; kingdom Metazoa; phylum Arthropoda; class Insecta; order Lepidoptera; family Papilionidae; genus Parnassius; species Parnassius apollo. The sequence continues at coordinate 7,998,320 of CAJQZP010001331.1, forward strand.
CAATTGAGTAATGAAACATTGTTTAACAGAAAAAAAATTGTTTTATTTTTTAATTTATGATGGATATAGATTACATGCTATCAAATTTAAACCTTTCCAAGCTTGGCCAGACTGACAGCACATTGTGGGCAATCTATTTGTGAGGCCTATATGTTAAGCAGTAACTTTTACCAAAGTCTTTTAAGCTAATAATAACAATTAAGCATTTTATTTTACCTGTCCAAATCCGAATACGCCAGTGCCAAGCTGTTTTGCACCAAAGTTAAAACTTGGAGCAGGCCCGGGAGCTTGCGACTGTGAAGGATTGAGAAAAGTATTACTTCCAACAACATTTGTAATTGTATTTCCAAATACTCCAATAACAGGAGCGGGGCTACTACTTTGTTGCGAAGAACCAAAAATATTTGGTGTTGCTTGACTCTGAGCTGGATTAGAAAATAACGAGCTTTGATTCTCTGTTGGAAATACAGTCTGAGTATTATTAGTCCCAAAGGCAGATCCACCATTACTAGCATTAAAAGTTGTAGATGTACCAAAAGTAAATGATGCAGGCTTCTGTAATGGGTTGTTGTTAGTTGCATTTGGTACAAACAAATTTCCTGTAGTATTGTTTGTACTTGACCAAATGTTTTCATTTTGTGCTACAGCACCAAATATGTTATTTGAAAGAGTTGTTGGTAACGTGCTGGTAGTTTTCAAAGTATTTCCTGTGTTCAAAGACTCATTTCCCAACTTACTAACATTTATTTGATTTCCTGTTGAAAGTCCATTATTCCCGGTTGCAAGTCCATTATTTCCTGTCGAAAGTAAATTATTTGTTGACAAACTAGTACTGTTTAAAGAACTTCCAGTTGATAAGCCACTACTGCTACCAAGTGAGCCTCCTGGTATTGAAGGACCTGTTTGTACTGTATTTGCAGATGGAAGAGTAAACGTGTTCGAAATAGTATTAGCATTTGTAGTTGACCCAAATGTTGCATTAAATATAGATGGTGCATCCGCTTTATTTGTATTTCCGAAATTAAAACTAAATTTCGGTTTTTCGGGTTGAGATAAAGCAGTTTGATTGCTACTGCCAAAGCTAAACAATTTTGTAGATGTTGTGAATGCTGGAGCTTCATTTGCTGTTGTAGTCACCGAATCACTCTTTTTAAAGAAATTTAATGGTGATGGAACTGCTTCAATTTTTTGGAATAATGATACTGCTGGAGAAGTTTTACTGTCACTTTTTTGAAACAATGAGGAAGAAGTGGTTACCGGCGCAGGTAGTGACGTAACATCAGTAGATGTAGTAGCAGCATTTGCAACAGGGATAGTAAATGAGTTGGTAGCTGGTTTAAGCCCTGTTCCTGTGAAAGAAAAAGTACTTGGCTTTTTTACATCACTTGATGCAGTGGTTTGCATAATTAAGGGTGTGAATATTAAGCTCTTTTCTATTACAATTGTACTGGGCACAACTTCTGTTTTAATAGTTTCAAGTGATTTATCATTGGATACTGCAGATGTCACTGAAGATGTAAATATATTCGCTGGTTCTTTAGGAGCATCTTGTGTTGATTTAGGGAGTTTGAACACCACTGTTGGTACTTCTTGTAGCTTTTCAGTAGAATTAATTACTGAATCCTGTTTCTTATCATTTTGTGTTAAATTCGTGTTTTCAGATGAATCATTAGCTATTTGCTTTGGAATACCAAAAGTAAAGTTCAATTTTGGAATCTCTGCCACCTTTTTTGATTCATCTTTTGCTGGTTTTTCTTTTTCATCAATTTTCTTTGCAGGTATACCAAAAGTAAAAGTTGGTGTATTAGCTAAAATATTATTGTTTGCCTCAAGCTCTTCACTTTTAGATTGACCAGTTTTTTGTTCGATTTCTTTTTCTTTGTTTGATTTCATTTCTTGAGCTTTTGGATCAATTCCAAACTTGAATGTGGTATTTGTATTCATACCAAAATTGAAGCTTACGTTTTTCGGCTCTTTTACAGCCCCAGGTTTTTCTGTCTCACAGCAAACACATTTAGCTTTGTCACTATCATTTCTTACCAAACAGTTAGAACATTCCCATTTATCAGTCTGTGATTTAACAATATTTTGAAATGTACTATCAGGTGGTTTAAATGAAGATGACAAAAGATTACTAGTTGGAATAGTTGATATTACAGGTTTGCCTTTGAGAGATGTACCAGGTTTAACTCCACCACATGCAACACACTTATCTACAGTACTTTTATTATTAATCCAACAGTCATTACACTTCCAATCACTATCAATTTTATTAGCTTTCTTTTCAGCAGGAATGGAGAGTTTGGGATTTTTGCCACCACAACAAACGCACTTTTCTGCTGATTCTTCATTACTAACCCAACAATCTTCACATTTCCAATTCGAAACCTCTGAAGGTGATACGATTTGCAACTTATTGTTAGTACCTTTTTCAGTTCTCTGGCAATTATGGCATTTATCAACATTGGTTTGGTTTATTGGTTCAGATTTGCAGATTGAACACTTAAGAAGTGCTTTGTTTTCCTCCGTTTTCTTCTTGGCAGAACAACATACACCATTAGTAGCATTCGCTTTATTATTTACACAACAATCTGAACATTTCCAATCTTTAGATTTCTCGAAAGACACTTTATCATCATTATTTTGCGATGAACTAACAAAAATGTTTCCATCTTTTTCCTTACTTACAACTGTTTCTTCAATATTCTTCATTGGACTGTCAAAAGTAAATTTAGGTATTGTTGAACTAAATGGCATGTCTTTTGATACAGTAACAGGGGTTGAGAATTTATAACAGTTGTTAGTTTTTTGTGTTTCTAACTCAACTGATTTTAAATCACCTGTTGTTTTAAAGTCTAAAGAAGTTGAAGTTTCTGTCACAGGAGTTGTAGTAGACTGAACAGTAGAAGTTGATGATATTGATACGATAGGGCTACCAAAATTAAATTTGGGTAAATTGTTTTGATCAATTTCCAAAAAACCTGTCGGTAGCTTTACTGGAGTAGATACATTACGAAGTTCAGAGCTTTCGCCCCTTTTTGTTCTTGTTACTCTGGTTTTTACTTTTGTTATTAACTTCTCACCATTATCCTTATTTGAGGATTCACTGTAACAAAAGAGTGAAATTAGAATATCATAACCGCTCGTTTGCTTCTTGCAACCACAGTTGCACAAAAAGTATCCTTAACTTTGCTCTATGCAACTGTGGTTGCAAAGCGTCGAAGTTCTTTTAATTGAATTTAGACCATATTTTAAATGCACAGAGTTTAACTATTACATATTAAAACCAAAAACAAATATAAAAATCATAGATTTGGATCGAAATTACCAACCTCTTGGACGAAAAATATTGAAACTTTGTTAGTTAAACTTTAATGAGTGAAGTGACGCTTGAGTGGATTTAACGAGGTGATAAAATATGCCGTGAGTATTGAATTTTATTGATTTTTGCTAGTATTTATATACCAACTTAATGTCTTATTAGTGTTTTCTTGTATTAAAGTAATATTTTTGCAAATAGTGTATGAAAAATGTGATAAAGTCGACTTTTAAAAATAGTCAGAATGACGAATAATTTTCTATAGCTTAAATTATCGTAATTATGTTGTATTCTTTATATACGAAATAGTCGTAGTGGTATTTTTTTATTACTTAAATTTAATATAATTATTAAATTTAAGTAATAAAGTTTTATAAATTGTTCATCATATTATAATATAAGTTTTTATGTAATAACAGCCTAGATTGTAACTAACAAATCGCGATCAATTGAACAATCTGTGAATTCTTCATCAGGTTTCACTTAATATTTTTATTATGTATTTAAATATAAATCGTTTTACAATATAGATAAATATATCAAGTAATTCATTAAGTTTAAGGATATAATAAATAATCATACACTTATCGATCTTATTCTTTTGATAAACCAGATGTTTTACAAAAAGTCGCTAAAATGGCTTGTACTTGTGATTTCAACACCTCTAAAATATTATTGTAATCATATTTTGATAGAATAACATACGTATTTTCATTTCTTATTTCAATGGCTATTCATAAAATTTAAAATATTTGAAGTGCTCCTCTGGAGTAAGTCATAAATTAAGTTTTATTGAAGGCGGGTCGAACGTGAGAAACACGGTCTCGATTACTAGCAAACTAAGCTACCCTTTTTTTGTTCGCAAGCAATTGAGCGGTTATGGAATATTTTGAGCACTTAGATGGTAAAAAAATATATTTATAAAATATAAAAAGCAATTATAAATTCACAATTTTTTATTATGAAATATATTAAAGGTAATTAAATATTTTAATAAGTGCACTACTAATTAAAAGAAATCTTTGAAGAGCATAACCAGAAATGACCACTTGTTAGAACTTCAGTAAACCTTGAACTCGATGGAATGATGATATAATATCAAAAAAAACAGGTTTTTTTACAAAATTCTATGTTTTAGAATTGAATTTGCTTTATGCAACCAGTAGCATCAGTCATTCCTTTTTGGTTTTCTTTTTCTATTTTTACGTATTTTCTTTATCATGCAGTTGCATCTCAGTATATATGCTTATACAGCAAATGTTTAAAAAAAGAATTAGCAGTCGTAGGCAAAGGCAAGGTTTTAACCAAAAAACTAAAAATACCCAGTTATTTCAATAGTGTGACAGTCAAAAGATTAATTGAACTGTATAATTATATATTTTATTATTTTTTATATTGATCTTAAGTATAATATAGTAAAAGTACAATATATCTTACCTCTGTATGCTGCACTTTGGATAAGGCAAGTAATTTGCTGCACTACTGTGAGATGCAATAATTTGTCTTGCTGTATTTGTTGTATCCATGAGACGCGATCTCTGTTTCAATGACAGAATTGTTGCAATACTAGGCACATGTAGTTCTTGTGTTTTATATGCTGAAAAAAATTATAATTTTATTATTGACCTTTCTCATTAATCAATAAGCACATTTTTAAATATTTACGTTTAATACTTACCAGAACTTCTATTAGCTTTCAGAGAACTGCTCTCTAAGCTTTTACTTAAATTATCATTCCTGGGGGAACCAACATAATTTAATATTCGTTTAGCTTCTGACAGTGGTGATGAATAGTGTTCTAACAAATCCATAACACGTCTGGCAGAATGACTCATAGTATTATCATGATGGCTACTGGATTCATTAACCATTGTAGTTTTGCATAACTTGATGTTAGGACTATTCATGTAGGATGATGCAGCTCCTCCATACATAGTTTTTCCTGGATAAAATGGTGAACCTAGCAAACCTGGCTTAAAATAAGGCTGACCAGGATCTTGTGCTGTGCTAGATGATTTAGCTATAAAACAAGAAAAATTATTTTCAAATGTGAAGTATTATTCAAATATAAGGAAAAAGATATTATGTTTACTAATTTCTGACATTACCAATGATACTAGATAAAGAATGTAAACACAAAATTTTATTGACTTTCATTTTTATCAAGCGCAGTTAAATATATCTCTATATATATTTCTCACACACAAATCACAACAGCCCAACAGCATTTTTTCAAGATAACTTATAGTGCATGTATAGTTAAGAGTTAGTACTGCTATTTTTTGAAATTAAGTACTCCCATAGTCAAAATGCTCTCAAAGATCTTTAATTTTGGTTATAGATAGATAACTCTTTATTGCATTTGAACAAAGTTATTACAATAATGGAAAACTTATAATTACAAACGGTGGTTATATTGCTTTAAGCAATTTCTACCTGACAAACCGAACATAAAAGGACATTGTCATTTTCTATTTTGACGGATTTTTTTATAGGATAGGGTGACAAACGAGCACACAGTCTAACTGATGGTAAGTGGTAATACTGTAGCCCATAAGACATCTACATCTATCCTCGATTACGAATCAAAATGCAGATGCGTTGTCACCCGTGACGACTAAGATGGAATGCCTCATTTAAAGTAAAAAGGTTCTCTGGTTCCCGACACTCACTATACAAAACACAGCAATATTAAACTACTATTTGACGCTAGTATTCTGTGAGAACAGGTGCAACGTGCAATATAAAATAAACTAAGTAATAAAACGAAATAAAATATTATTAAAAATAATATTTATAAAAATATATTAACAATATATTGTATTCAATGATTATGAATTATTATCTATATAAATAAAAATCAATTGCTGTTAGTTAGTCTCGCTAAAACTCTAGAACAGCTGAACCGATTTGACTAATTTTGGTCTTGAAATATTTGTGGAAGTTCAGTGAAGGTTTAAACTGTGAGAAACATAAATAACAAGAAACAGAAAGTACCAAAAATGACAATTTAGTTTTCAGTACAAAATGTTCCTATTTGTGAAATAAGGTCCGATCTCTTGGTCTGTTCCTAGCTGTAAAGTGAGGCCCGATCTCTTTGGTCTGTTTTGTTTCAGAAATAAAAAAGTGTAAAAGTGTCAGTTAGCGGTGCAAAAGGAAAATAAAAACTCCGAGATGATTAATAAAATCTATCATCAGTTTGGCAGTGCGCGAGAACTTTTTTATTGTTATTGTTTTAAAATGCCAAGGAAAAGACTACCTGAATAAAATTATTGAAGGCAATCAAATGTGCGACGAGCTAACTCATGTTCAAACCGCACTGACGACCAGCGAGAGACAGATAATCATAACATTAGTTTTGGTAACATTGGTGGTATTGCAGAATTGTGTTCCACAGTGAATAATAATAGATAGGCTTAGAATGGAATGAGCTCGGGCACACTAACAGCGAGTACGACACAATAAAATAGAGCGATCGTTTCTTCATCGGAATAAACCATAATATTTGACATTTGACAACCAATTAATATGTCGATCCATCCTCTATGTCTATCGATACCTCAGACAAAGAGTGCATTCTTCTATCTTTATGAGAGACGATTACCGCTACGTGCGCGTGAACTTTCTCTACTTCGGTGATCCTTTGTGACAGTGACATTTCAACTTATGTGCTGTTTTTTTGTTTGTTGATCTTTTGTGATAGTACTTTACTGCCAAGTGCGCGAGAACTTTTCTCACATTGATTAATTACAATTTACGGTGCTGAGGAGAAGACGACCTGATTTAGGTCGTCGCAGTCAATCAAATGTGAGAAGAGCTACCTCACGTGCTAACCGCACTGATGACCAGAGAGAGACTGATCAAGAAAATAGTCGTATTGCTGTCAGAATTGCGTTCTTTAGTGACAATGAAGAAGATAGGCTTAGAATGCAACGAGTTCGTGCACATCAAACACACCAACAGCGAGCACGACATAATGAAATTGAGCGATTCCGCAGACGCAGTGCTCCTGCGATTCTGGAACGAGCTGCATGCCACTATGATCCGACAATAGATTATTACGCCGACAAATCAGTAACAATTGGGGATATAACAATAATTTGTAGACGTTGTAAGGCGTTAAAATACAGTGGTGAATCTACTGGATTATGTTGTGCTGGAGGCAAGATAAAATTGCCACAAATGGACCCACCACCAGATCCTTTACGCTATTTAGATTTTAGGATTGGAAATGATTCTAAGCACTTCTTGGCCAACATTCAGAAATATAACAGCTGTTTCCAGATGACATTGTTTGGCGCTACACATATTATAGAGGACAATTTCATGCCCACTTTCAAGGTATTATACCATAATATTTTTTTTTAAATATATATCCGAAATAATTATTGAATAAGTCTTCGAAAATTACAGATACAAGGACAAATTTATCAGTTTATCACTTACTGGGGGCGCTGTTACCACTACCAGATGCAGATCATCAATTTTTACCATCTATGATCTGCATGTGGTTTGCAATTTATGATATGACCTGTGACATGATTGATTATTTGCAAAAATTGTGTATGTAAATGTATTTCGTGAATGGGCTTTTTTCTATTTTACAATCAAAATAATAGTGATAATAGATTCTACCAATATGAACTAATACTATAAGACAGGTCCTGTAAGTTTGAATTTGAGATGGTCATGGAAACAACTTGCAACTGCAAAAGACGAATTTTAATCTTTCAAAAACATATAAGCCACAAAAGAATTTTATTTACTAAATAGTAAATTTTATTCCAATTATAAAATCAATTACACAAAAACAGTAAAATAAAGCTATTGAGTTCAACTGAAACTGAATGAACTGTGCTTGCTAACTGCCACACCAAAGAGTATTGTAATGTCCAACAGAATCGGGCGGGTCTCACATATCACAATAACTCGTGGCTAACGCTGCAAAGAGGTGAACCACAATTTTTTTTAAATTACAGAAGAGTAAGAAAACATTTTTTCCCCTGATTACTAGCTTTTTTCATCAGAATATTGAAAATATTAAAAACTAGCTTGCCAGGCAGACGTTGTTCTGCCCTTTTCGAAGACCCTTTCTCATGTCCTATTAAAAATCCTTAAATTCGCAAAAAAAAATTCTTGGTCACTTATTGGCAAAAAAAACTATCCTATCTCTCAAGTTGGACCAAACGGCACACGGTGTGCAAATTTGATTAAAATCGGTTAAGTAGTTTAGGAGTCCATCGCGGACAAACAACGTGACACGTAATTTATATATATTAAGATATTAGATTTAATGGAAAACTAAACGATACAAATACGATTAATTTTCTGATGAAATAAGTTAGTAATTGGAAAAAAATAAATGTTTTCTTGCTCTCCTGTAATGGGTTAAAAATTTAAGTTAACCCCTTTACAGTGCTAGTTACGAACTAACAGAGTACTAAAATTCAAAATTATTCATTTGAATGATTGACCTATATGGACCGGTTTGTACGACGAATCAATACTTGAATGATCGGGTCACTAGAAATTAATAAATGACACAACATGTCGACCACGGGTAAATGTTATCTGTTCATGTCTGCAGCACAGTGTGGTTGGTGTTTAGCCATGTTTAATCAATAAATATAACATTGTCCCCATTAGTTATATTTTTATTTTCTAGTAAAAATGTTATTCTTAGTATTCATCTCTCTAAATAATAATTTTTATTTGTCATTTTTTTATCAGAAGCTAAATCCTTTTCAAACAGTTCAAATGACTATATACTAACTACCATTGTACAAGCCGGCATCTTCTAAACTTACTTGCAACTTCACTGCAGTGGGATTCAGAGAAACTATAAAAAAAATGACAAACTGGACATGATTCATAAAAGTGATGGAACTCTAAAAATAAAAAATTTAAATATACAAGTAACAATTTAAAAAAAATGTAAGGATAATGATTTCTTATATTTACGCGAACACTATACATTAATTAAAACTACTTTTACGGATTTTATCGCGTTTTATTTATTTTTTATTTTTTTTATTTTTAATACCCGACGTTTCGGGTGCTTTCCAGCACCCATGGTCATGAGGGACTTTTTAATCAAAATGTAAGGATTTCAATTATTTGAATTTTTTATGAATTTGAATTTTTTTTATTGATACACATTAGCATGAATTTAATCATCCAAACACTATGATAAGGTACATGACGAAATATCATTCAAACAAAAAAATTCTGTTAAATTTTTTTTATAATTTGCTTTGTTTGGGGGATTTGAATTTAAATTAGTGATAAAGAACTATACATGTTGTAACGAAATTTAGATTATTTCATAATTCTTTGGATTTACATAAAATCTTATTTAAAATCATGTGAAGTACAGTAATTGCAGAATGATTAATATGAAAGTTATTGCAGAATGATTAATACGAAATGTCAAAAGGTATTTTTTACATTTGGTAGAGTATAATCATGTGAAGTATCCTGCCGTGTAGTGGCGGTTGAGAATATTCACTACCCCATATCTTCCCTAAGTGGGTGTCGTAAGAGGCGACAGAGGGAGACAGGCAGGAGATGGGCAGCAGCATCTTCCTAATAACAACAATAATATAATAAAAAACTGCGGTTGCCAACCCGCTCGCCAAGCGTGGAAACTATGGCAAATATCCCCCCATGAATAACGACGCAAACAAACGGCCCCCAGTTCCCGGCAGCCCCGCTATTCCTGACTACGGTGGCGACCATGGTAACGGCGGGGCAGGGGGTGCTAAGAATCTCCGGTGGAGGTTCGGTTGCCACCTACGACGACTCAACCTGGCAACATATAACGCACGCACCCTGAGGACTGACGAGAAGATACTGGACAAAGACAAGTTGCGCTGGCATATTATTGGATGTTCCGAGGTCCGAAGAGAGGGGGGGGGGAACACGGTAATCCTCGAGTCCGGCAACTTGTTCTATCACCGGGAGGGCGACCATCTGTCCCAAGGAGGTATCGGATTTATCGTCCACAAGTCTCTCGTCAACAACGTTGTAAAGATTGAGAGTGTGTCGACGAGGGTCGCGTACCTGACACTCAGAATCACCAAACGGTATTTGCTGAAGGTCATACAGGTTAACGCACCAACCTCGGCACATCCCGATGAGGAGGTGGAGGAAATGTATGAGGACATTTCTAGAGCCATGCATTCCTCCAAAACCCACTACACGGTGTTGATGGGAGACTTCAACGCAAAACTAGGCACTAGAGAAAGCGGTGAGCTGAAGTTAGGGAAATTTGGAGTAGGGCAACGAAACCGTAGGGGCCAGCAGCTGGCCGACTTTATAGAGAAAGAGGGACTTTTCTTCCAGAAGCGGCCCCACAGGAAGTGGACCTGGTTGAGCCCCGACGGTTCGACAAAAAATGAGATTGACTTCAATATGACGACCAGACGCCAACTGTTCAGTGCTGTCTCAGTGATCGCAAGGGTGAAAACTGGCAGTGATTACCGAATGTTAAGAGGCACACTGAACCTAAACGATAAGTTGGAGAGGTCTCGTCTAATGAAGTCAACGCTCCGTCCCCCTCGTGCTCTGATTCAGAAACTTTTCAGCTCGAGTTACGTAACCGCTTTCAATGCCTAGAAGATTGCAATGCAGTGGACGATATGAATGACAAGCTCGTGGAAACTGTCCATGCAGTCGGAGCTAAGTTCTGCAAGACCCGCCGCAGAAGAACCCAAAAACTCTCCGATCACACTCTTAATCTCATGGCTGTTACACGGGAGATGAGGCTGCAATCGTCAACAGATTTGACAGCATACAGGCAACTGAACAGACAGATCTCCAAATGCATGCGGCGAGACTTGCGCAACTTCAATACTGCTCGTATTGAAGAAGCGATTGAGCGGAACCAGGGCTTAAAGTCTTTGCCAGAGATCTGTCTGCCAGTAAGAGCCAACTGTCAAAGCTGAATACTGAATGTAGCAACATCGTTTCCGGGACACCTGAGATTGAGAGTGAGATTGAGAGGTTCTATGGGCAGCTGTACACATCATCGTTGGTGCCACACGCAAGTGTAACGATCCAAGAGCAATTCTTACCCGACACTATTCCGACGACATGATCGAAATTAGAATGGCTCTCCAGCACCTTAAAAACAGCAGGGCCCCAGGCGAGGATGGAATTACAGCGGAGCTTCTGAAAGCGAGTGGAACACCGGTACTGGAAGTCTTTCAGAAGCTCTTCAATTCTGTCCTCCATAGTGGCACTACTCCGGAGGCGTGGAGTAGAAGTGTGGTGGTCTTTTTCTTCAAGAAAGGTGATAACGGCCTCTTGAAGAACTACAGACCGATATCCCTTCTGAGTCGTGAGCGTTTACGTGCTATTTACGAGAGTCATTACGAATCGTATCGCACGCAGACTCGACGACTTCCAGCCTCCCGAACAAGCCGGTACCATAGACCACATACATACCCTTCGGCAAATTGTACAGAAGTCCGAAGAGTACAATCTGCCACTTTGCCTGGCGTATGTGGACTATGAGAAAGCCTTTGATTCGAGTCGTCGAAATTTGGGTGGTGCTACAGTCTCTTCAGCAGTGCTAAGTTGACTGTCGGTATATCGAAGTGCTGAAGTGTTTGTACAGTAGGGCTACGATGGCTATCCGAGTACAGAACCAGAGTACGAAACCTATCCAACTATAGAGAGGTGTAAGACTGGGTGACGTTATTTCCCCGAAACTCTTCACCGCTGCATCGGAAGACGTTTTCAAGCTACTGGACTAGAAAGGATACGGTATTAACATCAAAGGCGAGTACATCACTCACCTTCGATTTGCCAACGATATAGTCCTTATGGCAGAATCACTGGAGGACTTAAGCACTATGCTCAATGACCTCAATAGTGCCTCCCAACGGATAGGTCTAAGATGAACATGGACAAAACAAAGATCATGTTTAATGTCCATGTCACACCTACGCCCGTAGTTGTTGGGAGCACTAAGCTCGAAGTTGTTAACGAGTACGTTTACCTGGGACAAATAGTCCAACTAGGTAAGTCCAACTTCAACCGAGAGGTCAATGGACGGATTCAACTCGGCTGGGCAGCGTTCGGGAAATTACGACGCATCTTCTCGTCAGGTATACCTCAAAACCTGAAAACTAAGTTGTACAACCAGTGTGTGTTGCCAGTGATGACCTACAGAACCGAGACATGGTCCTTTACTGCTGGCCGTATGAGAACGCTCAAGGTCGCTCAGCGAGCTACGGAGAGGGCTATGCTCGGAGTTTCTCTGCTTGATAAACTTAGAAATGAGGATATCCGAAGTAGAACCAGAGTGACCGACATAGCCTAACGGATTAGTAAGCTGAAGGGGCAATGGGCCGGCCATATAGCTCGAAGAACCGACAACCATTGGGGAAGAAGGGTTCTCGAGTGGCAGCCTCGTACTGGTAGGCAAAGTGTAGGGCGACCCCCCACTAGATGGAGTGACGACCTGGTAAGACATGCAGGAAGTCGATGGATGCAGGTGGCTCAGGACCGTGCTTTGTGACATACCTTGAGGGAGGCCTATGTTCAGCAGGGGACTTGTGAAGGGCTGTAATGATGATAATGATGATGATCAGTTATTGTAGAATGATTAATATGAAATGTCAAAAGGTATTTTTTACATTTGGTAGAGTATAATCATGTGAAGTATCCTTGTACAGTTATTGCAGAGTGATTAATATGAAATGTCAAAAGGTATTTTTTACAGTTGGTTGAGTATAATCATGTGAAGTATCCTTGTACAGTTATTGCAGAATGATTAATATGAAATGTCAAAAGGTATTTTTAGATTTGGTAGAGTATAATCATAACACTTGTATGAACAGGCGACGACAAACACTAAAGATAGTTTATTTTAAATTACCAATAATAAAATAAATGTGATTAGCTAAGTAAATTAACTTATAGACATATATACATCCCTAAATGATTGTTTACATTCTTTTTCCAGTCTTGCCGATCTTACTATAGATATATAACTCACCTTCTTTTGAAGCTTTTTTTGATGAGTCATTATTTAGCATGTCAAAAAGAGACTGTCTTTTTCTAGCAACTGAAGGACCTACAGTTGTAAGAGAATGCTGTGGTTTGAAAACAGTTGAATCTTGTTCATTTTTCTCATTGGTTAATTCACTAACTGTAGAATGAATACGAGTAGATACATAATCAGGTTCTCTTCTGAATGTTGTTCTACTAGGATGGGATTGTAGAGCTGAATATGTTTCTAAAGAAACAACATTACTTGCTGTACTGTTCACCTATAATTAGATAAAAATTAATTTCATAAGATTAAAAAAATGTTTTAAAATATATCATCAATGTTTTAAAATATATATCTTACATCAGATTCCCCAAAGTCATTTAATTTTCCAGGTGAGTTATAACGCATCCTCTTTGTAGGTGGCTGAGATAATATTGTAGGACTTTCAGGTACCTCATCTTCAGAAGACGAATCTGTTGCATCAGCTACTTGAGCAGAACCATTGGTATTGGATGTACTGGGACTACTGAACCACTTTTTGATGGAAGAGGGCAATAGGGATGATACTGTAGATGATACATTCTTGACAAATGACTGAAAAAAAAATTGTTTTGGTTTATTAGCTTATAAACAATCAAATAAATTTTATTTAAAGGGAAATGTTTTAGGCTGTTTCAAGGAAGTAGTGGACAGCAAAATGTATATCCTCTAATTAGATATTCCAGTAAATAGTGTACCATATAAATTTACTTCTCTGGTTATGGACTCACAAAATTAGTAATTCTTTATGGACTCACAAAATTAGTAATTTTGGCAATGTTAAGTATTTAGATTTTATTTCTTTATAACTTGTTCAATAGGTTTCCCACAATGAATTTATGCACCATATCAATTTTTAGAAGTTTGATCTTCGAATTGGTGATATGACTATAATGTTTTATTTATTTATTTATTGAAACTAACCTAATGCGACAAGTGTAGTTCTCCTTATGCTTAACAAAAATGTAGAAATTAATTGTAACAAATTGTAAACAATCCTACCCTAGTAAATTCACTCAAGGAGCAACAGAATATGTCATAAATCTTTAGCCATTCTATTAAGAATGCGTAACGTTTGCATTAAAGGTGCTTTATCTAGTAAATTAGGCACGGAGAGCATACGCGGCCGCCGCCGTTTCCATACGTACCCTTCTGGAACGCACAGCCCAATCAGCCCCAATATGCCACTATTATATATTTTTTCTCTAAGCACTTTAAAAATATATAAGACTAATGCGAGGTCTCGTCTTACCCTCAACTCGTTGTAGTCAACCATACCCAGAATAAATAAAGTTGGGTACATTAATGGGTACATAGAGTAGACTCCATAATAGCGCATAGATAGGTATCTAAAAAATTTATTTTGCACACATTCTAGCATTGTACTATACTCGTACCTATTTTCGTGTGGCGACCATATTACGGCGTTACACTCCAGATTACTTCTTCTCAGTATACAAAGTAATGATTAATGTTAGTAAAACCGTGAACTGTGCGAAAAATGAAGCCCAAGTTTCTATACGCTTTTTTTAGCAATAGAGAATGTGTTCCCTAAATGATAATTCACTATTTAACCAAACGCCTAGATCTTTAACTTCTTTAAATCTTTCCATTGGCGAACCAACCACTTCATAGTTATATTCAATGAGCGTGCATTTTCTAGTCAATGAAATGGTAACACACTTGCTCACTTTTGCTCCATGCCACTACTCTGTTTACGTCTTGTTGTAGCTTTTCACAGTCTGACAATGTTTCTACGACATGATACAACTTGAGGTCATCAGCAAAAAGAAGGCACTTAGATTCCTTAACTACCTCAGGCAAATCATTATCTAGTAATAAAAACTAAAGTGGCCCTAAATTACTGCCCTGCCTTACTCCAGATTCCTATTATTCCACGTACCGCTTTCTACCTTTCATATAGCTGGCAAATAATTTTAACAAATGTGGAGTGAAGCCGTTATCCACTAAGTCATACACTTTTTAAAGGTCAAAGTAAGCGGCGTCGACTTTCACCTCCATATCCACTGCGGGCACTACTTCAGCCATGTAGCTAAGAAGGTTGCTAGTGGTACTTTTCATGGGTCAAAACCCATGCTTTGTTTCAGAGAGCTGCTGATTCACTTGCACAAATATTTTGTCGTACGTGACTGACTCAAAAGCTTTAGCTGCTGATGAAAGCAAGGCCGCAGGTCGATATTTGTCCACCTGCGATCCTACTTTTCCTTTTAGAACAGGAACAACCCATGTGGTTTTCTATTTATCGGGAAAAATAGCATTATCCAGGCATTTGGAATATATGTACATTAACGACTTAGTTAACACGAAACGGCAGTCCCTGAGTATATACGGCGGAATGCCATCTGGTCCTGCAGACCTCTTTGGTTTCAACTTTTGCAAGGCGCATTGCACATCCTGAAGACTCAGATTTTCGCACGCAATATGCACCCGCGTCGCTGCGTTAACACCAACAGCCGCTATTATTGCCTCGGTGACCCGTACATGGGGTTGTTCCGTCCTATACACCGCAGGTAAGTGCTAAGCAAACACATATTCTACACATTGCTTACCACTCGATACTTGTCCATTTTCCAAAATTTGTTTTTTGTTAAGGCAGCCTCTTTTGGACCGTATTTAATTCCAAAAGGCTTTTGGATCTTCTACGAGATGGTTTTGGTCGTGACGCTGATGTTGCTCCTACGTAAGTCTTATTATTTTTTTAACTCTCGCTCGACACTGAGAAAATAGTTCATAATCGTTTGGTGATTTACTCATCTTATACCTCTTATAGCGATCTGTTTTTAAGTTTAACTCGTGTATTATCTCAGTTGTGTACCACTCGGGATAAATATACTTCGACCTTACCTTACTTAATTTTTTCCTAGGTACGCAATTATCTAATATATTATTTATAGTACAATAAGAAAAGTCAAGGCTTGCTTCTAAATCTAGACCACATGTTGGAGACTAGTCTATTTCGTCTATAGTTTTATACAAGAGAGGAAAGTTAGCATTGCTAAGCTTCCAAGTGGGTTTCTCGTAGCATTTGCTGTCAATGGAGCCCTGCGAGACAGTGGTTTCGTCTGCGGCGGATGCGGCAAAACCACACTGTTACCTCAAGCGGGGGGTGGTGCGCATCCACCGGCACAAGCTCCCAAATCAGCAGCATACACCCTCACCGATTTCTTGCCATTAAATGTTCTCGTTTATTATAATTATTTCCTATTAGTTAGTATATTACTTATTCTATTGCTCTGAGAAAATTGAGAATGTGTCACAAAATGTTCATAGTAATTACATATAGCAGTGGAGCATGAATACAACTTAAAATCTCGGAGCATTATTCTAAATAATAACATATATTTGTTATTACAACTACCTGGCGGAATGTAAACAACGCATATAAAAATATAAAACTTCCTCTTAAATATACTCTTGCACAAACCAGTTCAAACACCCGACAATCTATGTTGACATCACTCGATATTGGTACAAACTGCAGTTCGAAGCGCGGTGTGCCCACTAGACAAGCGCCGCCTTATTTCCATCCTACTACGTGATCGTATCTTAACATTTTGTATCCAGGTAGGATAAGTTTAGAGTCTTGAATAGATTCACTAAATCCGGTTTCCGTAACACCAAACAAATCGGAACTCGAGCTAGCAACGGCCACCCAGAATTCGTCTAATTTCGTTCTCAGTCCACTTACATTCTGGTAAAAAAATTCAACATTTCTCCTAAGCCTTTTTTGGTTTTTTGGTGTATCGACGAAACCACACCCATTCACAAAATTCAATATTTAATGCCCAATTTTCTGGTAAAAATATCTTTTTATAGTAACTTTCTGGAACCCCTAATATAAACGAAGCATAATCCCATTCAGTCTTATGTTTAATTTGTTCAACCTGAACTTGAACTTCAGCCCCACATATGTTCTTAACATGTTTTTCTATGCTTTTTCTCATAGTTTTCTTCTTCAGATGCTAGACATGTAAATATTTCTTACATTCAATCCCTTGTATATTTATATGTATGTATTTTTACCTCTTCTTTTTACCTCATTATTAGGATACCTATTGTTTTTTCTTTTTACAACTGTCCAGTTTTCCTTTTTTTCTAATGTGTCTTTCGCGTTTTTGGTTGAATTTACTGACACCAAATTAACTTGTTTTTCATTAATTGTAACTGAGCATTTATCAACACTAGATAATCCTGCCAATTTCGTGGCTACACCATCTTTCATGGATTCATTATTAAAATTATTTGAGCTGGCGTTTTTACACTTATTGATACTGTACTATTATTACAATGAGATGGTGATTTTGCGGCTACCCCCTCCTTATTGGGCCCGTTATTTTTATCTACCGTATTTTTATTCTGCTTCGCTGTATTAGCAAATGACACTAATTGCTCCACATTTGTATGTAATGTTTCTTTTGCAGTATTTTTTACTCTTAAAGTAGTTTCCAAATGTTCATTTCTTTGTGTAAGTACTTTCATCCACCTTATTTGCTTTTTGTTGCACTACTTTCATAATGGTTTTTTAATTCCCGCAGCTCTGTTTCTGTATTAATAAATCTTTTTCTAGCTGTTTATATTTCTTTAGCTGATTGTTAAGCCAAGAAATCATTTCCATGCGGAATTCCTATAATCCTACTATCATTACATACTTCGCTCTAATTGTGATAATCTCTTCATTTTTTGTTCAAATAAAAAGACAGCGAAAACAATTTGTCCTTTAGCCAAACTCCGCGAATCGGTGTATTGGTGTTGTCTCCTTTCGGGATATTACACCGGCATTCTGGTCAAACCCATTTACATTTCTCTTCTTCAGTAAAATTTTGGTACTGCTTTGCCATTATTGATACATGCACATATTATGATACACTTACCTACATGTTTTTTGCGAACACTCTATGCATAAAATATCAAAAATCAACTCATTGCACCCTGTACATTTTATCTCCATTTGATTTTTCATATTATTATAAAAAATTGTTTATACATAATAATTAGTCAACACTGCTCGCATACACATCCGTTCGCCTTGCGTCTCGCGACAATATGTTACTATATCACCATTCTGCTTATATAGTCTAGGAAATAGGGTAATGTATTTTCTCACACCATCACCTTTGACTGAGGATTATTTTGAAGTTGAAAAGGTAGTTAAAAGGTAATTTTAGATACAGAATAAAAATTACAAAATGGACACTGATCATTTCTGTTTGTAATTTAAAATCAGGAAAACAACTAATAAAAACCATCAAAATCATAGGTTTACATTACTAAAATAGAACACTACATTACCCTGATGAAACAATCATAACCCCTACTTTAACCATCAGACATTCTGCCCTTTTTAGTAGTTGGTGAGATTTTATCGTGTAAAATTTGTTAATAACTCGAACATGCCATTCACCATGCACTCAACGATGAGCAATGAGGAGCTTGAGCAAACCTTTAGAAGATAAATTTTAAGGCATTTCTTAGTGGCCTATTACTACTTTTGAGGAGAATAGGTGAGAGGTGCCACCTGTTCCTTCTCGCACATACTTAAGCCCCTTTTTATTTAAAATAAAATTAGTGATTTTAAATAAAAGAAGAAGATAGAGATAGAGGACTATTTAAAATTCAGCCCAACTTATCATCATTATTACAGTCCATCACAATTCCACAGCCTTTCTCAGCACAAAGTAGTGTGCCTAGAATCTTGACTTGTTTTTATTTTGTCTAATGCCAACCTAGGTATTTTATATCCTGCATGAATATAATATATAATTATATAACATATAATTAATGGTATTACATTAATGATAATACTAGAAAGCCACAAACAATTTCTGGAATTTCAATTGTCACATCCCATTCCAATAAAATAATCTAATATTTATTAGATATTATTAGGTATAAAGATTATAAATTCAATAAGATAAGAAAGAAATTATCTTATTTCTCTCTATTACAAACATAAAGATTTCTTTCGAGAATAACATATTTTAAATTTAACTATATTATCAGCAATATAATGAATGTAGTTTTGAACTTTACATAAACAGCTTCTTGACCACAAATAAAGTCATTGTTACGCCAGCCTTAAGAATTATAAATTAATATTTGAAAAAAAGCCAATCCTCATCAACACATGAATTGTGTGAAAAATCATTTGACACTGGCAAGATTTGTAAATAGTTTTTTTATTTGCTACCAAGACATATTTACAGAAATTAATATCATTCATTTTGTTTTTATGAGCTCAAGATGTACTCTTATGGTATTCTGCATTGACTAATTTATTTCCCCATAACCTTTTTTCAACCAAATGAGTGTATAAGTATCTATTAATTTGTCTTTCAAGAGTTTAACTAATTTCAAATACGAAACATAGAGAGTTGTAGCAAATAAACTTGATGTTGACAATTTAAAACCTTATAGGGTAGTATATCTTCTCCAAGGAATGCCCCAAAGATGGTCCTAAGTGGTTACTAAGTTGTTCATGTTTAGTGACTGCAGTAGCCACAAGGGGAATTATAAGTTTCTCACTCCAGACAATACAATTTCATCTAAAATTATTTATAAAATGGAAATTAAATTACGTTATTAATATTTAATAATAATTAAAAAAGATGCAAGAAACTTTGGAAAGAATAATTATATTCATTTAGATGATGACAAATTGCGCCAGCAATAACAGAAATCTAATAAAGTCAAAATTAACACAAAGTAACAGAAACTTACAACCAGTTGGAATAATTTTCATTAGCTATATAACTAGGATTTTGATATTAGCAAAATAAATAATAAATCAATAAATGATATCATAATTCCTGTATTCAAATAAACATCTTATTTATTATATTTTGTTTATTTTCATTATTTACTTAAAGCAAACATTATTTTTTTTTTAAGAGCCGTGGTAGCTCAGTGGTTAACGCTCGCTGTAAATATAACAGAATGCGAGTAACCCGGGTTCGATCCCCGCCGGCACCAATGAAATTGTTAATTGCAATTTTAAGTGCTGATTTACCACGTGCTCGGCGGTGAAGAAAAACATCGTGAGGAAACCTGCATGTCTGAGGAATAAGAAAAAAAAATATTTCGAAGACATGTGAAGTTCGTCAACACGCATTTGGACAGCACGGCGGACACTTCCTTGCCCTAAACCCTCTCAGAAATGAGGGGAGGCCTGAGCCCAGCAGTGGGACGTATATAGGCTGTAACTTTACTTTAACTTTTACTTTAAACATTATTTCTGATACTTAATTACAATGTATCTGCTAAGACATAGTATAGTAAACAATTAAAGCCCCAACTTAAGTTATTATGTGGGAATTATTTAATACTTTTGGCAATTTTAGTTTTGTGGTCCCCTCGTTTTTTGGCTCCAGAAAATCGAAAAATCATCCGATTTTGATGAATTTTTTATTAACCTTCATTTTTATGGCAGATTTATGAAAAAAAAATATGGAAAATATCTCACCTGAAGATTTCATATTATAGTTTTATGACTTTAAATGTGATCACAAATGCACTTCTTTGAATATAATCATTCATAACTTTTTTGCAAAGCATTAACAACTTCGCTGCCAGCTCCGCGAATTAGCGGAGTGCGGGGTGAGCGCGGGGTGCCGGCCCCGCTAAAATGCGGAGTAGCGCCGCTTGGTTACTACGAATTAGTACGCGCCCGGCACTGCTACATTTGCCAAATGTATTAGAATTTAAGCAAACTACTATTTTCTTTGTGTTTAAATACCATAGATAATTTTAACCCTTAAACCCTACCCATTCTAGGAGAAACACTATTGCTACCCAGGGGTTTTAAGGACCCCACTATATAAAAATTCATACTTAAAAAATAAAAAACAATTTAATTACAATTATTATTTATTATAATAATCTGCTTATTAGACAATACAAAAAAAATTGTTAATGGTTTTTGGTAACACATTCTTGGCACATAGCCTCAGTATGTTCACCGCAAAGAGGTTTTTGGCACATGCCACAGGTGACCTTGGTTTTTCGATCCTTACCCCTTGGGCACATAGCACATCTTTTTTTTAGCAGTGGGAACAGAACTTGGTTCTTGCAATGGCCGCTTCTTTTGCAAGATTCCACCTAAGAGAACTTGAAGATTCATGGGCAAAGAGGGCCATGTTAATCGTTCTTCCATTTGAGGGGTGATCAGATCTATGGCAAGTTTTTTCAAGAAATGACGTCTTTTTGTAACTCTTTTTTGTGGCCATTTTTAGCAGGACATATGAATTAACACCTACTATATTCAGAAGGCCAAAAAAAAATTGCCATTGGCCACCTTTTTGATCTCCTAGACACGCTGTACTTGTGGCATAGCTGATCCATCAAATCGACTCCGCATTTAGTCTTATTATAAAACTCTATCATCTCTGGTACTTGAATCGTTGCATCAGGATCTGCTGTTGCATGCATAGTTGACAACATGGGGACAATTTTTTTTTTGTTTTTGGATTTTGGGGGGCAGTAAGACAAAAGCGTAAGTTCTCCTGTAAAGGCAAACTTTGCCGTGTTGCGATCGCGATCTTTTAGCTCAAGAAAAGAAGGTGGAATTTCTCTCTTGTTTCTACGTAGTGTACCTACAAGGGTCACCTGCTTTTGTAACAATTCTTTTGCTGTCGGTATTGACGTGAACCAATTATCACAAGTGAGGTTGCGGTTTGTGCCATGAATTGTTTCAGTCAATTTCAAAGTAAAGAAATGAGCAGCTGGTACATTTGTAGGGCACGAACCTTTGCCCAAATATACAAAAGCATCTAACATATAGGCAGTTTTAGCATCGCAAGTCATCAAAATTTTTATACCATATTTATCTGGTTTACTCGGAATGTACATTTTGAAGATACATCTACCTCTAAAGCCCAATAACATTTCGTCTAATGTACAGCAATCTGAAGGGCTATATACTTCACTCGAAACTTTGACAATGTGATCAAAAATGTTTCTAATTGGTGCTAATCTATCATTTTGCTGTCGTTCTTCTCTGGTAGACCGGTCGTCAAAACGCAGACAGTTTGTCAGAAACTCAAATCTGGCTTGGCTCATGGTGGCACGAAAATAGCCAACACCTGAGTTCTTGTCAAACAATTCCTTGGTGGTGACGTGATTCATGTTGAGTACCCCTGCTAAGTAGTAAAGTCCAAATAAAGCCTTCATTTCCACCACATTTGCATCCTTAGCAAAAGAAGGACGTATTTTTGTGGAACTCGATGCGTCCGCGTTTTCGTCTTCCGTATTCTGTACAGGTCTGTCTCGTTTATATTTTTCTCTCTGTTTACCAATTTCAGCATTTGTATTTCTTACAATTTCTTCAAGCTTTTCATCAGAAAAAAAATACTCCATGCTTCCAGCTCCGTTTTTACTTCACGAGCTGCAGCTTTAGGTCCAGGAGGATGAAACAAGATATTTCTTCGTGGCACTCTAGACTTTGCTGGTTTTTCACCTGTCCACCTAAACCCGTCCTTGCCCTTCAGATTATTAGGGACAGGTAAGACACGAAGAAAATTACCTGAACTGTAATTACTCAGAGGAGTGTCATCTTCCGATGAAGAATTTTCTGTATCATCATCTGGATGTTCTGCTCGAAAGTCTTCAATAATTCCGTCTTCGTCAACATCATTTTCAAGGTCAGGAACAGCGACTTCACATGCCTCTTCATCTTCTGATTGGTCTTCATGCAACCACTGAGTGATCTGTAGGTCCATCTTACGCAATTTTGATCGTTAAAACTAAAACAATGACATAAAACACAATATTGAATAAACTGTTAAAACGAAACAACAAAATTGTTAGATTTGTTCATATACGTTCCTAAAGAAAAAAACACTATTGTTATTGTAATAAATACATCAAATATTAAACTTACCCTTTAAAATATTGTATCAAAAAAAACTGCATTCACCAATGTATCGACAAAAAAGAAATGACAAAATACTACGTTATTACTACCCTGGGGTCTGACAGACCCATAAATAGCTATAATTCCGTCTAAACTGTGTAAGCGTTGACGCTAGACTAGTGAAAAGATGGCCGACGACGTAATTAAAGATTAGCTCGAGTGGCACAATAGTGCGTTTCGTTATTGCAAAAATATCTACAAATATTCAACCTCTGGGGTTTGCTGGACCCCCGGGTAGGGTTTAAGGGTTAAATAAACCATAATACATAAAAGAAACTACTCAGCAAAATTGCGGACTTGGGTTAAAATGTCAATCTTAGTGCCAGGTCCGCAAATTCTCGGATTTTTTTTATTTAGCATTTTCTTACCAAAACCTTCTAAAATTAGTTAAATATTTCCAAAATAACAATATTGAAACGTCCTTCATGCATATTTTACAAAAAAAAACAACGGATTTTCCCATGACGTCACCATATTCCAGTTGGCAGCGAAGCTGTTAAACAAAGTTTATATTTTTTTTTTGTTAATCTACACAAAAAAGCAAACATTTAAAAAAAAACATTTTTTTATAAAATACATCATATAATAATGTTTATTTATAAATTTTTTAGCAAAGAGAACTCAGGACTTAGGGCGTCCTGACTCGGACAGGTTAAGAGATGCCGGGGTCGAGTGAGCGAGCAAAGCAGGCAAATAGATTCTGCCATCTCCGTGGTTATTTTTTTATAACCCAAGCAGGGCGCCATCGACCAGGCTTCCTTCGACTGCGCTATGTTGAGTGGCTTGGAGCTTCCCTCTCCCAACTCTCTCCATATAACAACTACTTCATTTGATTATTTGTAAAAACGTTATCAACAATTACACATTAATGAGTATAATTCATGAACATTTAAAGCCCTGACACCGATATATGTTATCACTTTTTTTATTCCTGTAATTTTTTGTAAATTCGCCGTAAAAATGAAGATTTAAAAAAACATAGAAATTGGATGATTTTTAGATTTTCTAGAACCAAAAACGAGGGGACTGCGATAGTATAAAATTACCATAATTTTAATTGTCAAGTTGGTTTTTACTTAATGTGAAAATTTAATTTTACTACACCAATGAGTGAACTTAGGAATATCATAACTATAAGGTAATAACTAGAATGTCTAGTTAAATTACAAAATTCATCGCCTCTTTCTACACTAGGTGTGCAATTTTATCTTCTATACAATTTATAATATATTTAATAATAGAAGAATTATTTAAATTAGTTCAGAAATTTCCAGGAAATCTATTAAAACGAATAATTTTTTTTGAAATAATCTTACATAAAAACAAATTATTGCAACCCCATTTTCAACAGAGAACTTGTGAAGAGCTATAATTATGAAATATGAATAATCATGACACTTACTATTTTATTAGAAAAGAACTACCTACATCTGTGCCAGTGATTTATGGAGGTTGAGTATCCTTTAATATTGTAAATCATATTATGCACAATATTAAGTAAAAGTTTGATAATAATTATAAAAGTGCTCATGAAAGTTTGTTAGGAAAAAGTGTTTTTTGGTTGAAAAGGAACATTTTTACAGATATATCTATAATTCTTACACGCCAGCAATCAAAAATAGATATAAAGAAATCTGTTAAGGACACAATAGTTAATTTAATCTCAGCTTTTGAAATATTTTACAGCTAACACAGTTAATTATAACATGTAATTTCTTTTTAATCACCAATATTCGTTTACCAGGGACTGCCACAAGAAACATGCACGACAAACATAAAGCCAATAAATTCTATTACTACATAGGAAAATATAAACAATTAACAACTCAATAAATCATATCGCAAAGCAGCACTGTCGATGAAATAACTCTGCGTGAGTACAGTAATCCAAAAATATATCAAAAGCGGGAATTCAGTCAAAACTTACATTATGTGCCTCCTCATGTGAATGTGAACGTTTCTTATTATTGTTCAGTGTTCCTTTGTTCATATTTGCAAAAAATAACAGCACTGTGGTCAACAATATGCAATGACGCTGTTCCAAATCAAATTTTCAGTTTAAATTCACAACTGGCAAAAACGTGACAAACATGGCGTCTTCAGGTTAAGATGTCAGTACCAATACGACTCTCGGCAATTGGAAGATTGTCCAGGATTTATTTTAATGATGCAAAAAGCAAAATTATTTTAATGAATTCAAACACAACAATATATTTGCTGAAATAAAACTATTTTTAGAAAAGCGAACACTCACTAAATAAAACGATAAATTTCACGTTACCGCTACGATATGAACACACCACAGACTAGATAGAGAAACTGACGTAACACACCATAGATAAATAGATATGTAGCAAGTTTAAACAAAGCATACAAAGGTACTCTGTGGTAGCAAGATACACACACAATGATAACTTATACTATCGTAGACAGTAGGTTTCTCTGACTTCGTATACTATTATATAAGAGGTCAGAGCAAGAGGGTGCTATAAATGCAATGAGTATAGAATTCGGCCATAGACTAAGTATGTATTAAGAGAAATATTGAATGCGACAAGCTATACAGTATTAACAGTTTATTTTCCCAGAATCTGAGACAACTAAAATGAAAATCTGCTTATAATAAAACTATAAAACTTACACTAAGGTTATTTTATTAAGCATACTTTGAAAAAGCTCAAAATCAAAATAATTGTCCACACTTACCTTCACTTGAAATGTGATAACTAACTTGTATCCACGCCTAAATTCGCATTTAATTATAAGCAAACTAATAAGACTTTGCGTTATAGCATGGTCCGGATGACAAGTCACAACATTCTTTGTGATCAAAATAATTACTGGCAAAGAGAGTCCTAAAATAAGAACAAAATTCTTATAGCTGAACTATTTATACACGTGACGTTTAACAGGTGATATATAAATAAAAAAAAATTGCTTTGCGTGACAAAGGAGCACACAGTCCACCTGATTGTGTGTGGATGCTGTGGCCCATTTTCATCCATCCACATTTATCCTCAATTAAGAAACAAAATACAAATGCGTTGTCACCCCTGAAGACTAAGATGGAATGCCTCGATTCTACTAAAAAGGGTCTCCGGTTCTATTGCTCTCCCAAAGATATTGCATACTGAGGCTTGGTTGTGTACTGAGACGTAAAAACGAGCTCCAGCGAGAGGATGTTAAAATGGATTTTATCGCTTTCTACTCTAGTAACTATACGATTTGATAATGTTGGACTTTTGACGGATTTCTGTGAAAGAATGAATATTTATTAGAATGTGTAATATTTATAATATATTTTGTTCTAGGGAAACTGCGATTTTTATTATCGAAAATGTATATTCTGTATGTATATTCTTCTTTAAGTGTTCTTCTTCTAGGGGTAGATATAGCCGCTTATTTTCATTTTTGTTGGCTGATGGGTTTGAGGCGTGTGCTTCTTTCTTCTGGATTTTCTGTTGTGGTTTCCAAGGCTCATCGTTCTGGCGCGTGGCGGTGGTGGTCACTTTACGGCTCTTCTTTAATAGGTAGTGTGCAAAGGCAACCACTCTGTCTGTAGTGCGCAGCAGTCGCTCCCAGCTCGAGAATCTTTCGGGATTCAAAAGGATGTCTTCTGCTGCCATTTTTGCCAACATTGTTGTTATTTGAGCTTTTCTTCTCTCTGGTTTGATGTCGTGAAACGGCCATTTTTCTTCTGGTTGACGGCGAAATGACGGGCCTTTGAACCATCTGGCGTTGTGGTCGAATTCGATTGGGGTTCCCCTCGTGGCGTCGTCTCCTGGGTTCTCTTTAGTTGGTACCCATCTCCAGTCTTCTGGCTTAGACTTCTCTTCAATCTCTGCAAGTCGGTTGGCCACGAATGTTTTGAATTTTCTTGGTTCCGACTTTATCCACTGCAGTATTGGGCTGGAATCGGTCAAGTAAATCTTTTTCGATATTTCGAGCTCTGACTCTTCTTCAATTGTGGCGGCTAGTCTGCTTCCGAGTAGAGCCGCTTGTAGTTCTAGCCTTGGAACTGATACTGGTTTCGTCGGTGTTACCCTTGCTTTGCCGGCGATCATGGAGACATGGACTTTTCCTCCGGGCTCGACTATTCTCCAGTAGACTACTGCTGCGTAGGCTTCCTCGCTCGCGCCGGTGAACGTATGTAGCTGTCCTTTTCTGCCTTTGGGTAAGACGCATCTTGGGATCTTCAGCCTTGCTAATGTTGATACTTCTTCTAAGTATTTCATCCAGGCTTCCCTTTGTTGTTCGTTGATTGGTTCATCCCAGTCTATTTTCTTTCTCCAGATATCTTGGATTAGTTTCTTTCCTTGTATTAGGACCGGTGTTGCAAAACCCATTGGATCGAAGGTGGACATCACTGCACTTGTGACTTCTCTCTTTGTTGGTGTTCTTCTGCCATCTTGCAGATCCTCCGACGTGTTGCGTAGCCCGACGTTGAAAGCTAATGCATCTTCTTTTACTAGCCATCTTAGCCCCAGAGTCTTTTCTTCCTTTGTCAGTTGCAAGGAGTTCTCTTTATTGGTGTCTTCTACTTCTGATAGTACCCCTGAATTGTTACTGGCCCAACCCTTCAGATGAAAGTTTGCTCTTGCGTGAATATCTTTCACTTCTTCGGATATCTTCTTTGCTGCAGTTGTAGACGCGAAGCTCTGTAGATAGTCGTCCATGTAATGGTTTCTTTTAACTGCTTTCACTGCTTCGGGATGAGTGTTCTTAAATTCTTCTGCAATAGAAATAGAAATAGAAACTTTTTTATTCAATGTAGATTATAAAAATACTTGTCACTTTTTTAATTTACCACTGGTTCGCAAAAAAAACCTCTGTCCTGGGAAGAACCAGCAAGAAACCCAGCGGGACTATTTTTTTTAATAATAGCTTACAATCATGTTTACAATCAACAACACAAGACAAATTAGAAATAGCTTGGTAGCGATCACCCTTCCCAGGGGTTATTATCATCTATAAATTCGTTAATATTATAATAACCCTTTTTATACAAACTTAGTTTAATAACATTTTTGAACTTTGTGTATGACAAATTTTGTATATTTTCTGGGATTTTGTTGTAAAAGCGTATACATCGCCCCAAGAATGAATTACTGATTCGGTGGAGTTGAGTAACTGGTACTACCAGCTAGTGTCTGCTCCTAGTATTTACAGAATGAATATCACTTATTTTCGTAAAACTACTTTTATTTTTGTGTACGTACATTACATTTTCATAAATGTATTGAGAGGCCAGAGTTAATATATTAATTTCCTTAAATTTGTGTCTCAGTGACTCTTTTGGTTTTAAATTATATATTGCTCTAATGGCCCTCTTCTGAAAAATAAATATAATTTCAGTGTTAGTCGCGTGTCCCCATAGCAAAATACCATACGACATAATGCTATGGAAATAACTAAAGTAAACTATTCTAGCTGTTTCAACACTGGTAAGAGTTCTAATCTTTTTTACAGCATATGCGGCAGAACTAAGTCTGCTAGCTAGTTTTGATATATGGGGGAGCCATTGAAGCTTTGTGTGCTTCCAAGTGTGATTCCAAGAAAAATGGTGGTATCAACAAGACTCAGTTCCTCCCAATTTAAAATTACATTAGTATTGACATGTTTAAACATTAGGAGTTACGAATTTCATACATTTAGTTTTAGTTCCATTCAAATGCAAATTATTAACATTAAACCAATTGACTAACTTAGCTATAGCATTATTTACTTCGTCGTAATTTAATAACTGTCGTTTTAATTTGAAAATTAATGAAGTATCATCAGCAAATAATACTATATCATGGTTATCCCCTACTATGTAAGGTAAGTCATTAATATATACAAGAAACAGAAAGGGGCCGAGAATTGAGCCCTGAGGCACGCCCATTTGTACAATCGACCCGGAAGAACTAATACTATTAATAACAACTTTTTGTGTTCTGTCACTTAAATATGAAATAATTAATTTAAGAACATCATTTCTTACACCGTAGTGTTGAATTTTCCTGATTAAAGTTTCATGGTGAACACAATCGAAGGCTTTGGATAGGTCACAGAACACACCCAAAGCATCCTGTGAATTCTCCAATGCATTAAATATATATTTAATCAGCTCAACACCAGCATCAGTTGTCGAGCGACCCCTTGTGAAACCAAATTGATTTTTATGAAGTAATTTATTTACATTAAAAAAAATTAACAATTGATCAAGAATAATTTTTTCAAAAATTTTACTAAGTGTTGGCAGTACAGAAATAGGTCTAAAATTAGCGGGGTCCAATGTACTACCAGATTTAAATAAAGGTATTACTTTACTATGCTTCATTAAATCAGGAAACACACCAGATTTGATACTACTATTAAAAATAATAGATGCGTTTTATGCACGCTTGACCAAAGTGCTTAACAGCCTTTTGTCCGGTGTGAATAAGACACGTGCATATAACGGTTGGGTCATGCCTGTCCTCATGTATACTTTTAGAACTCAGGTGGAATCAGACTGAACTTAACGCCCTGGATAGAAAAGTCCGCACTACAATGGCGTCCCATAGGATGCATCATCCGAGATCGTCGGTAATAAGGCTGTACTTGCCACGAAAGCATGGTGGGCGTGGCTTCCTGAGCGCGCTCACCATGCATAATCGCGAAGTGTGCAGCCTCCGTCATTACTTCCTGGCGAGATCGGATGATCCATTCTATAATGACGTCATTTCTAGTGATAAAGGACTTACCCCTCTATCCTTAGCCAACGAGCAATGGCAAGACCCGGCAGTACAGAGCATTTCCGATCGGGAGACCGTATGGAAGGAGAAGGAGCTCCACGGGAGGTACTACAGGGCTCTACATGAGCCTCACGTAGATACAGCCGCCTCCCTCAACTGGCTACGTTTCGGTGACCTCTTCGGGGGAAACCGAGGGTTTTGTCTGTGCAATACAGGATCAGGTTATTAAGACCAACAACTATCGGAGATACATCCTAAAGGATGGCACTGTCGACGTCTGTCGAGCTTGTCGCCATCCCGGGGAGTCACTTAGGCATGTCATCTCCGGTTGTTCGGCGCTTTCTAACTCTGAGTACTTGCACAGGCATAACCTAGTAGCTAGAATTCTACACCAGGAGCTCGCTCTGAACACACGGTCTCGTGGACCGAAAATTGCCCTATTACAAGTACTTGCCGGAAGCCGTGCTCGAAAATGACCGCGCCAGGCTAACATTTGTCCCAGCAAACGCCATCCTGACGGTACGCACAATCCTTGACCTGGTATTGCCTGACCTGAAGCATATCAGCCTGCCGATTATGGTCCTAGTCTTTGCGATACGTTCTTCAATTCTTATTCTCCAGGCTGGGATAGCACTATTTTGTCCAGTAGCGCGTCCAGCCTTGGAAAGTTTGGCGCCTATAATACGGCATTATTATTATCTTTGTTCTGTCACTCTTTCAAGGAGTTCCGGATATTTCAGAACAAATTCGATACATCTCGGCCCTATGTCCTATCAGATATTCTTCCAATCTGGTTGCTTTATAGTAACCGCGCATGACATCTTCATTCATTTGTACATTCCACGTCAAACGCTGTCGAGGGAGACCCACCTTAGTGGTCATGGCTTGTGAGCCACTAGAAGCACTTAAGACGGGGGGATGACTGAGAGGGGGTGAAGGATTGTTTGGAGGGGGAGGGGAGTCAAGGATGTCAGCAGTAGTATTTTGATTGACCGCAGCCTGCTGATGTAACTGACGGCCACTGACGATTCGCATGCTGCCACATCCAGCGCCAGCTCCAGACGTGCCCCGGCGACCCCCGGGTAGCGGCTTTAATCGCTTATTTCCGTGATCCATTCTCCATATAGGATTAGGCTAATACAACGCGGAGTGCCCAATTCCCCGAGGACACCGTTGGTTTACAAAGCTTAATTTTTTAGTACCTAAGCTTAACTGCCACCGAACACGGTACAACATTCTTCAGCGGAGGGTACAGACTTATTGCAGCAGTGAAAATCAATAATGCTTTAAAGAATAAAGAATATTGACTTTCACTATTGGGCGGTGGGGTCGTCACATCCCAACGCCCAATTATTATTATTATTATTATTGGGGTATCTATATAATTTTCTCACCTGGTTGGTTTCTATAAATATATAATTATAAATTAAAATGAAAAGATAAATATACATAAATATCAATAAAATAAAATAAATACAAAAACTACATAAATAAATAAGATCCAACCAGATGGGAGCCCTCGACAGGGGAGACCAAACGGCCGAGGGTTAGGGGGAAAGGGAAAGAAACCGGCGGACGATGCGGGCGGTATCGAGGAGCACCGCCTTCTGCATTTGAGCCCGGAGCGGTCCGTCACGGAGTCCCAGTCGCCTCAGATGACCCGAGAGGCTGACTGGGATTAGCCCATTCGCAGAGACGTGTCGGTCACCTCGTGAGCCAGGTCCAGATATTGTGTTCGTTTCTCTGTTTCGGCTTTCACTAGGTTCTCGTCATACGGAATGATAATGTCGATCAAAAATATCCTTGACTGTGCCCGGTCCATCAGCACAATATCAGGCTTATTCGCAAGAATAGTCCTGTCTGTGATGATGGCCCGGTCCCAGTAGAGCCTGGCGCGGTCATTTTCGAGCACGGCTTCCTGCAAGTACTTGTAATACGGCAATTTTCGATCCACGAGACCGTATTTCGGAGCGAGCTCCTGGTGTAGAATTCTAGCTACTAGGTTGTGCCTGTGCAAGTGCTCAGAGTTAGAAAGCGCCGAACAACCGGAGATGACATGCCTAAGTGACTCCCCGGGATGGCGACAAGCTCGACAGACATCGACAGTGCCATCCTTTAGGATGTATCTCCGATAGTTGTTGGTCTTAATAACCTGATCCTGTATTGCACAGACAAAACCCTCGGTTTCCCCGAAGAGGTCACCGAAACGTAGCCAGTTGAGGGAGGCGGCTGTATCTACGTGAGGCTCCTGTCCTGTAGTACCTCCCATGGCGCTCCTTCTCCTTCCATACGGTCTCCCGGTCGGAAATGCTCTGTACTGCCGGGTCTTGCCATTGCTCGTTGGCTAAGGATAGAGGGTTAAGTCCTTTATCACTAAAAATTACATCATTATAGAATAGTAATGACGGACAAGTAATGACGGAGGCTGCACACTTCGCGATTATGCATGGTGAGCGCGCTCAGGAAGCCACGCCCACCATGCTTTCGTGGTAAGTACAGCCTCATTACCGACGATCTCGGATGATGCATCCTATGGGACGCCATTGTAGTGCCGACTTTTCTATCCAGGGCGTTAAGTTCAGTCTGATTCCACCTGAGTTCTAAAAGTATACATGAGGACAGGCATGACCCAACCGTTATATGCACGTGTCTTATTCACACCGGACAAAAGGCTGTTAAGCACTTTGGTCAAGCGTGCATAAAACACGTCGCAAACTGACTGTTTCATACCAACCTCATCGATACCGATGTTCTGTGACATACCCAGGTAACGCTATGTTTCAGCCTCGGAAAGGGTTTTTAAGTTGACGGGCATAGATAAGTCTATGCCCTCAGAGTTAGCAACCCTTCCCCCTTCAACATGGAGGACCGCACACTTATCCGTCCCCAGCTCCATTTTAATAGAATTGCCAAATTCACAAGTGATGTTTAGCAATTCCATAAGATGGGAGCGACTGGAGGCGAATAATTTGAGGTCATCCATATAGAAAAGGTGGGTCACTTTTGTATCTCCTTTCCGAAGCTGAAATCCCCTCCCGGAGCCCTCCAGTAAAGTACTGAGAGAGTTCAAAGAGAGGCATAACCAGATTGGACTCAGACAGTCGCCCCGGAATATACCCCTTCTTATCTTTATGTGGCTTTCCGCAGCCGTAATCCGCTCGCCTAGATGACAGAAGATCGTACTCCACTGCCCCATACACTGCTCGAGGAAGTCTCGATCTGTACAGTTAATCTTGTACAGCTCGAGGACCCTCTTTAGCCATGTATTGGGCACCGAGTCAAATGCCTTTCTGTAATCTATCCAGGCGGCGGAGAAGTTCCGACGGTTGCGTTTCACCCCTTTGCCAATGACCGCGTCAATGAGGAGTGGTTCCTTGGTACCACGACCGCCGCCCCGACATCCATTTTGAGCGCGCGACATCACCTGATTTGAGTTCAGGTGACGAGTGATTCTCGCACTCAAAATGGATGTTAGTGTCTTGTATATAGTCGGTAGACACGTGATGGGGCGGTATTTGGTCGGGTCTGTGGCACCCTGATCTTTAGGAACCAAATGCGTGATCCCAGTAGTGAAGAGGTTTGGGAGCGACTTCTGGTTGAGAGCCTCTTGAAACTGTCGAGCGAGCACAGCATGACACACCATGAACCCCTTCAGCCAGTAGTGATGCAGCCCGTCAACCGCCTCAGCTACGTTATCCGGCGTTATGATGACGGGGTCCATGGATTTAATACCCCCACACTGACTCGCCACAACTTCCGTCCAAGGGCCCTCGTTGTGGTTTACGGGCTCTGACCACAGGCTGCGCCAGAATACGACCGTGTCGGCCTGATACGGTACTGGACCCGTTCCACTTACCATTGGTCGCTACAATGATTTATAGAGCCTCTTCTGATCACTCTGGAAGAGACGTTTCTGGTTGAACCGTGTCTACCTCTCGGTATATCGCCGAATCCACTTTCCCCAAGCAGCGATTCTCTGCTTCAGGTCGTCTATGAGCTCCGTCAGTTTTTGCATTATATCCGGCTGGGACAAACTAACATTTGTCCCAGCAAACGCCATCCTGACGGTGTGCACAATCCTTGGCCTGGTATTGCCTGACCTGAAGCATATCAGTCTGTTCTTATTATGTGTCTATTATTATTATTATGTGTGGGGTATCTATATAGTTTTCTCATCTGGTTGGGATGTATAAATATATAATTATAAACGAAAATGAAAGGATAAATATACATAAATATCAAAAAAAAAAAAAATAAATACAAAAATACATAAATAAATAAAAGCCCAACCAGATGGAAGCCCTCAGCAGGGGAGACCAAACGGCCAAGGGTTAGGGAGAAAGGGAAAGAAACCGGCGGACGATGCGGGCAGTATCAAGGAGCACCGCCTTCTGCATTTGAGCCCGGAGCGGTCCGTCACGGAGTCCCAGACGCCTCAGATGACCAGAGAGGCTAACTGGGATTAGCCCATTTGCAGAGACGACTACAGGAATAATTTCGGCCGGCAGACCACCCCACATATCGGTCACCTCGTGAGCCAGGTCCAGATATTTTGATTGCTTATCTGTTTCGGCTCTCACGAGGTTCTCGTCATACGGGATGGTAATATCGACCAAAAATATCCTTGACTGTGCCCGGTCCATCAGCACAATATCAGGCTTATTCGCAAGAATAGTCCTGTCTGTGATGATGGCCCGGTCCCAGTAGAGTCTGGCACGGTCATTTTCGAGCACGGCTTCCGGCAAGTACTTGTAATACGGCAATTTGCGGTCCACGAGACCGTATTTCAGAGCGAGCTCCTGGTGTAGAATTCTGGCTTCTAGAAAGCGCCGAACAACCGGAGATGACATGCCTAAGTGACTCCCCGGGATGGCGACAAGCTCGACAGACGTCGACAGTGCCATCCTTTAGGATGTATCTCCGATAGTTGTTGGTCTTAATAACCTGATCCTGTATTGCACAGACAAAACCCTCGGTTTCCCCGAAGAGGTCACCGAAACGTAGCCAGTTGAGGGAGGCGGCTGTATCTACGTGAGGCTCATGTAGAGCCCTGTAGTACCTCCCGTGGAGCTCCTTCTCCTTCCATACGGTCAGTAGAGACAAAACCCTCGGTTTCCCCGAAGAGGTCACCGAAACGAAAATTATTATTATTATTATATTTTGTACATATCTATATTCTCCCTAATAAAGAGGTAACTTAAAACCTAATCACACGGGCCGAAGCCAAGCGTGAGCAGGTGCTAGGTGATGGTTTAAGCAGAGGTGACGGATGACGTGGTGAGGAATTTGCGTGTGAGTCGGCAGGTGTTGAGAATGACAGCTTTCTGCAGGGTGTGAAGTGTGTGTTGGGGTACTTGCAAAATATCTAGACTGCGTTGTAGGCTTTTAGGTATAACTCCGGTAGATGAGATAACTATTGGGACTATATGGATGGCTTCTGCTCTCAATTGACGCTTGAGTTCTATAACTAAATCTTGATATTTTGTAAGTTTTTCTGCAATGGTGGATTGAATGTTATGGGTGTTTGGTATGGCAATGTCAATAAGGTAAGTAGTTTTGTTATTTTTGTCATACACTGTTATATCGGGTCTATTGAAGTGAATAGTTTTATCCGTGATAATGGTCCTGTCCCAGTAGATTCTATGATTATTGTTTTCTAATATGGTGTCCGGCTTATATTTGTAATATGGTGTCATTTTTTGTATGAATTTAAATTTAAGGGCAAGATATTGGTGAATTATGGAGGCAACCTGG
The DNA here is from genome assembly GCA_907164705.1 of Parnassius apollo. Lineage (NCBI taxonomy): Eukaryota > Metazoa > Arthropoda > Insecta > Lepidoptera > Papilionidae > Parnassius > Parnassius apollo. Next base: position 8,034,082 of record CAJQZP010001331.1, read on the forward strand.
TCATGCCGATGCTTATAGTCGGTTTGTGCAAGGGCTCTACAGGCGGATGTTATGTGTTGTATGTTTTCGGGGCTAGAGTAGCAATGTCTGCAAGTATCAGTGGGGAGGTTAGGTGCACGTATTATGTGTCTCTGGAAGTTTCGGGTATCGATGACCTGGTCCTGGATCGCTAACATGAATGCCTCCGTATCTGGGAAGAGTTCACCGCGCCTCAGCCAGGCGTTCGACGCTTTTTTGTCGACATGTGACAGCTACAGGTCGTTTTTTTTTTGCGCCCGAAGCAAATATGGGCAACCCTCCGGAAAGCGGGGGAGTGAGGTTGGGAATGCTCATAGCATACCACGCAGCCGGCTGCGTGGTTATGTGGTGACTTTTACCCACTAAACCCAACCTTTTAGGAACTGGCTTAACGATCTGACTAGAGATCTCTAAGGCGTATACGAACGCGACCCTCCTTGGCAGAAAGGAGGGCGCAAGCGGCGAACAGCCGCTTAGAAGAGTGCCTAACTAAGGCAGATTAAGGGATGAGTTATGTAGGCTCAGCCTGAGCCGCCAGGAGGCAGTTTAGGTCAGCCGAAAGCTTGTTGGGGGGGGTCCGAGAGAGAGTTTCTCGGTCTGCGCACACTATAGCGAGTGTGGATAGGGGCTGCATAGGCAGCTGTCTCACGAATGAGATGATTTGGGTGGGACTCTGAGGCTTTGAAAAATCTCTCAGAGAGTGATTTAAGGAACTGCTGGATTGTTGGGAGCTCTAAGTCTCGATGTAGGTCGGCATTACGGCATTACATAATAGGGCGAGTTAGTGGCCCTACGACAGAATAGATTTTGAACTATTTGAAGTTCATTTATAGCTTTGGGCTTAGCATGTGCGAAAATAGGGGCCGCGTAGGTCATGACAGGTCGTATGCAGACCTTATATAGGGTTCGCTTGTTGCGGAGGGACATTTTACTGTGTCTGCCCAACATGCAGTTGAGCCTACCCATGTAAAAACGTGAAGTGCGAGTAACCTTCTTGATATGGGGCTCGAAAGTGAGCCTTGCATCAAGGGTGACGCCTAGGTATTTGGCTTTAGTTTGCCATGGGACAGGGGTTCCTAACATCCTGATTGGCGGAGTGGTGGTGAGACGACGTCGTCTATATTCGAAGCAAACGGCGGAGCTTTTCTCCGGGTTTACGTCGATACGCCATTTTTGGAACCAAGCTCCTAAGTCGCTTACTGACTTTTGGATCTTGTTCCGAATCTGTGGTAGTGAGTTGCCTTTAGAGTAAAGGGCTGTGTCATCTGCAAAGAGGGCTAGTTTAACACCATTCGACGAAAAAAAAGATAAGAAGACAAACAGGGCACGAGTGTTTGGCTCGAAACCCGAATTATTGTGGAATGACAAGAGGGTCGCCGTCTGTGGGAAACAAATGGCACCTCAAGCGCACGAGAATAACTCGTTCGAAAAGTTTGCCCACGGCCTTGAGGAGGCTGATGGGACGGTGATTGGAGGGGAGGTGGTGAGGTTTGCCTGGCTTGGGAATGCCAATGACAGTTGCCTCTTTCCAAGAGGTGGGAAAGTAACTGAATTCGAAGCAGGCGTTAAAGATAATGGCCAGTAAGGCGATTACCTGCTCCGGGAAGTGTTTGAGGGCTTGGTTGGAGATACCATCCGCACCCGGTGCTTTTTTGGGCTTAAGTCCTTTGATGGTTGATGAAATCTCATCTTTGGACACAGTGATAGGGTCAGAGGCGGTAGGGGGCGAGTTCCTGCGTCGGACCTCGTCCTCCACTAGTTGGATGTGTAAGGGGTCAGTGGGTTGTGAGCTAGGAGAGCATTGAGCGGCGACGCTGTCAGCGAAGCACTCAGCCTTTTCTTCGTCTTCGAAGGCAATGGAGCCGTCGGGACGAGACAGAGGGGGGAGTATGGGTTATAGCGTCTATCCGGAGGGCTCTCGCCATCCGGTAGTACGCTGTGTGGGAGGGAGAGATTTTCTCCATGAGATGTCCCTTTTCGTGGTCTCTGTAATCTTGGAGGCGGTAACGCAGTTTGCGTTGAACTTCCAGAGTGATCAGAAGAGGCTCTATTAATCATTGGAGCGACCAATGGTAAGTGGAACTGGCCCAGCACCGAATCAGGCCGAGGCAGGAGAGGCCGACACTGTAGCATTCTGGCGCGGCCTGTGGTCAGAGCCCGTAAACCACAGCGAGGGCCCTTGGACGGAAGTTGTGGCGAGTCAGTGTGCGAGTATAACGCCCATGGACCCCGTCATCATAACACCGGATGACGTAGCTGAGGAGGTCCGTAGGGCCCCGAACTGGAAAAGTCCGGGACTCGACGGGCTGCATCACTACTGGCTGAAGGGATTCGTGATGTGTCGCACTATGCTCGTTCAACGCATTTCTAACACATGCAGTGTGTTTTTAGTTAGGTGGGTTATCATATTATATACCAGAAGCGATCATTAATGGGTACCGAACCCACTACCTCACATAGAAGATCAAGTCACTCGTCTATCGGGTAAATCCTATTTTACAACACTAGACTTCGCTCAGGGATACTACCAAGTAGCAATTGATGATGAGTCCATAGGGAAAACCGCGTTTATTACACAATCAGGCCTGTATGAGTTTCTAAAAATGCCTTTTGGATTATCTAATGTACCAGCTGTATTTGCGCGACTAATACAAGTAACTTTAGGGGAAGTATGTCCCGAAATAGCTCTATATTTAGATGATCTTATGATTCCGACTATATCAGTAATAAGTGGTTTTTACAATAAACAATTTTGGTTCCCGGACATGACACGGTTCATACGTAAGTACATCAACGCTTGCTTACAATGCGCTTTCGGTAAGGGCAACCACGGCAAACTAGAGGGTGATTTACACCCAATAGACAAAGCAGCTTGTCCCATGCATACCATACACACAGACCACCTGGGACCTTTCATAAAAACTCGTAAAGGTAATACTTAATTCTTGTCGTTGTCGATACATATACCAAGTTTGTTTTCGCTAGAGCAGCTAAAAACTGCAGTTCCATAGAGACTATAAGGCTACTAAAAGACATACTGTACCAATTCGGTAATCCAAAGAGATAGATATAGGATACACACCTTTTAGTTTAATGTTTGCTCACGACAATTCACGTTTCCCATGTTTTCCTAACGAATCTCCCCAAGATCACGACTCTAAACAACAAACCTTACAGGCTAGAAGAAAGGGTGCCAAATTCCGTATTAATAGGAATATGACCTTAATGAAAAGTAGGTTCGATCATAAGCATAAAAAATGCCGAAAGTATAAAGTAGGAGATTCGGTTTTATGGAAAGGGGGCGTGGCTAGAGATACACTGCTAAAGTCACCAAAAACCTTAATGGTTCATACACGTGTCCATACAAAGTTTGTAAGGCCGAGCAATCACCCGATCGTTATAAAATAAGTAGTATTATGGATATGAAAGGTTATAGGTTTAATGCTGTAGTTAGGTTAGTGGAGAGAGTTTACGACCATATAAATCAACACTATCTGATGATGACAGTTCATGTAGCGACCGTGAAGTAGATAGGGATGATTAGATAGACCTCTTAGAAAGTGAAGCTGCCTTTGTTGGAAATATGTGCAACTTATTAGTTTCCAGAGAAATATTTATAAAAAAACATAATGTAATTGTTTAATTGAATTAATTTTGACTTACTGTTAAAAATTCTGTACTGGTAGTAGTTGTGATTATAAAGTTGTTAATTAAAATATTGTTTTAATTAAAACACATTAAAATATATAAGAAGCAGCTGAAGTACAGATTAAAATACCAGGACAGCTAAGTGAACAAGTCCAAGCAAGTCCAAGTCAAGTCTAAGCATATGTTTGCCTTGTTTTTATTTTCTATTATTCTATTTCACAGACAGCTAAGTGAACAAGTCCATAATAGTTAAAAGTAAGGGACAGCTAAGTGAACAAGTCCATAATAGTTAAAAGTAAGGGACAGCTAAGTGAATAAGTCCATAATAGTTAAAATTAAGGGCCAGCTAAGTGAACAAGTTCATAATAGTTAAAAGTGAGGGACAGCTAAGTGAACAAGTCCATAGTAGTTAAAATTGAGAGACAGCTAAGTGAACAAGTCCATAATAGTTAAAAGTGATGGACAGCTAAGTGAACAAGTCCATAATTGTTAAAATTGATGGACAGCTAAGTGAACAAGTTCATAATAGTTATAGATCCGGGACAGCTACTTGAATTAATCCATATTTGTTAAAACACTGGAATGGCTAAGCGAATAAGCCCAAAATTGTCAATGTACCAGAACTGTTAGGTAAACTAGGTACATAAATAGTTTCAATCGCTCGACCGTAGCTTCATGAGTAGATAAACGGAGTTATCTACTCATTTGCCGCCCGCGATCGTACCAATGCCTAATAGTTTACAACACTTGTCCAAATACCTACCTTATCTATTTAACCTACTACTTTGTCACTGTGCTAGTCTCCACCTAGCCACTTTAATTCGAACTCACGGGTTAAATAAACCAAAGCTGATTCCCCGCTTATGAAAAATTTACTTTCGTGTAGTAATTATCTATCGTGTAGGTATGTTTGTTATCCTGATGTATTCAGTTATGTAGCTATTCAGATTAGATCAGTACTAAGTAATTTAAAAAATTGTAACAGCTTAACGATTTAAATCATTAAATAAACCGGCCCATACGTTAACCGACCATTGGGTTTGATGCTCGGTTTGTCGAACAGCGTGCAGTTTAATCTTGGATACACGTAGTGTATTTCTTCGGTTCCACAGGCCGTTTCTGGTAAATGTCGACTCGTCCGTCCAGATGACGTGCTCAATGAAACCAAGCACACGTTATTGCTGGTCTAATAACCAACGGCAGAAAATTTACACTTGACCGGGAAATAAAGCTTGCACTTTGTACACTTTGTATGGACGCATTCGGTTACACTTTAACACATTGGGAGCTGTCCAGTATGACACATTTATTCCATCCCGACGCCTTAACAATTTAACGATATTTTGTAAAATGTAAATTTATAATGCACGCGAAGCATTCCCGCGAGCTCTTCCAGGGCACATTAACATATCACCGTAATCACGAGCACTATAAACGTACGCATTAGGTAGGTATTATTAAAGCAAAACAATAAATATAAAACGTTACTTTTTCATAAACAAAACGATGAAACCGTCGCTCACGCGTCAACACGGAACTGTCTTAAAAACTAAAATTAATAAATGCCCACAACTACCTTCATGTATCCTTGTCTTGCCTGTCCATGTCGTAACGGTTTAATGCCACAGATCAATAAACCGTTACGTTCACAACTTTAATTTTATAAGTTTTATTATATCTACGACTAGTCTTCACATGGAATTCAGAAATTATAGTTGTTATTTTTAATACAATTAGACAATCAATTGTACCCTGACGCAACAAGCAGTTCGTTAATACAAAAATGAAATTGACATTAAAAAACGTATCTCATTGGGTACTCACACAATTATGAACAAAATTTCATCGTTATCTTTGATTTCGTACAATAAAATGGAAATGAAATGGTACTGAATAATTTAATAGTTAAAATCAATTGCAATTATGATCGATAGTTAACTTATCTATTACAATTAAACTAAAATATAATTCTTTTAATTTATTTTAATTGACTGTCCTTTTTTAACCCGTCCAATACTTTGAATTTAAAAAAAGGTAAGTCAAAATCATTAAAATTAATTCTAAGTTTTATTGTCATTACAGCCGCTAATGCTTATTTCGTCTTTAAATTTTAGTAAGCAAGTTTCGGTTTGGCAACACCGCAACATGTGTGTGAAAGGGAAGGGTAGAGTGAGCGTAAGTACAGTAATACCTAAAGTATTGTTTCGTACCGAGCTCGATAAAAAAAGTCAAGTGTTCGCGCGTTTTTTGACCCTTTATCAGCTGATTTCAGTATTTAAGTTTCGCTGCTGGTTTTATGTTTAGGTATTTTCATGATTTTTATATGAAATTATCGTTTCATTTAGCTGTACTAACATGATGGAGCGTGAATAAAGCTAATTAACCCTTCAATCCCATAAAATTCCCATGCAGTCGCATGCATTCGTCAAATCCCGAGCGGTCGCATGCGACCGCTCCCATCCACAGCACTTTATACCATTAAAACTTACATTTGGAGGCTATTTTTCTATGAAGTAGTTTATCACTATAGAATCCGTACGAAATTTTCTATCCGGTTTCACTCCTCATTGACGCGGTCTTTGGTGAAAAATAAAATAAAAACCACGTATTTTTGTAGCTTAAGTATGAGAGTTTGTGACTGTTAGCATGTCTGCGTGTATGTCTGTGAATATTTATGAGATAATTTGGAGTAATTGTTCAGTATCTGTGTATGAAAGAGTCTGAAGATATTCCACGAGTCTATTTTTACATGACCATCTGTTGCCTTCATAAATAGACAATTTTTGGTGTAATTTATTATATAAATACGGACCCAAAAAATTAAAGAATTTCCTAGCAATGAGCTACCAGATGATTACGGCGGCAGTGTTCCTTTTGAGTTATTTTTGAAATTGTATGTTGTCTTAAAACTATATGTAGCACAAATAGTTGTCGAACTGTAAGAACTTCGCTAATTCTATACAAATCTAAATTTGGATTTAAGTAGGGTTTAAAATGGATAACTTTTAAAAGTGATCTTTGCGCACGCTCTAGTTCAATAATATGTGTTTTTGCTGCACCACCCCAGACTTCAATTCCGTATGTTAATAAAGATTGACACAAAGCATAATAGGCCAATTTTAGGACTTCTCTATTAGCAACATGTCTTAATTTTTTAAATATAAAAATCAATTTACGCACTCTAACCACATAGTGTTTTAATATGAGAACGGAATATTAAGGTGTTGTCAAATAATATGCCAAGATACTTGATACTATTAGTCTTCTCTAAAACGGGACAGGAACAATCTAAAGTGTTAGAATTAGCACAACAGTGAGCAATGATTTTATGCGCGTCTTCAGGTAAGGATGAGGTACGGATTGCAAAAGGCATATATTTAGTTTTCTTACAACTTAGAGTTAGTAAGTTCTTCCTAAGCCAAGCACATACCATATTGGCTACGCGTAGACAGCGACGACCATCCGCGCGTCTACGGGTGCCTCTATTGGTCCCATAGCGGTAATGCTGAAACAGATCGACTCTTCGACCACGTCCAAATGGCTGCGGATTCGTTGCCACAGCAGATCCCCTTCGCAGAGATCGTGATCCTCGGCGACTTTAACGCCCATCACGCCGAATGGCTTGGTTCACGTTTAACCAATCATGCGGGGAGATCTGTTCATGATTTTGCCTTGGCATATGGTCTGACACAACTGGTTACTTCGCCTACGCGGATTCCAGATGTGGAGGATCATGCCCCTTCCCTGTTGGACCTTCTGCTGACCTCTCACCCGGACGGATATCAGATTTCCGTCGACGCCCCTTTAGGCTCCTCGGACCATTGTCTTGTCCGGAGTGTGGTGCCACTCACGCTTTAATCGCGGTTGCATTATGCAGATCTGCCGCCGTGTTTGGCACTATAGGTCAGCCAATTGGGATCGGATGCGGTCTTTCTTTGCATCCTACCCTTGGGGGCGGGTTTGCTTCTCGCCGGACGATCCCAACGTTGTTGCGGATTCTGTCGCTGATGTGGTACTTCGGGGTATGGAACTTTTTATTCCTTCCTTTGTGGTGGTGCCCATTGGAGGCAAATCTCAGCCATGGTTTGGTCGCTCCTGTAAAATAGCATCATGCTATAAGCAGGAGTGCTACCAGGCCTAGGCTGACACATCAGCATCCCGGATGTAAATACCAGCTCTCAGATGTAATTCCGCCTCTAGGTCCTTCAAAAGAGTCATTGCCAAGGCAAAGTCAGAGCACATAGGCAGAATTGGCGAGAAACTAGTTCGCCTTCCTTCTGGAATGCACGGGGCATTCTGGTCTCTCGCCAAGGCTGTCCAGGGGAATTTCTGTCAGCCATCTCTTCCATCTCTGCACAGGGAGGACGACTCACTGGCCCATACCGCAAAAGGAGAAAGCCGATCTTCTAGGCTCTTTCTTTGCGTCTAACTCGACTCTCGATGACGGGGGGAGTACGCCGCCGACCATCCCGTGGTGTGAGTGCTCCATGCCGGAAGTGCAGTTCACACAGCGCTCGGTTCGCAAAGCACTCCTCTCCCTGGACATTCACAAGTCGAGTGGGCCTGACGGAATCCCCCCAATTGTGCTGAGGACGTGTGCTCCAGAGTTGGCACCAGTTTTAACACGTCTTTTCCGGTACTCCTACTCCCTAGGCGTAGTCCCAAAATCATGGAAGACGGCTTTCGTCCACCCGATCCCTAAAAAAAGGCGACCGCTCAGACCCGTCCAACTACCGGCCTATCGCCATCACCTCCTTGTTCTCCAAAACAATGGAGTCCATTGTAAGCTGCCAGCTCATGAGGTACCTTGAGGATCACCAGCTGATTAGTGACCGCCAATACGGTTTTCGCCGTGGTCGGTCAGCTGGTGATCTTCTGGTCTACCTAACTCACAGATGGGCGGAGGCAGTAGAGTCCAAGGGGGGAGGCATTGGCCGTTAGTTTGGACATTGCGAAGGCCTTCGATCGGGTTTGGCACAAAGCGCTTCTTTCGAAGCTCCCTTCCTATGGGCTTCCCGAGAAATTGTGCGATTGGATCACCAGCTTTCTTGCAGATCGGAGCATCAAGGTCGTTGTTGACGGTGCAAGCTCCGATTGCAAGCCTATTAATGCTGGTGTTCCACAGGGCTGCGTGCTATCGCCAACGCTGTTTCTTCTGCATATCAATGATATGTTGCAAACCCGTAACATTCATTGCTATGCAGATGACAGCACTGGTGATGCTCTTTACACCGGCCGAGCCAATATTTCTCGGGAAAACGTCTCCGAGTGCCGGGACAAACTTGTGTCTGAAGACGAATCTTCGCTGAACAGAGTCTCGGATTGGGGGCGACTAAGTCCAGTTTAACCCCCAGAAGACACAAGTTTGCGCGTTAACCGCTAAAAAGAACCCCTTTGTCGTATCTCCTCAGTTTCAAGGCACTCCCCTTGCTGCCTCAGCCAGTATAGGAATCCTCGGCGTTGACATATCGTGTGACGTGCAGTTTCGTGGTCACTTGGAAGATAAGGCCAAATTGGCCTCTAAAAAGCTTGGCGTGCTCAGCAGAGCGGGACAGTATTTCATACCGGCACACCGCCTGCGACTTTACAAGGCGCACGTTCGGCCGCACATGGAATACTGTTCCCATCTCTGGGCTGGGGCTCCCCAGTGCCAGCTCCTTCCACTTGGCCGCATCCAGCGCAGAACCGCTCGAATCGTCGACGACCGAGTGCTTTCCGATCGGCTCGATTCACTGGCACTACGAAGAGATGTTGCATCTCTTTGCATTTTATTTCGCATATACCATGGAGAGTGCTCTGAGGAATTGTTCGGATTAATCCCAGCCGCCAAATTTCGTAAACGCACTACGCGGCAAACGTCCCGATACCATCCACACCATCTGGATGCTTGGCGGTCCACCACAGTACGTTTCAAAAGGAGTTTTCTTCCGCGTACAACCTCTCTGTGGAATAGTTTACCACCGGCGATTTTTCCGGACCGATACGACCTGGGGACCTTCAAGAAAAGAGCTTACTACTTTCTGAAGGGCCGGCAACTCACCTGCAATTCCCCTGGTGTTGCGGTTGATCATGGGCGGCGTGAGGTAATCACTTAACATCAGGTGAGCCGCATGCTTGTTTGCCCCTCTTCTATAAAAAAAAAATTAAACCCATCCTGAGATTGCCGGAAAACATCCTCCCAGGTGCTTCCAGAAAAAAGGAGAGCTGTGTCATCAGCAAATGTAATTATCTTGCCATTGTGAAGATTAAGGTTACACAAATCATTAATAAAAATGAGGAACAGGGTCGGACCAAGTATACTGCCTTGAGGAACACCAAAAAAGACAGGAGAATCAGAGCTGATGACACTATTAGACAATTTGACACACTGACATTGGCCACTGAGATAGCTAGAAAATAATGTAAGTTGACGGCCTCGCACGCCAATATCCTCAAGCTTTTGGAGCAACAGTGGAATTGAGACGGTGTCAAAAGATTTCTCTAGATCGAGAGAGCTAAACTCTTTCTACCTCTATCTAAGTTTTGCGTAATGTAGTTGGTAACCGAAAGTAAAGCATCTGATGTTGATTTTTTTGCACGAAAACCGAACTGGACATTTGATAATAAATTCTTTTGCTCAAGGTAGTTCACTAGTCTAGAGTTTATGATTTTTTCAAAAACCTTAGAGATTGACGGCAGTATTGATATAGGACGATAATTATTAGGTAGACTTTGATCGCCATTTTTGTAAATTGGATGAACCACAGCTTTTTTCAGCACCCTTGGAAAAACACCTGCCGTCAAACACGAGTTGATAATAAATGTGAGAGGAGGCACTAGGATGTCTTCGTACTTTTTCAGAAGACCGGTGGAGATACCATCCCATTCAACAGCTATCTGTTTTAAAGCAAAGATAATCCGTTCAACTTCTTCTTCATCTGTATTTAAAATAACGAAAGAGTTTTTTATTAAATTAGGACTTGAAACCGCAGAAGTAGCAAGGGTGGAGATAGCTGTCGTCTGGTCAAATTTTTCAGCAAGGATTTTACCAGCATTGATAAAGAAGGAGTTAACTCTATCGGCCGATTCACATGGGAATGGACACAATTGTAATAATTCTCCAACCAGCCTGTATGATTAATGCTGTCCGTTTTGGAACCAAAATCTGGCCATAAAATTATGCTACTTTGTTCGTCTATTAATCTGTTATTGTCAATATGCAACAAAGTGAGGTCAGGAACTTTCAGACTAGAAGCCAAAAGTAATAAATAATAATGTAGCTGTATGACTAGATACTTCGTACTGATTGTGTTCATTAAAATTATATTTACTTATATACTGCATAAGAAGCTTAGGATTCCAAATTGGTGGCTTTACTGGTTTGGTACGTGCCATAGATATTGCTTATGACATGTGTTTTATAAAGAAATATGAGGATAAATCTACTTTTTAAAATACTTTTTGAAGTTAAGTGAGTGAATGTTGAAATCACAGATTTATGTACTAAAATTGTTCTGTAAGCAAGACCTATACACCTTATTGTAAATGTGCTAGATAACGTGCTACTTGTTCTGGGTTAGGACATTTATAATTAATCGAATTAGACTCGCACCAATTTTTCCATCTATTCCATGCTGGTTTATATGTGTTGATCTTAGAGCCTCGCCAACTTGATACATCATAATAACTTGACATATCTTGTCACCCAAAATCAGCCATGCTTCCAAGAGAAAGTTTGAATCTGTGGTGGGTGTATGCCTGTTCTCGTGTCTACTAGAGTGTGTACTAGGTCTGGAATTCGATAAGGGGGGGTGTAGAGCTCGGCGTTGAACATCTGCTTGCCAAAACACCTTGTTCCATTTCGGGGCAATATATATATATATATATATATATATATATATATATATATATATATATATATATATATTCCGCTGGGTTGATTTAATTGGTTTAGGACTCTGGGAATAAGATTGGGTGGGAATAACCACCTCAGTTTGTAGTGCCACTGGTGACAAAATGCGTTGTGATGTGCTTGCTTGTCCTGAATATTCACTGAAACATACTTCAGGGTCACGTGAGCAGTACTTGACGCAAATAGGTCTATCTCCGGTGTGCCCCACATTCGAAATATTTTGGATGTCGCCGCTATTGTGAGGTGCCACTCGGGGCAAGCCTTTTGGCGTGATAAAGCGTCCACTTCGACATTGAATCTACCTGGAAAGTACTGGGCCTGACGGTGTATATTGAATTTGTCTAGAAGTGCAAGGAGTTGTAGATTTTGCTCGAGAAGCTTTTTGGACTTCCTTCCGTCTTCGTTGTTTGTATAAGACACCACTGTTCGATTGTCTGTCTGAAGAAGCACTTGTGAGTTCTGTAGCAGATTTCGTTCGTGTGATATCGCTGCATGAGCTGCAAGAATTTCTTTTCTGTTTGCGTGCCAGGTTAGTTGCCGGTTCATCCAGGTCCCCCCGGTACTTATATCGCTGAGTTGAGCGCCCCAGCCGATATCTGAAGCATCGGTTGTAGTTGTAGAAGGAGAGTTATTACTGCATTCATGTGTATCGGTACATATTGACCTATAGCTTGTAGCCACCACTCCATCTCGGTTTGAACTGGTAGTGGAATACTAAGGGTGGTCCTTTGACAACTGTCAACTGAAGTATTGCAGTGTTTGACAGTGAATCCGACCTCTCCGGGTTACGTAAGTGGCAAAATTGAGTCTCCCCATTAAGATCAGATACTGTTTGAGGGACCACTTGCCTTTAAGAGCTGTTGCTGAAGTGCGTTGCGTAGCGTTAAGCACTTGTTCTCCGACAAGGACTTCGCATTGAGTTGTGTTACATGTTATGCCGAGAAACTCGAGGCACTGTGTCTGAATCAGCACAGACTTTTCGAAATTTATTGTCCAACCTAGTAACTGCATGATCTTTGTCGTTAATGATATATCTTGTAGTTGTTACATCGACTGGCTTGCCAATAGAAAATCGTCCAAATAAACTACACATCTGATGCCCCGATTCCTGAGAAACTCTGCTACCCAGTTTGTTATTGAGGCAAAAGTTCTCGGTGCAGAGGAAAGGCCATACGGTAAGCAGGTCATCTGGACCAGTTGATGCTGGCTTGAATTGATGTGATAATTTAGTCTCAAGTATCTTCGATGACGCCGAGCAATCTGAACGTGACAGTAGGCTTGGCTTAGGTCTAATTTTGCCATTCAATCCTGATACTGCAGGAAGGTGGGTACTCAAAAGTGGCTGAACAATCTGAAGGGTTTCGTTTTGACGAACCTGTTCAGTTGTTTCAAATTGAATATTGAACGGTAGCTGCAGTCTGCTTTTGGCACCAAAAAGAATGTGGAAAGGAAACTGGCACTCGGCTCCGCCTGTTCGATTGCTCCGGACTTTAACATACTTTGAATTTGATGAGTCATATTTAAGGAAATTTTGGTCTTGTAGCTCTGAATCACAATTTGATTTTGAAGTATTAGAGTATGAATGGGATGTACGAGCCGCTTAACAGTCTGCATATTTGTTCCGGCGCGCCTAAATTGCTCCAAACACTTTGAAATTGTTTCAGGCAGCCGCCATGAAATTCTCGACGAGTCATTTACGACGGTCCTCTTTATGCTGGGGTAAAAATTCAAAATGTTCATTATTCACGGTTTGATCCATTTTTCTTTTCTTGTGAAGAAAAAGAAAGCAGTCAAACATGACTGCAAACACTTTTCTGACAAATCACTGCTATCTGAACTCGATGATTAAGTACTCACACGTTTTTGAGAATTTAATAATGTAACTTCGTCGACACTTTGTTCCTCCATATTTTATCAGTAGGGTAGTTATTTATCACTTCTCACTTAGTTTTAGTATAATTGAAACTTTTTCGTGCTTACAAAGGCTGACTTGCGAAAAACAACGCTATAATGGAGAGACCTGTTTTTTTTTTTGCGCCCGAAGCAATTAAAGGGCTACCCTATACGTAGGGAGGCGGAAAATGCATTACGCATACCACGATAGCCGGTCTATCGTGGTTATGAGGGGCTCACTGTCCTACCGGGGACCCTAAGTGATACCCTCTAAAAACCGCCTTTGGGGACAGGCAGCCGGCTGATCAAGCTGTGTTGTGCCTTATCATGAGCGACCCTCTTTTGGGAAAAGAGGGCGCAGGCGGCTAAGTGCCGCTGAGGGAGTGCCTACGAAGGCAAATTAATGTTAGTTATTACAATAATTTAATTTAATTAGAGTTGGCCTGAGCCGCCAGGAGACAGTTCAGGACGTTTGACAGTTTATTAGGCGGGTCCGAGAGAGAGTTTCTCGGCCTGCGGACACGATAGCGAGAGGGGGGGGGGGCTGCATAAGAAGCTGCCTCACGAATTAAATGGTTTGGGTGCGACTCTGAGGCTTTGAAGAAGTTCTCAGAGAGTTTTTTAAAAAATTGTTGAATTGTTGGGAGCTCTAAGTCCCGATGAAGGTCGGCATTACGGACGTACCAAGGTGCGTTCGCAGCTCGACGACAGAAGAGGTTCTGAACTATTTGGAGTTCATTTAGAATATTAGGGTTTGCGTGGGCAAAGACGGGGCCCGCGTAGGAGGAGAGAGAGACCTGGTGCTCATCACTACTTAAATAACAAATCAAAAACAGTGGTGGGGTGCCCCCTCCATGCAGGTAAGGTAGCCGGAAGTGCCGACTTTAGGCGGAAAGACAAGTGCTTGACTCAAGATGGAACCCGGATATTGATACATAACAAATAATATAAAATTTATATAAAAATAAAATTATAATCAAGACAAAATTATTAACATAAAATAGGTAATAAAATATATTCATGTTTTTTTATTTTATCATAGGTAACAAATTAACTTACTCCATTATTTATCTCGTCTCCCGTTAATGTGGGATAATCACAAAGGCGGAAAAGTGTCAACATTTAACCTAAATCGCAATGTTCGATAATTTTATTTAATTATTTGAGGTTTTTACGTTTATATGAAAACATGAACTGAAACTTATGTGTGGAAAGTGATTCCATCTGATTTATTATGTCTTTGTGACCTTGAATCGCATTCTTTCACTACGCATTTACTCATTTTTTGTCGCGGATCTTTCGGCTCAACTCTGTCGGCGTCACATTGATTAACTGACGTAGCTAGGCATATGGCTGTGGCCATATGTGTAGTGGCAACGCTTTGGCGCGATAATTACTAATCTAGTGTAATATATAAATCAATGTTCTAAAGTGACCGTAAAACACTACTCTACATGATGACACTACGATGATTGACTATAGATGCTTATGCATTATGTACAATTGCCACATAATATATTGGTCATTAGGAAGAGGACCCTTAATAGGAGTTGATTGCCAAAATTTGAGTATTTAACTTCCTTGAGATAAATTGATAGCTGTAGTCTGTAGGTTACTATACTATGATTATACTTATGTGCCTATTTAATTTCATACTTTTAGTCTGAGATACTTTTTATTTTTAATAAATTAAATAAAAAACATAGATCTGTGGTAGTGTTTATTTTGGTATATACGCTCTCTCAATTTTCACATCATCTACTGGGCAATCATTTTTATCACATTCCACCAAGCCTATTCTTTTAACCACTGACATACCACTTTGCACCCGTCCAAATATTGTATGCTTCCCATCCAACCACTGAGTTGGGGCTAATGTAATAAAAAATTGTGATCCATTTGTATTAGGGCCAGCATTTGCCATTGACAAAATACCTGCTCCAGTGTGCTTCAGATCTGATGTGATTTCATCATCGAATGTGAGACCATATATAGACTGTCCTCCTTTTCCTGTTCCTGTCGGATCACCACCCTGTATCATAAAATCTCTAATAACTCTATGGAATTTTGTGTTATTATAATAACCTCTTCGGACTAATTCCATAAAATTCTTGCATGTAAGTGGTGAATGTTTCCAGTACATTTCAACTATCATGGTTCCCATTCTGAAATATATAAACAGTATTTATAACACCAGATAAAATTACACATGATGTGGTTGTAGAATAAGACATTAATCATGACATCCCTTGGATGTTGAAAGAGATAATAACTATAAACCCCAGAATAGCTTTTCATAGACGACAATGGAAAGACAGATGTTAGCAACTTATTCCACTCCTTTGCTCTACACATTGCACTTCCGATCAAATAGTGTCATAATTCCGAAATACAAATAGTAGAGTAAAACTTTATTTTTCACTTCTTGGGGCATAACTCGAAAACTAACAAAATTATTGTAATAATGTTTTTACATGTAACATTTTAAATTTCAATGGTTTTAAATGCTCTGCAAAAAAAATGTTAAAAATTAAGAGTTTGGAGTTGTGACATAAGACAAAAAAAAGAATATTTTACAAAATATTATTTAATGAAAGGCATATTCTCAGGATTCGAAATTACATAATTCCCATATCTTCGGTTATCTTGTCTACACTGGATATACATAGTAATCTGCAATGGGGTTCCTAAAAAAAAAAAAAAAAAAAAAAAAAAACACTGGAGGCTGCCACTCGAGAACCTATGTTCCCCATCGGTTATCGGTTCTTCGAGTGATATGGCCGGCCCATTGCCACTTCAGCTTACTAATCTGTTGGGCTATGTCGGTCACTTTGGTTTTACTGCGGATATCCTCATTTCTGAGTCTATCACGCAGAGAAACTCCGAGCATAGCCCTCTCCATAGCTCGCTGAGCGACCTTGAGCGTCCTCATACGGCCAGCAGTGAAGGACCACATCTCAGATCCGTAAGTCATCACTGGCAACACGCACTGGTTGTACACTTATATATATAATATATATATATATATATATATATATATATATATATACTTATAGTCAACCAAATCTAAGAAATACATTTTGACTACTGTCAGACTTATTGCACCAAGCATGCCAACCAAAAAAATGAGAATGTACAATATTCAATTCTTGAAAAAATTGATACCAATTATTTAGAGTTTGTAATCATTTACAGTTTGGTATTTATTGTTACCTACTGCTTATTGCTAGAGGCAAAGTTATAAAAATTTAAGATTGAAACAAGATTAAAAATAAATTTATTCAGTCAATTTCAGAGCAACTACAAGTACAAGCTGTTTTTGTTTAGATTCATTATTATTTGATTTTTAATAACGCAAATACAAAGCATAACAAACACATGAATACCTCGCAAAAGTCATTATGTTAAATTTTAAGTTCTATATGCTATTAGTTTCAGTCAACATTATAGTGACACTAATGCCATCTAACAATAAATAGTTAAATCACTAGCTAAAACACCTTCTGATATGAAATTTTGAACTTATCCGAACCTAACAAAACAAAAAAGTTTTTTGATGTTATTGAGTTAAGACACTATTTTAGTAGAGGTCAGACATGAAGAACAATGAAGCTAACATATTGGTTTGAATGCATGGTGAGTCAATAATGAGAAAAGGGGACTAGTTGAGCATCTGGTTTTCAAATAGTGGAAGGAAAAAGGAGGAATTAAGTTAAGCAATTCCTGCCCACCTTATCCAAAATGCATCCTGTGGAAAACCAAAGGACTAGCTACATAGCAACTGTGTTCAAGAATGGTGAGATAAGTTTTAACCACATTCTGGTCAGCTATAAGCCTCTTAGCATGCCTTTCCATTGAGATCAAAGTTGCTAGGTAGCATTTTGCAAAATAGCCCATATATGGCAGCTCTATCCCATGCTCTGTACCAGACTTGTGCTTTATATAGAGTAAGCAGCTCTCTTTCGGACTAAATTGGATCCCAAATGGACGGAGCACTTGGTTGGTATCACCCCACAACTGTGCTATCATCTGCACACATAGATACCGGTCATTAATAGCATTATAAAATACTCAAAATTTTTTGTCAATACTTACGAAGTTTCTAAAACTGCGACGGGCGGTTGCCATGACTTATCAGGAATACCAGCATTGGAATAGCCTAGCATACTTCAACTTTATAGCAGGGTTAACTGCCAAAATTAGTTAGAAAAAAAGAATAATAACAAATTTATCCTAACAAGTGGAAAACCTAATAGGATTTTAAATAAACTAAATCTATCGTGGGATAATAAACCAGATGTATTTTAATTTTCCTATAGACAGTTACTTCGTATATCTGAAAAATTGTGCATTACAAACATATTTATTTATCTATGCATTACAAAAAACATTAAAATCATAGAGTATAGTAAAATCATAGATTACTGTATATATACTAGAGTAAAATATACAGAAATGTATCCTCTTAGTAGTCTGTGACAGAAATCCACAGAAATAGCTTGCTACATATTTATTTATCTATGACAGAAACACAGAACACTAATATAGTACGCGTCACGTAAAAAGAACTCTGGCGGTCAAGCTGCGCATAGGCGATTTATCGGTCTACTAAGTAGACTACCTCATACCACCAAGTAGACTCTACTTGGTGGTATGAGGTAGGGCGCGGGGCGAGTGAGCCACGCGCCGCATGTTTACCGATGCGCTATTGGTTCATCAGTTGAGCTTTGCTTCCCGCGTTACGTTCCTTTTAAAAATACCATCGCGCACAAAAGTTTTAAATTACGAAATGGTTTTACATAGAGAAGTGAGAAAAATGATTTATGACGTATACTGTTTTATGAAGAGGGAAGCTGATAATAATGTAGTTAATAATTTAAAACAATGTATGAAACGGACCGCAGAGGCAACAAAATGTTCCGAGTCGACAGTGAGACGAATAGTAAAGGGTTCAAAAGATTCGGAATTTCTTACTGTTTTCCGAACTCCCGGCAAAAATAAAAGAAAGAAAACAAAACCAATAACAGACATTGACAGCTTTGACCAGGGTGTTATAAAAAGAATGATCCATAATTTTCACGTTACTGAAAAAGAATTGCCTACCATAGGCAAGTTGCAAAGGAAGTTACAGGATGACATACATTTCCAAGGATCTGCAGCAAGTCTCAGGCGAGTATTGAAAAACTTGGGTTTTAAATGGAAAAAAACGGAAACCAATAGAAAAATCTTAATTGAGCAGTCACAAATTCGATTTCAAAGAATTGAATATCTGAGAAAGATTAAAAAATATAGAGAGGAAGTAAGACCTATCATTTACACTGACGAATCATACGTCGATAGTTCCCATGCGTCTCACCATGCTTGGACAGACGGTTCCACTAAGGGCATTAAAAAACCTGTATCTAAAGGTAGCCGCTTAGTCATAGTGCATGCGGGTGGCGATGCAGGTTTTGTGCCGAATGCTTTACTGACGTTTAAAGCCGGTACAAAAAGCGGCGACTACCATGACAATATGAATTCTGAAAATTACGAGCGGTGGCTCCGTACTCAACTGATACCAAATTTACCGCCTAATTCAGTCGTGGTAGTCGATAATGCATCGTACCACAATAAACAACTCGATGCTGCACCAACGTCCAATTCAAAGAAAGCAGACATGCAAACCTGGCTTCGTCAAAAAGGTATTGAATTTGAAGAGACCATGCTAAAGCCGTAGTTGTACAACTTAATAAAAAAATGCAAAGATAAATTTAAGAAATTTAATATCGATGCTATTTTGAATGAAGCAGGACATTCTGTACTTCGTTTGCCCCCATATCACCCGGACCTGAATCCTATTGAAATGGCCTGGTCCCAAATAAAAAGTTATGTTGCCTGTAAAAATGTAACTTGGAACCTGACACGTATAACTGAGTTGATTCATGAAAAAGTAAATTTAATGGGAGCAACAGAATGGGGGAAGCTCTGCACGAAGGTAAAACAAATAGAGGCTGATTACTGTAAAAGCGATCATGTGGTGGACATGATGACAGAAACATTTGCTATCCACATAGGGGATCATGATTCCGACTCAGATTTATAATCATTTATAACCAATTATACTGCATGTTTATAACCATCTGTACTTATAATATCATAATGCCTTTGAAACGCACCCCACCAAAAACGAGAGAAGGGAAAAAAAAAAAAAAAAAAGGCGTTTCCTCCAGCGACGACGATCAATGGCCACTCTAGCACAACACCGCACCTCATGGTTCCACGCAGACAGAGAAAAAAAAAAAAAGAGAAGAAACAACCCCCAGCCAAAAGCAAACTAAAAAAAAAAAAAAACAGCGGAACCACCCAAAAACACACACCACTTTCTTCCAGCGTTCTTTTTACGTGACGCGTGCTATACCTTTAGGCGGGGACAGAAATCATTAATTTCAACCGCTATAACAACACATTCTCAACCGTAGACAGAGAAACCTATAGACAAATTGACGCCTTCTTTCGCATTCGCACACGAAAAAGATAGATTTATGCATACGTCTTGCATAGAAATGAGATAGAGCGGTGTGATTGTTTGTCCCTTTCTCCGTGCCGGTTTTTTTGTTTAGCAAACTGTAGATTTTGCTAAACAACTTTAACAGCGTAGCGATTTAAGGAATTTGCAAGTTGGTTTAAGTGAGAAAAAAGTGTTTTGTGAGCTTAAGATTGGTGAATCTTGGTAAGTTCAGTTCTTAGAACAGCTAAAATTTTTATCTAAATGTGTTTAAAAGTCATAAAGATTATTGTATAACCCAAAAATTCGTTATCGTCCTTTCTCACTCGAGGCCACGCCGATCATTAGTCTATAGGTTTCTCTGTCTACGTTCTCAACCTTTTAACTGGTTTTAAGGCTCTGGGTACTAGCCCTTCTGAGCCTATCATTTCTTTCATAATTTTCATTTTATATATTTTTTCTTCACAATATGATGATGAGTCACATTGCAAAGTTTTTGGGAGAGTTTGACGACAGCTCAACCCAGGGGACTGTTGGTGACAACAGCCACTCAAGTTTATGAGGTGCCCAAGCGATCAAATTAACTTGAGGTTTATATCAACATCAAAACACTTGTTTCGTCGTTTTCTCTAATAGTTCACACGCGCAGAAACTATAATTTACAAAATCACACTACTTTTACGAATTAAAATCCACTTCAAACCACTATTCAAGCTACAAAACAGGAGCGATAATCCGTCGTCGGCCAAGTTCCCGCCAAAACCATAGATAAATTAAATATGTAGCAAGCTACAAATACGACAGTGAATTTTAGTCAAGTTTCCCAACTACGCCTTTTGGCGCTGCAGTTGCCCATTTTGTCAGATGAGTAATGACTATACAATTTAGTATAGCTATCTATAGCAAGCACACATCCTTCAAATTATCGATATCGATATTTAGTGGTGTTCTTATTTTATCGAAATCGACATAAGTGCATTATACAGGAATAATATTACTTAATGAAACAATTATAATACATCTACCAGTGGCGAAGTTTCCATTAAAGCCGAAAAGCCGGGCTTGCCTTATTAAACCTGAATCAATCAATAATATCAACAAATAAAATAACTCGTAAAATGTTTCAAGCTATTTCAAATTTCCCGCACACTCCATTTCGACACATGTCGACCCATGACCTCGTATTGCCTTAGCGATACTGCTGCTGTCATAAAAAATGAGTTTTAATAGAGCTAATAGTTGTCTCCCACGCTCGCGTGAGCTTTTTACGGGGAGAAGACGATCGCTCTCTTTCTAACCTATGGCAAAATATTCTATAATGAAATATAACTACGATTGTATATATAACAATTAGTATAGAAATTTAAAGCCAGGCTTTTGGGAATAAATTTGTTAAAAGCGGAAGCGCGCGGGCAATACGTTTGCAAGTTCATTTCACGTTATAATGTTTATTTACTCTGTGTGCTTATCTTAAGCGATTTAATATTACGAGTTCAAAATGTATGCTTTTTTAAAGATTTT
The DNA here is from genome assembly GCA_907164705.1 of Parnassius apollo. Classification (NCBI taxonomy): domain Eukaryota; kingdom Metazoa; phylum Arthropoda; class Insecta; order Lepidoptera; family Papilionidae; genus Parnassius; species Parnassius apollo. The sequence continues at coordinate 8,055,537 of CAJQZP010001331.1, forward strand.
TAATGAAAATGGAGGATAATAGTGTTCCTTGTGATGAATTGAAGTGTGTTAAAGTCATAATCGGAGAGGAAATCTTTAAACTTTGTTGAGATAATACATAAGGTTAAAAGTGTATTTCAGACTTATCAATTATCGCAATTAAAAACAGTTATTAGTACAATTAAAACGTTCACCAACATTTTACGTGGATGTAATTAAATCTTTCCATAAGAAAGCGAGACGATTCCACTTATCTTATCTCTTATCCATTAGAATGTAAATAATTTTTTTTAATTTTGTACATAGTTTGTTTGTACTTTGTTCGTGTTTTACTTTTGTTCATGTATTGTATTGGATGTAAATATATTTATCTTTCGCTTAAACAAACCCAAACGGTTTTCTTCAAAGCCACCGAAGCTATGCAATTGCTGATATGTAATACAATCAATCTAGCAGTGGTATGCCTTCTGTGTGCTCTGTTAAACACGTCCTTGACAGCACTGAATATGAAACTGAAGCGTGGAGACAGATCAAGATTAGTGAATTTTATAAAACTGCTAAATACAACAATCTATATTTTTATCAATTTGTATCTTGGGCTTGCCCTAGCTTGGAGCTCTAGTTTCGCCACTGACATCTACCTTATTTATTTTTATTCAACCACACCAACATCATATACATACACACGCAATATTTATAGTTCATTAAATAAAGCAAATTAAACCACAGGAATCATATTTAAGTGCTTAGTATTTTACTTTTGAAGTTATATTTTTTAAGAAGCAATGCTATTTATTTTTCGTCAGAGGTAAAAACCTGGCCATTCATTTACAAAAATTAAAAAATATCTCTTCTTTAATTTCAATTTTTACACCACGTAACCTGAAAAGAAATAAATAAAAATAAAGTCCAATATCATTGAGCTATTATGTACTACGTACTAGAGGCGACACTGCATTCAGCTACTCTGTTCCACTCAACTGCGGTGCATACACCGCACTTAAATCAGTCACTCGCTAGGCGCTTGTAGAGTTGTCACGTGTTGTGTTGATTTAAAAAAATCTCTTGATAAAAATATGCCGTCGTGTGTACTTAGATATTGCACAAATAATTCAAGAAATGTCAGTAAAAACCAAGGTATTACTTTTCATCGGTTAATAAGATACTTAATCTATAAAAAAGTATTATAAATTAATAATAAAACAAATTATTCCTAAGACGCCATCTTGTGCCATGTAATATAGATTATGAAATTAATTTGTTCAGATGCGACATTTCTGTGGGTATTAAGTATTAAGTATAGGATGAATATATTATTATACACATTTTTTTATAGAAACTTATATGAGTTATCATAATTAGGCCAATTTTTTATATTTAAATCTGCTCATTATTCTTTTATATTATTTTTAGGTTTCCACATCAAAGTCAAAATAGAATAAAATCGTCCATTTTTAACTCTCGCGTGCCCAGCATTTATGAACGACGCTTATTCTAATTTAAATAAATATATTTGTAATTTAAATTTTATATTAATAAGTTTTGTTAAACATACATTTAGTATATTTTTTTATATTTGACATAGATACCTTTTAAAATATTCAGATAAAAATATCATTAAAATGTAATTGTGATATAATATTAAGTAATATTATATTAAATAAGCAAATATTATATACGAAATAAATGACAAAATTTGAAAATTGTTCTCGATATAGTTTACCTATTTAACAATACAATCTGTTATTACCTATTCTATCATTCTACCTATGTTTATTCTATGATAAAAAAAAACAACCGCGCGAACACAGAGTAGCGCACATGTTTTGTTTGAAATTGCTGTTCTAGTACGTAAATACATATTACTTCAATGTCCAATATTCATATTTTATGACTTAATGGTAATCATAAATTATATTATATTATTTATATTAAGGTAACAAAGGGTGGCTTCATGGCAGTTGGCATTTTGGCCAAAACTCCATTCTCAACCGCATAGAGTACAAAGAGTATAATAAGTGTATTATATAAAGGTACTCTATGAAGTACAGGAAAGAGAGCTCTCTGACCCTCTTACACATTTTATTACTGACAAAATTGAACTACTAGCGCCTCCTACAAATTGAATCCGAACTTATTCGCTAAATATATACAGCTATATTATTTATCTAATATATTGATTCGCTTTAAAAGGTAGGTGCTAGAAATAAAGCAAAAAAAACTGATCTTTAGAAGTCATATTTATTTGTAGACTAAAATATCAAAATGAAACAAACATAATAAAATCTTAACAAAATAAATTAAAAATTCTTGTTGACACCCATTTTAAAGCATTTACTTAACTAATGAGGTACAGTTGTTTACACGTTGTTTATAAATACTAGAAAATAACCCAAAACTAAAAATCACACCTTTTTTAGGAACAAATAACAGAAATATTGCCTAATATCTACATATATAAGTACTACTTTCTACTAATACTTAGATATTTTAAAAATATGCTATATGCTGTGCAGATACTTCTGATAAAAAATACCTAGGTAACTTCGTTATAAAATCAAAAATGATAGGCACAATATAAAAATACAAAATAGCTATTGTAGCAATGATATTTTCCGAGACTTTGCTACAGCAAATTCATTAATTACATCGCTAAAATTTATACCATCGAAAATTTCACCAATTCATAATAAGATCAATAATTAATTATTTAATAACATCAATTGCCAATATCGCTAGCCCAGACAATCTTTCTTGAAGCATTGTCGATATTAAATAATTTTTAATTATTATTAACTTTGAAAAAGATCGCCAGAAGCTACAGATACAAGTAATATCAGAAAAAATCTTAGTGAAATGCTTACGTTTGGAAAAGTGGAGAATAAATTATTTTCAAATATATGTTGTAAAATACATAAGGGGACAGTATCATCAGGTAATGAAAACAACTTTAACGTTTTAATTTCAATAAACAAATCATTGGAGTCTATATCCTTATTATCCTAATCTGTCTGCCGTTCTTCAAGAACAGAACGATGTTTTAAAATATCGCTGTCACTTAATTTGAATATGTCGCTAAAAATCCGAAAATATTATCATACTCATTTAATAAGTCAAATCGGTTTTAGAGAGCTTAATGTTTGATCTATAATTTTTTATGAAAAAAAAAAACTAATTTTAAAGACATTTTTTGGATCATGAGGGGTCTCATCTCGTTGTTTATAGTCAAACAGTTTTCGTTTAAATTTGCTCCTGACCGTTGATAATGGTGGAAAGTCTTCTTCAATTTCGAGAGAGTGTGCTACTTCTTTCGCTTGTACAAGAATTTCTTCAAACAATTGGTCAGATCTGTATTGCTGGAACTGATCAACTAATTTTTTTAGGTAGGTTTGACATACTTTAATATTAATTGTAGCACTTTGCATTTGTTTGCTGACAATATTTATGTGAAATAAAACGTTATACCAAATAATAATTCCACAAATAAATTGAAATTTTAGTACAGACGTTAAGAGGAAACTCGCTTTATGTCTTGCATCAATGTAAAAGGAATTGTCTTCAGCTACTTCTAGAAGACTTTCGCAAACCTTAATCAAATAAAGTTTAAGGGGCTTTATTGAGTTAATTCTGCTGGACCATCTTGTCTCACTTAAAGGCCTTAAACTTAACCCAGGGATATTTTTTCTCAGAATATCCCACCTTTTTGTGAATGACGAAAAAAAATTATACAACTCTTGCACAAGATTAAAAAAGTTTATTGTAGCATCTGAAACTTTAGAAGCGTCATTTACTGTTAAGTTCTAAGTATGAGCCACACATGGTACAAAAAGGGCTCTCGGATTCGTGTAAAGAATGCGTTTTTGAAGCCCATCATGCTGTCCCTTCATGTTTGCCCCATTATCAAAACCTTGTCCCCTAATATTTTTCATATCTAAATTTAATTTTTTCAAAATTACTGTCACAAATGTATATATCGTTTTCCATGTAGAGTCCAGTATTGGATTAAACGCAATAAAACTTTCCTTAACTTTAAACTTTTTTGAAGTTGTGTTAAAGACAACATACCTCAGAACAAGACTAATTTGCTCAGTATGACTAGTGTCTGGTGTACAATCTAATATTATTGAAAAAATATCTTGAACTGCGAACCATTTCTAAAATATTGTTGCGCGCCTAAGTTGACGGCTGGTACCTGGCAATAGCGCCATCTAGTGTCGGGTAACAGAGCGAGGAGAGCTTTCCAGAAAATGCCATGACTAATCTTTCAACCAACAGCGCCATCTAGTATCGAATTGAAGAACTAAGCTTTCTAGAAGCCCCACACTCGAACTTTCTGCGCCTGGTCGGTCGGGGCCCCTTATTTACTGGAATATTCTGGATTTTTTCGTGGAAGAGCCCTATATAAAGCCATTGCAAGCCGCGATCGGGGCTAGCTGCGAACGCACCTTGGTACGTCCGTAATGCCGACCTTCATCGGGACTTAGAGCTCCCAACAATTCAACAATTTCTTAAAAAACTCTCTGAGAACTTCTTCAAAGCCTCAGAGTCGCACCCAAACCAATTAATTAGTGAGGCAGCTTCTTATGCAGCCCCACCCCCCTCTCGCTATCGTATCCGCAGGCCGAGAAACTCTCTCTCGGACCCGCCTAATAAACTGTCAAACGACCTGAACTGTCTCCTGGCGGCTCAGGCCAACTCTAATTAAATTAAATTATTGTACTAACTAACATTAATTTGCCTTCGTAGGCACTCCCTCAGCGGCTCTTAGCCGCCTGCGCCCTCTTTTCCCAAAAGAGGGTCGCTCATGATAAGGCACAATACAGCTTAATCAGCCGGCTGCCTTGTCCCCAAAGGCGGTTTTTAGAGGGTATCACTTAGGGTCCCCGGTAGGACAGTGAGCCCCTCATAACTACGATAAACCGGCTATCGTGGTATGGTATTCGTAATGCATTTTCCGCCTCCCTACGTATAGGGTAGCCCTTAAATTGCTTCGGGCGCAAAAAAAAAAGCGATCGGGGCAGTATTGAATTTGGCGAGACAAGCAAAGCTTCAGAGCGAAATAAAGTGAATCAGTGTGATTAATTATTAGTGTTTTTAAGTTTTAATTGATGTTCGGTAATAAAAGTGTAAATTTTGGTAGTTCAATCAGCAGTTTTTATTGTCACGAACCTCAACCTCGTAACAATATTATTTCTTACTTTAGGCGACCATTATTTAATTATTTCATTCTATATTTGCACGCCTAAATTTTTTTGGGAGTAACACACTCGGCTAACGTGCTGTCTCATCACTGAATGAAAAGAGACAATCATCTCAACAGCTTTTAGAAAATTTCCATTATCATGTTCGAAAAGTAATTTCGAAGAACCTTGAAATGCCAAGAATTGTGTAGATAAATACTTAACAACCGCAATAATTCTTTCCAAGACGTCGCGCCAATATTTTTTTTCCATTTCTAAAATCCGCAGGTGATGAGCATTAACAGTCGTAGATGTCTCCAACATTTTTTTTTTTAATTTGCCCATGTGTTCATATAACTATTGTGTAAAATTGACGTTTCGTGTCTCTTTATTAGCACTTTCTTACACAAGCTGAATTACCTGAAGTGGATTGTTCAAGTGCTGTAGACGAAGATGGTGTCATAGCTTCATCGGGCTCTGCATCAGTAGAAGCTGTTTTGCTGCTGCAACCGCCGCCACTTGTTGCAGGACCTGATGTTACCGTAGTCGCCACTGTTGAAATTTCGGATGGACCACTCATATTACGGATATTACGGATTTAGAATCTTGAGATTCGGTCGCATCGATAGTCTCCGTGGAATCTTCACTATTTTGCAAGAAGTGCTTTAAAGACCCAGCCATTTTTTCCCTTTCTTGTAGTCTCAGTTTCTTTTGTTCGCGAAACTTTACACCTGACGGTCTCTTCCTTTTATCCTGAAAAAAAAAACAAATAAATAATTAGTACTTATAGGAAGATGAGCTCCTTAACAAACATTATGGTACAGCTGTAGAACATCCGGCACTTCAGCTTTAGGGACAACCATTTGCAAATGACAGCTGTCTCCCCGGCCATTTTCCCATTTACGGCACAGAACTCCATTCTGAAGCAGCAAGCTGTCCCATGGGGCTCAATAGCTTTTCGCGGTCGAACTCATCGCTGAGACGTCGATCCACTTGGGCTTGGGAGCACTGGTCTTCATCCTTTCCAGAATCGGCTTGATGTCCGGATCTTCCTGCTGTACATCTTGTAATCTGTCCTTTCACTCGTTGCTGAGGTGGTCTATCCTAAACATCCTCACAGATACCACTTCCATACCCTCTTGCCTTGCTTCAATCTTCAGGACAAGGTCTTCTTGATAATGCATCTGCGTTGCCATGAGATTTCCCACTTCGATGTTCGATAGTAAAGTCGTATTCCTGCTGCTTCTGGGCGGTGTTGTTAGCCGTACTACCCTCTCGAGATCGATCATCTTCCCTTTTTACAGATCACTTAGGGCAGCTGGGTCGAAGATGGCCCCTTTCCTTACAGCCGTAGCACCTTGGGCTGTAACTTTTATTGTGGTCGCCTACTGTAGGTGCTGCAACCTCCCTAATGCGATGGGAACGATGATCCTGCCGCACGGCTTCAATCTCCAGTGCATGGGCCAAGGCTTCCTTAAGCGTCACATGGTGCCCGAACCTCACAGCAGCTCTGACTTCAAGGTCGCGAATGCCGTCGATAAATGTCTGCAACAGGTTCCCTTCAATGAGCGCAGGTACAGACCGGTATGCTTTTCGAACCAGCTTCTCCACTTCAAGAGTTCACTGGTGGAGGTTTTCGTTGATGCGTTGCACGCAATCTTTAAGCTGCAAACGAAAGACGTGTTCAAGGTGAGTGTCACTATATCTCACCTCCAATGCATCAAGGAGCTGCTTATAAGTCACTTCCTCACCGAAAGCTTCTAAAACAGTTAAGGCCTGGTTCCGCAGGCCTAGTGTGAGAGCAGTTATGGCCTGACTTTTATTCCAGCCGTTCGCCTTCATAACAGCTTCGAACTGGATTTTGTAGGCCGACCAGGAAGAAGTCCCGTCGAACGCTGGCACTTTGAACCCATGTAGCCAAGGTGTACTAGCTACTACGGAAGCCGTAGTTCCATCCCCAAGTTTGAGTTCGTCCAGTGATTTCTTCATGTCAGCCATTACATTATCAACCCGATTGTTCACTTGGTCGATTTGGGTTTCAGCTTCCAGCAGGCGGTGGTCAGTTGGCGGTTAATCGCTGGGGCGCCTTATGAACTTGAGTGGCTGTCGTAATCAACAGTCCGCTGGGTTAGATTGTCGTCAAAACCTCCCAAAGGCTTTGCAATGTGACGCATCAGCATATTGTGAAGAAAAAGAATATAAAAATGAAGATTTTAAAAGAAATGATAGGCTCAGAAGGGCTAGAACCCACAGCCGTAAAGAGGTTCTCTCATGGCTTTTGCGTCAAAACCCACTGAAGACTATCATGAAGAAATGAATTGAGAAAAGTTTACTGAATGCTTCACCTCAATATTCTGTAGCCTCCCTGAACCATCTATTATAATTATGGACAACGCCCCACACTACTCGATGCAAATTGACAAGCCACCTCCCCAATCCCAAACGAAAGCTGACATCGTCGCATGGCTTCAAAAAATTGCGTAGATGCAAACATAAATATGTTAAAAACGGAATTAGTATGTGTTTTAAAAGAAAACTAACCAACCTAGATACGATACGTCATTAACGAAATAGCGTTAGAACATGGGCACAGAGTTAACGGTTAACGCCTTACCATTGTGAATATAATGCAATTGAGTTGATGTGGGCTCAAATTAATGGATATGCTGCAAGACACAATACAGAACCCCCATTTACCATAACAAAAATGCTAAAAATATTAGGAAAATTTTGTGAACATGTGACTAACGGAGACTGGGAAAAGGTTGTGATTAGAACTGTTAAATTAATAAGGGAAGATTATGAAAGAGATGGCAAAGATGACAAAGATAATATTTTAGAAAACAAACTTATAATTAATGTAATGATTTCTTTTAATTACGCGAACACTACACATTGAAATAATACTAGTTTTTACGGAATTTATCGCGTATATTTAACTTTTTAAAATACCCGACGTTTCGAACGCTTTACAGCACTCATGGTCACGGGCGGGACTGAGATGTTCAACGTCCATATGTCATAGTTAACCGCGGTTACCATAGAGTAAAATTTAATTTTTGTTCCGATCTATGCAGTATGAACTTATGGTATCTTGAAGTCTTGCAGTTGTATGCTTGGGTTGGGATTTAATTTTATTTATTATAGGATCCCAAGCAGATGGCAGACTTCAACACGTACAGGATCGCCCCCGTCACTACATCAGATTTGATAGACCGCAAATCCTCGCTAAAGAACACCGATTCCTTCCAAGGATGATTCGCGAGGCTATTGAAATCAAAAAACATCCTAATTTCAATAGAGAAGATGGCTGGGTGCTACCATCTGCTTGGGATCCTATAACAAATAAAATTAAATCCCAACCCAAGCATACAACTGCAAGACTTCAAGATACCATAAGTTCATACTGCATAGATCGGAACAAAAGTTAAATTTTAATCTATGGTAACTGCGGTTAACTATGACATATGGACGTTGAACATCTCAGTCCCGCCCGTGACCATGAGTGCTGTAAATCGTTCGAAACGTCGGGTATTTTAAAAAGTTAAATATACGCTATAAATTCCGTAAAAACTAGTATTATAATTAATGTATGTAATGATAGCATTGACGATAGTGAAAATAGCAGTATGGACGAATCTGATTAAATATAATCTTTTGTGGCACCTTTTTTGGTCTCTTTTTGTATTAATTTGTTTATTCTGTGCATATAAAATATGTATATTCATTTTCATTCCAATATTCAGATCATTCAAATATATTAAGTAAGCATTTATATTTTTGTTTTATTAAAACTTTTTAATCAGGTATCACTTGCAATAAAAACTTATAGACTTCATTATATTTTTTTCGAGAATAAATTGACATTTCACATCACTATTGTAATATGTCAAAACGGCCATCATAGCGTGCCGCAACTATAATGGAGTTTAAAACTTGTAATTTGTTACATTGGCAAAATTAATGCCGAAACTGTTAGAAAAGAGTTATGAAGATAGAATTATCAAAGTAATAAATACTGGCCGTACGCATTTGACATTAATTTTGCGAATGTAACAAATTCCCAGTTTTAGCCATTGACTTATATATTACTAGCGTAAGGACTGGGCTGACCGACCATCTAAAACGAACCAGTGCGCTGGCCCTAAAATTACGGTTTAGGGCCAACGCGAATCAGTCGACAGTAGTGTGCGCGCAGGACAAATTTGTCATAAATATGTCAAGCTGCGTGGTAAAAGGATGCAAAAATTACGCTACGAGGATTAAAAAGGAACATGGGATATCGTATCATCGGTTAATAACCCTGTATTAAATTTGTTACAATTAAATTATTATATGAACACATTTGTAAAGTTTTATTTTACAGTTAGTTTAGTTACGTTACCAATATTAGGCCAGGGTTGGATTCAGATCCTCAAAAATATTGTACATGAAAAATAAAATTATACTATTTAAAAAAATTATATCAGGTTTGACGTTTCGTGTTTCTTTTTTCCCACGTGGCAGGATTTTGGCATCATGCATCTAGTTTATCTATATGTTTCGTTTTCGAAAAAGACCTCTGTCCTCAAAAGAACTAGCAAGAAATCCAGCGGGACTAAAAAAATAAACAGCTTACGTTTATGTCACAATTAGCAACACATATCAAATTAGAAATAGCTTGGTAGCGATCATCTCATTCCCAGGGATTATTATCATCCATAAATTCCTTGATATTATAATAACCCCTTTTTTACAAACTTAGCTTAATAAAGTTTTTGCACTTTGTGCTCCCATAAGTGGTTGTTAATAATTTCTTGAAGATAACAACCTCTGAATGTCTGCCGGATTTAGCAGTCCTGGTGTAAAATACCAAGACATATTTCGAGTAAGCTTGTTGATTTATTTAATATGATTGCCTATGTAAGTATGTGCCTTTAATGGTGTCGTTTGTAGCCAGCCGAGTACAAACTTTGAATCACAAAACATACTTACTTTATAAATATTCAATACAATGACTACATGTGATATTAGTTTAGCCAACAATAAAGCACCATTTAATTCTAATTTTAGCATTCTTTCATTTGTCATAACATTGCTGTCAATTTTGAATTTAAACCAGTCAGCTTGGACCTGGAGCAGAGATGGTGAACGTTAATTTTTACCAATTTTCAATTTCACATATACGCAACATCCGTGAGCGTCAGCTGAGGCATCACAGTAATAAACTTCATCACTGTTTATTATTTGTATGTAACGCGCTATATTTATTTTTTTGCTTATTAGATTTACATAAAAATCTACCCAGGTTTTAAATACTTTTGCTGGTAAAGGAGTATCTCAATCCAAATTGTTCCTCCAAATCTCTTGAAAAATAAGTTTGGCCTTGATAGTGATAGGCCCAGCAAATCCCATAGGATCGAACAAACGACGCTTTCAATACGCTTTTTTTTGTGGGATTCTGATGGGGTTAACGACTCGACCACTCAAAATAAAAACACAATCAACAGCATCGTAAGAAAGTTCTAATATTTTGACTATCGATTGATTTTAAACATTGATCAAGGTTCTTGCAGTTAAATCCCTGTTTACCTTCTGGTATGTTCTTGTGTATTTGCTATCTTAGCAAGTGGTCTGGCAACCGTAATTTTTTATTATTTTGAGTTGTTATCACGAATATACTGTTGCCTATCTCACGTTTCATTACTCTCTGTCGCCTTAGAGCTTCTGAGTAATAATATATATTATTTGGTGGAAGGTAGTGAATTCTTTTTCGCTACCTTTACACAGCATTATCAAGATTCTGCCCATTACCTTCATGATTTAGTAGTATTTTCATCCAAGCAGATAAAGCTTGGTTGAATATAATCGATGGTTTATTTTTTCCGTTAAACAAGTGGTAAATCTATAAAAGTAAAAATTAATTACCGCATATATGAAAGATCATCACTTAGAAAAGGGTGGACAGATTTCGATGAACACTAACATTTACAATTGGACCCGGTAAATGGCATTGTTGTCGAGATCTAGGAAACAGTCGTGCAAAGCCGGGGCGGATGATTAGTCTGTATATAAAATTGGGATAACAAATGTGATCCAACTAGCTCATGTATCGTGTTACTGTCAATACTTAGTATTAATACCTCTCTCATTATTAGTTTTTAAAGTTTGCGAAACGAACGTTTGAAATGTAATATAATAATAATCATCAATTGATTTAGAAAACAATTTACTTGATTGTTCGAATAATAATAAGTCCAGTCCTTTTTTAGATATAAAGTAATAAAAATAAATAACTAAACAAAATCGAGTATATTAATGTTCATTACAGCTAACATTACGAACGAAATCATTATAGATTAAAGACTTAATGTCTTGTAAAGTCATAGACGTATATGAAACATACGTCTATGTGTAAAGTAACGTCACACATAATACTACTATATGTCCTGTCAAACCTCTTAGACACAACTCTCTAGTATATATACAGTAATCTATGGACACAACAAAATTTTAAGTCTCCCGTTTGCATCTACAAATTATAGGCAAAATACATTTATATGGCGAGCGAGCAATAATTTCAATAATCTAGCCAATGAGTTTGACTTCGATTTGTTTAACACTAGTGCTGCGTCAGCTAGGCGCATACTTAATAATGCATTTTTAGTAGCTCTAAGTAAGATTTACTTTTATATTTGTGTTTATTTTTCTGTTAAAAATAGCTTGTAGTGTTATTGACTGTACTAAGTATGAGTTGATTGCCTTTTATATGTATAATACAAGCTTAGCCCTCATTTGGCATAAATATGTTGTATTAGTTACTTTCGAGTGTTAAATCGTGTTTATCATTGTTGTAAATTCACCTTTGTAGCTATTAGTGAGGATCTTTAATTGGCTTACTGTTGTTATTAGTACTATCTATCCTAATTATGATAGCTGTTGGTCTTCCAAATAAAATAAAATAAATAAATAAAATATTAGGATGTCATTTTTCTAGTAAACTAGAACATACGAGTGTACTTACTCTCGTATTTGGCATAGTATAAAGAGACCAAAGATGACCACTTGACATTACTATTTCCACCCTTTAACTATACGCATCATTTTTCAATGGATTTGTTTATTTTTACCTAATTCGAAAATTAATAAGAATATTTTAAGGGAATTATTTATTAATAAGGATAAGAAAAAGCGAGACAAATATATTGACTCAATTTATGTTGAATTGTAGGTTATCTTTTTTCCTGTTTAAGACAGTTACTATGGAGTGTAGAGATAAGGAGAACAAACTCTGTATAAGTGTCCGTAGAAAAGCGCTAAATAAGGGTGGTGCCACTGTAGCTACGGTGTAAATTTTAAAAACTTTATAATTTTTTACTGTACAGACTCCCACCATAATTCTTCTTGTAATTATTATTTTATTGTTTTCAAAATCACTCTCATCATCTCTCGTGTTTCTGAATATTTCTAGGTTATATTTACTAAATTATTTAATACAAAGTAAGTAGTTTAGGTTTTGAATACTGCAGTTTCATCAACTACTCTAGTCACCACAAATATAAAATTTCTCAACTCAGCACACTTCACTCCTCCACAACTGCTAAGTTCATTTCATACCATAATGATTTCTTAAATTTACGCGAACACTACACATTGAATAAAACTATTATTTACGGATTTTATCGCGTTTAATTACTTTAATTTATTTTTATTATTATCCCGACGTTTCGGGTTCTTTACAGCGCCCATGGTCACGGGGGGGGGGACTGAGATGTTTGACGTCCCAATGTCGTAGTTAGTCCGGCTACCTTCAGTTTTTTAATATTAATTTTTGGTCCGATTTACGCAAAACACGCTCTACTACGTCCCATAGTGAGCCAGATCGATTCACCAACTTATAAGCTGGCACAATACTTAGCAAAAATACTATCACCACTGAGAGGACATACCAGAGCACACACAAAGGATTCATACCATTTTGTGAGTGAGATAAAAGACCTACATCTCGCTAACAATGAAACTATGGTCAGTTTTGATGTTCAGTCACTATTTACATGCCTACCTATTGTGGACTGCATCTCAATTGTAACTAGGAAGCTAGAAGAAAATAACATGCCTCAAGAATATGCAATACTACTTGAACATTGCCTCACATCTGGCTATCTATTGTGGAAGGAGGAGTTCTACAAGCAAGTAGATGGTGTGGCGATGGGCTCACTTGTGTCTCCCATAGTCGCCGACATATTCATGGAGGACTTTGAGGAGAAAGCCCTTCTTACTGCTCCAGTAAATCCAAGGTTCTACAAGCGGTACGTAGACGACACTTTCACAATTTTACCATCTGACAAAGTAACTGCATTTTTAGACCACCTTAACTCCATAAACTCTAAAATACAATTCACAATGGAGTTAGAGGCAAATAATTCTTTAGCTTTCCTAGATGTTTTAGTCATCCGAAATCCTGATAACACTATTGGTCACACTGTGTATAGGAAAAAGACCCATACCAACCGATATCTAAATGGTGAATCTCACCATCATCCTTCACAGTTAGCTACCGTGGGTAAATCTTTGTTTCAGAGAGCACGAGGGATCTGTGACAGAAAACATCTGGCCGCGGAGCTTCAGCACGTCAAGCAAGTATTGCAAGACAACAAGCTTCGGGTCCCGCGCCTACGTCACAGTGAACGAGTGAAGCCGGCAATAGTCGAGCGCGCACCTGCTCTACTACCATATGTTGGAGGAGTCACGGACAAGATTGGCTACATCTTGAAGCGAGCGTCCATTAAGACATACTACAAGCCGCTGAAGAAGATTAGTCAATTTTTACCATCCATCAAATGTAATATTCCTCTACAAGATGCAGGTGTGTACAAGCTAGATTGTGAATGTGGTCTCTCTTACATAGGTCAAACAAAGAGATCTATAAAAACCCGCGTGAAGGAACATATAGCTGATGTGAAGCACCGACGCTCCGGGAAGTCTGCAGTCTGCGAACATGTTCAAGATCGTCCCCACCATTACATTAGATTTGATAAACCACAAATTCTCGCAAAAGAACACCGATTCCTACCAAGGATGATACGCGAGGCTATTGAAATTAAAAAACATCCAAATTTCAATAGAGAAGATGGTTGGGTGCTACCATCTGCTTGGGATCCTATAATCAACAAAATTAAACCCAAACCCAAGCATACCACTGCAAGACTTCATGATACTATAAGCTCGTTTTGCGTAAATCGGACTAAAAATTAATATTAAAAAACTGAAGGTAGCCGGACTAACTATGACATTGGGACGTCAAACATCTCAGTCCCCCCCGTGACTATGGGCGCTGTAAAGCACCCGAAACGTCGGGATAATAATAAAAATAAATTAAAGTAATTAAACGCGATAAAATCCGTAAATAATAGTTTTATTCAATGTGTAGTGTTCGCGTAAATTTAAGAAATCATTATGTGAATCAGTACGGACTGGTAATAGCAGATAAAATTCGCCGATTAGAAGATCTTAAAACCAAGCGCGCAAGATATATAACATCTTTAAATTTCTTGAAGAGATGCAGAGACCATAATCTCATTCCTACGTGTGTCAAAATATCAACAAAGAAGGACATTCGAGGAAGCGCTAAGATCTTAAATCAGGCAAGTAAAAAGTTGTTACGGACGGTGATTCAGCAGAAACGGTTCGATTTACATTTCATAAACAACACCATAGACAATTTGTCCAGTGAACTAAAGACAATTTTAACGACATTTGATTTTAATAATTGCATCGAAACTTTAAACAAACGAGAAACATCAAAATACAATTAATGCAAAAATAAACAAATAGAAAAATACCAAAAATTAACGATCAAATCAAATGCCAAACATCCAAGTCAACGCCAGAACAATAAACAACCGTTGACCATAGACACAAACTATAAACAACGCACTGTCTGTAATTTGTCAAAACATACACTGGACGAACCGACAATGAAAGTATTAGCGAAGGGAATGAACTTCGCATTAACTCCGCGAAAAATCCCGTACGAAGAAATTATCTGCAGTGTTGAGGATTGTCTGTTTAAGAATAATATCGGTAAGGAAGATTTGGAGGCCATACGTCAAGATATTTCGTCCTTGTTACGTCGCAGTTCAGTGCCGAAACCAAACCTTCCCAAAGACGAATTTACAGCGCTAAATAACTTACGGAACAGACCAGAACTCACGATTCTCCGCGCGGATAAAGGAAATGCTACGGTAGTAATGGACACGTCGGAATATAATTTTAAAATACAACAACTTTTATCGGACGAAAGTACATATAAAAAGGTCAAAACAGACCCTACAACTAACACGCTTAAAACAACTAGCGATTTAATAAAGAAATACTCCGAAAAATTAAATCTCGACGTGAATTCGCTAATACCATCATGTGCCAAACCACCGAGGTTGTATGGGTTACCGAAGATACACAAACCAAACGCTCCACTACGTCCCATAGTGAGCCAGATCGATTCACCAACTTATAAGCTGGCACAATACTTAGCAAAAATACTATCACCACTGAGAGGACATACCAGCGCACACACAAAGGATTCATACCATTTTGTGAGTGAGATAAAAGACCTACATCTCGCTAACAATGAAACTATGGTCAGTTTTGATGTTCAGTCACTATTTACATGCCTACCTATTGTGGACTGCATCTCAATTGTAACTAGGAAGCTAGAAGAAAATAACATGCCTCAAGAATATGCAATACTACTTGAACATTGCCTCACATCTGGCTATCTATTGTGGAAGAAGGAGTTCTACAAGCAAGTAGATGGTGTAGCGATGGGCTCACCTGTGTCTCCCATAGTCGCCGACATATTCATGGAGGACTTTGAGGAGAAAGCCCTTCTTACTGCTCCTGTAAATCCAAGGTTCTACAAGCGGTACGTAGACGACACTTTCACAATTTTACCATCTGACAAAGTAACTGCATTTTTAGACCACCTTAACTCCATAAACTCTAAAATACAATTCACAATGGAGTTAGAGGCAAATAATTCTTTAGCTTTCCTAGATGTTTTAGTCATCCGAAATCCTGATAACACTATTGGTCACACTGTGTATAGGAAAAAGACCCATACCAACCGATATCTAAATGGTGAATCTCACCATCATCCTTAACAGTTAGCTACCGTGGGTAAATCTTTGTTTCAGAGTTCAGAGGGTAAATCTGTGACAGAAAACATCTGGCCGCGGAGCTTCAGCACGTCAAGCAAGTATTGCAAGACAACAAGCTTCGGGTCCCGCGCCTACGTCACAGTGAACGAGTGAAGCCGGCAATAGTCGAGCGCGCACCTGCTCTACTACCATATGTTGGAGGAGTCACGGACAAGATTGGCTACATCTTGAAGCGAGCGTCCATTAAGACATACTACAAGCCGCTGAAGAAGATTAGTCAATTTTTACCATCCATCAAATGTAATATTCCTCTACAAGATGCAGGTGTGTACAAGCTAGATTGTGAATGTGGTCTCTCTTACATAGGTCAAACAAAGAGATCTATAAAAACCCGCGTGAAGGAACATATAGCTGATGTGAAGCACCGACGCTCCGGGAAGTCTGCAGTCTGCGAACATGTTCAAGATCGTCCCCACCATTACATTAGATTTGATAAACCACAAATTCTCGCAAAAGAACACCGATTCCTACCAAGGATGATACGCGAGGCTATTGAAATTAAAAAACATCCAAATTTCAATAGAGAAGATGGTTGGGTGCTACCATCTGCTTGGGATCCTATAATCAACAAAATTAAACCCAAACCCAAGCATACCACTGCAAGACTTCATGATACTATAAGCTCGTTTTGCGTAAATCGGACCAAAAATTAATATTAAAAAACTGAAGGTAGCCGGACTAACTATGACATTGGGACGTCAAACATCTCAGTCCCCCCCGTGACCATGGGCGCTGTAAAGCACCCGAAACGTCGGGATAATAATAAAAATAAATTAAAGTAATTAAACGCGATAAAATCCGTAAATAATAGTTTTATTCATTTCATACCCTCTAGCTACTCGAGCGCTGTTGTAAAATGTTCTTGAACTGTTATTTACTGCTTACAAATGGACATATTTTCAACTATTCTCTTAGGGAGTTATCCTCCTTACCTCTATATTCCATGACAGTTCGTAGGTAGAGAAACCTATAGACAATAGATGCCTTCTTTCACTTGAGGTCACGCTAATCATTAGTCTACGGTTTCTCTGCCTACGGTTACTATACTCTTTGCCATAGATAAATAAAATAAATACGTAGTCAGAGAAACCTATAAACAAATTGACGCCTCCTTTCGCATTTGCACACGAAAAAGATAGACTTATGCATACGTCTTGTATAGAAATTAGATAGAGTGGTGTGATTGTTTAGCAAACTACACTTTGCTAAACAACTTTGACAGTTCGTAGCGATCTAAGGAGTTTACAAGTTGGTTTAAGTGACAAAAAAGTGTTTTGTGAGCTTAAGATTGGTGAATCTTGTTCAGTTCAGTTCTTAGAACAATTAGAGGTATTTTATTTGAGGGTATAAAAAAGTGAACCCCACACTTAAACGTTTTTATGATTAGTCAGTTCAGTCAGTTCAGGTTAGAGAACAGGAGAACGATCGCCGTAGAAAATAGTGTCCCAGAAATATGGACACCATCAGTGAGGCGCTGCGATCACTAAGTGCAGTCAATAAAAGTCATTTTCAGTCTATTTTTCCGAACAGATGCTTAACCACCAAATAACCAATTAACCAATAAAATATTTCTCCATTTTTTTTTATGTTTCTTTTTGTCAAAAATTACAAAATTAAGGAGCATGTAAATTTTCTACGAAAAAATGAAATGAAAATTTGTACATTATTCAACTAACTTTACGTACTTGTACTCATAAACAGCTAATTTCGCAGTCACTACTCACCGACGTCAGCGCCGCTATGTATTCTACAATTTTCAAGGACAGGCGGGCTATGCTTTCTGTCTACGCTTTAGTACGTATGAAAACATGATCAATTATAGTGATCTTTCTCCTGTTCTCTAACCTTCATGGTTTATACCTACATATTACATATTTATTTATCTATGGTTTATACCACAAACTATGGGTGCGTTTGGCAGAAAAAAGCGCTAGCAAGCGCTTACAAGCGCTGAAATAGTTTTCGGCCAGGACACGATTGCTACTTCAGTAGCGCTGACACAATCCGCCATTTTGCTTATTTAATTTGTTTGTTTTGAAGTAGAGTTTATAAGTTCTTTTGTGCAATATTAGTTTTAAGTAATATAATGACATGAATAAACATATACATGTTATTAAAAATTCATGATTGGTAAGTTTTTAATATGAATACTTTACAAACATATATTTAAATTAGGTTAGGTTCCCCGGTTAAAACTAACATCGTGTCCTGGAGGAAAATAGCTACTTACGATTTGACAGCGCTTACCGCTTACGATCGCCATTTTGCTTACAAGCGCTTGCTAGCGCTTTTTTCTGCCGAACGCACCCAATATTAATAAGAGTACGGCAGCTCCTCTATTGTCTATGCTCAAAGGTACTAACGTAGTATATACTGATATCTGTTATTATTGTCTGTTTATATTATGTTCTCTGTCTGTTTATATCATGATAAATTAGACGTACTTCGATTATAGATATAATTTCAAAAGTTTTGGATTATATAGTTGACAATAAATAAATTAAAATTTTACTGATAACAGTAGGATTGTGGTGATAACTGTTTTGTTTGCAGTGGTTACTGCTTTCGTTGAGTCATGGAGTCGGAACATCAACCAAAATTAAGCCCTGTTAGGGCTTTTCAAGGTTTGACCTAAATTACCAATAATAAATATTTCTCGTATAAGTTATTAAATCCAGCTGTGAACCTGAAGATTCTTTACGTTTGGTTTCGTTGTTAACTGTTGGTAACATTTTTAACTAAACGTAGTTTTGCCCCATACACATCATCATTCAAACTTAGTATGTATATCTTTAATGTACTATAGAAATGAATACATAATTACTACTATTGTCAATCTGCCATGTGGAGTGCCTGTGGAAATTGCTGCTTGACATTAAAATTCATAGTGGAATATATTATAGAGTAAAGAAATTTGCCATGCATCCCATGCAAAATGGCAATCATATTAACATACTGATATTCTAGATCTTTAATGGTGCTCAATATGGTCAGTTTTGGTATTTAACTTCTTGTTTATACCAGGTGGGAATTCCGCTATCTCTCAAAGGCCACCAGGTTGTAATAATTTCCTTTGTCACCTTTTAAGATAGCAAAAGATAAAATGAATATACTTACAGTACAATAAACATGATTTTAAATAAGCTTGTGTGATATAAGTAATTATTAAAAAAACACTAATATAAACTAATATCTAAAGTAAACTCAGCCTAATTAATTTTCTTATTATTTATATATGGTATGTAAATCGAAACTAAAGACTGTTTCTATTTATGTAGTTCTGCACGGCAGCAGTATGGAACCGGAGGAAGCTTACACTAGTCTTTCGGAGTACCACGACTATGAGCCATGCTTAGAATTTGATGATTCTGAATTAATTCAAACTGCAGGTTTAGGTAAGATATGTATTTATTACTTAATATCATTATTTTTGTAAGCTTAGTTTTACATATTTAGTATTGAATAAATAATTATTCACTAATTTAATTGAAAGATACATTTTTCAGCTTGATGAACTAGATTCTTTTCAATTTTCTTTAATTAGTGGTCTGTGTCATGGTGTATCAGACCAGATCTTAAGTGATATTTATGGTAAAGGATTTCAAGGATCGGTCATGCCAGATTCCACAAAATAACTTGTTCAACAAGCTTGTTGGTTTATGCATTGCCTACAGTACCAATATGGTCTGAAACCCATCAAAAGATGGCACATTTGTTATTGCACTCATTGGCATTTGAAAAGTTAACTCACTCTCCCACTAGCTTTGGGGTCACTTAGTTTGATCTTAGTGCTACTGGTGAGATCGACATCCTTGAGGCTTTTTTAACATCAGCCAGCACCCATCCTGCAGTCCTTGCTTTTACTCGTTTCCCTGCTGCTGCTGGGCTGGGTGCTGTAAGCCACACTACCCTCTCAAGATCGATTACCTTCCCTTTCTATAGTTTGCTTAGGACAGCTGGATTGAAAATGGCCCCCTTCCCCACAGCCGTAGCACCTAGGGTTATATCCTTTATTGCGGTCAAACTGTAGCTGCTGCAACCTCCTTGACACAATCGGAATGATGATCCTGTCGCACGGCTTCCACCTCCAGTGCATGGGCCAAGGCGTTGTTGAGCGTCTTGTGGTTGCCAGAGCCTCACATCAGCTCTGGTCTATGAGGATTTACATAAACAAAGCTTGATCTAGTATTTTTGCAGATTGATTTCCACACAATGCTATATTTTTGCCTGGAAATGCTCAATGCACAATGCCGCACAATGCTCATTTCTGCCTGGAAGATAGACATATTTCCCCAAATGTATACTAAGCTCGAATTTGGGTAGTTCCCCATAAATTATAAACTCTATTTCAAGGCCAATTTTTGACATGACTGCTGACCTCTCAGATGACCAATCCATTCAGCCAGTATTCTCTAACCTAAAATACACATTTTTTTAAAGATGTGTAGTGGACACTTATTATCTGAGATTATATATAAAGTTAGTGTTTCATTCATTGAGTCAAGCAGGAATCTCAACATGTAGGAAAGCTAACTTGAACTGCCTGTGCATTGATTCTATACAAAATAGCCTTCATCTCCTTGTAATCAGGAAGATCAAGCAGTGTTCATAACATTTTTAACAAAATGCAGTTTTGCTATATACACATCATTATTAATACTTAGTCACATAATATCTGAGATTATGTATATGATCTCAATATGTAGGAAAGCTAACTTAAACCGCATGTGCATTGATTTTATACAAACTAGCCTTCATCTCTCTTATATTCAGGAAGATCAAGAAGTGTCAGGTATAGAAGTGCATTAAGATCCACTCAAGGTGAGGTTAGTGTAGCACCGCTATAGTTGCCATTAAACACAGTCCTTTTTAGGCTATTAAACTAGTTTGCAGTTGTCTTTTGGTTGGCTTGAATACACCATACAAAAGCACAGCACACAGCTTAGGCTGCTATCGACCTCACTAAGCTGTTACACTGTCACAATATCAGCCTGAGATGAGACTTTTTCCCTAATTTTAGCTTTGTGACATTTTGTACCCTTTTTTAGGCTTCCTGTGGACATGAGATACTTTTCTAATTTTCAATTCATATTCTTCCAACTCTTTTCTAATTCATTATGAAAATTCTTGAATAGATATATTGTGTTTAAAATGAATATCTTTTATCCTTTTATTTTAATATTTTTATACCTACATTCAGTTTTGTTTTGTCATATCTATAAAAACTTTGATGATTATTTATCTTCTTAAACTCTTGTTTCTTCCTATCCAAAGTGCCAATGGCAAATATTGCCTGGGTATGTTTTAATTTTCACATGATCTGGTTTTCTCACAGTATTATAATATATAAAACATTTCATTTACGAAAGAATAAAATTAATATAAAAGTGCTTTAAAATATGCATCTGAAAAATTTGTTGAGTGTGTGGCAGCTTGTGCAAAAACTCTTAACGAAATCTTAAAAACCACCGTTTTTGTGTTAAACCACTTCGAAAGTCATAATAAATCATCGCTCTTGAATTTTCTCGAGTCAATTCCATTTTCTCAACGACTAAACAAATTTGACAAAACCTTGTGACAAGACCTAGAATCTTTTTTTAAATTAATAAATGATATTCGATTTTTAAAACCAAGGAGTTTTCACTTAAAAAGATTTTAATATGACAGGAACGGTGGAAATATTCCATTCCCGATACTTTTAGTGCCGCCTATGTATCATACCAGTAGAGTGCTATTTCTGGTAACATAGCACATTTCATTGTTTTAGGAATTGCAAAAACGTTCGGATAAGATAGAGCTAAATCGGTTCATACAATAAATTTGTCGAAAAGTTATGTCTGCAATTCAAAATTTTTTTTGGAAAAAATAAATTAAAGGACACTAAAAAAATCAGTAATTTAGAATTTTTGTCTGCTTGTCACATACTACTCGATAAACTGTCTTAGAACTACAGCTGCATAGATGAAAATTATCAGTGATCAATTGTAGTCGCCATATTTTGCTACTATTGATTTCCATTTTTCAACCGATTTCAAAAAGGAGGAGGTTCTCAATTCGATTGTTTTTATGTGTTACCTCAGAACTTTTTTCTAGGTGAACCGATTTTTATGATTCTTTTTTATTTGAAAGCTCGTGCTTCTTATGTGATCACATATAAATTTGATCAAGATCTGACTACTAGTTTTCGAGTTATTTTTAATAATGCGTATTTAATTGACTTCAACTACATTTTGATAATTAGAGTTGCCAGATGGTTGGGTTTAGTCTGGATTCTCCCGACATTTCAAATGATCTCCAGATTAGAATAGGATTATAGGATCCCATGTATAAACTGAACAACCACACGCACGCACACACACGCACACACACGCACACGCACACGCACACACACACACACACACACACACACACACACACACACACACACACACACACACACACACACACACACACACACACACACACACACACACACACACACACACACACACACACACACACACACACACACACACACACAAATGCGCGCGCGCGCGCTCTTGAACGCGTACACTCGAATGCAAGAATTATTAATAAATAATTATGAAATTTCACAACCATATAAACAATGTTTAGCGGAAGGTTGCGAAGACATTTATATTTTTATTTTTTATGTTTAGCGGAAGGTTGCGAAGAAATTTATATTTTTATTTTTTATTAGAGTATTTGTGTGGCGTCTTAATTAAATAAACTTTTTATTTTTAATATTTATTTCTCTCGACAACAACCCCGAAATCCCGACATTTTCAAAATTTATCCAGATGTTTTTGTATTCCGATCTGGCAAACCTCTTAATAATGTTCTCATTTTTTATAATTTTACTAGCTTGCTAGGCAGAAGTTGTTCTGCCCTTTTCGACGACCCTTTGTCATGTCGTATAAAAAATTTAAATTCGCAAAAAAAATTTGTGGGTCACTCATGGACAAAAAAACTATCCTATCTCTCAAGTGTGACCAAACTGCACACGGTGTGCAAATTTGATTGAAATCGGTTAAGTAGTTTAGGAGTCCAGAATATAAACAACGCGACACGTAATTTATATATTACGTAATTTATATATTATATAATTACGTGTCACGTAGTTTATATTAAGATAACCTGTTAGCCGACTACTTCCATCTAAAGTTGAAAATATTCCAACCTTAAGGGCGGAAGAAAAATAGGGATTGAAATCTTCATTGTAACTATTTAGAAGACATTCTAGTTGTTGACTTTCAGCTTGTGATATTGCATAGTTTACTCAAAAAGGTAAAATAATTAATCATTAACAAAAAACAAAACAAAGGAACATTTATTAAATTAAATTACTTCTAAACATGGGGCCTTAATTATTTGTAACAACCAATTCAGAAGCTGTTAAATTGTGGGAAAATTATTCTAAAGTAGGTACTAGTTTTGAAGTCGGTTATTACTATTTAAAGTTTAATTATTTTTATACGTTTACAGTAAAAAAACTTGTAACCCGGTTTGACGGTGATAATGTCTTTGAATAAATTATTGTTTCTTGTCCCGAGGATATCTATACATAGTCATCAATGAACTTCTATTTAAAATGACAAAAGACATTCGACTTCAATTAGACAATCTAAAAAACAAAGCTAAGTCGTAGGTGACATATTTTAATCAAAATACCTATCGTAACCCCTCAAGGAGGGCTATGCTGCGCTTGGCATAATTTTTTTAACGACAGCCACTCCTTCATTACAGCTTATCAGTCTGCCGCTGAACAAAAGCCTCCCCATAGACTGCCTCGTAAAGTGGCTATTGACCACAGTTGCCGAGCTTAATAGAGGTAGGTTGGTGGATCGCCTCTCAAGCTTAAATTAAACATATCCGAACGCTCCCCAGTCAGGCCTCATCCTAAAGCTGCCAAAAACATCTTAATCGTAAACAGTTTAACTAGAAACACTTTACAAAGATATATTATTTTTTTACACCTACAAACGATGTTTCGCATGACTTACCCTGGGGTCTCTTTCAAAACCATCCGTTTTCGCAGTTATGTCCCGTTACGGTTCGCTTCTCATAGAGGCAATGAATGAAATGCAATTTGTGCTGCTTTGGAAACGTTTACCGAATTTCGCAACAATACATTCAAACCTTTATAAATCTTACAATCTTAACAAAAATAACATTAATAATAATATTTATACAGCCCAACCAGTTGAGAAAACTAGATAAATACCCCATAATAACAAATAATAATAATAACCAAAAAGCATTTGATCCCATAGCTGGCTAATATACATTTTAAAATATTATAAAATTCATCGAAAAATTAGAGAATTCTGGAAAAATGCAATGCTTAATTGGAGAACTACTCTCAAGCTTTACAATTGTGACTCCTGTTTAGAGACTGATACAATAACAATCCGAAGGGGAATTTTTCAAGGTGATGCCTTAAGCCCCCTCTGGTTCTGCCTGGCTTTAAATCCTTTATCTAACCTTCTCAATAGAAATAACAAGGAATATAAAATCAGCAACGGAAATACACATCACACACTATCATATTTACTTTATCATTTATGACATAAAATTGTATGAAAGTATTTCTATTATTCTTGCTGACATAAGAGAAAGCTTCTCAACTGATATTCAAATTCGAATTCGAATTTGGAATAAATTAAATGTAGGATACAATCAATTCGTAGGGGCAAAGTAGAACAAAATTCATATACTCTCCAAAGAGGTAAAACCATTGAACCTGTAGATAAAACGCTGACTATAAATATCTAGGATTTACTCAGACCTGTCTAAAGATTAAACACTTAACCGAGTTCGTTTAGCTAACAGCCCACTAAAAGGTAAAGGTAAAAAGGGTCCTCGAGCTGTACAAGATTGACTGTATAGTTAGGGACTTCCTTGAGCAGTGTATGGGGCAGTCGAGTACGATCCTTTGTCATCTGGGCGAGCTGATGATGGCTGCGGAAAGCCGCATAAGGATAAGCAGGGGTATCTTCCAGGGCGACTGTCTGATCTGAATCTGGTTCTGCCTCTCTTCGAACCCTCTCAGTACTTTACTGGAGGGCTCCGGGAGGTGATTTCAGCTTCGGAAGGGAGGTACAAAAGTGACCTACCTTTTCTATATGGATGACCTAAAGTTAGTCGTACCCGTCTTGTGGAATTGTTAAACATCACTTGTGAATTCAGCAATTCTATTGGAATTGAGCTGGGGACGGATAAGAGTGCGATCCTCTGGGAAGGGTTGCTAACTCTGAGGGCATAGACTTATCTATGCCCGTCAACTTAAGGAGGCCTTTCCGAGGCTGAAACATACCGATACCTTGGTATGTCACAGAACGTCGGTATCGATGAGGCTGGTATGAAACAGTTTGCGACGTGTTTTATGCACGCTTGACCAAAGTGCTTAACAGCCTTTTGTCCGGTGTGAATAAGACACACTCATATAACGGTTGGGTCATGCCTGTCCTCATGTATACCTTTGGCATACTCAGGTGGACTCAGACTGAACTTGACGCCCTGGATAGAAAAGTCCGCACTACCATGACGTCCCATAGGGTGCATCATCAGAGATCGTCGGTAATGAGGCTTTACTTGCCGCGAAAGCATCGTGTGCGTGGTTTTCTGAGCGCGCCCACCATGCATAATCGTGAAGTGTGCAGCCTCCGTCATTACCTCCTGGCGAGATCGGATTATCCATTCTATAATGACGTCATGTCTAGTGATAAAGGGCTTACCCCTCTATCCTTAGTCAATGAGCAATGGCAAGACCCAGCAGTACAAAGCATTTCCGACCGGGAGACCATATGGAAGGAGAAGGAGCTCCACGGGAGATACTACAGGGCTCTACATGAGCCCTTCGTAGATACAGTCGCCTCCCTCAACTGGCTACGTTTCGGTCAACTTTTCGGGGAAATCGAGTGTTCTATCTGTGCAATACAAGATCAGGTTATTAAGACCAACAACTATCGAAGATACATCCTAAAGGATGGCACCGTCGACATCTGTCGAGCTTGTCGCCATCCCGGTGAGTCACTTAGGCATGTCATGATTACATGTGTTCGGCGCTTTCTAACTCTGAGTACTTGCACAGGCACAACATAGTAGCCAGAATTCTACACCAGGAGCTTGCTCTAAAATGAACGGTCTCGTGGACCAGAAATTGCCGTATTACAAGTACTTGCTGGAAGCCGTGCTCGAAAATGACCGCGCCGGGCTCTACTGCGACTATGAACTTGTCAGATTAAGATGTTGTTACCAAAAATTAAATCTTACGCTTGCAGCTCCTTTGCCGCCTGAGTTGTTAGATATACCAGATGATCTGATAGACAGATCGACAAGCGATGGCACCATAGAGGAGAACTTCGAAGAGGAGCTTGCTAGGGCACCAGAAGTTTATGCTGAGGTAAGTTACATTATTTGATAAAGTTCTTGCAATGCTTGTTTAAGTGTGTAGAGCATGAAATGAGTATCTTTCTAAATTCAACATTTTGAGCGTAGTGTTTACTTAAAATTTGGTATTTTTCTTGCTTATCGTTAGCTAAGCTTAATAGTGATTAAAGAATATTTAACTTTAGCACACAGTTTTAAAAACAGAATATGATTCATTAACGGCAGGTTGCCAGCTTTAAAATTTGATGACACCAGAAAAATAATGCAAATACAGGGTTACAAGAAAAATCGTGCTAGATCCGTTAAGGGCGTGGAGTACCCGTCATATCTGACTTATTTCACTGAAACACCCTACCCTAAACTTAACCCTTTTCGAGATATTCGACTTTTAATTTTTTTATTGAAAATTGCCGATTTTTAGGCTACTACATTTATTTTTGTTTATTTTGTGTATCTTATTATTATTATTGCATTTTTACACGTGTAATAAGATGCTTTAGGACGTCAATCACTAAAATAGTGCATAAGTTAATTGAATACACCGTAGTAGACAAGTGAAAGTAAAGAAATATAAAAAATATAAGTTTATTTTTTTCTAAGGGATACCTAAAAAAAATATTATGGAAATTGTTCGGCAGATGTTGTTTTTAAATATCTACGTTTCATCAGCTATCTAACGAGGTAAAATAATCTAAGGTTTTATTCAAATGCATTGAAAAAACTTTAGTTTCATAGGCGACAGTGGAGAAGAAAATTTATACTTAGCCCAAAAAGTAAAATAAAACAATAGTTAAGCATGAAATGTCATTTATTAAAGGTTTTCACACAACTTTTTTTTCTTTCGTCTTCCCATGTCTGTATTTCGTCTCAAAACAGAGCCAGTTTCTCGAAGTCTTCGATAAACTCTGTCAAAAACGGCCACATCCGGCACTCGACGACCGGGGTAGCGAGTTATGTATTCGTTGCGAGCTTGCGCAGACACACAATCGCAGTATCCGTAACAAATAAGTATATCAGCATATTCCTCAGGTGTGTAGGACGTCATCTTCAACACTTCCGTATCACAGGTACAAATTAGAGTCCGGTTAACAAGCACAGTAGTCACAAATCAGAAGAAATAGTCCAGAATCACAGCCAAGTCAAGAAAAAGAGCAAAACGATATCGCATCTACTATGTACGAAGCACAAAAGCAGACTGACAACCAAACAATACCCCCTGTTGTATTTCCAGCCCTAACCGGTCTCTACACATTTTTTCTTTCATTCGCACGTACATAAATCGTCACTTGTCTCGCTCGCTTGGTGCGTCTTAACTTGAAGGACAATAGGCGCGGGACCGTTAGAACTGCTACCTGGAGCGTCCCAACTACTTTTTTCCACGAAATGTAATACAAACCCTAGATTGTTATACCTCGTTAGATAGCTGATGAAACGTAGATATTTAAAAAAATATCTGCCGAACACTTGCCATAATATTATTTTTAGATATCCCTTAGAGAAAATAAAGTTTCTAATATTTTTTTATTTTTTTACTTTCACTTGTCTACTACGGTCTATTCAATTAACAACTTCGCTGCCAGCTCCGCGAATTAGCGGAGTGCGGGGTGAGCGCGGGGTGCCGGCCCCGCTAATATGCGGAGTAGCGCCGCTTGGTTACTACGAATTAGTACGCGCCCGGCACTGCTACACTTACCAAATGTATTAGAATTTAAGCAAACTACTATTTTCTTTGTGTTTAAATACCATAGATAATTTTAAATAAACCATAATACATAAAAGAAACTACTCAGCAAAATTGCGGACTTGGGTTAAAATGTCAATCTTAGTGCCAGGTCCGCAAATACTCGGTTTTTTTTTATTTAGTATTTTCTTACCAAAACCTTCTAAAAATAGTTAAATATTTCCAAAATAACAATATTGAAACGTCCTTCATGCATATTTTACAAAAAAAAAACAACGGATTTTCCCATGACGTCACCATATTCCAGTTGGCAGCGAAGCTGTTAACTTATGTATTACGGCAATTTTTGATAAAAAATTAAAAGTCGAATATCTCGAAAAGGGTTAAGTTTAGGGTAGGGTGTTTCATAGTGAAATAAGTCAGAAATGATGGGTACTCCACTCCCTTAACGGATCTAGCACGATATTTTCTTGACCCTGCCTTGCCTTTAACCCTGTATACAAGCACTAGCATACATATAAGCAGAGATAAAAGAGTTCTCTCAAAAATTAAACTTATGTGATGTTTCGAATCGTTAGGGAAAGACTGGGAGATCTTATGCATTGGCTTGTGGAAGAAATCTCACACGATAGTTGAATTTATACGTTTCTCTAATATATAGGCAACCTAATTTTTTCAAATATTTTTTTTTACATTTAGTATCTCTATAAGTAATCTACAGAGAAAAGTTGAAAGTACGTTATGTACTAATTCTAACTACAGTGTTTATTATGCTGATTAAAAATATTAAAAAGAAAAGTAAATAAATTAGAAATGTAATTGACTAACTTAGTACTTATGTTATTTTCGACTTTAAATTTAGCAGACTTATGTGTTTACAACGTAAATTATTTCAACTTGCTGTTTATTTATATTCTTTGTACATTAGATAGCGACTTGCTCACTGGACTACGATTGCTTCTCGGAGCTGAGCGGGAGTGGTCTCGTAGAAGTTGTAGGAGACGATGAGATCGGCCGTCGTATAATCGTAGTGTCCGCATGCAGATTGCCGCCTAGCAAAGACTTACACCCTGATATATTGCTAAGGTGTGTATACTAACAATGATATCCTGTTTTGCTTGTTGTTTTAATAACGATTCAATAATCTAAAGCTTTTTTTATAGGATAGGGTGATAAACAAGCACACAGTCCACCTGATGGTAAGTGGTTGCTGCGGTCCATAGACATCCACATGTATCCTCGATTACAAATCAAAATGCAGATGCGTTGTCACTCGTGAGGACTATGATAGAATGCTTCGTTTACAGTAAAAAGGGTCTCCGGTTCTCTACACTCACCATACGAAACACAGCAGCATTAGGCTATACTACTAAAACTGCAGCATGGCTCTACCACGTATAACTAAACTAGATTACTGGTATAAGGAACTGTCTGCAAATCTAAATGACGCAATTTCGAATCTACCATTAATTTGTCTGTCAAGAACCACTCTTCACACACTTGGGAGTGTTTAACGGGAATAGAATACTAATCTAATATATAAAAATTAACGTTTGTTTGTTTGTATTTTATGGGCTGCCATATCGTTCATCAGATTGCGCTAAAACTTTGTCAACTTATTACTTGTACCTCGCGTTCGTTATAGTCAGGATAAAATTAAATTACAGGTGGTGCGCGTATCGTACCGACAAAATTATTGAAAGTTCTATGTCATTCAATTTCAATGCATGTATTACCACTCCTTATTAAACCATATAACTCCCTCCAAGTTAAAACAATATTTCCAAAATTATGTCTTCTGCGGCATCAACGCGCTGGGTACCAGCTAGTGTTGTATGAAATTCATTCATCATTCATCATCATTACAGCCCTTCACAAGTCCACTGCTGAACATAGGCCTCCCCCAAGCAACGCCACAAAGCACGGTCCTGAGCCACCTGCATCCATCGACTTCCTGCATGTCTTACCAGGTCGTCACTCCATCTAGTGGGGGTCGCCTTACACTACGCCTACCGGTACGAGGCTGCCACTCGAGAACCTTTCCTCCCCATCGGTTATCGGTTCTTCGAGCTATATGGCCGGCCCATTGCCACTTCAGCTTACTAATCCGTTCGGCTATGTCAGTCACTCCGGTTCTACTGCGGATATCCTCATTTCTGAGTCTATCACGCAGAGAACTCCGAGCATAGCCCTCTCCATAGCTCGCTGAGCAACCTTGAGCGTCCTCATACGGCCAGCGGTGAAGGACCACGTCTCTGATCCGTAAGTCATCACTGGCAACACGCACTGGTTGTACACTTTAGTTTTCAGAGATTGAGGTATACCTGACGTGAAGATGTGTCGTAATTTCCCGAACGCTGCCCAGCCGAGTTGAATCCGTCGATTGACCTCTCGGTCGAAGTTGGACTTACCTAGTCGGACTATTTGTCCCAGGTAAACGTACTCGTCAACAACTTCGAGCATAGTGCTCCCAACAACTACCGGCATAGGTGTGACATGGACATTAAACATGATCTTTATTTTGTCCACGTTCATCTTAAGACCTATCCGTTGGGAGACACCATTGAGGTCATTGAGCATAGTGCTTAAGTCCTCCAGCGATTGTGCCATAAGGACTATATCGTCGGCAAATCGAAAGTGAGTGATGTACTCGCCATTGATGTTAATACCGTATCCTTTCCAGTCCAGTAGCTTGAAAACGTCTTCCAACGCAGCGGTGAAGAGTTTCGGGGATATAACGTCACCCTGTCTTACACCTCTCTGCAGTTGGATACGCGTCGGACTCTGGTTCTGTACTCGGATAGCCATCGTAGCCCTACTGTACAAACACTTCAGCACTTCGATATACCGACAGTCAACTTGGCACCGCTGAAGGGACTGTAGCACCGCCCAAATTTCGACGGAATCAAAGGCTTTCTCATAGTCCACATACGCCAGGCAAAGTGGCAGATTGTACTCCTCGGTCTTCTGTACAATCTGCCGCAGGGTATGTATGTGGTCTATGGTACTGAAGCCTTTTCGGAAACCGGCTTGTTCGGGAGGCTGGAAGTCGTCGAGTCTGCGTGCGAGACGATTCGTAATGACTCTCGAAAACAGCACGTAGACGCGGCTCAGAAGGGAAATCGGTCTGTAGTTCTTCAAGAGAGCGTTGTCGCCTTTCTTAAAGAACAAGACCACCGCACTTCTGCTCCACGCCTCCGGAGTAGTGCCACCATGGAGGACGAATGAAATTCATTAATTGTTCCCAATTTACTTAAATAATTTTAGTAAATTTGTGAAATCCAATAATAAATATATATATTTTGTTCTCTTTTCTCCTAATGTTTTTTTAAATATTTTTAAGGTTTTTGATGTTCACATTGGATAAATACGTAGAGCAAGACTATAGTGTAGTCTATTTTCATTACGGCCTAACAAGCAAGAACAAACCGCCCCTTTCTTGGCTGTGGAAAGCATATAAGGCTTTTGATAGGAAATACAAGAAGAATTTGAAAGCCCTCTATCTAGTCCACCCGACAAATTTTATACGCATCGTATGGCAGATGCTGAGACCCGCTATAAGCGTCAAGTTCGGAAGAAAAATGATGTACGTGAATTCGTTGCATGAGCTGAAGCAATACTTGAATTTGGATAAAATTTGTATTCCGGAGCCGGTTCTAGAGTAAGTATTGTAGGGATCATTGTGACCTATTAATATTTTTTTTTTATAGAATACATTACTTTAACAATAAATTCTGAATTTACTGTCGGCAAATGTCGCGATTTTACTGTCGTATGATTGGGGGAATACTGCTGGAAGACTTTCTAACATTCTATAAAAATATAATTTAATAATGTCTTTGAAATACATATTTTACTTTATATATACAACAACGGCTTTATTACTTAGTTACTTATACTCCTGTCTAGTGGATATGTTTTAAGTAAATTGGGTACTAATCTTTGTATAAAATGATCCACATTGTTTTATAATATTCTCATCAGATACGATAAACTTCTACAAGCGAAGAATCCAAAAGCGATGGCACGCTTAACCCCCGAAAGGCCTGAAAAGTTGGATCAAGATGACACAAAAACAGCGCGGAAAGATAGTCTCTCACCACCGGTTACGCAACAATTTGGAGTTTCATTGCAGTTTATCAAAGAAAACAATGGCAACATGGTTGACTCTATACCGCCAGTTGTGAGACAATGCGTCGAATTTCTTTCCCAACCTGATGGTAAGTATGAAAAAAAATTCGTGCTCGAATTCTGAGGTACTTCTGTCGGTGGTTTACCTATTCATTAGCGTAAAGTGCATTTCCGAAAATTGCAATATCTGATAAACTCAGTTGTTTACACTACTACGTTTTATTTGAAGAAAACTACATCAACTTTTAGGTCATAACATATTATGATTAAAATAAATTGCCAGAGACAGCTAATTATTGAAATCATTCAAAGGACAATTATATAAATACAAGAGCAACTCGAAGTCTGATGACAGTACCCAAAAAGTTAAAACGTAGGAAATATCGGTATGAATAAGTAATTTTATGGCCTACAAATAATTGTTCGGGGTCTCTATGTTTGTCCTTATGAAGTTTATATTTATGTAAACTGCCTCTACGACCCGAGAAAAATCCTAGTGTGGAGCTAATATTTTAAAGAAAAAAAATGTTTTTATTTAAATTTATTATTAACCCTTTAACCGCTTGAGCCGGATTAATACGACAAATAAAATTAGGCCCGTTTTCAATAAATCGCTAATTTAGTCGATAAATTTTCGCCTAGGACGTCCCTTTCCGACTCTGCCATTCACTTCTGCAATATAAATTTTCTTTGTCACTCTTTCCTCATTCATTCTTTCCACATGAACAAACCACCGAAGCATTCCTTTCTCAATCCTGGTCACAACATCATCTTGCAAACCACACTCTTCTCTTATTACACAATTTCTTACCCTGTCGTTCAGATTCAGCCCTAACATACTCCTTAAGGACCGCATTTCTACTGCGTTGATTCTACTCTCGTGCTTCTTCTGCCACACCCAACTTTCACTACCATACGTTAAAGAAGGGACCAACACAGCATTGTGAATTGCCATACGTGCCTTTTTGACACATTTTGACTCTTCACAATAGAGTGCAGGGCCCCATTTACTCTATTTCCCGCATTCACTCGTCGTTCTATATCCTTTACATATCTCCAATCCCTGCTAAATACGCAGCCCAAATATACAAACTCATCTACTTGCTCGATCAACTCCCCTTCTATTCTTATTTCACAAATCGTTTTACTTTCTTCTCTTTCAAAAACCATAACCTTCGTCTTACTTGCGTTCACTTTCATACCCCCTTTCTTTTAATGATCTGTTCATTAATGTAACCATCATTTGCAACTCGGCCGCCGACGACGCAAGGATAACTTGATCATCGGCGTACAAAAGGCATTTGACGGTTAACTCACCCATTCTTAATCCGCATTCTTCAACTTTCAAATTTTGCAAACAACTGTCCATAAATAGGTTGAACAGCCACGGGGAAGCCACACAGCCCTGTCTGACACCTTTATGGATGTCAAACCAGTCCGAGTAGACCCCGTTGATCCTAACACAAGCACTAGAGTCCCTATAAAGAGACTCCAATGCCTGTATGAAGCTAGCGCTCAACCCAATTGAGTTCAGTGTTTGCCATAGCACATCCCTATCCACTCTGTCATAGGCCTTTTCCAAGTCCATGAACGCACAAAAAACCTTTTGGTTTTTGGCCAAAAACTTCTCCGCGATCATGCGCATGGAAAACACTTGATCTGTACATCCCATTCCCTTTCTGAATCCCGCTTGCACATCCCAAATTTTTCCATCAGTTTCTTTCATGACCTTTTCAATCAGTACCTTAGCATACAGTTTTCCCACAATGCTAAGAAGGCTGATGCCACGGTAGTTTTTACAGTCCTGCTGCGACCCTTTTCCTTTATATACTGGGACTATCACGGCTTTGCACCAGTCTACCGGTACCCGCTTCAGTTCCCAGCATAAATTAAATAAGGTGTGCAGCAGGCCTGCCACGACTTCCTCTCCAGCCCTTAGCATTTCGAGTGAAACTCTATCATATCCGGCAGCCTTACCTGCTTTCATGCTTTTCATTTCTTTCATTATTTCATCTATACTTATCTCGCTACCTCTTTCCTCTTCTTTCGGAGTTTCTACTTCACTTAGTACACACGTTGTCTCCTCACTCATAAACACGCTTTCAAAATATTCCTTCCATCTCTTTAAACTCAAAACTTCAACTTTCAGAATATAGCCATTCTCGTCTCTTATAACATTCATCATAGGCTGTTTTGAATGTCCCCTGGCAGTTCTTACAAGTTTCCAGAACATTTTAATATTTGCCTGGAAGTTATCCGATATTCTTCTATCATTCTTATCCGTTCTTTCTTGCTTTTTTCTTTCAACTACTTCTTTTACTCTCTTATTAAGATGTTTAAAGACTGCCTTTTTTCTTTCAATATCATCATTTGTACCGCTAGAATTACCAGCATTTGTTGCTAGTAAATCTAGCCATGCTCTCTTCTTTGCTTCAACTTCCATACGTATCTCATCATCCCACCATAACGTATTATTTTTCCTTTCGTTCTTCCTCTAACTAATACCACATACTTCGGTAGCTGCATCCACTAAACC
Organism: Parnassius apollo; assembly: GCA_907164705.1. NCBI lineage: Eukaryota > Metazoa > Arthropoda > Insecta > Lepidoptera > Papilionidae > Parnassius > Parnassius apollo. The sequence continues at coordinate 8,090,634 of CAJQZP010001331.1, forward strand.
TTTCTTAAATACCATCGCTTGTTTAATACCTAAATACCATCGCTTGTTTAATGCCTAAATACCATCGCTTGTTCAATCTGTTTTTCTTTTTTATGTTCATATTAGAAACAGAAACAGAAACTTTTTTATTCAATGTAGATTATAACAATACTTATTGAAAGTCACTTTTTTAATATACCACTGGTTCGCAAAAAAAACCTCTGTCCTGGGAAAAACCAGCAAGAAACCCAACGGGTCTATTTTTTTTCCAATAATAGCTTACAATCATGTTTACAATTAAGGGGATATAGTAAGTCAGCTCAAATTCTAATTTCGTCCCCACTTGCCCGCGCGTCGTATGCTATGTACCGACGTGTTTATAATCACTAATACTGTAAGTAGAAAGGTCGTTAGACACTTATTTCATTAGGTTTATCATATTTATGCCTGTTTCTTAACGCCAAGTCAGTCGCTTCTTATTTTTATTACGGTTATTTACCATTTTAATTTTACGTCGTCCTGTTGCGTAATGTATATTCTGATCGTAAGCGACACAACCTCCCCCTTCAAAGGCCGAAGCGAAGTGACCGGGCGGCAGGAATCACGCTTCAAGAGGCCGATAGTTTAGGTAATTTCTTTTTTAGGTTAAAATAATGGTATTTTAAAAAAGTAAATAACATAAGCACTGCTTTATAGTTAGTTCAGTTAGTATGCAAAGTTTCCTGATCTTATTTAAAGTATTTTATGAATAACAGCGGTTTATTGTTTATTTTGGGGGTAACTTTGGATTTTTTTCTATAGAGAAAATTTTACGAAATCGTGTTTTCGTCAAACATAATCCTTAGCATTAATCCTCAAATTTACCATATATTTATTTCAAAATTAATGCTGCAATATTTTCGACATAACGAAGGATCTTGCTAAGCCATTTGAGATTATATTTCCCATTAACAACACAAGACAAATTAGAAATAGCTTGGTAGCGACCACCCTTCCCAGGGGTTTTAATTCCTTAATATTATAATAACCCTTTTTATACAAAGTTATTTTAATAACATTTTTGAACTTTGTGTATTAGGTAAATAGTTAATCAAGTAATCATTTACAATTTAATACATTTTAGTCTCTAAATATTGTAGTGTATAGAAAAAAGTATTGATGTACAACGCCCATGACGGCAAAATCCGGCAGTAGGGACGAAACCTATGCAAAGATTTACCGATACAAAAATAAACATAAATCAAAACATTTCTCTTTATACTGACTAACTTATCCTAAAACAAACACAGCAATTGTTAATAAAATATTTTTCGACAAATATTTGTGTATATTTTATTTAATTTCTTTGAAATTAAGTGAAATAACCGTCAGCGGCTGAATGGATGGTTCACATGCCTAGTCAAGGCCTATTATACGAACTAGGCAAGAAAATATTGTCATAAATTCCCCCGGAGTGAAAGGCGAAGTTGCGAAAAATTCTCGGACTTGAATGTTTTTTTTTATGGAAGAGGGGGCAAACGAGCATGCGGCTCACCTGATGTTAAGTGACTACCGCCGCCCATGATCAACCGCAACACCAGGGGAATTGCAGGTGCGTTGCCGGCCCTTTAGAAAGGAGTAAGCTCTTTTCTTGAAGATCCCCAGGTCGTATCGGTCCGGAAAAATCGCCGGTGGTAAACTATTCCACAGAGAGGTTGTACGCGGAAGAAAACTCCTTTTGAAACGTACTGCGGTGGACCGCCAAGCATCCAGATGGTGTGGATGGTATCGGGACGTTTGCCGCGTAGTGCGTTTACGAAATTTGGCGGCTGGGATTAATCCGAACAATTCCTCAGAGCACTCTCCATGGTATATGCGAAATAAAATGCAAAGAGATGCAACATCTCTTCGTAGTGCCAGTGAATCGAGCCGATCGGAAAGCACTCGGTCGTCGACGATTCGATCGGTTCTGCGCTGGATGCGGTCAAGTGGAAGGAGCGTGTAAAGTCACAGGCGGTGTGCCGGTATGAAATACTGTCCCGCTCTGCTGAGCAAGCCAAGCTTTTTAGAGGCCAATTTGGCCTTATCTTCCAAGTGACCACGAAACTGCACGTCACACGATATGTCAACGCCGAGGATTCCGATACTGGCTGAGGCAGCAAGGGGAGTGCCTTGAAACTGGGGAGATACGACAAAGGGGTTCTTTTTAGCGGTTAACGCGCAAACTTGTGTCTTCTGGGGGTTAAACTGGACTAGATTTAGTCGCCCCCAATCCGAGACTCTGTTCAGCGAAGACTCGACTTCAGACACAAGTTTGTCCCGGCACTCGGAGACGTTTTCCCGAGAAATATTGGCTCGGCCGGTGTAAAGAGCATCACCAGTGCTGTCATCTGCATAGCAATGAATGTTACGGGTTTGCAACATATTAATATGCAGAAGAAACAGCGTTGGCGATAGCACGCAGCCTTGTGGAACACCAGCATTAATAGGCTTGCAATTGGAGCTTGCACCGTCCACAACGACCTTGATGCTCCGATCTGCAAGAAAGCTGGTGATCCAATCGCACAATTTCTCGGGAAGCCCATAGGAAGGGAGCTTTGAAAGAAGCGCTTTGTGCCAAACCCGATCGGATGCCTTCGCAATGTCCAAACTAACGGCCAATGCCTCCCCCTTGGACTCTACTGCCTCCGCCCATCTATGAGTTAGGTAGACCAGAAGATCACCATCTGACCGACCACGGCGAAAACCGTATTGGCGGTCACTTATCAGCTGGTGATCCTCAAGGTACCTCATGAGCTGGCAGTTTACAATAGACTCCATTGTTTTGGAGAACAGCGGTGATGGCGATAGGCCGGTAGTTGGACGGGTCTGAGCGGTCGCCTTTTTTAGGGATCGGGTGGACGAAAGCCGTCTTCCATGATTTTGGGACTACGCCTAGGGAGTAGGAGTACCGGAAAAGACGCGTTAAAACCGGTGTCGACTCTGGAGCACACGTCCTCAGCACAATTGGGGGATTCCGTCAGGCCCACTCGACTTGTGGATGTCCAGGGAGAGGAGTGCTTTGCGAACCGAGCGCTGTGTGAACTGCACTTCCGGCATGGAGCACTCACACCGCGGGATGGTCGGCGGCGTACTCCCCCCGTCATCGAGAGTCGAGTTGGATGCAAAGAAAGAGCCTAGAAGATCGGCTTTCTCCTTTGCGATATGGGCCAGTGAGTCGTCCTCCCTGTGCAGAGATGGAAAAGATGGCTGACAGAAATTCTCCTGGACAGCCTTGGCGAGAGACCAGAATGCACGGGTCCCAGAAGGAAGGCGAACTAGTTTCTCGCCAATTCTGCCTATGTGCTCTGACTTTGCCTTGGCAATGACTCTTTTGAAGGACTTAGAGGCGGAATTATACTTCTTTTTTATAGCGCTGGTGTTTACATCCCGAGACGCTGATGCGTCAGCCCAGGCTCGGTAGCACTCCTGCTTATAGCATGATGCTATTTTACAGAAGCGCCTAAATCATGTCTATCGGATCTGCCTCCGATGGGCACCACAGAGAAAGGAATAAAAAGTTCCATACTCTGAAGTACACACCACACCACACCACATCAGCGACAGAATCAGCAACAACGTTGGGATCGTCCGACGAGAAGTAAACCCGCCCCCAAGGTTAGGATGCAAAGAAAGAGCGCATCCTATCCCAATCGGCTGACCTATAGTGCCAAACACGACGGCAGCCTGCAGAATGCAACTGCGATTTCAGCGTGAGTGGCACCACACTCCGGATAAGACAAAGTCCGAGGAGCCTAAAGGGGCTTCGACGGAAATCTGATATCCGTCCGGGTGAGAGGTCAGCAGAAGGTCCAACAGGGAAGGTGCATGATCCTCCACATCTGGAATCCGCGTAGGCGAAGTAACCAGTTGTGTCAGACCATATGCCAAGGTAAAATCATGAACAGATCTCCCCGCATGATCGGTTAAACGTGAACCAACCCATTCGGCGTGATGGGCGTTAAAGTCGCCGAGGATCACGATCTCTGCGGAGGGGATCTGCTGTAGCAACGAATCTGTAGCCATTTGGACGTGGTCGAAGAGTCTGTCTGTTTCGCCATTACCGCTATGGGACCTATAGAGGCACCCGTAGACGCGTGGATGGTCGTCGCTGTCTACGCGTAGCCAAATGATGGACAGGTCTGAACCTTCAAGTCAGCAGAGGCGGCGAGAACAGATGTCCTCTCTGACGTAAACGCAAACTCCAGCCCGAGGCACAAAGGAGTTTTCCAGTTTGTACCCCGGGTAGGAGAGATAGAAAGAAAGAAAGAAAGCCGGCCTCGCCGTCTCGAGATGGTAGTGGACGGCGTTTAGTTTAGAGTGAAGTCCCCTGATATTGCAGAAATTCACGGACAGCGTGGCAGGGGTCGCCTTGGTCTTGTTGCTCCGTTTGCCCCGAGCAGTTGTAGTCTTGAGCGGGATTTTGCCCCCCCCCCCCCCAGAATACGCGGGGCAGCCTGAGCACCCACGCTCAGAAGTGGAGAAACATGGTCGTGGATGCTCAGCGAGGGATTCTCCAGGGGTGCTGATATCCTCCTGGGGTAGTCTATCATTATTTAATTACGCTACCATGTTGATGGGGGGGGGGGGGGTTTGGGCCTCCGGCCACCTGTACTCACCAGGCGAAACGCGGAAGCAGAGCTTCCACTTCACGCCGGTATTCTGTGAGGTCGTGGTACCACCCCGGTTTGAGCCGGCCCATACGTGCAACAGCAAAGCTGCCGCGTGGCTCTACCACTGTCTCTACACTGATTAAGTATTTAGTTTTAATTTGTTTATTAATAAACAAATGTTAGAAGACATCGTGCTATTCACAAATACACACATACGTGAGACGATAAGAAGACGTTTTCGAAGGAACCTGACACCAAAAAAACCGACTTGACAGATAGAAGCTCTAGTCTTACTTACTTACTTATGGCTGGGATGAAAAAATGAATCACCTAAACATTCATGAAATGGACATTGATGATGAGACTGCGCCTGTTATATTCAGAGCAACCATGTTAAAGACAAGATTCTTTTTTCTGTTAAGGAATATTGGTTTTGACGATGTGCACTCCAAAGCAGAACGCGCTCAATATGACAATTTGACCTTTGTCACTAAATGTCAGACACATTATCATATTGGGGAAAATGGTACAATTGATGAAATGTTAAAGTCATTTAGAGGACGTTGCAAGTTCCGTGTATACATGGCAAACAAACCCGCAAAATAAGGCATGAAAATATTTGCCTGTGTTGATTCAAAATCATTTTATACCAGCAGTTTGGAAGTGTATGCCGGTAAACAACCAGAGGGACAATTCAACGTTGATAACAGTCCAAGCTCTGGTAAAACCATTATTAAAAAATATTTTGAATACTGGCCGAAATATAACGATGTATAATTAATTTACGTCTATTCCTCTCGCTGATGAGTGATGACTGACCGCGCAACTATAGTGGGCACTGTGCGAAAAAACAAAGAGGAAAACACACCTTCCTTTTTTAAATACCAAAGACAGAGATAAGCCAAGTAGTGCTCTTCCCCCCGGACCGCCATATGGTGTTAACGTATACTGTCATCTTGTTGAAATTATTTTTAAAATAAATTAAAATTAGTGTTAATAAATTACTTAAGAAAATAGGAGTGCATAAATCAAGTGAAGGTACTAAGCTACTGAGAAGAAAAATTAGCAACCTCTTCGTTTATACTGCTGCCCTGGTACTTTCTGGCGAATCACCCACTTACGAGGTACTGTGTGAACTCTTTTGTTCTCACTTTGTCAAATCAGTGCACGCGCAGGATACGCCATTTTTAGCATTCGAGGACAAAGGGCCGTCATTGGCGACTGCATAAAGTGGGCAAGGCCTACCTATAACAGTATTACACAATAGTGCAGTTTGTACCTGAAAAAGCGTTATTATCTCCTTGTACTCCTGATGGATAAGAATATCAACTTCGGAATCTAATATTAATCGATTGGAGCACACGCCACCAAATTTTGTTACTCATCGTCATAAACGGGGCAGAGAAAATGACTGGGAGCAAGATTTTGTCACATTCAGAAATGATATAAAGTCAATGATTTCTCATGATGAATCATTTAATGATATAAAGTCAATGAATGAATGAACATCAAGCTGAAATACATAAAATACACCCTACTCTGATGGAAATTAAAAGCACAAATAATAACATAGAAGCTTCTATAGCATTTCTCACCTCACAGAATGAGGAATTAAAACATAAAATTGAACAAATGGAACTTCCTATCAAAAAAGATAAAGATTATATAACTATATTGGAGATAAAATCGAGGAGCTGCAACGCGAGAACCGTAAGACAGCCATAGAACTGAAAAATGTTCCGAAAATCACTAAAGAGTCTAAAGAGGACTTAATGAAGATGGTTTTAACTTTATCTAAAAATATTGGTTATAACCTTGAGAAAAACGACATCAAAGACATCTATAGAGTACGGAATAAACGTGACATTAATAAAAGTCCAATCGTTGCTGAATTGACGTCAACACTACAAAAGACGGAGTTTTTAAAAATGATTAAGTATTTCAGAATAAAGCAAAAGGAGATTTTGTGTGCCAAGCATCTAGGCTTTACCACGGAGGAATATTCCCCCGTATACGTAAATGAGCACCTGACAGCAAAAGCAGCACGACTGCATTTTCTTGCTCGCGACCTTGCTAAGACAAAAGAGTATAAGTTCTGCTGGTCTGCATATGGAAGAATTTATGTTAGAAAAAATGAGAGCTCTCCTATAATTTTAATTAAAAATGATTCACAAATTCAAAGCCTTATGCAAAAAGCATGACTATTTGTACTAAATATTTATTTTGTATTGGTATATTTTTATTTGTATGTTTATTGTTCCTGTAAGATTAGTGTTCCTAAAATATTTAACCTATATAAATGTAAAATTATTATTGTTATCATAATGTCAACACACACACATAAAAATAACACACATCACATATATCCAACCACTCTTATATATATATATATATATATATATATATATATATATATATATATATATATATATATATATATATATATTAAACAAACTCGTCTTTAGCATATTTACAAATTATTCACATTATAGCTACACATATCATAAAAGTACTCCTTTACAATCAATACATAAACACTTAGAATTAAGAAAAGTCATGCAAATTATAGATAAAGAATCTGAATTTAATACTGATTATGGATAGTTCTCTAAATACTTTACATGAATTAGACAATATAGGCATTGCACAATCCAATATTAATGTCGAGTCCAAGACTTTATAACACAACAAATAATACATAAATCCGATATAACTATTATATCACAAAATATTCGAAGTATTTACAGAAATTTTGATGACTTATATTTAAATCTTACTCAACTTCAAATAACGCCTGATTTTATTATCCTTAGCGAGTGTTGGTTAGACAAGAACAAACCTGTTCCTATGTTAAATAATTACACGTCCTATAATACAACACAGCACATAAATCATTGCGATGGTGTAACTGCTTATATTAGTAATAAGCATTCAGTGAGTGTCAATGAAATTTCACTATCAGAAGCGTCTTGTCTGCAAATTCAATTTAATGACTACATTATTATTGGTATTTATCGCTCGCCATCTAACATACATGCTGAAAGTTTTATCAATTCTCTTAGTCTTTACTTAGAGTCCTTAAAATGTGCAAACATTGTCTTGACGGGTGATATTAACATTAATACACAAATGTAATGAAAATACACATGAAAGAATAAATAGACTAAACTATTTAAATATGTTATGTACACATGGCTTGCTTCCAGGACACTCGATACCTACGAGAGGTAGCAACTGTCTCGATCACTGTATGTTGAAAATAGATACAAATAAATCAAATGCAACAATCGTAGTGATAAACACAACTATCACAGATCATTACAAGATTTTCCTTAAGTTAAATAATCGATATTATAAAACTACATTTAGTAATAAATTCAAAAGGTCAGTCAATTATGAAAATGCTATTAATAGCCTTAAAAACACAAACTTACAAGAACTGATTCTATGTAATGATTCTAACATTTTAACCGAATTGTTGATATATAAAATCCAAACACATATTCAAGAAAATACCTCTATGAAATTGGTGCCCAAAACAAGTCGCATGGTGGATAAAACCCTGGATGACTCAAGGTGTCCTACGATGCATTAGGAACCGTAATAATACGCAACTAAAATTAAAATCTGATCTAGAAAATGAAGTGCTGAGAATCACGTATAAGCGCTATAGAAATCACTGCAATAATTTAATAAAAAAACTTAAGCGCAAATTTGAGCGACAACAGATAATTAATGCCACCGGAAACCCTAAGATGCTCTGGAAAGCAATAAATGATATCACACATCGCAAGCAGTCACTAGACAAAAATATAGAGTTTTTGAAAATAGAATCGACCCCCATTGAATCCGTTGACTTGGTTAATAGTTACTTTGCCAATGTTGGGAAATCCCTGGCGGAGGATATTCTAGCAAAACCTAACTTTATTAATTTTTTCACTACGGATAAAACAGTAGGCTCCCATGCTTCATCTTTTGCTTTGCTGGAGACTGATGATTCGGAGGTTAGAAATACTTTAATGAATCTTAAAACAGAGAGTGCCCCTGGATATGACAATATCACCACGAATTTTCTAAAACATGCGAATGTAATATTAGTACCCATAATAACACACCTGGTTAATCTTTGCTTTAGGGATGGCGTTTTTCCTACTGCTCTGAAGTTAGCATTAATTACTCCTGTATACAAGGGTGGAGACAGAAGCGATCCAAGTAACTACAGACCTGTATCTGTTCTTCCCGCAATATCCAAAATTTTAGAAAAATTTTAAAAAATCGTTTGGCTAATTATTTAAATAAATACAATATACTCTCAACATCACAATTTGGCTTCAGACTAGGTCTTTGCACAGAAGACGCTATTTCAGGTCTAACGTCACTCATTATTGACCAAGTCGACAAAGGAAATAAATGTTCAACAGTTTTTCTCGACATAAAAAAGCCTTTAATAGCGTCTCTGTCCCCACTCTTGTAAAGAAACTTGAACAAATAGGCATTCGAGGTAAACCCCTAGATTTATTTAAAGATTACTTAACAAACCGTAGACAACGGGTCAAAATAGGAAAGCATTGTAGTCATGATTCTACCATTACCTACGGTGTCCCACAGGGGAGTGTACTGAGTGCGACTCTATTTTTGGTTTACGTAAACTCCCTATGTAATTTGTCGCTACAAAATGGGCAAGTGTTCAAGTATGCAGATGACACTGCTTTGGCATTCTGTGGTCGAAGCTGGGAAGATGTTCGGCATAGCGCTGAAGTGGGGTTAGCCAAGGTTGCAGAGTGGTTGAGACTACATTTATTGACTATCAATGCATCTAAGAATAACTATATATGTTTTACTAACTACAATAGGACTCAACCTAATTTTAATATTAAAATTCATTCTTGTGTTGACCTTAATAACTCTAACTGCCTATGCCCTCACATAAACAAAGTATCAAGTACAAAATATCTTGGATTACTAATGGATCAGCTGTTAATGACTATGATTAGAAAATTCATATGGTTTTTCAAAATTTTGAGACTCGCAACACCACCTATATTAAAACAAGTATATATTTCTTTAGTTCAATCAGTTCTGGTATATTGTATTAATATATGGGGAGGTGCTACAAAAACAAAGTTTTTAGATTTAGAAAGAGCTCGGATATCATTACTGAAGGTTATGAATTTTAAACCTTACAAATTCCCAACACAAGTTTTATACACACTGTGTGATCTTCTTACAGTTCATAAGTTATATATATATATATAATATATATATATATATATATATATATATATATATATATATATATATATATATATATTAAATATAGTTCTTAAGGTACACAAGTCCCTTGCATATAACCCTGAAATTGAAAATAAAAGGAGGAAAACTAACGTAGCTCCAAGTGATCCGGTTAAAACAGCATTTGCTAGACGGCAACAGGCAAAAAAGTCCTCTTATTTATATAACTACTTAAATAAAGAATTGAATATTTATTCTAAAACAAGTAAAGAATGTAAAGTAATTCTCATTGAATGGCTCAAATGGAAAGACTATCACGAAATAGAAAATTTGTTAAAATAACACGGCTTACAAAACACGCACGCACACATATGCAGGCACATACACACATACACACACGCACACGCACACGCACACGCACGCACACGCACACACACACACACACACACACACACACACACACACACACACACACACACACACACACACACACACACACACACACACACACACTCATGCGCTCGCGCGCGCACTCATCTTCATATTTTTTCATAATTATTTTAGGAAAGGAATATTATGCTATTTTTGTAACTAAAGTATTGTATGTTAATTAAGGAAGAGCGAGTTTTTCCTGTCACAAGTATTTAAAAATACTTAAAAGGAGAACTCTAATATACTGCTATGATTGTAAATTTATTGTTACAGAATAAACATTTTTGAATTTGAATTTTGAATTTGAAAGTACAATGGTCGGATTTGGTGAGAAGGTTTTATATATCTAATATCCAATGTGTCTAATAAAAAACAAAAAAAATGTTGTTCTACTATTGTCAACTTTACACAATGATAACAAGATCGACGAAACTACCGGTGCTGCTTAAAAATCTGAAATCATAACATATTATAATGGGACTAAAGGAGGAGTTGACGTAGTTGATCAAATGAAAGAAGAATATTCCGTGGGTAGAACAACACGTAGATGGCCAATGAGATTATTTTTCTCAATTCTGAACATTGCTGGCATAAATAGTCGGATAATATACAACGAAAGAAAATGAACTGAAAGAAATTGTCCTGGCGATGACTAGACCACATATCATTAGAAGATCCAACGTAAACAAGTTGCACAAACAATTGAGAAACCAAATCGCCCGATTTGTGCTATCGGATCATCAAAATATACCCTCAGGTAGGGAAGGTATATGCGCAGTATGTCCGTCCAAGAAAAATAGAAGGACGAAAAAAGGAGGCAATAGATGTGCAAAGTTACTGTGCAACGAAAATTTACATGTGTCATTATTGTTTTGTTGAAATGCAGGCTGTATAATGAAAGGGTAGGCTGTATAAAAAAAGATAATGAAAACGTGTAATTAGCTATTAAGTTTAATTTGGTTTTTTTATATAAACAATTGTAAGGGGATTGCATAAAACCAAGAAATTTTACCTGAGATTTCCCAAAGCATTATATTTTAAATTTTAAGTACAAAACTTTAATAAATGTTTCTCATTCTTATAACTTATATTTTATTCTATCCTTTAAACATAAATATAAAACCATATAACTCCTATTTAAAAAAAATCCTATTAACTATAGGCGGCTAAATAGCGCGATTACTCTATGGTTAAAATGTCAAGACGCATTCGTTTCCTAAATTAAAAAATATTTTTAAAGAGAATATGCCCGGTTGTACACTAAAGTATTGTAAGTCCCGATATGGAGCAAAAATTGAACGTGATTTTCGGTTACTTATTATCGCGAGTATAATGTCTATTTACCCTTTTATTTATTTTTAAATTTTATTATTCACAGTAGATTGTGCTAGAACATTTATAATTGTAATAAGCGCCGTCTGTTATCCAGTAACGTCACTATTTATTTACCCAATGAGTTAGTGAATGACGACGTTTATTTATTGCTGTTATCGATAAAAAATATAATAAAAGATACCGAAATAAAAATCTACTATGTATATTTAAGGAGGTGAAACAGTAAATGTTACTACCCATACCGATGAATAAATCGGGTGGGCCCTTGCCAGGGCACATGGCCGTTGGCTTTAACGTGAGACATCTATTTCAGCCAATACAACCAGTCAACAAGATAGCCTTCCTTTTAAATATTTTAATACTATACTACCAACATCAGGAGGATTGCAGGCACGTTGCCGGCCTTTTAAAAAGGAGTAAGCTCTTACCTCGAAGGTTCCTAAGTTTTGTCGCGATGGGAGTTGGTGAAATTTGGAGGCTTGAATTAATCCGAACGATTCCTCAGAACACTCCCCGAGGTAAATGCAAAGGGATGCAACATCTACGCAACGCTAGTGAATCGACCCAATCAAAAAGAACTCGGTCGTTGACGATTCGAGCCGCTCTAACCCCGGCCCAGAGATGAGAACAGTATTCTTTGTGAGGCCGAACCTGTGCCTTGTAAAGTTGCAAGTAGAGTGCCGGCATGAAACACTGTCCCGCTCAGCTGAATATGCCAAGCTATGAGTATGAGATGTCAATTTAGCTTTCTCTTCCAAGGGACCATGATACTGCAGGTCATTCGATATGTCGACGCCGAAGATAACTATACTCGCTGCGGAAACAAGTGAAGTGCTCTGAAATTGGGGAGATATGACAATGAAGTTATTTTTTGCGGTAGACGCGCAAAACTGTGAATGATTTGAATAATGCTTTATCGTGATATTACTTTCACGTTCAGTGCTTCTCTAAAATTTGATAGAATCAAAGTGTATTTTTGTAAAAGGAACGAAATTCAAAAGCATGGAGGCGCATGTACCTTCGATGCTGATGGTCGGTCGGTATCGAAGGCACATGCGCCTTCGATGCCGACCGACCGTCACTCATGTGCTACCGACAATCATAATATAGAGTCGAATGGACCGAGTGACGTCATCCAAAATGCCACCAATGTGACTACTGTTGGCATTGACTCTTAGTTATTGGAAATTAAATATTTTATTTCATGACACTAAAATGACGTAAAAACATAATTTTTTTTCTTGTGGTAGGTTTATACAATAAAACAATAATGCATATCGTAACGCATTTCAAACTTATTAACCATCAAATTTGGATATTTTGATGTCGAAACGGTGACATTCCTAAAGCGGAGTTTCATTATATATTTATAAGTCACCTACTGGGGAATAGCTGAAATGTTTTAATAATAAATTTTCAGAGTTTTGCTATATTTAGCTAGAGGACGTTACACGTGCGCGAGCTCAAAGTTTTTGTATGTAAATATTCCCTATGCCCGCTGTATATACATAAGTATATTTAAATATCTTTGATAAAGAGGTTACTATCGACTGATTATCTGCCATCACTCAGAATATTTTGAATTATGCAAAAAATTTAAATTAGAAATTCATTATTCTATACATTTATATCATCTACATATATATATCATTTTCATTCCGCGAAAGATACCGTCGTTCATCTCAATCCGAGTCAAACTGCGTGCATGCATTTGTTCCGCCAATCACTGAATGCTGATTGGCTCTAAGTTACAATCGTCCAGTTGAGGCGCACTCTTAAAGTATTTAATTTACAAATTATTACAGCTTTAGAAACTGAGGGGATATTCCGTCGTTCTGCAAACATATCTGTGATAAAGGAGCTACAACGGGCCTGCAACCGAGGCGAGCCAATATCTTTTAGAAACGATCCTCATAACGCTGCCGTCTTACTGAAAACTTTTCTTCGTGACCTCGAAGAACCTCTTATGACATTCGACTTGTATGATGAGATTTTAAAATTCCAAAGTAAGTAAACGTAGTAAGTAATATGTGTATCAGCTAACCTTATAATTGATATTGCCTTCTGACTATTAAATACATTTGACTTATATACGTCACACTGTTGCTTTTCTCTACTGAGTCCTTGTTGGCGATATTCCACGCATTCGAAACAAACGCTTTGCTTCGTCTTACATAATACGTAAATCAAAGGAGCTTACTAATTTGACGGCATCTGTCTTTCCATCCAGTTATAATCTAGATATCTTCAAGGCAAGAGTGAGTAAGTAGGCTTTTGACAGTGATAAGATAAGATAAGACAGTGCAACTTAGCTAACAGAGCTTCATCACCACTTACCATCGGGGGTTTGTAGTCAAGCATTGGTAATAAGTTAACAAATGGTCATCTTTTTTATTTATTATATGTGTGTCTGTATCCTAATAATGTTTTCTTAGCGTTATCATTATAGTATTATTTTATACGTGGTAGAGCCACGCTGCAGTTATATTAGAAGTATAGTTGTAGCACGATGGGATGGATGGGTCGGCTCGACCGGGGAAGGACCACGCTCTCACAGAATACCAGCGAGAAATAGTCGCTTAATGCTGCCGTGTTTCGTATGGTGAGTGTAGAGAACCGGAGACCCTTTTTACTGGAAACGAGGCATTCTATCTAAGTCCTCACGGGTGACAACGCATCTGCAATTTGATTCGTAATCGAGGATGGATGTAGATGTCTATGGACCTCGGCAACCACTTACCATCAGGTGGACTGTGTGATCGTTTGTCACCCTATTCTATAAAAAAAATTTAATTAAAGTTGCAATCAAAATTATCGTTGGTGTCGGCAGGAATCGAACTCAGATTTTTAGCATACTATACATTTTAAAACGAGCACTCACCTACAGATCAACGTTGGCTCAAAATAGCTACATGTACATATAATGTTCAATATGAAGGAGGAGGTTATCAATTTGACTAAGAAAATGATAAATTAAATTTTTCTATCAAAATCAAAATTTGTTTATCTGTTACGCGATTTCAAAGTTTGCTATAGGATTCTTTCAAATTGTAATTTTCATACCTCCGGTTTTATTAACAGTATTTATTCTTATTTCAGCATGGTCAAACCGGGATAAACCAAGACAAGTGAAGATCTTAATTTTAGAACGATTACCACTTGACAATTACAAGTTATTGAAATACATAATACAATTCTTGTGGAAGGTAAGCTGTTGTTGTTATTGTCAACTTTTGCAGTAGAAAGTGTAGTTTTTTGCAAAATTTTAGAACTATTGAAACTTGTTTACTCATAAATCACTCGTATATTAGCCCAAGTTTCTTACATTACTTTCATTTCTTACATCGCTGTTCATAGGTAATAAGTAATTAATGTTCATAGGTAAAAGCAAATTTGATGATTGGTATGTCAGCGCGTAAAATAGGAACAAATAAACATTCATTGAAATAATATATGACTTTCAATTAAACTTGTCTATAAGTTACGCGCTCCATCTTCTCTGTAAGTTAATTGTACTACGCCTATAATCTTCGCGCAAGTGCAAGCATTAAGTTGACAAAGTTTTAGCGCAATTTGCTGAACGGTATGGCAGCGCGTAAAGTAGGAACAAATAAACATTAATTTTTGTATATTAATTACAATAATAACTTATTTAAAATATACATAATGGACTATAGATTACTATAGAAAGACATTTTCAATTAAAAAATCCTGAACATTTTTACACTTGTGAAAGATTGTATTGGAGCAACTTTGGTTACTTCTTTAGTGTATTTGAAATTATATTCGTGACAAGCATACTTTCGATCTCATTCCCAGAGCACACAAGCTATGATAAACTTAGAAGTTGATGTGTTAATTATTTTGATAAGTTTAATTTATATTTCACAGGTGCAAGACAGAAGTTGTCTAAACAAAATGACAAGCAGTAACTTAGCTGTTGTATTTGGTCCAAATCTCTCATGGCCTCCCAATGGTCAGATGTCGCTACAAGCAATTGCTCCCATCAATGCTTTTACCGATTTCTTATTAGAAAATCAAGAGTCGATATTCATAATTTAAATGTTAAAGTTAAGTTGATGTGAAAATAACTTAAATATGAAACACTGGCTTTAGATCTGAGATATTTTAAAAATAATGTATAGGTATGTTTCAGGGTTATAAAGTAATTTGTAGATGAAGGATGATTGGTCAATTGTATAGTTTTAAAAGTATTTTTTCATACTGAGTTAAATGCCAAATAAGATGTCAGTGGAATGCCAAATGAATTTTTACCTGAATTCAGAAACCCAATGTATATTTACAATGTTTTTACTTGTCTGTGGGATATTTTAGATAGTATAGATCAGACGAAAAGCTGTTATTTAATAAGTAATATGGAACTTCATATTTGACTTCAGCTTTCTAGTCAAAATTACATTTGATGTCATCAGAAGCAAAAAATATTTACAGGAAATTCTTAGCACTAATCTCAATGCTTTTTCAAAGAAATTAAGTTATAAGTAATAACAATAAAACAAAATTATAAGTAAAATATAATAACAATGTACGCCAAATTGTTATTGTATTTTAATAAAAGTTCATATAAAATAATGAATGTTGAACCAAGTGTTACCTAAAATATTGATTTTTTATAAAAATACAAAACTATTAAACTCTGTGGTTTAGTCAAAAAATACATAATACATCTGAAGCAGAAATTATTTAATATTTGGATCATTCGAGCAAGAATTTATAGTTTACTTTCAACATCCCGTAACCGACTCGTCGAACTCTGAACTATAAATATCACTTAAACAAATTAAATAAATAGAATGTTTCGAACGCAATCTTTACTTGGAAATATAGATCGTAAGATTATGTTTATATTAGATAGATATATATTTATTTACACAATTTTCTTAAGGGGTGCTTATTTTGTGACTGGTTGAAACTATATCCAAATTGATGTTGCTTTAAATTTTCTTTGTCGATAACTTTAATACAAGTAACTATTATGGCCATTATATGAAATACATAATATTTACTTACATTTATTTTACAATAAGTTGATTGCAAACACTGATCGACGATTCTAGACACTTCCAAACGGAAAAGTGCAATCCCCTATACGTGGGTCGTATAAAATAAATATGCATTTATAAAAACTAAAACTCAAATTTGAGGTATGTCAACATACATATTACTATATAGCTACTATATAACATTTTACTATATAGCTATATGAAAATTTCGTATTTTTGTCTGTATCTTGTATAGTTGTTAATGATTACATTAAAATTATATACATTTTATATATAATTTGATAGTAGAAAATAGTTGTTGTATACCATTTAAACACATAAATTTAAATATGTATTAAAATTTTGCTTTGTTGCCATTACACATTGATTCCTATAATAACATTAACTAAAGATCTATTAGACTATCTGCAGATTTTTTCGAAACAGCTTTAGGATTAATATAAATAATATCAACTATGTACCTACAACATCCACACGTAAATTTTCTTTACAACATGATGATGGCAGATATGATAAACGCTTAAACACGAAAATAGTTTATTTTTTATTAAATGACAGTTATGCATGTTTATTGTCATAAAATACAACAATTTACTTTACAATGACTTAACTGAAAGGTTTCCGACCTATGAAAGATACAAGACAAAGACATTTTTTCTTAAAATTTATTTTTATTGTTCTACATAGTCTCCTTGTAACTAACTCTACACATTTCTCCCAGCGATGCTCCCATTTCTCTAAACCGTTCAAATAGTATTTGGTGTTTTTCTTTACAAAATAATTGTTCACAAAGATGATTGCCTCCTCATTTGACGATAATCTCTATCCACCGAGCGCAATGTTTAGATAAGAGAGCTGAGATGAGGATTTTTTTTCTGCAAAAGTGCCGACCGCAAATTTTGTCTTCAATTAGTCAAGTAATGATACGTAGTATGCTCCTGTAATGGTTTTTCCTTTTTGAAAATAATCGATTAAAAAAACAGTCGCCATCACTTTCCCAGCCAAAAAAATGTTTTAGCTTTTTTGGAGCCGGGTCCCCCTTTGTAGTAGTTTATCCAAGTTGTATTTACAGTAATTAATTGGCGGCAAAACTCGGATTTATTGCGCTTAAACTGCGCTAAAAGAGCGTTGAAAATGTTCATTTGAACAGGTTTTTGGTCTAACGTAAGCAAACGGCGCACCCAACGCGCTGACAGCTTTCTCATAACCTAACTCCTAACCTAAATCTTGATTTAGTATGTGACAAACACGTTTTTTGGTCACTTACGTAGCATCTGCTATCTCTCTCATAACCACGTTTAAATCCAACTGCCCATAATTTAACTGTCGTAAATGATGATACGGAGTTTCTATACACAGCGTCCAACTTATCTTTGATTTGCGTATATTGCCTTTCAAAAACAAAAATTTTAATGACAGCTTGATTCTCAACTATTTCCATTTTTACAAAAACACTTACATCGACTCACTAAAACGACGATCAAATAATAACTACGCGTCGGAAATGGCTGAAATTTTGATATGTATGTATTAATATATATATGAGATCTGGTAATGAGATCGAGCAATTGAGATCATTGGTAGCATAATTTTCGTTATTTATTTCTTAATTTTGTTTATTGTATAAACAACTCAAAAAAATGAAATACAAACATGAACACAATTGAACAGAATTGTTACTAACTGACATTTCGTAATTTTAAAAAGAATTTTGAAATAACAACATTAATACAAAGTTAATATAAATATCACTAAAGAGTATAGTATAGTACTATTCTTGCAAAAATATTACATACTTAAACAAAAAAATATTTGTTACTTTGGAATTTATTTGTGTGCCATTTTAACCTACCGTACTATCTAGTTTAGAATCATGCATACAACATGTGTACATTTATGAAAAAATATTCATATGCTTGCCCAATGAATCTTAAATAAATATTTCATTTAAGTATATATATATTCATGCAGATAAAGTTTTTGTCCTTAATTATATTTTCAATTTACTCTTAAATAAGTTTAATATTTTATTACCAGAGGAGTGACTACTTTTAAATAAAGCCGAAGGGATTGTTTCTACTGGTATAATATAATCTGAAAAGAAAATAAACACACATCTATCTTCCTTACTGGGCCTACTTCTTGAACCGTCATATATTGTGAAAGTAATTGAAATTTTACCATCTTAACTCTGAATATTTAAGATACAGATGTTTTTGCTTATGCAGTGTTTTGTTTTTTAATCTTCATTTAATAAGTGTCGATATTACACTACAATTTAAGTTTGAGTATAAAGGTTTTTAAAGTCTAATAGCAGAGCATACATAATAACTTCAATAAATGTTCATAGAACTAATGCTATATTATATTATATTAGAATCACAGTAATTTTCTGAACATTCCACTTTTGTTACAAAATATTTTTTCTGTTAAATTGTTAAAACTTTTACCACTTAAATATGTATTGGATTTTTAAAGTGATTTTTATTGTTCTCTAGTTAAATACATTTTTAAAACATGCACACAATTATTATTAGTTACCTAGATAACAGTGACCTGATAAATTACGAATTTGGTTAAGTTGAAAATGTTCAACATCATATGTAATACTACTTAGTAAAACTCGTGTTACCTACGTATATGTATGGCATTTGTTATCAAATATTTATATGCTTTATGAAAGCTGCCTCTCTGATTCCTTTCATATAACTTAATGTAAGTGAACAACTAGTATTTTATTCATACTTTTGTACAATAAATTTGTCTTGTTTAAACTTTTATAATATATAAAATGTTAACAAATATTAAATAACAATAAACTTTGATTAGTGTACTTTTATTTTTTTGTAAAGAATTTATAATGGTTCTTATGGCTAAATAATTGACAATCATATCAATCTGCAGTTATATTAGTAGTATAGTTGTAGCACGAATGGGTCGGCTCGACCGGGGAAGGACCACGCTCTCACAGAATACCAGCGTGAAATAGCAGCTTAATGCTGCTGTATTTCGTATGGTGAGTGTAGAGAACCGGAGACCCTTTTTACTGAAAATGAGGCATTCCATCTCAGTCCTCACGGGTGACAACGCATCTGCATTTTGATTTGTAATGGAAGATAGATGTAGATGTCTATGGGCCGCAGCAACCACTTACCATCAGGTGGACTGTGTGCTCGTTTGTCAGCCTATTCTATAAAAAAAAAAATCACTGGTCACTACTATAAAGGTAAAATAATAGTCCGGTCAATTTAGACATTCGGTGACACATAAAGTTACAATAAGTCGATAATTGGTAAAGTTGTTCAAAATAAAATTATATACAAAATTTTGAAGTTCCCATACCATTCCTGTGTATGGAAAAAATTTAAAGGTCTAAGGTTAAAAAATGAGTCGCGATTTTCAGCAAAACGGTAAGTTTTATCTTAAAAATACCCCAGACAAAAGTTGGAGAACATAAAATAATCTACAAAAAATGTATAAATACTTTTTTCCTACGAGCCACCGTTTCTGAGATTTACGATTCAAAAAGTTGTAAAAGTTGTAAACGTCATAATATGCACACGTTTGCACGTCACCTGTCATGCGGTAGTGTACTTAGCGCGTTTTTTTAACATGGTTTCCCTAGCAAGTTGCAAAATAATGGAAATTAGCAAAGATTGGAAAAAAAATTAAAGCGATATTTCATTTATTATAGCAGGTATAAGACCGATATATGATACCGTAATAAGATCGATATATATCGTATCGATATTTTGAAACAGTATCAATATACAGGGTGGCGCAATAGAACGTGCATTTATTAAGTATAGGCTAAAAAATAAATACAAAAGGTATAGTTGAAATAAAATATAGGATGATTAGGTAATTAAATGTAGTTTATTTTTTAAAAATAACATCATCTAAATGACGGCCCTCTCGAAGACGGCACTCCTCTAAACGCGAACGCAGATTTGTAAAAACTCTTGTCAATAAATCTGGTGTGATAGCTGTTATTTCCCCACGGATATTTTCCTTTAGCTGACTGATGTTCCTCGGATTGTTCATGTAGACTTTATGTTTGAGGTATCCCCACAAACAAAAAAAAGTCAGGAGGCGTCAAATCAGGGCTACGTGGGGGCCAAGGGATATCACCTCTTTTGGAAATTAGTCTTGC
The DNA here is from genome assembly GCA_907164705.1 of Parnassius apollo. NCBI lineage: Eukaryota > Metazoa > Arthropoda > Insecta > Lepidoptera > Papilionidae > Parnassius > Parnassius apollo. The sequence goes on from CAJQZP010001331.1 coordinate 8,111,420, forward strand.
AGGAAACATCTGTCTCACAATCGCCATAGAGTCATTTGATGTGTGACAGGTCGCTCCGTCTTGTTGGAACCAAGTCCTCGTATTCGCTATTCTCGATCTCGCAAGTTCTGGAGTCAAATATCCCTCTAACATCGCAACATAGCGGTCGGTGTTAACGGTGATGTTTCGTCCTCGTGAATCTTCAAAGAAGAAAGGGCCAATAATTCCTTTGCTTGAGATTGCTGCCCATACCGTTACTTTCGGACTATGCAGTGGTTATTGATGTTTCATTTTTGGATTCTCGTCGTTCCAATATCGACAATTTTGTCGGTTTACGAACCCATTTAAATGAAAATGAGCCTCGTCAGAAAAAATGATGTTGTCAAAAGAGGAAAATCGACTAAGCATTTCTTCAGCAAATGCCAGCCTTGCTCCAAAGTCGGGCTCTTTTAATTCCTGTGTTAACTGGAGCTTATAAGGATGCAGTTTAAGATCCAACTTCAAAATTAGCTGTAAACTTCGTCGCGACAAGTTTAAAGCCGCCGATCGCTTCCGAGTAGACACTTGCGGATTTTTTCCTACTGACTCCTTCACCCTCTCAATATTGTCTGTGGTCCTAGACATTCTTGGACGACCTTTTGCAGGTGGTTTAAACGTGGAACCGGTCTCTTCAAAACGCTTTATCCATATTTTAATTAAATTTGCACTTGGAGCTTCATTAATACGTGTTAATCCATATTCAGAACAATACATTCGCCTTGTAGAGATGTATGAACGACCGTTCTCGTAAAACGTGCGAACACAAAAAGCACGACGCTTCCCGTCGAAGTGACTCATGGTTACTAAAATTCCACGAGTGCCACTATCCAACTACCCTAGGCTCCCCCCGCCCGCGCACTGTTTACCCCGCGAAAAAAGATGACGCAATATGTATTGACGTGATGAATATATCGTCATGTTTTGTATAATGTAGTACTATAAGGCTTAAAATGGTATTACTGGACGGTTGGTGTTCATGAAAAAAACGACAACGACATATGAATGTTTTTGTAGCTTCTTTTGTTGCTTAATGTTTTGTCGATTAATACAACATTTTAATATATCGAGATTAATACGAATTCGATAGGTACTCCACGATAAATATTGAATATCGATATATCGCGTTTTATAAATATATATATATATATATACGAGGGCGGCAATGAAAATTTCGGGAATCATGGAAGTGACACATTACTATTTAAAAATGTATTTATTGCTTTTCGAAGTATTCTCGGCGAAATTTGACACATTTTTCCATACGATGGAACCAATCATTGAAGCAACGATTCCATTCGGAAGTTGGGGTCTCCAAAATGGCCGTTTTGTAGGCGTCCACAGCTTCTTCAGGCAGTGGCGGCGTAAGGCGTGGGCGACGTGGGCAACCGGCTACGGCCTCGCGAGGCCCCCTGGAGGTTTATGCATTACTTAAAACCGTAAACGCGCCGAAAAAATTTCATTGTCATGAATCTAACTAAATATGTTTTTATTCAGTCTAGCAACGTTAGTTTGCGTTGCTATTGCAACGCAAACTAACGTTGCTATTGGGAATCTTCGCTGCGGGGCGACCATTATATATACAGTAATCTATGGGGGCGACATAGGCTGAGGAATGAGGATTACCCGTTTTGTTGGTTAGACATAGAATACTGTCTTTATTTAATCGTGGGCGCGTGGCAATCGAGTAAAGAGCGCGGTACAGCAGCCCACGTGGTTGCTGTTCATATATTTTCACGCTGTACGCACACGAGTAGATAAACGGAACAGACACAAAGCTTCTTAAGAACTTGCAAAATTGTTACCTATTTTGGTAGGGTTGTCACTATAGGTGAAGACAAATTAAAGCTCTTGAACGTTTATGTACCTTTTGTGACTGGATTAAAATATATCGACAAACTTGTTTCGGAAAATGCTTGTCTGGTATTTAACAGTTTATTGAAAAAAACTGTTATGATCTACCGAAAGACTTTAAAAATAAAAGAGTAGCCAAAAAAAAAGATGTTGGATTATGACGGCAAGGATTAACCTATATAGTCTCCTAAAAGTCGGTATAAAACAGATTTTTTCAACACCATGCTTGTTCAATTATAACAAATTTATAATTCTAAATTCTAAAATTCTCTTAAAAATATAATTTTATGGCTTTATACCCACATTATGAAAATTTTGGTTACCTTAATGATTTAAAAAAGTTAAAAAATATTCTAAACCATCTAATATTAAAATAACTGTCAAGATTTACACCCAGCCCTGCGAGTGGGTGAAAGCAGTGACTTTTAACCTTACGAATTATATGAAAAATTACATTTAATGATCTCTAATTTACCTAACTTCGTAACAGATGTGAAACAGCTTCTCCAATAAGTTACAAAAAAAATTAAAAAAAAATATATCCAAACATTTACATCGTCATTTAACAATACCGATCAGTACAGCCTCCGCTGAAGGAAGCTTCTTAAAATTAGTACTCATTAAAAATTATCTCAGGAATTCATTGTCACAGAAAAGACTTTAAGCGTTGAAAGTTTTATCTATCGAGGCAGATATAGCATCCAAGCTGGATTATGAGGCTATAATTAAACAATTCAGCAGGATAAAAAGCAGAGTATCTATTTCTTCATTTTTCTTTGAAATTGTTTGGTGTTGGTACTTAATGATTTTGTAAAAATAAAAATTTCATAATGTCAAGTGTTTTGTTTTTCATTTTATATAATCCGTCTTCTTCCGCGGGCAGAGAGCCTCGTAAAATGTATCTTGCCCACATAAAATTTAGGTCTTGCGCCGCTACTGTCCAGGTGATGAAAATCTCTGCCCACGCAATTTATTCTTTATTTTAGGGAAAGTATAGAAATCATTTGGGCTTAGGTCGGGGCTGTACGGCGGATGGTCTAATAATTCTATGTTTTCTTGCTCTAAAAACTCTTTTGTTGTGTGTATGGTGTGAGAACTCGCATTGTCGTGATGGAGGATGATGCGGCGGTTGCAGTTCTCTTTAAGGAGTTCAGAAACGACCTGTGGCAAACAAATGCTAGCATACCATTCTGCATTAACCGTTCTTTGTCCCTCAAGAGAAATAGTCGTAACATGGCCGGTTTTGGAGACAAAGGTGGCCACCATTTTTTTTTGCAACACCGTGAACGAACAATTTTTGTTGGCTTTAACTCATTTTCGAACACCCAAACTCGTGACTGGTTTTTTTGTTTCGGGTTCGTACGCGTATATCCAGGATTCGTCACCTGATACGATGTTGTATACAGCATTTGAGGATCCTGAGTGGAATCTTTCGAGAGTTCTGACTCACCAAGTAACGCGAGCCGCTTTTTGCTCTTCACAGAGCGAATGCGGTATCCATCGGGAAAACAACTTTTTTACACCTAATTGTTCATGCAAGATTATTTGTATTTGACTCATGTCAAAGTATAAAGTTGCCTGAATCTCGCGGTATGTCACATGTCGATCTTCCTCAATCAGTTTACGCACAGCATTATAGTTTTCTTGGGTGACTGCAGTTTTTGGACGACCTTGACGGGGATCATCACTGACCTTGACGTTGAAATTCAGCAAACCAGCGATAAATTGTGGTTTTGGATGGGGCTTCATCACCAAATGCAGAAATCATCCGGTCAACACACTGTTTTTGTGTTAAACCACTTCGAAAGTCATAATAAATCATCGCTCTTGAATTTTCTCGAGTCAATTCCATTTTCTCAACGACTAAACAAGTTTGACAAAACCTTGTGACAAGACCGAGAATCTTTTTTTAAATAAATAAATGGTATTCGATTTTTAAACCAAGGAGTTTTCAATTAAAAAGATTTTAATATGACAGGAGCAGTGGAAATATTCAATTCCCGATACTTTTAGTGCAGCCTAGGTATAAATACCGATATTTTTTACCCAAGCCTAGCGACAAGTTCCAGATCGCACTTTCATAAGTGTAGGATTATTGCGTTTATTTATAAAATAGTTTTAGATAATAATTGGATGCACCAAAAGAACCTCGTGTGGCGATATCTATATTATATTATAGACAGCAACATGATACGACTTGTACCTATGCCTGTAGATGCTTACTTACAAGTCGACGTATACTTACTTTTCAATATGAAAATAAACTACATACCTACACACAATCGTCCAATGCGCTTCTTGTAAACTAATAAGTACTAACAAATATTATTTTTTATAAATTTTTATCCCAAGCGTCTTGGACGATGATGTCCAAATAAAATAATGATGAAGTACTTTTCAACATAAAAATAAACTAGGCAGACTCAGACTCAAGAGAGACACAGTGGTATTTTTTATAACTTTACCCCCCACGCTAGGATTTTTTCCTTTATCGCGAAGGCAGTTTAAAAACATAAATTGCACAAGGACTAACATCCAGACCCGAAACAATTATTTGAAGCCATACAAATACTTATTCCGTGCGGGATTCAAACCCACGGTCCCAGCGCACCCACTCATTGCAAAGCCAGTGCGCCACGAAGCTGTCACTTCGTCAAAATATATCTGTTACATACGAGTTCCCTTATACTTAACGTGACCATACGTCCAACTTTAGGTGGGACGGTCCCGCTGTCCTCTAAATACGTAAAAATGTCCCGCTTTGACAAACAAAAGCGTAGCATCATGTAAACTCTGTCAACCGTGACATCATTATGACACCGCGCATAACAGGTTTGCCGGCATGGCCTGACATTATTCTGAAAACCTACACTTTTGAACTTAAAGTTACGAAGTGACAATTTTTAATTAATCTACAATAAATTATCAAATAACATAAGTTATTTTTAATTAGTATTTATTTGCTGTTCAGAAAAAATTAAAAGGCGAGCAGTCAGATTTTATACGACTCCTAAGTTCTCATTCTCACTTTTGATCATTAAAAGATTCCAACAACTATGTGTTTTATTTTTAAAACTATAATAAAGAGCTCCAGATTGAATTTTGGTAACGGCGGCCATTCTCAACGGAGAATAGCTATCTGTGCAGGACACGATTACATTACTCAAGTGTATGCGCACGCACAAGTCTACTCTACTCCCTCACTCTTATAGTCCGATGGAACAGTAATCCGAGACGACGAGAGAGAGAGATCAGGCGCAGGACCAACGGCTTTACGTGCCTCCGGAGGCGCGGTGGTAAAACCCCGCCAACTTCAATAAGTTCGAAACCAATATTCCGGGCTGCTACTGAAAATTTTGTGGCAGAAAAACCTAATAAATGATTCTTGGCCCGAGTCGGGATTCGAACCCGGGACCACATGATCAGCAATTGCGTTTACGACCATTAGACCAAGAAGACAGTCAAAAGTGTTAAAACTATAATAATTTTAAAGGCATCCCGCTCTGGGGAAAAAATGGTCACTTTACTCATACCTATAACAAATTTTTACTTATCAGTTTATATTATAAACATACTTAGTACCTATATTTACATGTTTATTACTTGATACTAGGACTAAGGAAGGCATCCAAACCAGTTTGGATGCCTAATTTTTCACTACCTCTCCATGGCATACCACGGTTACCAATATTTTTTAATATATTGTTACGTTTATCCGAGGACAGCGGGCGTTATAAAGTTGTACACGGGTGCTCTCTACGACGCGCTACGGATATCTGGCGGGACTGTTTGGTCGACCCGCGCGCTATTTAATCGCACAATATTTATATGATAATTCTTTTTAAAATTATATATAATCTTTTATCGAAAAATAAACCCATAATTCACTCACGTATATTCTGGTGAATACATAGCCTGAATTTAATTTAAATTGATTTCATTACATTAGAATGAAACTGCTTTTTCACTTAGTGGACGTACCTAAAATTGTAGATTTTGAAGAAACTGTGATCTTTTTCTATCGAGCCAAAATGTGTCAATCGTATTTTGGCCACCATAATTCACTAAGAAAAATCTTTAACTTTCGTAATGAATTTAAAAAAAATGTGATTTCGTAGTTTTTAATGAAAAAAATTGATTTTCTGCGCACCTATAAAGCGTGAAAAATATGCTTTTAGCATCCACTTCACCTTAAAGTTGCCCTAGTCGATGGCACGAACTAAGTGGTGGGCGGGGTAAAAATGCATGCTATCTCTGCCGACATCACGTGAGAAAGGGATAGACGCTGTGATGAGCAGTAAGAAGCTAGTGCGCACACACATACGCACTTGAGTGACGCAATGCGAGACGGCGTCATCGCGCACCTACCTATGCGATTCATTTTTGAATAATAACATAAACTCAAACGGCAATTTGAGCTCCGTATCGCAGTGGCTTAGCAATGAGGCTGCGCTGGGCGCCGCGGGTTCGAATCCCGCACGGAACAAATATTTGTATGGCCTACAAATAGTTGTTCCGGGTCTGGATGTTTGTCATTGTGCAATTTATGTTTGTAAACTGCCTCCACGATACTGGAGAAAATCCTACTGTGGGGATAACGTATTTTAAAAAGAGAAAGGAGAGAGAAAACAAATTGGTGTTATTATAACTTAGGATCTGCTGTGTGAAACGTGTAATTATTATGAACCCAATTTATGTACTTAGTTGTTATTATGAAAGTTCTTATGAGAACTTAAGTAGATGTTGTTATTATATAATAATTCCATTGATTTGTTTTTACCTACTTTTTAACCGACTTCGAAAAAAGGAGGTGGTTCTCAATTCGTTGGTTTTTGTTTATGTATACTCTGTCCCCCGATTTCTCGAAGATGCCTGAAGCCTGAACCGATTTGGAAAATTATTTTTTTGTTTAAAAGGATATATTTTCCAGATAATCCCACGGTAATCGATGATGGTCAGATCAGGATCTGATGATGGGATCTTGGAGAAATCGGGGGCACTCTTCAATAAATGACAGCAAATCAACCGCGATTGTTGCTATCGCTTATCTAAGCATTCTTTACACAATCACACAATATAATATCACGCCTGTACCCACTAAAGGGACATAACTCTCAACTAAAAATAGTAACATAAAAAACTTTTTTTGAGAAAAATATAACAATTTCTAAAACAAAAACAAAAAAGTGTAACATAATTATGTTTTCTTTATGTTTTTGTATTTTACTGTAGGTTATGCAAATATTACTGTAGGTACTATGTATTCTAAATAGGTATTTACTTTCCATAGCTAGTTAGCTATAGTAGCCCACAGGCAACTCCCCGAAGTATATGTCAGCCAGTGTCAGGATAACTGCTTTTTCAACAGTGCGATTTTGATGTGAGTGGGGCTTTTATATAGATTAATTAAATAAATAAAAATGTTAGTTTGTAAATTGTTTATTGATTGTTTGTGTTCAATAGCGGTTTGAAATATTCTCTTAGTAAGTACTTAGAAAGTTATCAACAATAGGCATTGTGTCACTGCAGAGACAAGCACAAACGTCTATCAAAATAGTAACGTATATAAACGGAATACTAACAGCACAGACTTCCTTACAGAAGTCCAAAGAACACGTCTAGGCAAGGTAAGTAATTAGAAGAAAACTACAATTTAGAGATCGATTGTAAATCAAATTCACAGTACAGACACAATTAGCGAAATATGAATAAAATTTTGATTTATTTTATAATATATAACGCTAGTTGAAAACTAAACACTGTATGGGAATGGCATCACTGAACGAGTCAGGTGGTCAGTCCAAACAAATAAAAGGCGCGATTGTAGAAATAGATTCGTTACGAAACGTTTGTAGGCTAGGGGGCTTGGCCTGTTTATGCTATTCATAACGAAGGCTATAAAATATGTAGGTACAACTTAGAAACTAAATCCTATGTGTACTTATCTGTATTCATAACCCAATATCTAAGGTAGGTTGATGCGCTCCTTAGTTTTTATATAGTTCCTATTATTCTGTAATAAATTAAATCTAATCCAAAATATACTATAATACCATAGCAAAGCTACTACTATTTTATTTAGTAGTAGCTTATATAGTGTAGTGTTATGCTACTTACATATCATTTTACACTATTTTAAATTTATTTTTCCATTCTGTTTTTGATTTTCTGCATTCACCTCAAAACTGGATATTTTGCATCACCTTTAAATTCCCGTTCTTATCCCAGATCCGTCAAAAAGTATAAAAGCCGAACAATCGGCCAATAAAGTCCCCCTCCAGCCATCGCCCCATTAGCCTCCTCAAGGCAATGGGCAAGCTCTTCGAAAGAGTCATTCAAACGCGTATGAGGCGCTTTCTGTTTCCCACAGACGGCGACCCTCTCATCATCCCCCACCAATTCGGCTTCCGAGCCAAACACTCATGTCCCCAACAAGTTCACCGCATTGTGGAATATATCCTCAGCGGTTTCTACCCTCGACGTCATAAAACCATCGCGGTCTTCTTCTATATAGCCAAAGCTTTCGATAGAGTCTGGCACACAGGCCTCATCTACAAGCTCTATAAAATAGGTCTCCCCGATCGTCTAGTTCGTCTCGTGGCCTCCTATTTAAAACATCGTACCTTTCGTTTTAGACACGAAGGCACGCTTTCTTCACAGCGAACTATCAAGGCTGGTGTCCCTCAGGGCTCAGTACTTGCTCCTCTGATGTACATCCTGTTCACCAACGACATTCCCATCCCGTCGAAAGGTGTTCAACTCTCCCTCTTTGCAGACGACACTGCCATCTTGTCGTGAAGCGACAATTAAAAACTAAATAACCTAACCTAACTACAACAAAACAACCAAAAATAAAATAAATTATTTAAAAATTTGAAAAGATTTACAGTTTCTTTTATAAAAAAAGGTATGAAGGTGATGATGGGCTGTAATGATGATAGTGATTTACAATATTATTAAAAAAAATAACAAAAATAAAGATACTGCAACGAAGTATGCACAGGCTATGCCTATGATAGGTGCGCAGCGCCTGCTCTAGGTACACGCAGAATCTGGAGAAAGCACATGCAGCGTCTGGAGAAGGTACACGCAGCGCTTGGAGTAGGCCCACGCAACGCCCGGAGCAGATACACGCAGCACCCGGAGTAGACACGCAGCGTCTGGAGTAGGTACACGTGGCGCTTGAAGTAGGCAAACACAACGTCCGGAGTAGACACACACAGCGTCCGGAGTAGACACGCAGCGTCTGGAGTAGGAACACGCAGCGCTTGAGACAAGCACGCTCAGCGGCCGAAGATAGCGCGGGCACTAATAGGTGGAGGCGTAGGCGTGGCTAGGCGACGACTTCAGGAGAAGGCTTGCAAGATCCCGAGGCAGTGCGGATAAAGCCTTTAAGAGGTGCTTCTCGTATCAAAGCTGAAGTGAGGACCTCTATTGGCCGATTCTTTGGCTTTTATACTTTTTGACGGATCTGGGATAAGAACGAGAAATTATTTGAAATTATTTAAATTAAAAGCAAATTTTTGTAAATGGCCAAGAAGAAAAGAGTATTTTTGAAGTAAAAACATCAGGCCGGTAACGATATTTGAATAAAAATTGCCATGACAACCAGATAAACAACGATGTCAAAACATGTCAAATTTTGGTTTTAGGCTCGTAATAGAGAAACGGCAAGATTTAAGTGAAAAATGAGATATTATTTATATAGGAAAAAAGGTAGCGCAACAGTGCGCACGAAGCCCGAAATTGCAGAGTTACGGAGAACTAAATAAATGATCGAAAAAGGTAGACTCCATTGACACCGATTTAAAAAGTGCTGATAACGTGAAAATACGAAGTGAAAATGATTTGTTATTGTGTTCTTATGGTTTAAAAACGTTACAGGATCCTATGAAAATAAAAGTGATGCAAAATATCCAGTTTTGAGGCTAATGCAGAAAATCAAAAACAAAATGGAAAAATAAATTCAAAATAGTGTAAAATGGTATGTAAGTAGCATAACACTACATTTTCCCCCCGACCCTGGAAAATTTTTGACTCAGCAAAAATTTTGATATGTACATTCTAAAACAAACCATAAAAACACAGCTTTGCAGTAACAGACATCACCAGGCAAAATCAGATATACCATCTCTTACATTCATCATCTGCATTCAGGTAAGGGTGGAGTTCACATTCAATGACTACCACTCTAAAAGTGTGTTTTCGAAAGGACATTCAGGCTTATTTAAGGAGTTGTCATCCGCTCCTGCGTGGAAAAAAAAATTCGAAAGGACATCCAGGCTTATTTAAGGAGTTGTCATCCGCTCCTGAGTGAAGATAAAGTTAAAGAAATTAATCTTAAGCAAGCTTTAGTCGCTATGACTTAAGTAAAGATTAAGAACGGCCAGAGCGGTAGGGCTCAAAGCCAGAGATGAGCAACATCACTAAAAGTACATTCAGGCTTATTTAAGGAGTTGTAATCCGCTCCTGAGTGAAGATAAAGATAAAGAAATTAATCAGGTAATAATTATACATATATACAAACACATATACAAATATACAAACACATATACAAATATACAAACATATATACAAATGTAGTGTCATGCAAAACAGTATTAGCTGGTTCCTCACATCTAATCTTCACTTCGTATTCGAGTTCGGCCTTGTTAAGGAATTCGTACTTAATAACCCTTTTCATTGTTATTAAGTGCAAAGTAAATAAGTTTAATGAGAAATAAAAATTTAATTAAAAATTGTACCTCTTTAAGTTATCTAGAATAAAAATATTAAAGTGATGAATGTAAGTGAAGTGTTATATGCAGGTCCAAATATAATCCAGATAAGTTGAAAAACTAGATGAAGTTTTGTTTTAGAATTTGGAAGATAGTACCTCTTTAAGTTCTCTAGAATAAAAATATTAAGGTGATGAATGTAAGTGTTATATGTAGGTCTAAATATAATCCAGATAAGTTGAAAAACTAGATGAAGTTTTGTTTTAGAATTTGGAAGATAGTACCTCTTTAAGTTCTCTAGAATAAAAATATTAAGGTGATGAATGTAAGTGTTATATGTAGGTCTAAATATAATCCAGATAAGTTGAAAAACTAGATGAAGTTTTGTATGGAAGAAGAAAGAAGTAAATAAAGAGTTAAGAAGAAAGAGAAAGCAATTCAATCAAAAGGAAATGGATAAGGCGTAGCTAAGGTGAAGAAAAGAAGAACTTTTACGTTGGGCGCCAAATTGTCGTAAAGCGACAATTAAAAACTAAATAACCTAACCTAACTACAACAAAACAACCAAAAAATAAAATAAATTATTTAAAAATTTGAAAAGATTTACAGTTTCTTTTATAAAAAAAGGTATGAAGGTGATGATGGGCTGTAATGATGATAGTGATTTACAATATTATTAAAAAAAAATAACAAAAATAAAGATACTGCAACGAAGTATGCACAGGCTATGCCTATGATAGGTGCGCAGCGCCTGCTCTAGGTACACGCAGAATCTGGAGAAAGCACATGCAGCGTCTGGAGAAGGTACACGCAGCGCTTGGAGTAGGCCCACGCAACGCCCGGAGCAGATACACGCAGCACCCGGAGTAGACACGCAGCGTCTGGAGTAGGTACACGGGGCGCTTGAAGTAGGCAAACACAACGTCCGGAGTAGACACACACAGCGTCCGGAGTAGACACGCAGCGTCTGGAGTAGGAACACGCAGCGCTTGAGACAAACACGCTCAGCGGCCGAAGATAGCGCGGGCACTAATAGGTGGAGGCGTAGGCGTGGCTAGGCGACGACTTCAGGAGAAGGCTTGCAAGATCCCGAGGCAGTGCGGATAAAGCCTTTAAGAGGTGCTTCTCGTATCAAAGCTGAAGTGAGGACCTCTATTGGCCGATTCTTTGGCTTTTATACTTTTTGACGGATCTGGGATAAGAACGAGAAATTATTTGAAATTATTTAAATTAAAAGCAAATTTTTGTAAATGGCCAAGAAGAAAAGAGTATTTTTGAAGTAAAAACATCAGGCCGGTAACGATATTTGAATAAAAATTGCCATGACAACCAGATAAACAACGATGTCAAAACATGTCAAATTTTGGTTTTAGGCTCGTAATAGAGAAACGGCAAGATTTAAGTGAAAAATGAGATATTATTTATATAGGAAAAAAAGGTAGCGCAACAGTGCGCACGAAGCCCGAAATTGCAGAGTTACGGAGAACTAAATAAATGATCGAAAAAGGTAGACTCCATTGACACCGATTTAAAAAGTGCTGATAACGTGAAAATACGAAGTGAAAATGATTTGTTATTGTGTTCTTATGGTTTAAAAACGTTACAGGATCCTATGAAAATAAAAGTGATGCAAAATATCCAGTTTTGAGGCTAATGCAGAAAATCAAAAACAAAATGGAAAAATAAATTCAAAATAGTGTAAAATGGTATGTAAGTAGCATAACACTACAATCTACTGCAAAGGTGTCTCACTACCCTTCATACGGAACAAGATCCAAAAGTCAGTTGATGACCTAGGAGCTTGGTTCAAAAAATGGCGCATCGATGTGAACCCGGAGAAGAGCTCCGCCGTTCACTTCCATTATAAACGACGCCGTCTCAAAAACACTCCTCCAATACGTATGCTAGGGACCCCTGTCCCCTGGCATACGTCCGCCAAATATTTAGGTGTCACTCTAGACACAGGGCTTACTTTCAAGCCCCACGTCATAAGAGTAACCCGTCACGCACGATTTTATCTGAGTAGGCTCAACAGTATGTTGGGCCGACACAGTAAAATGTCCCTTCGAAACAAGCGTACCCTTTACAAGGTCTGTATACGACCCGTCATGTCCTACGCGGGCCCAGTTTTTGCCCACGCAAACCCAAATATTTTAAATGAACTCCAAATAGTTCAGAACCTCTTCTGTCGTCGAGCTGCGAACGCAGCTTGGTACGTCCGTAATGCCGACCTTCATCGGGACTTAGAGCTCCCAACAATTCAACAATTTTTTTAAAAAACTCTCTGAGAACTTCTTCAAAGCCTCAGAGTCGCACCCAAACCATTTAATTCGTGAGGCAGCTTCTTATGCAGCCCCACCCCCTTCTCGCTATCGTGTCCGCAGGCCGAGAAACTCTCTCTCGGACCCGCTTAATAAACTTTCAAACGACCTGAACTGTCTCCTGGCAGCTCAGGCCAACTCTAATTAAATAAAATTATTGTAATAACTAACATTAATTTGCCTTCGTAGGCACTCCCTCAGCGGCACTTAGCCACCTGCGCCCTCTTTTCCCAAAAGAGGGTCGCTCATGATAAGGCACAATAGAGCTTAATCAGCCGGCTGCCTGTCCCCAAAGGCGGTTTTTAGGGGGTATCACTTAGGGTCCCCGGTAGGACAGTGAGTCCCCCATAACCACGATAGACCGGCTATCGTGGTATGCGTAATGCATTTTCCGCCTCCCTACGTATAGGGTAGCCCTTTAATTGCTTCGGGCGCAAAAAAAAAAAAAAATACCAATAAAGTCAGTCTCGCTTCAGCTTTCATACTAGAAGGCCTTATCCTGCAAGCCTCTGCCTTCATCTGAAGTCGTCGTCTAGCCACGCCTACGCCTCCACCTACTAGTGCCCGCGCTATCTTTAGCCGCTGTGCGTGCTTGCTTCAAGCGCTGCGTGTGCCTACTCCGGGCGCTGCGTGTGCCTACTCCGGGCGCTGTGTGTGCCTACTCCGGGCGCTGTGTGTGCCTACTCCAGACGCTGTGTGTGCCTACTTCATGCGCTGCGTGTGCCTACTCCAGACGCTGCGTGTGCCTAGATCAGGCGCTGCGCACCTACCACAGGCATAGCCTGTGCATACTCCGTGAGCGGTGAGCACCACTGCCAAGCGCGGTGTACCACCTTGGTCTTCGGGCTCCGTTTCAGTACTCATTTATCTTTGTTATTTTTTAAAAAAATCATCATCATCATCATCATTACAGCCCTTCACAAGTCCACTGCTGAACATAGGCCTCCCCCAAGTAATGCCCTAAAGCACGGTCCTGAGCCACCTGCATCCATCGACTTCCTGCATGTCTTACCAGGTCGTCACTCCATCTAGTGGGGGGTCGCCCTACACTACGCCTACCGGTACAAGGCTGCCACTCGAGAACCTTTCTTCCCCATCGGTTATCGGTTCTTCGAGCTATATGGCCGGCCCATTGCCACTTCAGCTTACTAATCCGTTGGGCTATGTCGGTCACTCTGCTTTTACTGCGGATATCCTCATTTCTGAGTCTATCACGCAGTGAAACTCCGAGCATAGCCCTCTCCATAGCTCGCTGAGCGACCTTGAGCGTCCTCATACGGCCAGCGGTGAAGGACCACGTCTCAGATCCGTAAGTCATCACTGGCAACACGCACTGGTTATACACTTTAGTTTTCAGAGATTGAGGTATACCTGACGAGAAGATGTGTCGTAATGTCCCGAACGCTGCCCAGCCGAGTTGAATCCGTCGATTGACCTCTCGGTCGAAGTTGGATTTACCTAGTCGGACTATTTGTCCCAGGTAAACGTACTCGTCAACAACTTCGAGCATAGTGCTCCCAACAACTACCGGCATAGGTGTAACATGGACATTAAACATGATCTTTGTTTTGTCCATGTTCATCTTAAGACCTATCCGTTGGGAGGCATTATTGAGGTCATTGAGCATAGTGCTTAAGTATGCGAGACGATTCGTAATGATTCTCGAAAACAGCACGTAGACGCGGCTCAGAAGGGATATCGGTCTGTAGATCTTCAAGAGAGCGTTGTCACCTTTCTTGAAGAAAAAGACCACCGCACTTCTGCTCCACGCCTCCGGAGTAGTGCCACCACGGAGGGCAGAATTGAAGAGCTTCTGAAGGACTTCCAGTACCGGTGTTCCACCCGCTTTCAGAAGCTCCGCTGTAATTCCATCCTCGCCTGGGGCCCTGCCGTTTTTAAGGTGCTGGAGAGCCATTCTAATCTCGCTCAGACTGACGTCCGGGATATCATCGGAATAGTGTCGGATAAGACTTGCTCTTGGATCGTTACTCACACTTGCGTGTGGTTCCAACGATGATGTGTACAGCTGCCCATAGAACCTCTCAATCTCACTCAGAATCTCAGGTGTCCCGGAAACGATGTTGCCACACTCAGTCTTCAGCCTTGACAGTTGGCTCTTTCTGGCAGACAGATCTCTGGCAAAGACTTTGGAGCCCTGGTTCCGCTCGGTCGCTGCAACGCAACTTTAATACGAGCAGTATTAAAGTTGCGTAAGTCTAGCCGCATGCATTTGGAGATCTGTCTGTTCAGTTGCCTGTATGTTGTCAAATCTGTTGACGATTGCAGCCTCATCTCCCGTCTAACAGCCATGAGATTAAGAGTGTGATCGGAGAGTTTTTGTGTTCTTCTGCGGCGGGTCTTGCAGAACTTAGCTCCGACCGCATGGACAGTTTCCACGAGCTTGTCATTCATATCGCCCACTGCATTGCAATCCTCTAGGCACTGAAAGCGGTTTTGTAACTCGAGCTGAAAGGTTTCGGGATTCTGGATTAGAGCACGAGGGGGACGGAGCGTTGACTTCATTAGACGAGACCTCTCCAACTTAACTTTAGGTTCAGTGTGCCTCTAACCATTCGGTGATCGCTGCCAGTTTTCACCCTTGCGATCACTGAGACATCACTGAACAGTTGGCGTCTGGTCGTCATAATGAAGTCAATCTCATTTTTTGTCGAACCGTCGGGGCTCGACCAGGTCCACTTCCTGTGGGGCCGCTTCTGGAAGAAAGAGTTCATCATAAAGAGTCCCTCTTTCTCCATAAAGTCGGCCAGCTGCTGGCCCCTTGGGTTCCGTTGCCCTACTCCAAATTTCCCCACCTTCAGCTCACGGCTTTCTCTTGTGCCCAGTTTTGCGTTGAAGTCTCCCATCAACACCGTGTAGTGGGTTTTGGAGGAATGCATGGCTCTGGAAATATCCTCATACATTTCCTCCACCTCCTCATCGGGATGTGCCGAGGTTGGTGCGTAAACCTGTATGACCTTCAGCGAATACCGTTTGGTGATTCTGAGTATCAGGTACGCAACCCTCGTCGACACACTTCCAATCTTTACAACGTTGTTGACGAGAGACTTGTGGACGATAAATCCGACACCTCCTTGGGACAGATGGTCGCCCTCCCGGTGGTAGAACAAGTTGCCGGACTCGAGGATTGCTGTATCCTCCCCCTCTCTTCGAACCTCGGATAATCCAATAATATGCCAGCGCAACTTGTCTACCTCTTCTTCCAGCTCCAGTATCTTCTCGTCAGTCCTCAGGGTGCGTGTGTTATATGTTGCCAGGTCGAGTCGTCGTAGGTGGCAACCGAACCTCCACCGGAGATTCTTAGCACCCCCTGCCCCGCCGTTACCATGGTCGCCACCGTAGCCAGGAATAGTGGGGCCGCCGGGGACTGGGGGCCGTTTTTTTGCGTCGTTATTCATGGGGGGATTTTTGCCATAGTTGCCACGCTTGGCGAGCGGGTTGGCAACCGCAGTTTTTTATTATAACACAGTTGTTATCAGGAAGATGCTGCTGCCCATCTCCTGCCTGTCTCCCTCTGTCGCTTCTTACGACACCCACGGGAAGATATGGGGTAGTGGATATTCTCAACCGCCACTACACGGCAAAAATTATTTAAAAAAAAATAATTGTAATTCACGTCACCCATCATCATCTTCATATTTTTTTTATATAAAACTGTAAATATCTTTTAAAATTTTAAATAAATTATTCGTTTTTGTTCTATTTTTGTTGTTTCGTTGTTGTTAGGTTAGGTTCTTTTGTTTTTAATTGTCGCTTTACGACAATAGTAGTATAGTAAATTATATATAAAAAAATATGAGTATGTCTGAGGTAAGGTTAAATATAAACAAATATTTTGCCAAGTGCGAATCGGACTTCCGAGCTTCCGAGATTACAAGATTTAAATACCTATACATATTGTTACGAGCTTAGGGTTCGTGACAATAAAAATTGCCGATAAAATTACCTAAATTAACACTTTAATTTACTTTACACAAATTAAAACTTAAAACGCTAATGATTAAACACACTAATTCACTTAATTCCGCTCCGAAGCTTCGCTTGTGTCGCCGAGTTCAAGTCTACTTCGATCGCATCTTGCAGCGCCTACTTATATAAATTAGCAAAATATCCAAAATGTTCAAGTAAACACGCGCAAGGTACCGAGAGTTCGAGTTTTAAACTTCAAGAAGTTTAGTTCTTCGGTTCGAGACTAGATGGCGCTAGTGCGCCGATTTGAGGCATTGGAGCGCGTAACACTGCCCCCTCCTAAGACATGCTCGTCCCGAGCATTATCGGTCCCATAATAACGCGCTAGGCGATCCACATGGACGATCTTAGGAGTCCCTCTTGCGCCTTTCTGTATCCGGTAGGTTACATCGTTGATCCTGGTCACAATCCGGTACGGGCCGTCCCATTTAGCTTGAAGCTTAGGAGATTTCCCTTTGCTGCGGACTGGATTGTGCAACCACACAAGTGAACCTTCGTCGAACCCTTTGTTGTTCATTTTGCGGTCATACCGGGTTTTCATCTTTTCAGACATTTGCTGGCCCGATTGTCTGACGTGCTCATAAACGTCATTCATTTTGTTCCGCAAGTCTTTTGCATAATCGGTTATACTGCGTGGAGCATCAGGTGGTATCCCGGTGATCAGGTCTGCAGGCAGCCGTAATTCTCTTCCAAAGTTTGCGAAAGCTGGTGTCACTGCTGTACTTTCGTGAACAGCGCTTCGATATGACAACAAAAACGGTTGTATGTGCTTGTCCCAATCTCGTTGCCGATTGTCTACAACTTTTGCTAGGTACCTCTCCAATGCCTGATTAAATCGTTCTACCATTCCATCTGATTGCGGGTGATAAGAAGTCGTTCTTGTTTTATGAGTACCCATAACTCGGCAAGTTTCCTGGAATATTTGAGACTCAAAATTCCTTCCTTGATCGCTGTGAATCTCTAAAGGTACACCAAAACGACAGAAGACTTCATGAACTAGCTTATCAGCAACTGTTGAAGCTTCTTGATTTGGAATGGCGAAGACTTCTGGCCACTTAGTGAAGTAATCCATCACAACCATGAAATACCTGTTACCGCTTTCACTCTCCGGAAACGGCCCCGCCACGTCAATGGCTATTCTCTCCCATGGGACCACATTGTACAACTTCAATGCACCTCTACTACGAGTCTGAGGTCCCTTTACAGCCGCACAACTTGTACATTTGCGACACCAGTCCTCGACATCGTTTCGACAGTGGACCCAGTAAAACCGTTCTCGGATCTTCAGTAGAGTTCGTTTAACTCCCAGATGGCCTCCTGAATAATCATTATGGTACAGCTGTAGAACATCCGGTACTTTAGCTTTAGGGACAACCATTTGTAAATGACAGCTGTCTCCCCGAACATTTTCCCATTTACGGCACAGAACTCCATCCTGAAGCAGCAAGCTGTCCCACTGGGCCCAAAAGCTTTTAGTGGTCGAACTCATCGCTGAGACGTCGCTCCACTTGGGCTTGGGAGCACTGGCCTTCATCCATTCCAGGATCGGCTTGATGTCCGGATCTTCCTGCTGTGCACGTTGTAAGCTGTCCTTCCACTCGTTGCTGAGGTGGTCTGCCCTGAGCATCCTCACGGATACCACTTCCTTACTCTCTTGCCTAGTACAATGTTTGCAATCTTCAGGACAAGGTCTTCTTGACAATGCATCTGCGTTGCCATGAGATTTCCCGTTGCGATGTTCGATCTCGAAGTCGTATTCCTGCAGTAGTTCAATCCACCTCGCAACTTGTCCTTCTGGATTTTTAAACTGCAATAGCCATTTTAGTGCAGCATGGTCAGTTCGTAAGTGAAATTTTCGCCCCAGAAGATATTTGCTAAAATGCTGCAACGACTTTACCACAGCTAGCAATTCGCGTCTTGTGACACAGTAGTTCCTTTCCGGTTTTGACAACGACTTGCTGAAGTACGCTATCACGACCTCTTGGTCACCATTCCGTTGAGACAACACACCGCCAAGTCCTATATCACTTGCGTCTGTGTCAACTATAAATTCTTTGCTTGCATCAGGGTATCCCAAAATAGGTGTTTTGCACAGACGGTCCTTGAGCTCCTGGAATGCGATATTGCAACTTTCATCCCAGCAGAAATGTCGCTTCTCCTCGGTTAGCTTGTGCAGAGGTTTGGCTATATCTGCAAAGTTCTTCACAAATCGCCGGTAATAGGAGCACAAACCCAAAAATGCTCTAACCTGCGTCTTGTCTTTTGGAACCGGCCAATCCTTGACAGCGGCGATTTTCTCTGGATCTGTGCGGATACCTTCTTCCGATACTACAAACCCCAAAAAGTTAACTTGCCGTTGGAATAGTGAACATTTCTTCGGGCTCAACTTGAGGTTGGCACTCTGAATCTTCATGAGCACGCGTTCCAGGTTTTGAAGGTGTTCCTCAAACGTACGGCCTATGATGATGATGTCATCCAAGTAGACCAGACAGGCATCGCCAATTAGCCCGGTAAGTACAAGTTCCATCAGCCTTTCAAACGTTACTGGAGCATTGCACAACCCAAACGGCATTACTTTAAATTGCCACAGACCCTTTCCCGTCGAGAACGCAGTTTTCTCCTTGTCCTTAGGGTCAATTTCAACTTGCCAGTAGCCACTTTTTAGATCCAGCGTGCTAAACCACTTTACTCCTGTAAGCATGTCCAGCGTGTCATCAATTCTTGGCAAGGGATAGCTGTCCTTCTTCGTAACGTCGTTCAGACGGCGGTAGTCAACACAAAACCGCATGCTGCCATCCTTCTTCTTCACCAGCACCACTGGTGAACACCATGGACTAGATGAAGGTTCAATAACACCATCCTTCACCATTCCCTCAATCATGGTTTCCACTTCCTTTTCACGTGCTACCGGCAATCTTCTTGGCCGCTGACGGATAGGCAATTCTTCTCCTGTGTTTATTTTGTGTTGAACTAAGCCAGTCTTTCCTATGTCAGCATCGTTTGATGAGAATACATCGGCGTACTTGAGTAACAACTTCTTCGCCTTGACCAATTCGTTCGGGGAGAGAACACTGCGACAGTCTTCCAAAAGTGTGGTCACTCTCGTTTCTGCATCCTTGCTGGGGGTCCCACTCGATATATATTGGCACCGACGTAACCAATCCACTTCCTCACAAGTACCAATCAGTGTGCCTTTTTCTATAATCTGTTCCCGGTCGCAAAGGTTCAGCACACGTACTCCTGAGATGTCAGTGGTCATAACCAAGGTTCGAGCTACTTTCCATGGAAGGTCATTGTTTACCCTTTCCACAAGTACACAACGGTGAGCTTGCCCAGCGTTTCGAGGAAGACTAACCGGAACAATCGTTTCCGATCTCGGCGGAAGAACAATCTTCTTAATGCTGTACACGTTCCCTGGTAACGCACCTTCCATAAAAAGTTCCTCCTGTCCACATTTCAAAACACCTTGCTTAACGTCGATCTCACAACAATTATTCCTCATAAAGTCTAGGCCTAGGATGCAGTCGTCCATTATATCAGCCACGATGACATTATGCAGGTAGATCACGTTGCCTAGCTTCAACTCCATCTCCTTCTCTCCACGGACGGGTATACGCTGACCGGTAGCTGTTACCAAATTAATGCGTTCTCGGTTGTATGCGGAGTCCCCAAGGAACTGACTTATAAGTTGGGAACTAACAGCCGTACGAGAGGCTCCAGTGTCTATGGTCAGTTTACACGGCATTCCGTTGACCTCGCCCTTGATGATTAGACTGTTCCCATCATGGGTTTGTGAGATCGAGATCCTTGGGGCTCTTTTAACATCAGCCAGCACCCGCCCCGCAGTTCTGGCTTTTACTCGTTTCCCTGCTGCTGCTGGGCGGTGCTGTTGGCCGCACTACCCTCCTGGGATCGTTTACCTTCCCTTTCTAGGGTTCGCTTAGGGCAGCTGGATCGAAGATGGCCCTTTTCCCCACAGCCATAGCACCTTGGGCTGTATCCTTTGTTGCGGTCGGGAACTGTAGCTGCTGCAACCTCCCTGACGCGATGGGAACGATGATCCTGCCGCACGGCTTCCACTTCCAGTGCATGGGCCAAGGCGTCCTTAAGCGTCTCGTGGTGCCCGAGCCTCACAGCAGCTCTGACTTCCAGGTCGCGGATGCTGTCGATGAATGTCTGCACCAGGTTCCCTTCAATGAGCGCAGGTACAGACCGGTATGCTTTTCGCACCAGCTTCTCCACTTCTAGAGCCCACTGCTGCAGGTTTTCGTTGATGCGCTGCACACGATCTTTAAGCTGCGCACGAAAGACGTGTTCCAGGTGAGCGTCGCCATATCTCGCCTCCAATGCCTCAAGGAGTTGCTCATAAGTCACTTCCTCACCGAGAGCTTCCAGAACTGTTAAGGCCTGGTCGCGCAGACCTAGTGTGAGAGCAGTCATGGCCTGACTTTTATTCCAGCCGTTCGCCTTCATAACAGCCTCGAACTGGATTTTGTAGGCTGACCAGGAAGAGGTCCCGTCGAACGGCGGCACTTTGAATCCACGTAGCGAAGGTGTTGTAGCTACTACGGGAGCTGTTGTTCCATCTCCAAGTTTGAGTTCGTCCAGTGATTTCTTCATGTCGGCCATTACGTTGTCAACCCGATTGTTTACTTGGTCGATTCGGGTTTCAGCTTTCTCGATTCGGTTTTCAGCTTTCGCGATTTGGGTTTCAGCTTCCGACAGGCGGTTGTCATGCTGAGCAACCCTATCCTTCACCTCCTTTATCTCCTTCCCGAAGGTAGCGTGAAGGTCCTTCATGAGGAGCATCTGTTCCTCCTGTCGGCGGGCCTGTTCCTCTTGTCCGCTCTGCAGCTGCTCTTTCAACTGACGGACCTGTTCCTCCTGTCCGCTCTGCAGCTGCTCTTTCAACTGACGGACCTGTTCCTCCTGTCGGCGAGCCTGCTCCTGCAGCATCACCATCAGAGCACCTAAGTCAGGTGCTGCAGATGTAGGAGCTACCGACGGGCCTGCAGCCGGTGGCTGGCCCTCCGACGTCTGCGGCGTTGCACCAGCAAATCTTCGTTGGTCCGTCTCCTGCTGGCGTTGACTTCGGGTACGGACACCCTCCGTTTCCTCCTTAGGTAAAATCGGCATTATTTTATCCCACTTCTGACACCGATTGTTACGAGCTTAGGGTTCGTGACAATAAAAATTGCCGATAAAATTACCTAAATTAACACTTTAATTTACTTTACACAAATTAAAACTTAAAACGCTAATGATTAAACACACTAATTCACTTAATTCCGCTCCGAAGCTTCGCTTGTGTCGCCGAGTTCAAGTCTACTTCGATCGCATCTTGCAGCGCCTACTTATATAAATTAGCAAAATATCCAGAATGTTCAAGTAAACACGCGCAAGGTACCGAGAGTTCGAGTTTTAAACTTCAAGAAGTTTAGTTCTTCGGTTCGAGACTAGATGGCGCTAGTGCGCCGATTTGAGGCATTGGAGCGCGTAACAATATTACTATCGATCAAAAAAGCCAAAAATACACGGTTCTTTTTCTAGTAGAAAATCCTTTAATTTCAAATTTATTTTTACCACTTGCTGTTAAAGCGGCAACAGAAATACACGTTCTGTGAAAATTACAACCATCTACCTGTTACGGATCATGAGATGCAGCCCGCTGACAGACAGACACACGGACAGCGGAGGCTCCGTAATAGGGCCTTGCTGGTTACCCTTCGGGTACGGAATCCTAAAAAGTACTAAGTTGTCCACTCACATCTGTATGATTCTTTCTTCAAAGGACCATATTAGCCTGGTTCTCGTATGACATGACCAATGTAATACCTGGACTGACCTCTCTGAGTTTGTTTCGGCAGATCGGGTGCTTCTTCTCATTTTCATGTTTTTGTTGTGTTAAAGTGTTTTTTAAAAAAACAATTTACAAAACACATTTTATTTATCATTGACTGCCCTTCTTAGATTATTATGTACTTACATAAATTACATTAGGTATATTAGGATATGAGATTCCTATACGTAAGCACGATTATCGAAAATCTAAAAATTACCTATTCTAATTAAATTAATAGACAATTTTAAGATTTTCGATAATCGTGCTTATTATCTATGAGATGTTTTCGTTAGTTAGCAAATTAAAGTAGTTAAGTACGTACCTAATGTACTACCTGTATCGAAAGTTCATTATTATGTACCTACCTGTTTTCAATTTTAACTAAATGTGCTTCAACAAACTTATGGGCACATTTCAGCAGCTATATTCATCCCGGCTTCAGCAAAGGACACGAACAAAAGGAAGCAATTTTTCAAAGTATTATTAGGGATTAGTGGTGACGGGATTGGTGCACGCAATTGAGGGAGGGTGGGAGGTGCTCTTTAATCCAGGTAAGACACATTGTATTTAGTTAGCGGAAGGTTGCAAATTAATTAATATCTTTATTATTAATTAAAATGCTTATTATAAAGACGCTTATTTTTATAACTAGTTATTTCTGTAAACTTTTAACTATATTATTACTATGCGTTAGGTTTACGAATATTACGATTGAATGAAACGGTAGCATGTTATGCATTTTATGGTCATGTTCTTTATATAATTTTATCACATTGATCTTTTCATCATACTTTACCCAAACTTAGGACTGGCTGCAAAAAATAATTTTAGTAAAATTCCTTTTTTTTTTTTACGAATTTTCACATATTGACATTATAAAATCTTGCAATCAGCGAGATAGTCGTGCCATGTGAATTATTACAATAATTTTTGAAGTCCCAGTCCCAGAGGTTCAAAAACTCATAAATTAAATTGCGTACGTAAAATAATCGTTACATTCTGGTTCACGTAACTACCTATATGATTATCAGCTGCGTACAATGACCTCTATATATACAAGTACGCTGAACTGGCCGTACAACATGTTTGTGGCGATTTGAAGAGCCGCCGTTGTTCGTATTGGAATCTAAAATTGACATAATATGCAAGTCTGTGGTATTGTTCAAATCGTATTCCTGTATTTTAAACGAAAAGGGGAAAGTATATTGTGTGGTTTGAATGTTTGATTTTAGTTGTGTAATAAGAATTATTTTTAGTGATAATACGTGTGCGAGATTTGTAAAACTCGTTACCAAAAGGAAAGTGGGATAACATTCCACGAGTAAGTAAACTTACAGCTTATATTTGAAAAAAAAAACTATTTGATAATATAGGTACCTACATAAAAATTTGTTACTAATCTTGATATCGTACTTACCAACATGTTTGGCTTTATACTACTGAGTTTTGGTAAACAATTAAATTCAATAGGGTTATCGAGTTCCTTGCCTATAATACTTATCAAGGTTTTTTCTACGCGTATCTGTAACAAAGTAGCCGATAACAGATAATTATCAAATATTTAGACTGCCTCGTTGGTCTAGTGGTTGTAGTAGAGCGACTGCTGATCAATAAGGTCCTGGGTTCAAACCCGGGTCGGGCCAAAGCAATTAATTACTGAGTTTTTCCTTCAAAAAATTCTCAGTAGTTGCCCCAAGTCAGGAAGTTGGAGGTGTCTCACCCCCGTGCCTCGGACAGCATATAAAGCCGTTGGTCCTGCGCCTGAACTCTCTCCGGTCGTGTCGGTTTACCGTCCCATCGGATTATGAGAGTGAGGGAATAGAGAGTGCACCTGTGCTTGCGCATACACTTGGCACTATGATCCTGTCCTGCGCTGATGGCTAGCCTCTGTTGAGGCAGGCCGCCTACTACAGGCCGTTACTATGTTATTGATTCACAAACTCTAAAGTAACAATACCCAGTATTTGGCTACTCCATGTTTGTGTTGGTAAAACGCAAACGAAGTTATCTAAGACAAAGACCAGAGTAAAATTATTCGAGGGTGAGTTTCTCTGGTGTAACATGGTAATGGTATGGTTTGGTCAAATCCACCCTTAATATCATATTTTTACTCCTCCCACCCCCCCACTAGATGGAGTGACGACATAGTATGCAGGAAGCCAATGGATGTAGTTGGCACAGGACCGTGTTTTATGGCATTCCTTGGGGGAAGCCGACGTTCAGTTGTGGACGTGTGAAGGGCTGAAATGATGATGATGATATTGTTTAATTAATTGAATGATCTATAACGATACGATACGCTCGCCACCTACTGTAAGTTAATTGTACAATGTCTATAACATTTCTGCAAGTGTAAGTAATAAGCTGACAAAGTTTGACCGCAATCTGATGAACGGAATGGCAATGCATTAAATACGAACGAAAATATGAAACATTATTTTTTATATATTAGAAGATATAGTTTAATCTGCCTATAGACAGACCTGCTGGTCTACTTTATGACCAACAAAACTTGTTATGTTTTACCACAGATCTCTCAGTCACTACCATCATGTTATACAATATGTAATAAAAACCCTGTGGTTCCCATTAAGTGCGTTATCAGAATCAATACTCAAACTTATATTTTTTTTTTTATAGAAGAAGGGGCAAACGAGCATGTGGCTCACCTGATGTTAAGTGACTACCGCCGCCCATGATCAACCGCAACACCAGGAGAATTGCGGGTGCGTTGCCGGCCCTTTAGAAAGGAGTAAGCTCTTTTCTTGAAGGTCCCCAGGTCGTATCGGTCCGGAAAAATCGCCGGTGGGAAACTACTCCACAGAGAGGTTGTACGTGGAAAAAACTCCTTGTGAAACGTACAGTGGTGGACCGCCAAATAACTTTACTTCAAAAAATTCGACATAAAAATAATGAAATTAAATAATATTTGTATATTTTATGTGGATTGATTACTTCTGCCTGGAATTATTAAGGGAAAATATCGGAAGAAAAATAATATACGAATTCCACGTAACCGGACGGACACATGTTTCCGAGTATCCATCCTAGAGTGGATTTCTTAAGGTGGATAAACGGAATAACCCTGTTGGACTTGTTTAACAACAACAACAAAAGTTAAATAATTTGTTTTGATGTTTTGATGACGTTTTTAGACGCAAAAGTTTTTTTTTTTCAAATAACAAAATTACCCTCCATAACTCTGTAAATAATTAGAATAGACGTTATTTTAGCAGCTGATTTGTTTTCTGTAATACTAGACCTGAATTAACGGTTGATTATAAATTCTTTGCAAAATTATGTTTTTACTTTTATTTTGTATAGTTACACCAGTTGAATATTTTTAAGTACTAATTTAATATTTAAGCCTCGCGAATGAACCAACATACTCAATGAAGCCCGGAGCAAAATCCGTTCTGTAGTTACAAATAAAAACGTACCTAAATAGACCAATGCATCGTCGATCTTGGTTTTAAATGAGGTATAAAGCTTGCGTCTAAGGCCTAGGTAATCATTGATACATTTATTTATTGCATGGCATTATATTAATATGACACATAAATGTAACGGACGTTATGGGTAGGTAGTAGGAGTATAGAATTTTTATCAATATATTTTATCACATTGACGTCTCTATTATTAGTTCCGTGGACTCTCACTTCTGCTTTCAGCGCCAAAATGGCGGAATTCAAATTGTCTCATTATGTCACGGTGTATAGCCAGTCCAAAACCTGATTAACATTGTAAATTGTAATACCCCCATTACACTACCCTGAATCAGGGTCCCTATGCCCTGATTCAGGATAGTGGATAGTGGATAGTGATAGATACACAAAATATGTCAAAGGTAGATAACGCCGAAATTTTTAAAGTAAGAAGGCTTACGAGTATTTAGTAGAAATAACTTAATCCTGAAATTTTTTATTACGAATCAACAAACAGGCGAATGGTCTTTCAGCCGAAAATAAATATACTTGAACTTTTGTCTTCAACCGGTAATTTCATTTTCAACGTAAAATTGTGGTTATTTTTATTGTGATAATAAAGATAAGTTTACAAAGATTGAAAATGGATTGAAATTGTTTTATTCATTTTCTTATTAATAATTATATTGTTTGAACTTTAACTTAATGTAAGTACAGTCTTATAAGGTAACAGTTATTTTGTAATGGAAATTATTTTATCGGCTTACGGTACTTCGTATTTCTTTACAATAATTTTTCTGAAATATTGATTTTTATGTATGAACGGTTGTTCCCCTGTTTGAAATTCCGTATAGTTTCGTAGATGTATTCATAAAACGCGATAATACTGAAGCTGGCATATGGAACTAACATAAAAAATTAACGCACCACAACATAAGAAATAAATCTAAAGCAGAAGACGAGTTTCATATATTACATGTGGGATAGCATGAAAGGATTATTTCCCAGGCTACATAGCCTAGATAAGATCTATTTGCCTATCGTGGCAACTTCGGTATTCCGTGAGCGGTTATTTTGAGAGGCTGAATCTACAATCACCCAGGAGAGAAACCGCTTACTATGCGCCAAGTTGTCAAAATTCTTATTTTAAAATTCAATTCGAAAGAAATAAACGTAAAAGTAAAAAAAATATTTAATTCATTCTTGTTTTCTGGTAACATTAAATGTGTAAAGATAATTAATAGTGTAAAACTTCCTAAAATAACATAAATATAATGTTTGATTATTATACTTCTTTGTTTCATTTCTGTTAAAAATGACTATATATATATATATATATATATATATATATATATATATATATATATATATATATTTATATATACGATACATCGTACGTAAGCTTCGATGTTTTTAATGAGTGATGTTGCATCCTATAGATGTGCTTACTCAGAAAAATTACGACTTGAAATCCACGTAACGCGAACTAAGCTCGAGTTATTCAACTAGAGTTTGCCGGACGAAACACAGTAAATAATTTGTTACCATTACTTTAAAAATATCGATTAAGGGTGTAAAATCAGTGCAGTGTAATAAATGACGTCCCTAATTAAGGGCCACGCCTAGCCTTCATTCAGGGTATTGTAATACGGGTATACGTACTGCCGGGACACATATGTCCTAGCCATGGAGGTTAGAGAACACGAGAACGATTGCTACGTGCTAAAGCATAGCCCGCCTGTCCTTGAAAATTTGTAGAATTTATAGCCGCGCCGCCGACGGTAAGTAGTATCTGAGAAGTAATTTTTTATTTATTTACAAAAAGGAAGATTAAAAAATGGTGAAATAATATAAAAGTAATAATAACAAGTTAACAGTTCCAAGAGGCTTTCAACCAGAAGTCGTTCCCGAGCCTCTTCACTACTGGGATCTCTCATTTGGTTCCTAAAGACCAGGATACCACAGACCCGAGCAAATACTGCCCCATCACGTGTCTACCGACCATATACAAGACACTAACATCCATTTTGAGCGCGAGAATCACTCATCACCTGGGCTCAAATCAGGTGATGTCGCACGCTCAAAATGGATGTCGAAGTGGTGGTCGTGGAACCAAGGAACCACTTCTCATTGACGCGGTCATTGGCAAAGTGGTGAAAGGCAACCGTCGGAACTTCTCCGCTGCCTAGATAGACTACAGAAAGGCTTTCGACCCGGTGCCCCATACATGGCTAAAGATGGTCCTCGAGCTGTACAAAATTGACTGTACAGTTAGAGACTTCCTCGAGCAGTGTATGGGTTAGTGGAGTACAATCCTTTGTCATCTGTGCGAGCGGATGATGGCTGCGGAAAGCCACATAAGGATAAGACTTATACAATCGCCCTGGAAGATATCCCCCTATCTCACAGGGCGATTGTATGAGTCCAATCTGGTTCTGCCTCTCTTTGAACTCTCTCAGTACTTTACTGGAGGGCTCCGGGAGGGGTTCTCAGCTTCGGAAAGGAGGTACAAAGTGACCCACCTTTTTATATGGATGACCTTAAATTATTCGCCTCCAGTCGCTTCCATCTTGTGGAATTGCTAAACATCACTTTTGAATTTGTTTATATTTCAGCAATTCTATTGGAATGGAGTTGGGGACGGTTTTTATTTTTATTTTATTTTTTTATTTTATTTCAAACAAAATCCACAGCTCTTTGTTACATCGTGCGTACATCTTATGATCTTAAATTATAGCCAAAAACGGATTTACATTATTTAAATAGGATTTTCAATTTATAACGGACATGTTGAAGACAAAGTAGTTGGGATTAAAATAGATATTTTTAAACATCTAGAATGCAATCATACATAATGCTCGTATGCGCCTCCCTCGCACGCGGGCATGTGTGTGTGTTTGTGTGTGTGTGTGTGTGTGTGTGTGTGTGTGTGTGTGTGTGTGTATGAGTTAATGAGTTACCTAAACTCACTACATCAGAAGTTTCAAGACATCCTTCTTAAACTTGTCCTTACTGGAATGGAAAATATCAACTGAGTGGAATCTTTTATTATAAACTTTTTGTAAACGATTCACCAGAGAGTTTTGTGCATAGTTTGTTTTTGTCTTAACAACCGCAAACAAAGATGTATGTCTCGTTCTACGTTTCGGAGTATAAAAGCAGAGAACTCTATCAGCTAAAGTTACACAGTCAATACTTCCATTACATAAACCATGCAAAAATGCCATGTCCATTAGAGTACGTCTATCCTCAAGGCTTATTATATTGAAATATCTACAAGACTCTTCATAGTTATTAGTGTAAATAAAATTTCTATACTCTAAATGTCTCAGGAATTTGTGCTGAATTTGTTCTAAGTTATTTATATGAACAGTGTAATGCGGGTTCCATACAGTACTGCAATATTCAAGGACGCTTCTAACATATGAAAAGTAAAGTAATTTAATACAGTTAATATCAGTAAAGGGTCTGCTTACGCGTAGGATGAAGCCAAGGCTTTTGTAGGCCGAGTGCGTAATTGTTTCAATATGTTCTGAGAAGCTTAACTTGCAATCCAGTAATATCCCCAGATCCTTCACTAATTCTTTCTTAGTTATATTAAGGTGATTTATTTGGTAGTTGAAATTTGTAGGTTCTCTTTTCCTTGTGAAAGAAACGTAAAGACACTTGCTGACATTAACTCCTATACGATTTACTACATAATAGTTACCAAGTCGCAGAAGATCATCTTGAAGTTTCATGCAATCTACATAATCAGTGATTTTCATATATATTTTAGTGTCATCAGCGTACATCAGAAACTTAGCATTATGAAAACACTTGCCCACATCATATAGATAGCACACAAACAGTAGAGGACCCAAAATAGAACCTTGTGGAACTCCAGATGTTATTTCCACGAAGTCAGAACGGAACCCTCCTAAGACTACTGCCTGAGATCGTTTCCACAGATTCCATCCACCTGAAAAGGTTACCTCGTATGCCCAGCTCAAAAAGCTTACGTAGTAATATGATGTGATCTACGCGATCAAAGGCTTTCTCAAAGTCAGTGTAATTGACATCTACTTGCGACCCTCCATCCATATTTGAGGTAGTATAATCAATAAATGCGCCCAATTTAGTTGCTGTAGAGCGCCCTTTCACAAAGCCATGTTGTTCTGGGGGTATTGAAGGTAATATGATGGGGTATATGTGCATATGAACGATTCTTTCTAGCAATTTACTTAACACATTGAGTATTGATATTGGCCGGTAATTCTCAATTATTGTCTTCAGCCCTTTCTTGTGTATAGGTACAACATGGGCTTCCTTCCAAATACTTGGAAAGTAGCCATCGCGAAGACACCTATTGAATAATAGTGCTATAGGAACAGGTAAGGATTTTGCACATTTTACAAATAATACAGGAGGCAATTTATCGCTACCGGCACCTTTCGTAATGTCAAGCTTACAAATTAAATTCTTAACTTTCTCTGGATTTATTTCAATATCTTGGATAACATTTAAATTTAAATTATCAGATCGTATAGTCAAATTATTGTCAATAGATTTAGTAAAATTACTTTTAAAAAAATCGTTAAATGACGAGCAGATTGCTATGGGGTTATTCACTTTAGTGTCTCCGTATGTCATTTCTTGAGTATAATCAGAATGGTTTTTACGCTTAGACTTTACATAACTCCAGAAAGCTTTGGGGTTATGTTTAATATTCTCTTGAGTGCGTGCTAGGTACAGTTTATAACATTGTTGCTGTAGTATCTTTTGTCGTTTTCTCAGCTCCGAAAAGTCTGCGTAATCAATCGGATTTTTATGCTTCTTCCAACTAGAGTGCAATTTACTCTTTTCTTTTAAAAGGTTAATTAGTGCTCTGCTGTACCATATTGGATAAGAATAATTACCATATATAACATTTATTATACTGTAAAATTTATCAGTAACACGATCTAAACTTGTTTCCCTTGTGATAAAAGCCCAGTCTTCTTTCAAAAGTAAATCATTCATACTACGGTAGTCTGCTCGCTTAAATTGATATTTAGTCTGGGTGAAGGTACTGAGATTTCCGTCGCAGATATGTACAGAGTTGGATGATATACATCTTCTATAACAAGTACGAATTCAGATTTTTGAACTTTTATCGGGAAAGATGAAAAGATTAAGTCTAGAGTGTTCTTGCTACTGTTTAAGAGAGTATTGTATTGAGAAAGGCCTATGAAAGAACAACAAGATATAAGATCAGATGCTGCAGTTTGAACTTCGACTGATCCTTTCCTACGTACAACTGGGTCTCCAGAAGTCCAGTCAATACATGGTAAATTAAAATCTGGAACAATTTTATAGTCATTTGGGTATTTATCACGAACAGCTAACAGTGTGTTAATGAGATCTTTTATGCGCGAAGATATTTGATGATTAGGTGGTATACAAACTACCGAAATGTGTATGTCATATGAAGAGCCAATGTTACTTCCTGGAATGGTAATCCAAATGCATTCCAGATCGGTATTATTCCATTCTGGTCTCATGCGCGCGTGTAGCTTTGATTTACAAAGTAACATTACACCACCTCCTAATGATCCTCGATTCCTACGAAAAATTTTATAATTATCGTCACTTAGTTCTGCGTCCAAAATACCATCACATAACCATGTTTCAGAAATCATAACTACATCGATCTCAGACAGTAACAGATTATTATAAAACGTATAAGTCTTTGTTCGTAGCCCTCTGTTTTGATAAAGCAATGTAAGGTTGTTACTATTTTTACTATTTTCATCCATTTTTGACAAGGTAGTAGTGGTGAAATCGATAACCGTACACTCTATAAAATGTTAAATATTTAAAGGAAAAATAAACTATTATTTTTAAGCTAAAGTTATTAATTAATATAGATAGATATTCGCAAACCTTAATGGTCAATGTATAACTATAAGTTAAACCGTAGTTTTTAATAGCATTTAAATGTGGCACTACGAGAATTTGCTTCGGTTTAAAATAGGAGTGTAGTTCACATGGAAAGGATATACTTGTGAGGTACTCTTGCACTGCATAATCAATAAGTGTGTAAATAGAGTTGAGTGTAGAGAAGTGTAAAAATATTTTATGTAAGTGTAAGGGAGGATTATTGCATTTGACATTGAAAGGTGAGTAATTATTAAATATCAAACAGTGTTTTACATTATTTTGGATATATCGGTTGATGAGGATATTGGAATAGGGGATGAGGCCTCGTCCTTTCTATATCTTCGAACGAAGATACGGCAGTTTTTTGTCCAAACAAATTTATAATTTATCTCCTTGGCTTTTTGTTTGCATGTATTTAAAAGAATTTTATTTTCTTTTGTAAGGTGCTCATTGATATAAACTCTGTTAGTCTCATCACCCATTCCCAAATCCTTAGCATTCAGAGTACGATACTTGCGACCCGCTGCTATCAGTTTCTCTTTGACGGCACGGTGTCTTAGATGCACGACAATGGGGCGTGCGCGGGCAGCATTCACAGCGCGCCGAGGTTGGACCCGGTGTGCGAAATCGATATCAGTCTGCTGAAAAGGAGCCCCAATATGCTGCGAGAGTTTCAATACGATTTGTTTAGTATCTTCGGCCTTATTCTCAGGAATCCCTGTTATCTCTATATTCTGCATTCGTGTCCACTGTTGTTGTCTCAAGTTTTCGTCTTCCAATGCTTTAATCCTTGCTGCTTGTGCAGTGACACTATTTTTTAGACTTTTATTTTCTTCTCTTATAGATTTCAATTCAGAAGTGGTCGTTGCAAGCAGCTTTTCTAGTTCTACGAGCTCTTTGCGAAAATCCTCATATTGCCCACTAATAAACATTGAAGACTCCTGATATCCGGAACACTGGTTTTTTATTGTGGTTAACTGATCTGATAATTCCTTCAGGCTTGATTGAATAACAATTCTTAATTCTTGGCTTTCAGCCTCCATGACATCCTTCAACTTTTTTTCCGTTATGTAGTCAAAGGTTAAATCAGATTTTTTACGCAACGTTACATTCAAGTTATCTGCGTTATCGAGAACTGCCGACTCTGTCTGGTGCGATGGGCGTATAGGTGTGTTTGTGTTATCCTTCTTAGGTATTTTACTTTTACATTCCAGGCATCTCCAATTACGCTTATTCTCATCATTTAACGCTCTATAGCGCTGTGGTGAGATATTAGCGCATTGAAGGTCATACTTCTGTTTACAACCAAGGCAGGTCATGTATCTTTTATCAGATATTAATGCTCTGCAAGCTCCACAGAATTGTTTATCCATTTTAGGCGCAATAGAACACTCTAAAAACAACTTTTAAAATTTTCTAGAAAAAGTTTGTTAACTAGTATGTGCTAATTATTTTATCCAGGCGCTAAAAGATTAGCAAGTAAATATTGCCGTACTACGTCACAGCGAGCGAATTGCGAGTTGTGGTAGGTCCGGGAGATTGAAGATATAAGATTTTATAAATATTAAAATGCTTCTTACTCCACAATTTCTTGATGTTTTATTGTAGTAATTACACAGACACAATCACCGTCATATAAGGTTCACACACGTATGTACTAGTCGCAATGTTTCGCACTATAAACAGATATTTTGAATTTTAAATAGCCACAAAATTCAAACGATGTTTTATCTTCAACTGCCCTCGTTCGTAGTGATAAGTGTGCGGCCCTCCATGTTGAAAGGGGAAGGGTTGCTAACTCTGAGAGCATAGACTTATCTATGCCCATCAACTTAAGGACCCTTTCCGAGGCTGAAACATACTGATACCTGGATGTGTCATAGAAAATCGGAGTCAATGAGGCTGGTATGAAACAGTCAACTTGCGACGTGTTTTATGCTCGCTTGACCA
Source organism: Parnassius apollo (assembly GCA_907164705.1). Taxonomy (NCBI): domain Eukaryota; kingdom Metazoa; phylum Arthropoda; class Insecta; order Lepidoptera; family Papilionidae; genus Parnassius; species Parnassius apollo. The sequence goes on from CAJQZP010001331.1 coordinate 8,145,432, forward strand.
AAGTACTCAACAGCCTTTAGTCTGGTGTGAATAAGACACACGCATATAACGGTTGGGTCATGCCTGTCCTCATGTATACCTTTGGCATACTCAGATGGTCTCAGACTGAACTTTACGCCCTGGATAGAAAAGTCCGCACTACTATGACGTCCCATAGGATGCATCATCGGAGATCGTCGGTATTGAGGCTGTACTTGTCGCGAAAGCATGGTGGGCATGGCTTTTTGAGCGTGCTCTCCATGCATAATCGCGAAGAGAACAGCCTCCGTAATTACTTCCTGGCGAGATCGGATGATCCATTCTATAAGGACGTCATTTTTGTGATAAAGGACTTACCCCTCTATTCTTAGCCAACGAGCAATGGTAAGACCCGGCAGTGCAGAGCATTTTCGACCGGGAGACCGTATGGAAGGAGAAGGAGCTCCACAGGAGGTTCTGCAAAGCTCTACATGAGCCTTTCGTAGACACCATAGACTCCCTCCACTGGCTACGCTTTGGTGACTTCTTCTGGGAAACCGAGGGTTTGTCTGTGCAATACAGGATCAGATTATTAAGACCAACAACTATCGGAGATACGTCCTAAAGGATGGCACCGTCGACATCTGTCGAGCTTGTCGCCATCTCGGTGACTTAGGCATATCATGTTTTCATGTGTTCAGCGCTTTATAACTCTGAGCACTTGCACGGGCACAACCTAGTATCCGGAATTCTAACCAGGAGCTCGCTCTGAAATACGGTCTCGTGGACCGGAAATTGTCGTATTACAAATACTTTCTGGAAGCTCTACTGGGACCGGTCCATCATCACAGACAGGACTATTCTTGCGAATAAGCCTGATATTGTGCTGATGGACTGGGTACAGTCAAGGATATTTTTGGTCAACATTAACATCTGTATGACGAGAACCTCGTGAAAGCCGAATCAGATAAGCGAACAAAATATCTGGACCTGACTCACGAGGTGACGGATATGTAGGGTGGTCTGCCGACTGAAATTATTCCTGTACTCGTTTCTGCAAACGGGCTTATCCCAGTCAGCCTCTCGGGTCATCTGAGGTGGCTGGGAATCCGTGACGGACCGCTCCAGGCTCAAATGCAGAAGGCGGTGCTCCTCGATACCGCTCGCATTGTCCACCGGTTTCTTTCCCTTTCCCTCTAACCCTCGGTCGTTTGGTCTCCATCTGGTTGCGCTTTTATTTACCTATGTATTATTTATTTATTTATGTTGGTATATGAAATATATGCTTTTGTAAATTTATCATTTCATTTTATATATTTATTCAACCCAACCAGATGAGAACACACTACTAATACCCCACAATAATGATAATAAATCAATAATAATTTATAATTTATATTTGTAGTAATTTATAATAATTAAAATTATAAAAAACATTATTTATTTATTAATTAATAATAATAATTTCATTGTTTTCTTTTTTTTCTTTGAATGATATAATCTTTTCAAACTGGTGCATAACATGCGACTTTTATTGAGACAATTTAGCGATAGCAGCTCTTCACTTTTTTTGTACATATTTCTGGGGCACTATTTTCTACAGCGATCATTCTCCTGTTCTCTAACCTCCATGATCCCTGCCATGGAGTATAGTGATAAGGAGGACAATCTCCCATAGGAAAATAGTTGAAAATATATCCATCTGTAAGCAGTAAATAACAGTTCAAAAACTCTCCACAACAGCGCTCGAGTAGCTGCAGGGTATGATAAATCGCTGTTAAATACGTAAAGAGTGGTTTTGAAAATAAAAATTTTGAAAGCAGTAAAATAATTATTGTAAAAGAATTATGGTGAAAGTCTGTGCAATAAAAAAAATTATAAAAAGTTCTTTAAAATTTAGACCGTAGCTACAGTGGCGCCAACCTTATTTAGCGCTTTCCTACGGACAAATTTTTTATACAGAGTCTGTACTCTACACTCCATAGTCCCAGCCATGGAGGCTAGAGAACAGGAGAACGATCGCTACGTCCTAAAGCATAGCCCGCCTGTCTCTGAAAATTTGTAGAATTTATAGCCGCGCTGCCATCGTCGGTAAGTACCTAGTATCTGCGAAGTATTTTTTAATTATTGACAAAAAGAAACATTATAAAATGGTGAAATATTATTAAAATAATTATATATAGGTTTATAATATTTCAAATTATAAAGACATAATTTATTTTTTAATAAATAATAATAATAATAAATTATAATAATGACAAAACCACTACGTCAGCGCAGTCAGTCAGCACCTTGCCAAGAGGTGTTAGTGCCGTGCCTCGGCAAAAATTGAAGGTGCAAAGGCCCGCTTGTGCACATGGCTCCACCATGAAACTGCACCGGGTCTGGGCGGAGGCGCTGGACGCGACAGCATGCGAACCGCCAGCCGAACGAGAGGTGCTGCACGGCCACCCATCAGTCGCTCGCATCCATTATCCCCACCAGCTGGCTTGGTGTCGGCAGGGTCTTCGCGGGTCCTGCAATCGGCACCCGCCACTGGTGGAGTACGCAGCATGCGATGGACAATCAAAATGAATACTAACGAATTGCGGGCGTATTTTAGGGCGAAAGGGGGAGAAGTTGGAGGTTTGGCATATCGGGCTAGGATGCATCGTCTTTTTGTTGAGCTGGAGCCATCCTTAACCGTCACAGAGCAAAACCTGGCAGACCGAGTTCGATATCTCTTGCGCTCAAATATATTTGATGTCGCCTAACTCGAACGGCTACGACGTGAGGCTGTTCCGTCATTGGATGAAAATGCTACGGCTAAGGATGCGGCGCCACAAATTGCAGCACAACCTGCAAACGTGGATGCCGCCGTCAACACCCTGTTGTGGTTGATTCAAACAATGATGGAATAGTCGCCCAGGAACTGGAATTAGAGCATATGAGGAGTACATTGGAAGAGGCGATTGTGGAAACGCGTAGTACGCCTCTCGAAAATCGACCGCGACTTCCCCGCATAGCCCTAAGCAAGCGGAATCGGGCTGTCGTGAGGGCTCTAAACCCAATGCTGGTAACCTATTTGGAAGCCAGCCGGGACCTTTGCGAGACTAACTCAATTCTTTTTGGCGCAGCACTGGCAATATGCCGTATTATAGGCGCCAAACTTTCCACGGCTGGACGCGCTACTGGACAAAGTAGCGCTATCCCAGCCTGGAGAATAAGAATTGAAGAACGTATCGCAAAGGCTAGGGTCCTCATCGGCGGACTGGTATGCTTCAGGTCAGGCAACAACAGGCCGAGGATTGTGCGCATCGTCAGGATGGCATTTGCTGGGACAAATGTCAGTTTGTCCCAGCCGGATATAATGCAAAAACTTACGAAGCGCATAGACCACCTGAAGCAGAGAATCGCTGCTTGGGGAAAGCGGATTCGGCGATATACCGAGAGGTAGACACGGTTTAACCAGAATCGTCTCTTCCAGAGTGATCAGAAGAGGCTCTATAAATCATTGGAACGACCAATGGTAAGTGGAACGGGCTCAGCACCGAATCAGACCGACACTGTCGCATTCTGGCGCGGCCTGTGGTCAGAGCCCGTAAACCACAGCGAGGACCCTTGGACGGAAGTTGTGGCGGGTCAGTGTGCGAGTATTACGCCCATGGACCCCGTCATCATAACGCCGGATGACGTAGCTGAGGTGGTCCGTAGAGCCCCGTACTGGAAAAGTCCGGGACTCGACGGGCTGCATCACTACTGGCTTAAGGGGTTCATGGTGTGTCACGCTGTGCTCGCCCGTCAGTTTCAAGAGGCTCTCAACCAGAAGTCGCTCCCTAGCCTCTTCACTACTGGGATCATTCATTTGGTTCCTAAAGACCAGGTTACCACAGACCCGAGCAAATGCCGCCCCTTCACGTGTCTACCGACCATATACAAGACACTAACATCCATTTTGAGCGCGAGAATTACTCGTCACCTGGACTCAAATCAGGTGGCGGCGAAACTGGAACAAGTCTGACGGGAGGAATCTCCTGGACAGGACTTCGGTTCCCCATCATGGAGGCAGCTAAATTACTTACAGACTTCCTCGAGCAGTGTATGGGGCAGTGGAGTACGATCCTCTGTCATCTAGGCGAGCGGATGACAGCTGCGGAAAGCCGCATAAGGATAAGAAGGGGTATATTCCAGGGCGACTGTCTGAGTCCAATCTGGTTCTGCCTCTCTTTGAACCCTTTCAGTACTTTACTGGAGGGCTCCGGGAGGGCATTTCAGCTTCGGAAAGGAGGTACAAAATTGACCCACCTTTTCTATATGGATGACCTCAAATTATTCGCCTCCAGTCGCTCCTATCTTATGGAATTGCTAAACATCACCTGTGAATTAGGCAATTCTATTAGAATGGAGCTGGGGACGGTTAAGTGTGCGGTCCTCCATGTTGAAAGGGGAAGGGTTGCTAACTCTGAGGGCATAGACTTATCTATGCCCGTCAACTTAAGGACTCTTTCCGAGGCTGAAACATACCGATACCAGGGTATGTCACAGAACATCGGTATTGATGAGGCTGGTATGAATCAGTCAGTTTACGACGTGTTTTATGCACGCTTGACCAAAGTGCTTAACAGCCTTTTGTCCGGTGTGAATAAGACACACGCATGTAACGGCTGGGTCATGCCTGTCCTCATGTATACCTTTGACATACTCAGGTGGAGTCAGACTGAACTTAACGCCCTGGATAGAAAAGTCCGCACTACTATGACGTCCCATAGGATGCATCATCCGAGATCGTCGGTAATGAGGCTGTACTTGCCGCGAAAGCATGGTGGTCGTGGCTTCCTGAGCGCGCTCATCATGCATAATAGCGAAGTGTGCAGCCTCCGTCATTACTTCCTGACGAGATCGGATGATCCATTCTATAAGGACGTCATTTCTAGTGATAAAGGACTTACCTCTCTATCCTTAGCCAACGAGCAATGGCAAGACCCGGCAGTACAGAGCATTTCAGACCCGGAGACCGTATGGAAGGAGAAGGAGCTCCACGGGAGGTACTACAGGGCTTTACATGAGCCCCACGTAGATACAGCCGCCTCCCTTAACTGGCTACGTTTCGGTGACCTCTTCGGGGGAACCAAGGGTTTTGTTTGTGCAATACAGGATCAGGTTATTAAGACCAATAACTATCGGAGATACATCCTAAAGGATGGCACTGTCGACGTCTGTCGAGCTTGTCGCCATCCCGGGGAGTCACTTAGGCATGTCATCTCCGGTTGTTCGGCGCTTTCTAACTCTGAGTACTTGCACAGACACAACCTAGTAGCCAGAATTCTACACCAGGAGCTTGCTCTGAAATACGGCCTCGTGGATCGGAAATTGCCGTATTATAAGTATTGATCATGAAAATGATCGCGCCAGGCTTTTTTGGGACCGAGCCATCATGACAGACAGGACTATTCTTGCGAATAAGCCTGATATTGTGCTGATGGACCGGGCACAGTCAAGGATATTTTTGGTCTACATTACCATTCCGTATGACGAGAATCTCGTGAAAGCCGAAACAGATAAGCAAACAAAATACCTAGACCTGGCTCACGAGGTGACCGACATGTGGGGTGGACTGCGGACCGAAATTATTCCTGTAGTCGTCTCTGCAAACGGGCTAATCCCAGTCAGCCTCTCGGATCATCTGAGGCGGCTGGGACTACGTGGCGGACCGCTCTAGGCTCAAATGCAGAAGGTGATGCTCCTCGATACAGCCCGCATCGTCCGCCGGTTTCTTTCCCTTTCCCCCTAACCCTCGGCCGTTTGGTCTCCCCTGCCGAGGGCTTCCATCTGGTTGGATCTTATTTATTTATGTATTTTTGTATTTATATTATTTTTGTATATTTATCTTTTCATTTTAATTTATAATTATATATTTATAGAACCCAACCAGATGAGAAAATTATATAGATACCCAAAAAAAAAATTATAATAATTTCGTTATTTTTATTTTTTTCTTTGAATGATATTATAATCATTTCAAACTAGCGCACAACAGCCCGCGTTTATTGAGACAACTTAGCAATCGCAACGCCTCACTTATTTTGTCCATATTTCTGGGACACTATTTTCTACAGCCACGGAGGTTAGAGAACATGAGAACGATCGCTACGTACTAAAATATAGCCCACCTGTCCTTGAAAATTTGTAGAATTTATAGCAGCGCTAACGTCGGTGAGTAGTGGCTGCGAAGTTAGCTGTTTATGAGTACAAGTAGATGAAGTTAGTTGAAAAATGTACAAATTTTCTATGCGGCATTGATGAGAAAATTTTAATGCTCCGTAATTTTTTAATTTTTGACAAAAAGAAACATTAAAAATAGAGAAATATTTTATTGTGCAAGTGGTTTAGCATCTGATCGGAAAAATAGACTGAAAATGACTTTTATTGACCGAAATTAGCGATCGCAGCGCCTCACTTATGGTGTCCATATTTCTGGGACACTATTTTCCACGCTGATCGTTCTCCTGTTCTCTACGGTGAACTCGTTGCTTTACGGCAGTTAGTGGGTGACTATAACAATTGATAGGCTATCAACTACAAACCGAAAACCACACCTCTAAAGACTGAGGAGAAACGTTACGCAGTATACCTACTGGCTCTTACTGTGATACCAGCAATGGGTACTCTGTCTTTTAAGACGAAATTTACTTAATTTCCCCTTAATTTCCTTAACGGTCCCCAAGACCAAAGGAGCTCCACAGCTTTATAACAAATTAAAATTGTTGTTGTCCAAGACTTGGGTTTATCGTGTATTAAAAATAAAATAAAGAAACAATAAATGTTTAAGCCGAGGTTGAACAAGTTGATTTTTCTTTCTACTAGAAAGCCGCGAGCTCGTTTTAATTCTTTAAAACGTTCAAAGGCGGCCTGTATTGTAGATGACTCCATCCTTCCTACATTTTTAGTAAAATACTATACTGGCAATTGTATCATTTCAATATACGTACTGAAACAGGATAGTGTTAATATTAGAAAAATTAATATTTAACTGTTTCGAGTACTGACCTTTGTAGTTATTTTTGGCTTTAACCAATTTTACAGTTATCCTACGAATAACGTGTAAAACGAATTGTGTAAAGCACAAAATGTGAGACGCGTTAGTTCAGTCGGGACAGGAGGTTAATATTTCTTCGTTTATTATTATTATTTTAAATAAAGTTTTTCCTTGTATTACATAAATTGAAATTCTCGTATACAACTTGTATACAATATTATTATATGTTATGTATCGTACTGATATCTTTAGAAGAGTAACATCCTTCATTTGTTTTTATTTATTACAAAGACAATAGCAGAAAGTGAGAAAGTTAAAAAATACTTTTTTAACAATGACAGTCATTAGCTGATAATCAGCGAATGTGATTCTGTTTACTTAAATTACAGGATGACAAGAGCAGAAGGAAGAGATGAGTGTGGCATACGTGTACAGAACACATCATTGAATAACAAAACTACAACACTGAGTGGAGAAGAAAACGAGAAGAATATGCAGTACTCAAGAGCTGAATATTCATTCTTCGATTCAAAATCTAGCCGGTTGCTCAGTTTCGAAAACTGGCTTCTCGTTATGCGACAGAAACCTGAAGATCTTGCAGAAGCCAGTTTCTTTTATACTGGCCATGCAGACAGGACCAAGTGTTTCCATTGTGGTGGTGGTTTAAAAGATTGGGAAGATGATGATGATCCTTGGCAGCAGCATGTTCAGTGGTTTAGTCAGTGTGCTTATGTAAAATTTAAACTCGAACAGAGTTTTGTATTCGATTAAATACAATATTTATAAAGAAATAAAAAATAATATATTGCATACAATTTGTTTTATTTAATTTTATAACGTTTCACATAGTTACATACACACAAAATGCATTACACATAACTCATAAAATCTAAACCACAACACATATAACCTTAACTACTATAGTCTACAGTAACATTTCTGTTTTTATCTATCTCAATAATATTATCAAACTCAGCATAAACTTTACAGTTAATTGTTTTTATTAGTGAGGATTCAAATCGTACTTCTAATCTTACACTACCATGCTTTATGAGATTCCAATGAGCTGATGAGTTGGCTGATAAATCAGGAGTTAAGTCAAATGCTAATAGACAGTAACCTTTGGCATACTGTTCACAAGAGATTCCATTTCCTTCGTTAAAAAAGTGAATACCAGTTCCCGAGAATAGAGTATGATATGCTGATGTGAATATACTATTATTAAAAGATGGTTGCAAAGCTTTTGAAGGTATTTGTTGACCATCAATATATAGGCTGAAAGAATTAATACCTTAATTTTTAAAGTTAAATGGATTTTTAGTAAGGGAACCATTAAATGCAGAATTGTTCACAAATCCAATTATACATCTTTTGGGTACCTGTCCTAAAAATATATTATCAAGAGTTTTTCCTTGAACACCCGATGGAATTGTTAAAAATTTTACTTCAGCTCGAGTAATAGGATATTTAGCAGTGGTAGAAGCTAAAACTTTTTGATGTGCGAGTATTACACTTGGATTAATTCATGCTCGTCGAACAATAAGAGTTGCATCCGTAATGAAAACTTTAAACTATACGTCGTTTGACCCAGCAATTAAATTAAAACTCTCTCTTGATCGAACCAATTTAACACTCATTTCAACACCATTAATTAAAAATTTATCTTGGTTGAAAATGTCACCGTGAAGATGACCAATCATTTCTATTTCCTTACTTTCACTAATCAATTCCTGTCTTTTAACAAATCCTATGTTTTTACCATCCGTAGAATTCATTTTTCCTGCTGTATCATCATACCAAAGACTACAAGTAAGATGAGATTGTTTAGCAGCAGGAGCATAGTTTAAAAGGGTTTCCATATATGCTCGATAAGCATAGGTATTATTAGGTGGTGATACAAGTTTCTGGTTTAAATAAACATCAAGTTGACTAAAAAGTGAATGCAGCCAATTATTTACAGGTGCTACTATTGTAGTAGATATCAAGTTAGTTGAATCTTGATTTAATACTTTTGCTTTTATGTGGAGTAATGTATGAGACAAATCTATGTAGTCATCGCCTGTCCCAGGAACTTGAAACTCGATAGGTCCATCATCACCAAGAGATGAAATTGGTTTATAATGAATCCACAATCCATTTTCAATGCTAGTTTGTGTAGACTGTAGTGCAAACAAATCCAATTCTGACTTAACGCACTCACAAGAATGATTATGAAGGAAAGACATATTTAATTTGAAAATATATCTTTGATATTTTTTGGTTTTAGACCAAGTTTTTTCGCAGCTTTCACTTTAGCAGTTAATGGTGGAATGAACGAGGTCAATCGTTTTCTTTTAGTTTTATACCCAGATCCTGTCATGTTAAATTGATCAATTTTCTCATCAGCCTTTCGTTTTAAATTCGTACTAACTTCCTTTAGACGATCTTTTATTGAGGCTTCCATAGGACGCGTTTGAACCATATCCGATAAAAGTCCTACTCCAGCGTCTAATGCCTCCTTGCCAATCACTCGAGCACCACTTGAATGTAAAGGTAAAACTGATCTAAATAACCCCCCTAAGAAGCTGCCAATACCATGACCGCGTTGATATGGTGAACCCTTATAAATTACTCCAACTCCTGACCTAGCTTGATGTGGTGGTGGTGGTGTTCATATGGACATTTATGATGATCACGAAGAGAATTCATTATTATAATTTTCGGAAATGTAGTTTAATACACACGGTTCCAAACTGGAATGGTATTTTTTGTCCTGTGCTCGAGCTTATAACTATTCCAGCGTATCGAACTTTCTTCGCATAACAGGTAAGTAGTGAGGTTGAGAGAAAACGTGCATTTTATTTGCACCATAAATGTATTTTGTAGGATCTAATGAAATGACTCTTAGTAAAGGAGTCATAACATCACCCACAATCTGAGGATCGATAATGTCGCAATATAGAAAGAGTTGAGATGGTAACCCTAAGTGTAAATTAGCAGGACACTTTCCGAAATTTCTCTCTAGGAGATTTTATTTGGTTCATAACCTAGTTGTAAACTTAATTTGGGTGATAATGTTACGGATGTTATATTTTTATCCAAAACAGAAATAGACACAAATTTTGTTATCTCATCATAGCGAAATTTCAAGTTCTCTCCGATACTATTTAACACTCTTAAAATATGCTCAATGTTATCATAGTTGGTAGCTGGAATATGTTTTTTTGTAGTACACTATGGATGGTTTATCTTCATTAGGCATTAATATAGATTTTGTAATGTATATAACATTTTCATGATCTTGAACAGTAAACATGGTACATGGATATTGAAACTCGATAACTCCAACCGACCATTCACCTTCTAATTTAATAGCTTTTGGTAATTTCGTTGAAAAATTTGTGGTCTTGTTATCAGGAAAGTATTCCATGGAACTATTGCTGAGCAAAGTTAAATAAAAACTTTCTTTATTCATATTTCTTTTAAACTAGAAGCTAAAATCCAACTGTTAAATTTATCTGGATAACCTTTCCACTTCACTAATACTTCTTTTCTGTTACCTGATTAACGAGTGTCAATTATTTTATCTATTTTATATTGTGAGGTGGGGTTGTAAGTAATTTTCTGTAATTCCCTTTCATAAAAAGTACCAACTATTGGTTCATTTTGTAAATCTGTTATTGTATAAACAACCCATGGAGATCTATCAATTATTGAAGATATAATAAATATTTCATCACTCCAATTTGATTCATATCCTTTTTGGAAAACATGTTTATATTTAGTTATTCGAACATAATCATCCACATTGAAATTTGGTTTAGGATTTTCTAAAGAAAGTTTGTTTGACCGTCTATCATAAAGATTAGTTCAAACTGCCATAATATTGTCAGAATTTACATCACATGGGCACATCTTAATACTAGAGTGAAAGCTGTGATTATAAGAGTATATTAAATCTTGTAAAACATCTATATATCTATAAGTATTATTATGAGTGAAATAACGCCACATTTTCATTTTTAGTGTTCTTTGAAATCGTTCAACAATACTGGCCTTAATGTCAGGATTGTTAGTGGTATAGTAATTAATCTTTTTGGATTTAAAGTATTTTTGTACATCTTTTGAAACAAATTCTGTACCTTTATCAGATTGTATGTGAGTAGGTGTTAAATTACTTTCAGTAAATATACTTTCAAAACATTCTTTAGTTGTTTCTGAGTTTTTCTTTTTCATTGGTCTTGCAAAAGCATATTTACTAAATACATCAATAACACAAAGTATATATTTGAAACCATCATTATATTGAGAATAAGTTCGCATATCACTTAAATCAGCTTGCCACAGTTCATTAATATTTGATAGAATGTACCTATTACGCGGGAATTTTTTTCCTTTACTTGATTTTTATTCATTTTACCCTTCATGGCTTTTGATAATTTATCAATACTACCAAAACCAGCGGGATTAGATGGATCATAATAAATCCTGTTAATTTCTTCTAGTACGGGGTCCATTTTTCCCACTCAAACCTTTTACGTATTTTAGTTGCAGACTTTTTATCTTTACTGCTCGGTGTAGAAAACTCTTGAACTTCAATCTCAGAGGGTTTGTTCAAATCTTTTGCTTGAAGTTGGTTAATAAACTCACATCTCTTTGGATTTCCAATATAAGTAAGTGGTACTTTAATATCTTTTAATGCTTCAGCAAATCTATCCCACCCTACTGGATCACTTCTTTTAAGGGTCTTAGTGAATCATTTATTAAATCAACTATATTACTTCCAGGATTTTTTTCATTATCAATTATGACTGTACCTTCATTATCCCAATCTATTTTACTTTTACTTGTTTCAACTAAGTTTTATAATAACTGTCCTTTTTTTATTATAAGTTTTTGGTATTAAACTGAGTATTTGAGCTGGTGTGTAAAGTGGATTTTCATCATTTTCTTTACTTTTAATGGATGGATTCTCCTCCAACAAAGATTCAGCATCAACTGAAGTTTTTAGATCTCTATCTTTATTTTTAAAACCAATTTTAGACTCATTTGAATCTTCATTAGATGTATCAGAATAAATTGGTAATCTGAGTGGTTGACGATCCCCTTCGGTAAAATGAAAGTATCTTTGCAGTGTTTTTAAATATAACATCCATTTCTTTCGGTCTTCTGTCTTACTATTCATAATATTTTGCATTTCAATATTCAATCGAGATAAATTACTATTAACCTTATTTTCTTGTTTTAATTTTTCAATCAATCCAGGTTCGAAAAGTATCATTTTCTTTGCATTTTCCATGTTAACTGGTTAGTCCACTCACTAATCCACTCAATATTGCACCTAATATTATTGGCAAGAAAGCCCCTCATTTTTGTATAATTATATTTTTTCTTAGTTAATGTTCATTTACGCACTAGTTGACGGAGTATATTTTTGTGTTTATTCAATTTTTGTTTATCTTGATCTTTAAGAGGTACTTTTCCTTGTAAAACGTTATGAATACACTCACAAATACAGTTAATTTCTTCTTCATCACATGTTTTAAGTAATGCTCTTTGATATTTTGATTTAAGCGTATGCAAAGCGTTTAGCAAATGTTTATGCGTTGTGAGTCGACGATGCATCATTTAGCAATGATTTGAATTGTTTGATTCTTGGTGTATTGGAACTCTTTTGTGGGGACGTAGACTGTACAGAAACCATTAAATGGGAAGACATTTGTCTTGATACGACAAAAATCATTGGTATTCTGTTTTAAATCTACCATTAAATATCCACGCGCCTCTAGAGTTGCATCCCTGTAGGCATCTTCAATGAATTTTGGATTATCTGGTGATACTTGTCGCGCTTAATATCTTATTTGAGTTTTATCTCGAGGGTTTTTAAAATATATTAATTAACTTGAATTTAAAGATATGTCTCTTTGCCCTTTACCCTGATGAAATAAATTTTGTGTTAAATAAAATACACTAAGATTTCTGTGATGACTACCTTTTGTAAATATATCCACAATTCTTCCATCGGACTCTCTCATTAGATCGAGATGTGGGTTTTCACCATCAAACATATTAAGATTTGGAATTCCTTGATGATAGTTAACATTTGGTAAATTATATAAAGGTTGCATTTCATCAAAGCACCATGTGATCTGATTAAAATCACAATTACATATTTCTGTAACCGATTTTATGAAATTTGTTACAAAATTTGACTTCCCACATCCACTTGGTCCTGCAACAATAGCAGTAAACGGATGGATAAAGTGAAACATTACACACGTCTAAAGTTCTAAGGGGTGAAATAAAAAATGAAAGTGTTGGTGTAAACAATTAATATATATTGAAAAAATTATATAAAACAGAATGATCTGTATACTATTTCTAAGACAATTAGTACATCATAATTTTATAATCATCTCAACCTCAAATAAATACACACACACACGCAAATATAAAGAACAATTAACTTAAATTATTTACAATAAAACAATGATTAAATATGTAATAAACTCTACGTCATATACTATTATCATTATTTTACAATCAATACAAATTTTATTTACATGTAGACATAAAAGTAAAAACTATCAACACTTAGCGCAGTTTATAATGACCCCAAGCTAATGTTTCAATATTATCTAAAATATGCCTCTTTGTGTCATTATATGATAAACCAATTTTATTTAATTTTTGTGTAAAAATTGTGTGTTTAATTGATTTAAATCTAAGCATACTATAATATTACACATTTTTATTAAATAGAGAAGACTCATATTTTTAGTGATACATTTATTTACCCCTTTTGCCTTGGCTATAGTCTTATGCTCTAAGTTAAAAGCGTACATTTTGGATCGTAAACCCACAAATTCTTTCATGATTTTACCATTATTTTCATCTTTAAAAAAACCTAATTTTTTTTTATTTAATTTTGGATATTCAAAAATATTATTTGTATCATAAGCTGAGGTATCAAAGTATGATGAAAGGTCAGGTTTTATATCAGTGTAAAAATCATCTGTAAATATATGATATATTAAACTATCCGTATCTGTATACAATAATTTGATTTTACTAAACTTTTTAACCATATAGTTATAATGAAATTATACATTAATGTTTTTGAAATATCTAAAATGAAAAACCCTAAATAAATTGGTTTGTTATATATTAACTTTGTTTTTCGCAACTGAACTGCAACTAGGTTTTCCGAAAATACTGAAAGACTATGAAATTGTGGTTTAGCGATTAGATCTTGAGCACCTAAAGCTTTGCCCTGGTTATCCCAGTGTGTAACTAATTTTATGTTAACCCTTTTTTCAATATTCTCCATAGTCTTACCGAAGACTGAATTATTCATTAATTTATAAAAATCTTTTTCGAAATCTGATTTTGCTAACGTTCTTAATTTTGTGTTTAGATCTATGTACATCTTCAACCAGGGAGACTGTTTAAATTTTAAAACTCTATGAATTTTAGTTAATTTAACCCCCATTTCTATGCACTGCTTTAAATTTCTGTAATGAATTACATATTTATCTTTATTATTTAAATTTTGGACTAGTTTATTCTCATTAATATTACCTGCACAAATGTTTTCTGGACATAAAGGAAAGTCCGAATGTAAATCATGAAGTTCATCTGGATATTCCAAATCAACTTCTAAAATAAAACCGAAGTCCGATGTCTCAGACACATTAAATTCTGTATTCGGATTTACCCATTCGAATCCACCAGTAGGAAGATATTGAGACATAGCCCAACCATATAAATTGTTGGCATCAAAATATGTGATGTATGAATTTGGTTTCCCTGCATCATAATCCCCCATGTATTTGTTATTAGCTCTAGCATAACGATTACTACATTGAGATACACCACCCCTGATACCTGATCTAATAAATGCAATTTTCTCATAATCTGTTAAAAGTTCTAATTCTATTTTTGTATATTTTAACATTGCATCCCAACTTAAACCGGGTGCTGTGTAATAATGGGCAGGGTCTAAATCATAAGTATTAATACATAACTTTCTAAAGTTTTCAAATACATCGGATAAAAGTAAAACGTCTGTTTTTAAATACAGGTTTGAATAATCTAGCATATTATAACACCCAAAGTGTTCCCAAACATCTATAGCATGATTGTAATCATCATTTGAAATATGGGAATCTGTGAGCGAGCTATAAATTTTTTTTTGTTCAGGGAGCGATGTTAGGCTTAAACTATCATAATTAGTCATAAGTTCATATATATAAACGCCTTTCCGTTTTAAACGAAAGAAATCTTCATCATTAGGATAATTTCTACGTAATTCTTGAAATTGATCATTACTGAGATTTTTCGCTAATTCTTCTAATTTACATGATAAAAACTTAAATGAATCTATAAATCTCAATATAATTTCGTGGTTATTCATTTTTAATTTTTTGGAAAAGGATATATATTTTTCTTTATTTTGAGGGATATCTCCGACTTCACCATCACAAAAGTTTAACGCGTGAGCAATAAAATGAGCATCATAGTGACTAAGGTTGTGTAAAAATATTGGTATATAACGAGGTGTTCTGAACTTCGAGCTACATGATTCATGAGCAACACCTATAAAACTACCGGTGTACCAATCAAAATCATAAAAATGTTCTGCTAACTCTGTTTCACAAATATGACAAATGGTTGCATTTGAAATTTGGTTTTTGTCTTCATTTGTTAGTGGAAGTGGAGGATATTTTTGAAGTCTATTTATTTCTTTTAGATTATTAGATAAACTTTCCATAAACACTTGTGCACAGATGGGTCCGCAATATGTTACATATTTTGATAATTTATCATCATATGAACATTTTATATAATAACCAAAACTATGTACTTCATGTATTTGAATATTGTGTGTGAAAGGTTTAGAAGGATCGTTAGAACGTGATTCTATTGGTTTTAAAAATGCTTCAAAATCAGGATAAACTACGAATGGTATCTTTAACTTTTTTTCATAACTATCAAATTTAATTTTATCATTTGAAATGGGTTGACCAAACCAATTCTTTTTTTTTAAGTTTCACTGTTTGGTAATTCTGTACAAATGTGGGTACAATCATATTGTTCATGGTTATTTAATCTCTCCTGAGATGGAAAATGAAGTAGACATGCTTCGCAAATGTACATAATGTGACCGTCTTTTGAAATTTGTTTACTAACTAACTGCGATAAATTTTTTATTTAACAATAATGATTTTTTGTATCCTTGGAAAAAAATAATAAATTGATATGTCTATCTTTACGACACTTTGTTAAAAATAATGGACCTACTATAGAATTACATCGTTTTTCTTTATTATATTCTAACCCAAAAACATTAATACTAATATCATTTAATTTCTCTACTTTAGCTATGTCAGAAATTTTAACTGGAAAGGAAATACCATCAAATTTAAGTTTATTTGCATGTTTAACGTACGATTGTACCCTATCCGCGTTTTTGTTTACGGGATATAACGCCGAAAGTAACGCCCATTTAAAACAAAAATAATCCTTGCTTTTTACGTTTATAACAGCCATTTTTTAATTTTATGTCACGAGGATCTATGTATGAAGTACCGCGTAGGGGGTTAAATTTATTAACATTCATGTCTATAGATTTTATGTTTTTTAGACTCCATCCACTATCTTTTTTTTAAATGCACTAATTTTAGTAGTAATTGTATCATTTAAAGATGAAAAAAAATTAAGTCATCTCCTTGACAAATAATATAGTTAAGCGTTTGAAAATCGAACGTATTATGAATATCTTTAGTTTGTTGAACAAAATCAGCATGCCATATGAAGTTTACTTTAAAAATTATGTGTTGATGAATACACTCTTGTATTAAAAATAAAATATCATCTTTAATAGAATTTAAAAATAGTTCAGGAGTTTCAAAATTTACCAATGTCGAACTATCTACTCTACTCTTGATTTTATAAGTTAAAATCCTATTTCCAAAAGCAAGCTTTATAAAGATTCAATAACACTAACGTTTGATAAAGAATTATGTGAATTTAAAGATTATTTTTGTGAACATTACTTTTAAAATGATTAGCTAAATACCGTTTCTTGATAAATATATGACACGTTAGACATTCCACTTGATCATCGTTACTGATACTGTTCCCTGCAGAGGTAGGCGCTTCTGCTTCCGTTGTTGGTTTTTTGATGATCTTGGGTTCTTTGCTGCTCGTTCGCTTCGTTCCTCTTTCAAGTTGTAGTGGTTGACTACTAAACTGTTTAAATTTATTAAAAACTGTATAAGAGAATGTGTAAATTATGATCGAAATGAATGTTTATTTAACTTACTTAAACTGTGCTTCAACCATCGCACAGTGATTATACAACTCATCATCATACGATGAATCGAACAGTTGATCCTTCTCCATTTCATCACAAACTTTAGACAACTCCTGATTTAATTCGCTGTTGAATAGTTCCGTATTCTCTTCCATGGTTGTGGAGAAGAAAGCACTGGTGCACACTTCACTGTTGGTAGACAAACTGATACCCAAATTTCAAATAATGTCCGATATTTATAATCTAGCAAAGGATTAGAAATAGAATATAATGATTACACAGAAGTAATTTAAGTAAACAGAATCACATTCACTAATGATCAGCTAATGACTGTCATTGTTAAAAAAGTATTTTTTAAATTTTTCACTTTCTGCTATTGTCTTTGTAATATTGTATACGAGGGCGTTTGTGTTGTCGTAGATGCTATCCTTATACTAATAACTTTACGTAATATACGTAATATTTAATCCTCGTGGAAGCATGTTTCCAATGATCAGTAGTTGGAATCTTGGATAGCTTCTTCATATCGTACATTTCAATTTTGATGAGATCCGTCGCTTGGTCTCCGTCGTGAGAATTAGTAGAAATGTATGATACACCATCTCTAGCGGCTCGTGCTACGGTAGATGATAACAGCTTCCTCTTTTTTATTTTTGATTCAGCTTCAAAAAAATGATCAATCGATTGCGATTTCCTTTTTCCACCATCGCATGTGTTATTATTAATGACGATGTCATTACTCTCTTCTTGAGTGGCGAGAGTGGCGAGTAGTAATACTGTTTATAGGTATTTTCATCAAAGCTCAATGATTTCTGCAACAACACAGTTATCATGTTAATATCAAATTGTTAACACTTAATCATAAAAGTTAAAAAAGTTAAAGTTACACCCTATTAAAGTCCACTGCTGAACATAGGCCTCCTCTCATTTCTGAGAGGGTTTTAGGGCTAGGAAATGTTCGCTGCGCTGGCTCAATGCGTGTTGGCAAACTTCACATGCCTTCGAAATTTTCTCAGACATGCAGGTTTCCTCACGATGTTTACCTTCACCGCTGAGCACGTGGTAAATCAGCACTTAAAATTGCAATTAACAATTTAATTGGTGCCGGCGGGGATCGAACCCGGGTCGCGTACTGTGAAATTTACATTTTGCGCTAACCATCTGAGCTACCACGGCTTAATCATATACACACACAATATTTAAATATAATTTGTTAACACTAAATCATACACACCTAAGAAAATAACAGAAAGAAAAGTTAGTTTGTTAATAGAATAAACACTTACATCCATGGCCTTTGATGCGTTGAAGTAACACAAATGTAGTATTGATAGATCCACTGCGGTCAAACGACCATACACTAACTCAATGACTGCAGTTGCTTGGTCTTATATAGTACCAGTAAGTGATAATTCTAATCTAAAGAATTTCTGCAGTGGAATTGATAATAAATTTATGCGTCAACAAGCTTATCTCACATTCTGTTGCTTATCTCAACATTCCTTCGTCCTTCGTGTCGTGTCTTGTTCAGTATATTGATGACTCGTATACGTTTTGTATAACACAAAGAATGCAATTTAATATTTAGAAATCACTATTGTTGATCATTCCTATGTTAGTCATTGAGTAGATTGGTACTGTAATAATCTACTAATAGCAGTAATATCATAGATACACTAGATGTACAACAACATCTGAAAAAGATTCACCCCACTCTAGAAAATAACGTTTATGCTGCCAATAAACTGCCCATGTACACCCACGTACCAACGTATATAATATGCAATTTGGATACAGATGATAAACCAGGGTCACATTGGGTAGCTTTATATATCGATACGAATGACGCCGGTCAATATTTTGATTCATTCGGACGGGCACCTGTACGATATCATCTAGAGTTTTTGAAAAGAAATTGTAAAAGATGGAACTGGAATGTTGATAGGATTCAGAATGAGTGGACTTCAGTTTGTGGCGAATATTGCTTAATGTATTTGCTATATAAGTTTCAGGGATGTTTAATGCATAATTTTACGAATATATTTACAGGGAATACATTGTACAGCGATATTTTAGTGGATGAGATATTTCGTTCCTATTTTATAGATAATAAGTAATAAGATTTTGTATTTTGTAAATAAAAATTTTAACAAAATTGGGTAATGTGTTTTATTGACGAGTCAGATTAGTGTAGATAGGAACAAAGGAGTATAATACAATAGCACCACGCTGAGGAAGAATAGATAATGACGGTATTCAATGAACAATAGATAAATAGATAAGAACAATGGGGCGCTAATGACGGTGGAGGCCCGCACCGGATATCAATTAGATAAGAGTTAATTGATCTGCACATCTTCGGAACCGTGCATCCTACGCAAAAATGGACTAGACTACGCAGATTCGTGATCAGAGCATGCCAAAACTTTTTTTTTTTAGGATCTTGAGTCGACGAACGTCGTACTTGTACCACTTCTGACTCAGTGAGCCAGAACTGGTACAACGTAACTACTAATAAACAGTAAGTTACTTATTAAATTCAGTTTTGTGAACAAAGATAAGACTGTTAAAAGTTAAAGTTACAGACTATGTATATCTCCCTCTTACGCACAGGCCTCCTCTCATTTCTGAGAGGGTTTTTAGGGCAAGGAAATGTCCAACCAGCTGCACAAATGTGTGTTGGTGAACTTCACACATCTTTGAAATATATTTGTTCTTATTTCCCAAACATGTAGGCTTCCTATCAATGTTTTCCTTCACTGTAGAGCATGTGGTAAATTAGCATTTAAAATTGGAATTAACAATTTCATTGGTGCTGGCGGGGATTGAACCCGGGTTGCTCTCAAACTGTGGAATTCATCAAAGGTTAGATTGTAGTCACTGAAAATGTCATACCCTCAAACCTTTTTCATTTATTAGCTTGTAACTTGTAACCTTGTAAGTCTACTCTAGTGTACTAATGAATATTGGACACCTGATGGTAAGTGGCTACTCTAATGGATATCAGCAGTTAACTTCGACCAAAGAGGGCTACAGATCACCTTTGAGGACTAAGATGTTATACTTCACAACCTGTAATTATATAAAGCAAGGGAATTGTTACTATACCAGATGAACCTATATTGGCCCATTGTTTACATAAGCATGTGTGGTGTACCAAAAACAAAGGTTAATGTAAAAATTTGTAAGCTTTTCAGTGCATAGCAAACACGAATGGGCCAGACCTCATAAATAGCACCTGTTCACAAGTAATAATATCCTTCAGCCCAAATTTGGTCAAGGCCATAAATCTTAACTGAGACAATCTCCTGTGTAGGACAGGATTATAGTGCCCATACACGTGCAAGCACAGGTGGCATACTCTATTCCCTCACTCTCATAGCAACACAACTGGAAGGAAATCAGGCGCAGGACTAACGGTTTTATGTGCTTTTCGAGGCACTGAGGTGAAAATACAGCCATTTTTCTGACTCCGGACTTCTACTGTGAATTTCTTGACAAAAAAATTCAACACTTAATAGATTTTTTGGCCTAATCGAGTTTACGACCAACATCAACGAGGCAGTAAAGTGTTTATAAGTGTATATATTAAAGTAACTTTACTTTAATAGGAGGCACGGAAATGTGTCTATAGAACACAACATCCATTGATCAAGATGAACTCCACCTCACCTAGCATCCAGCAACTATCAGGTGGACTGTGTGCTTGTTTGTCACCCTTATTTTATAAAAATGATTATTTCCCCAAGTTGTCTCTTGCAAAATGCAGAAGACAAAGTAGAGTAATGAATTCTCTTACGCTACCACATGTCCTGTCAAATCTACAGTTCAGTCTCAATTTTTAGGAAAATAAAACATACGTTAAAGAAATTTCAAAATCTAAAAAAACAGCAACGTCACCTCGACATGGTATTGGAGGTGAAACAGAATGAACGTATAATGTTGCAGGCTGAGTATGATAGGCAGATAACTGCATTGAGAATTATCAGAGCCTTGGCAGATAATACTGAAGAAATTGACTCCAATGCACCTTTATATGAGTAAGTGATTCTTATCTTACGCCGGCAATACACAGCGAACTATTATACTATATACTATATTTACGTTCATCATCATCATTACAGCCCTTCACAAGTCCACTGCTGAACATAGGTATGCCACAAAGCACGGTCCTGAGCCACCTGCATCCATTGACTTCCTGCATGTCTTACCAGGTCGTCACTCCATCTAGTGGGGAGTCGCCCTACACTTCGCCTACCGGTACGAGGCTGCCACTCAAGAACCCTTCTTCCCCAGCGGTTGACGGTTTTTCGAGCTATATGGCCGGCCCATTGCCACTTCAGCTTACTAATCCGTTGGGCTATGTTGGTCACTCTGGTTCTACTGATATCCTCATTTCTAAGTTTATCACGCAGAGAAACTCCGAGCATAGCCCTCTCCATAGCTCGCTGAGCGACTTTGAGCGTCCTCATACGGGCAGCAGTGAAGGACCACGTCTCGGTTCCGTAGGTCATCACTGGCAACACGCACTGGTTGTACAACTTACTTTTCAGGTTTTGGGTATACCTGACGAGAAGATGTGTCGTAATTTCCCGAACGCTGAACAGCCAAGTTGAATCCGTCAATTGACCTCTCGGTCGAAGTTGGACTTACCTAGTCGGTCTATTTGTCGCAGGTGAACGTACTCATCAACAACTTTGAGCTTAGTACTCCCAACAACTACCATAGGCATAGGTGTGACATGGACATTAAACATGATCTTTGTTTTGTCCATGTTCATCTTAAGACATATCGGTTGGGAGGCACTATTGAGGTCATTGAGCATAGTGCTTAAGTCCTCCAGCGATTCTGCCATAAGGACTATATCATCGGCAAATCAAATGTGAGTGATGTACTCGCCATTGATTTTAATACCGTATCCTTTCCTGTCCAGTAGCTCGAAAACGTCTTCCAATGCAGCGGTGAAGAGTTTCGGGGAAATAACGTCACCCTGTCTTACACCTCTCTGCAGTTGGATAGGTTTCGTACTCTGGTTCTGTACTCGGATAGCCATCGTAGCCCTACTGTACAAACACTTCAGCACTTCAATATACCGACAGTCAACATGGCACCGCTGAAGAGACTGTAGCACCGCCCAAATTTCGACGGAATCAAAGGCTTTCTCATAGTCCATATACGCCAGGCAAAGTGGCAAATTGTACTCTTCGGACTTCTGTACAATTTGCCGAAGGGTATGTGTGTGTTCACATTAATGAAAAACAGGTTGAAAATATTAGCTGTCAATTTATGCCAACGCACTTAACGAATTTTTTCAATATTATTTTATTCCTTTCTGTGAATTTTGTCTCCTTCGGAAATATTCGTTACTTCCGAAGGTTACCGAACACCGTCGCGTCGATGCATCGGAGGTGGTCTTGTCCGTTCGTGTGTGAGCGTGAGCGAGTAAAGAAAGTTCATTTATTATTTATTATGACTTTGTATTGAGTGTGTGTAAACAATTCATGAGCTTCGGTCAAGGTTAAAATTCAATTTCAAATTGTTTTGTTTGCATTACACGACAAGTGTTTTTAAGTTTAGTTTTTATTTTTCAACTTTTTAAGTTTTACCGTAAAATAATATCTATTGGGTTGGGATTTTACATAAATATTGTTTTGTGACAAAGCTTGGATATTATGTCAGCGGGACGTAAAAACTCACGTTTACTCTGCCAAAGATAAATAAACAATATAAAACAAATTCTGACTAACATAAGAAAAGCTCGCAGAGAAAGACTTAGACGCTAGCAGACAAAAACTTGCCAACTTTTCAACAAATCATCAACACATCGGAAGATTGGACCACCTACCAACAGTTATGAAAGGTATTGGAACCATTCGAAGAGGTGACAAGAACCATGGGTGACCACAAATATTTGACGGGCGGCTATGTTATAATAATGACACATTGTCTGATAGAATCTTATAAGAAGATATGAGGGAAAGGAAATCGAACATAAAATGGCCATGATATAGTTTCATTGTTAAAATCAAGTTTATCAGACCAGTTCAATATACATAAAAGTAATCTCTAGATAAGAATTTATTTCTTATCAAATCAATAATCTTCAACAAAATAGTTATTGATCGAAAACGTTGAAATATTAAATTGACGATCGACGCTAACGATTAAAGTTTCAAATCTGTTATTTATTTAACAATTTTTTTACCTGTTGACCATTAATGATTTACAGTTAAATGACATGAACTAAAAACCGTCAATGACCCATGCCTAGTGGTAACCAGTACTTCACTACATTTTCTGCCACTTGGGCGGCGCGTCGCTACTTTGGAATAAGTGAAATATTTGACAGATTGATGGCGAGGAAGTAAAATTTTTAGAAAAGTGTAAAGATTAATGTTTTTTTTATTAAATTTTATAATAAATAAATTATAAATGGATAAACCAAACTACGAATAATACCTTAAAATAGTTCTAAATCAAAAAAATAAATAAAGAGCACACCACTGGGGCATTATTTTGTGAAGGTACACACTATAAACTGAAAAACTTTTATTACAAGCGACATCTAGTGAGCGAAATATTATTAGCCCTCATTTGTGACGATGTTTACTATGGCAGATGTTGTTCCACTGAGAATTCATCACACCCTTTCGCCCTTTGGATGCCATAATGAAGATGCAAGAATCTTAGAAGAAGTAAAAAAAGGTAGATACATCGCAGCCTTTGTTATAGGTGAAGCCAAAAAACAGTAAGTAAACACACGCGTTCACGCACACACATGCATCACTACTACGCTCATTTTCGTCAGTACTTCCCGGGGCGTCGTGCAGTAAATTTGCCTACAAAATGCCGCCCTGTGTAATTAAATGGTGCAAAAACAATACTTAAAGGAACAAAATGTCTGAAGCAATATCGTTTCACACGTGAACACTCATTTAACTACATATTTTATTTTGATACTACAACACAATTTTGAAGGTTATTCGAAGCACGGATGTCAATGTTCCGAGATTACGTAACGGGAGAATGTTGCCAGTATTTCTTATTTCTAATGGTCCAAGATTTGGGTAATTAATTTTAGGTTATGTTTTAGAAATATAAGTAGTCAGCATATTTTTTTTATTTACGTGTTATTATGTTACATCAAATTGAATTCAAGGTAAATATTTAATTTTTTAACTCGCTGGTGTTTCTGTTTTTATTCTTGAGTACTTACAAACTATTTTATTATAAAAAATATTTATGATTATAGGCTTCCACATGGCATAGCTAGACATGAATGAAGGGTAGCTGCTAGAAGACTAAGCTGAAATGAACCAAAATGGCAGCTATCCTCTGAACTTGACAGCCTTAGCCACGCAGCAGCTTTTACTGTTAAACCGGGGTGGTACCACGATCTCACAGAATACCACCATGAATACTTACCTTTGCGTTTTGCCTGGTAAGTGTAGGTGGTGGGAGGCTCAATCCCCCTCCCCTCCCTTACATCGTAGCGGAATCAAATAAAACTACCCCAAGAGGGTACCAGCACTATTGGTGGCGGAGAATCCCTCACTTCAAATCCACGACCAAACTATCTTACTCTTCTTGAGCGTGAGTGCTTAGGCTGCCCCGCGTATTCTGGGGGGGGGGGGGGGAATTTCCGCTCGCGACTAAGACGCGAGAAGGGGCAAGCGGAGCAATAAGACTAAGGCAACCCCTGTCACGCTTTCCGTGAATTTTTGCGACATCAAGAGACTTCATTCCAATTTTAACGCTGTCCACTACCATCGGGAGACGGCAAAGCCAGCCTTGCTCTTTTTAACCGAGACTCAGGTGTTTTCTCCGGCTAATACTTTACATCTCTCCTACCCGGGGTACAAATTAGTACACTCTTTTGTGCTCCGGGCTGGACTTTGTTCTACTTTTTATTTACTAAAATTAACTTTTTTTCATCTAGAAAATTATATCTATAATTCCATCCATTTTTTTATTTCAACTAATTTTTTTACGATTTTTTGAGTATTAGATTATTTTTTTAATAAACATGTCTTACATTCCATATGTTATATTGTTTCTCGATGCTTACACGCTCTTACACGATTTACAGACGCCTCCTACGTTCACCATCTCTTTTTGAATTAATCAAATTATTGAAATTTAGTTAAACAGACAGATTTACTTTCGCATTTTTTTTTGTAGGACTGGGTGACAAACAAGCACACAGTCCACCTGGTAAATGGTTGGTGTGGCCCATATACATCTACATCTATCCTCGATACGAATCAAAATGCAGATGCGATGTCACCCGTGAGGACTAAGATGGAATGCCTCGTTTCCAGTAAAAAGGGTCTTCGGTTCTCTACACTCATCATACAAAACACAACAGCATGCCCCTGCATTACGCTACCATTTCACGCTGGTATTCTGTGAGAGTGTGGTCCTTCCCCGGTCAAGCCGACCCATTCGTGCTACAACTATACAACTAATATAACTGCACCATGACTCTAACACGTATAAATTACTCTTATATTTAAAAATAATATACTCAATATTACTCTTATATTTGTAGTATTTCATCTCAATTTTCGGGGACTTTTTTCACAAAAAATGGCAACACTTCTCTGACTCACACATAGTAGTTATAAAATTGGTTACAGTTTCTTATTCTAGGTGCAATATCTACCTTTTTTACTTCATCTGAGGCAAGAATATATCCGACAGATGTTAAATACAGCTTGAGGGGCAGCTTCAAAGCTGCAATAATATGGTAAGCCTGGTAATACAACTTTATCTGGATGTGGGAAAAGTAGCTTGGATTCCGTCGAATTAGTCTCTTCCGCAGTGCCAGGTTGACTGTGTAAGATTACCATGTCTATTATCCAGTTGTGAACCGGACTACGAAAACTATACATCATACAACTGCAAAAATGTGAAATCAAGGTGGTGTTATATTTCTGAACCTATTCCACACTGGAATGGACTTGAAAGGATATAGTATCAACATCAATGGCGAGTACATCACTCATATTCAATTTGCCGATTATATAGTCATTATGGCAGAATCACTGGAGTACCTCACATACTATGCTCATGACCAATATTGTCCCCCAATGAATGGTTCATAAAATAAAAATAGACAAGACAAAAGGTCATGAGCAATGTTCTAGGTGCAATATCTACCTTTTTTACTTCATCTGAGGCAAGAATATATCATAGCCTCCGACAGATGTTAAATACAGCTTGAGGGGCAGTTCAAAGCTGCAATAATATGGTAAGCCTGGTAATACAACTTTATCTGGATGTGGGAAAAGTAGCTTGGATTCCGTCGAATTAGTCTCTTCCGCAGTGCCAGGTTGACTGTGTAAGATTACCATGTCTATTATCCAGTTAGTGAACCGGACTACGAAAACTATACATCATACTACTGCAAAAATGTGAAATCAAGGTGGTGTTATATTTCTGAACCTATTCCACACTGGAATGGACTTGAAAGGATATAGTATCAACATCAATGGCGAGTACATCACTCATATTCAATTTGCCGATGATATAGTCATTATGGCAGAATCACTGGAGTACCTCACATACTATGCTCATGACCAATATTGTCCCCCAATGAATGGTTCATAAAATAAAAATAGACAAGACAAAAGGTCATGAGCAATGTTCATGTCACACACATATAGCATATTTTTTATTTATAATTTATTCCAACATTTTCAATAACTTCCACTTTTTACACTCTTCCCATTCTTGGTCTGGTTATTTTATAATTTATATCTGGTAAGAAGAGTTGTTTCTTTTTGCCGCTTGCCGCTTTTGTTCAGTTGTTTACTTCACCATCTTACTATCAAGTTAGATAGCATTATCATATCATCATGCAATAGGTAGTACTACCTACCAATTTCAATAAAATATAGTACTAGGTTGCACTAAAAGTATCGGGAATGGAATATTTCCACTGTTCCTGACATATTAAAATCTTTTCAATTGAAAACTCCTTGGTTTTAAAATCGAATACCATTTATTTTCTTTAAAAAAAAGATTCTCGGTCTTGTCACAAGGTTTTGTCAAACTTGTTTAGTCGTTGAGAAAATGGAATTGGCTCGAGAAAATTCAAGAGCTATGATTTATTATGACTTTCGAAGTGGTTTAACACAAAAACAGTGTGTTGACCGGATGATTTCTGCATTTGGTGATGAAGCGCCATCCAAAACCACAATTTATCGCTGGTTTGCTGAATTTCAACGTGGACGTGTCAAGCTCAGTGATGAATCCCCGTCAAGGTCGTCCAAAAACTACACTCACCCAAGAAAACGTTGATGCTGTGCGTAAGCTGATTGAGGAAGATCGACATGTGACATACCGCGAAATTCAGGCAACTTTAGACATTAGCATGAGTCAAATACAAATAATCTTGCATGAACAATTAGGCGTAAAAAAGTTGTTTCCCGATGGATACCGCATTCGCTCTGTGAAGAGTAAAAAGCGGCTCGCGTTACTTGGTGCGTCAGAACTCTCGAAAGATTCCACACAGGATCCTCAAATGCTGTATACAACATCGTATCAGGTGATGAATCCTGGATATACGCGTACGAACCCGAAATAAAAAACCAGTCACGAGTTTGGGTGTTCGAAAATGAGAGAAAATGAGTGTTGCCACGTTTGTCTCCAAAACCGGCCATGTTACGACTATTCATCATGAGGGACAAAGAACGGTTAATGCAGAATGGTATGCTAGCATTTGTTTGCCACAGGTCGTTTCTGAACTCCGTAAAAAGAACTGCAACCGTCGCATCATCCTCCATCAGGACAATGCGAGTTCTCACACAGAACAATACAGAACAAAAGAGTTTTTAGAGCAAGAAAACATAGAATTATTAGACCATCCGCCGTACAGCCCGACCTAAGCCCTAATGATTTCTATACTTTCCCTAAAATAAAGAATAAATTGCGTGGACAGAGATTTTCATCACCTGAAGAAGCTGTGAACGCCTACAAAACGACCATTTTGGAGACCCCAACTTCCGAATGGAATGGTTGCTTCAATGATTGGTTCCATCGTATGGAAAAATGTGTTAAAATTTCGCGGAGAATACTTCGAAAAGCAATAAATACATTTTTAAATAGTAATGTTGTGTCACTTCCTTGATTCCCGAAATTTTCAGTGCCGCCCTCGTATACAAGGCATGCTTTTTAAGTTTTGTCGTTTGATCAAAAAAATACGAGTACCTTACAGTATTTTTTATTGTTTTTCAAAGTTTCACCACGTAGTTAAATTAAATGAATCCTGGAGTGATAATGAACCACTATAATTTTTATATAATTTTTTTTTAAACCGAATAGAGCCATAAAAATTGCTTTTAATCTATCGTTTTGAATTTTCGCATGAAAACGCTAGTCGCCTTGCTGTTCAACTCGTGATGTCACTGTCCTAGAATTTTGCCGGTGTTGCAAAGGAATAAGATACTTTATAATGTTTAATAATGAGTTATCATCTATATAAAAATATGAAAATAAGAACGCCGGCAAAGTTAAGGAATTGAGGGCCAACTGATTTTGAAATAAGAAATACTTGGTTAAAACCGGCAGGAAGATACACGAATACGTTGTCTACAAAAACTAGACTTTTCTTCTGTGAAGATCATTTGGATGTAAGTACGACTTATATTTAACTATCGTTTATACAAAACAAGACATCATGAGATGAAGGGTATTACATTCCTATTTTGTAATAAATTAAGTTAACTTATATATTGGTACTAATGATTGTTAATGATTGTAATTATTGATAAACTAAACTATGATAGCCACTATAATTAATTAATTATACACTATGTTTTATCAAAATACACTCTGACCTGTTATTGTGTTTTTGTATAAACAAAAGTTGGTAATAAGTACTTACATTGATGTTTCAACATTCCTCAACTCAGCAGAGCAAAATTGGGATTGAAATGTACAATTTTACTATCAATGGTTATGTTATCTACTAGATAATTATTGGATATAAAAGTAAAGTTACAAAAAAGCACGACACCGCTGCGAGCACGTGGTGAATGACCAGTTATATTTCCAGTTAACAATTTCATTGATGCCGGCCGGGATCGAACCAGGGTTACTCGGTACTCGCGTACTGAAGAATTTACGGTGAGAACTATCCAATTGAGTTACCACGGATCTTTTCATTAAGAAAAAAAAATTCTAATTATAGAATATCTCCAATAATAATCCCGAATCTCCAAATAAACATTTTGTACATAACAATAACACTAATAAAACTTGGCCTTTTGCACATAATATTTTTTATATATTAATATCAAAGACGACGAAGAGGATGAAGAAATTTGATAAATAATCATAAAACATCTTATTATGATTTTCACAGGAGAGGAATGAAAAGTCGCAAAATATTTTCGTTTTCTGAGTTATCTTTATTAATATTCTTTATTTGTGGTTCTTCAATCAATTGATTTAGAATTATTAAACAATCTACATCTATGAATAAACACATCACCAATGGATATTTACAGGACCTTTTTTATAGTCTCTTCTCTTCCTAAAATATAATTAGGTAGTTATGCATTTTACACGTATCATTTCCTATATATTTTTTGTACACTTATGAACTAAATACCCAGCAACATAACTTTTAATTAAATTTAAAAGAACTGTGAACGAATTGTATAAAAAATTGCTATTAATAGTCAATTCAATTTTTTTTAGGTTCTGGATCATTAGGTAAGAACCCCAGTTTTATCTAATGAACGCCATCTTTACAACGCTTAAGAAAACTATCCTACAAGTTTATGTACCCTGCTCACTAGAGGAACGCACTTTCAATACATATTTTATTCTCGTGAATTTGTATGGAAGTTTCATCCCCCCTAACCCTTAGATGGGATCAGTGACGTCACGAAAGTTTCTATAGTTCATAAAAGACATAGAGATAATAATACCTATGGAGGCGCCGTATTCTACTATAGAAATAATAGTTATACAAATATCTATAACATCGACACACACTTGTCAAAAATACTTTTGTTTCTTTTTAACAAAGCAGTAGCTTCATTAGAAAAGGGAGACAACAACAGTTTGTCAATTGCTTATTTTGACAACACTTTCGTGTGACGTCATTAGCTCTTCCATGCGTGACTGCGTCGCCATGTTAAGTGTTGAGTTTTGTGGTAGATCTGCTGTCAAACTGTTGAATGCTAAAAGTTTTTTTGTTGTGTAGTGCAGTGCCTTCATCTTATCTTATGGTAGGTGTATCTTCTATTTATATTTTATTATGTTACTAGATAACCACCTAAATTTGATTTGATTGTAACTCTTAATTGAGAGGCATTTCTGAGTTTTTGCAAAACTACCGTACGGCAGTTGATTTTTAAATTAAAATAATTTTGTGAAGCATAATTAAATCACGTCACGTGTTATAAATAATATGTGCAGATAAATTAATAATAAATATGTATTGATTTTTAAAACAGTTTATTTCATTTTTACTCAACTAATCATTATTATTTTACGTTAATAATATGAGAGCTGGGATCACCATCCCAGTAATACTATAAACACAAAAGAAGGATTTAATTTCTATCTACACAAAAGCCATAAATCTGTCGGTCACATTTATTCGCCAGATAAGTTATTTGACGATTGAAAATTCAGCCCTGTATCTATGTAAATACCTACAAAATAAAGTAAATTAAGCAACAAATCCAATTATATAAAATGAGAAAAAAATCATATTAGTTAAAATATCGATATCCGCTGCGCATATTGCAGAGTTACAACCCTATAAAAGGCGGCCATTTTATGTGCTAGATTTTTGTAGGTAGTCACGCTAATATTGTAGGTATGCCCAGTCCATATACTTCTAAGTCAGTGATAAAAGATAGCTTGATCTCTGCGACAGCTGTCAGTAAAATCACGCCTATGAAGTCCTGAATTTCTTAGTAGTACAGACAGTACCTGTCAATGTCATACTTTATGGGCATGCCTCGGCAGATTTTACTGACAGCTGTGGTAGAGATCAAGCTATCTTTTATGAACAATAATATGGCGGACAGCGTTTTACAAATATGAGGCATAGACAAAGAAAATTCTTAAACTTGAAATATAAAACTTATAATGTAATTTTATAAATAGAAATCAATATTTCCCGTTTATTTTTTACAAAATCTATCATCATTCATCATTACATCCCTTCACAAGTCCACTGCTGAACATAGGCCTCCCTCAAGTAATGCCACAAAGCACGGTCCTGAGCCACCTGCATCTATCGACTTCCTGCATATCTTACCAGGTCGTCACTCCATCTAGTGGAGGGTCGCCCTACACTACGCCTACCGTTACGAGGCTACCACTCGCGAACTTTTTTCCACATCGGTTACCGGTTCTTCGAGCTATATAGCCGGCCCATTGCAGGCCATGCAAAGCCATGTTCCTTCGAAGGCCAATTATTAAAATTTCGTAGTTATTGCCATTTGATGACAAATTCCTTCTACTTACACCAACACCCATCGAACTGAAAATCACAGACGCGACGGCGAATCTCTCGCGCTACTATTTTGGCGGTACGGTCCCTCGCTTCATTGATTTCGGGAATAGACGATGTTAAGGTGGGTGTACCATGGAAGGCCATTCTAAAATAAACAGTTATTATTCGTTTATTTACTGGATTAATGAAACTAACAAATATTTAAGTAATACTTTGTTTTATTACGTAACATATAAACCACTGCTTTTTATTGTAGATTTAATCGCTATTTATTAAACTTTAGTGTCAAATGACTGATTTATTAAAATTCCCTTCTAAGGAGCTATGGAGTGTAGAAGTAAGTAGTACAGACTGTGTATTAAAAAGTGTCCATAGAAAACTGTTAAATAAGGGTGGCGCCACTATAACTACGGGGTATACTTTAAAGTACGCACCGAAAAATATTAGTGGGATAGACGACTTTTCGAGGTTATATTTACTAAATAAAATTATTTTAGATTTTAGAGCAGTAGCTCTAAAATTTGACGGTTTAAGTTTGTCGACAACTGCTAAGTTCATTCCATCCCAGTAGCTACTACAGCGCTGTTGTGGAGAGTTTTTGAACTTGTAATTACTGCTTACAAATGCCCACTTTTTCAACTGAATAGTTGAAAAAGTGGGCATCTGTAAGCATACTATGGGGGTTGGTACTCCTTACTTCTACACTGCATATAAGGAGCCTTGTTCCTAACAAGGCCATTTGGAAGAGTTCAGTGAAACTTAAGTTCAATCAATATTGATTAAATCTGCAATTTAAAAAAGTGGTTTATATGTTATGTAATAAAACAAAGCATTACTTAAATATTTGTTAGTTTCATTTATCCAAATAAACGAATTATAACTGTTTATTTGTTAGAGTGGCCTTCCATGATACACCCACCTTATATAGAAAATCTATACTTATACAATATATACCTATACAAAATCCATCATAAATATTATATATTTTCTAATTTTTTTTACATGGTATAAAATACCCTATTGTTTTGTGATTTAATTTCAAACAAAGGAGATGGTGCATTTCAGGCCCAGTCAAAGCCAAAATCACAAAATAGGACTGTAATACCTTTCATCTCATGATGTCTTGTTTTGTATAAACGATAGTTAAATATAAGTCGTACTTACATCCAAATGATCTTCACAGAAGAAAAGTCTAGTTTTTGTAGTCAATGTATTCGGGTATCTTCCTGCCGGTTTTAACCAAGTATTTCTTATTTCAAAATCAGTTGGCCCTCAATTCCTTAACTTTGCCGGCGTTCTTATTTTCATATTTTTATATAGATGATAACTCATTATTAAACATTATAAAGTATCTTATTCCTTTGCAAAACCGGCAAAATTCTAGGACAGTGACATCACGAGTTGAACAGCATGGCGACTAGCGTTTTCACGCGAAAATTCAAAACGATAGATTAAAAGCAATTTTATGGCTCTATTCGGTTTAAAAAAATTATATAAAAATTATAGTGGTTCATTATCACTCCAGGATTCATTTAATTTAACTACGTGGTGAAACTTTGAAAAACAATAAAAAGTAGTACTGTAAGGTACTAGTTGTATTTTTTTGATCAAACGATAAAACTTAAAAAGCATGCCTTGTATACGAGGGCGGCACTGAAAATTTCGGGAATCAAGGAAGTGACACAACATTAATATTTAAAAATGTATTTATTGCTTTTCGAAGTATTCTCCGCGAAATTTTAACACATTTTTCCATACGATGGAACCAATCATTGAAGCAACCATTCCATTCGGAAGTTGGGGTCTCCAAAATGGTCGTTTTGTAGGCGTCCACAGCTTCTTCAGGTGATGAAAATCTCTGTCCACGCAATTTATTCTTTATTTTAGGGAAAGTATAGAAATCATTAGGGCTTAGGTCGGGGCTGTACGGCGGATGGTCTAATAATTCTATGTTTTCTTGCTCTAAAAACTCTTTTGTTCTGTATTGTTCTGTGTGAGAACTCGCATTGTCGTGATGGAGGATGATGCGGCGGTTGCAGTTCTCTTTAAGGAGTTCAGAAACGACCTGTGGCAAACAGATGCTAGCATACCATTCTGCATTAACCGTTCTTTGTCCCTCATGATGAATAGTCGTAACATGGCCGGTTTTGGAGACAAAGGTGGCAACACTCCGTGAACGAACAATTTTTGTTGGCTTTAACTCATTTTCGAACATCCAAACTCATGACTGGTTTTTTATTTCGGGTTCGTACGCGTATATCCAGGATTCGTCACCTGATACAATGTTGTATACAGCATTTGAGGATCCTGCGTGGAATCTTTCGAGAGTTCTGACGCACCAAGTAACGCGAGCCGCTTTTTTACTCTTCACAGAGCGAATGCGGTATCCATCGGGAAACAACTTTTTTTACGCCTAATTGTTCATGCAAGATTATTTGTATTTAACTCATGCTAATGTCTAAAGTTGCCTGAATTTCGCGGTATGTCACATGTCGATCTTCCTCAATCAGCTTACGCACAGCATCAACGTTTTCTTGGGTGAGTGTAGTTTTTGGACGACCTTGACGGGGATTCATCACTGAGCTTGACACGTTCACGTTGAAATTCAGCAAACCAGCGATAAATTGTGGTTTTGGATGGGGCTTCATTACCAAATGCAGAAATCATCCGGTCAACACACTGTTTTTGTGTTAAACCACTTCGAAAGTCATAATAAATCATAGCTCTTGAATTTTCTCGAGCCAATTCCATTTTCTCAACGACTAAACAAGTTTGACAAAACCTTGTGACAAGACCGAGAATCTTTTTTTAAAGAAAATAAATGGTATTCGATTTTAAAACCAAGGAGTTTTCAATTGAAAAGATTTTAATATGTCAGGAACAGTGGAAATATTCCATTCCCGATACTTTTAGTGCAACCTAGTACTATATTTTATTGAAATTGGTAGGTAGTACTACCTATTGCATGATGATATGATAATGATATCTAACTTAATAGTAAGATGGTGAAGTAAACAACTGAACAAAAGTGGCAAGCAGCAAAAAGAAACAACTCTTCTTACCAGATATAAATTATAAAATAACCAGACCAAGAATGGGAAGAGTGTAAAAAGTGGAAGTTATTGAAAATGTTGGAATAAATTATAAATAAAAAATATGCTATATGTGTGTGACATAAACATTGCTCATGACCTTTTGTCTTGTCTATTTTTATTTTATGAACCATTCATTGGGGGACAATATTGGTCATGAGCATAGTATGTGAGGTACTCCAGTGATTCTGCCATAATGACTATATCATCGGCAAATTGAATATGAGTAATGTACTCGCCATTGATGTTGATACTATATCATTTCAAGTCCATTCCAGTGTGGAATAGGTTCAGAAATATAACACCACCTTGATTTCACATTTTTGCAGTTGTATGATGTATAGTTTTCGTAGTCCGGTTCACTAACTGGATAATAGACATGGTAATCTTACACAGTCAACCTGGCACTGCGGAAGAGACTAATTCGACGGAATCCAAGCTACTTTTCCCACATCCAGATAAAGTTGTATTACCAGGCTTACCATATTATTGCAGCTTTGAAGCTGCCCCTCACCCTGTATTTAACATCTGTCGGAGGCTATGATATATTCTTGCCTCAGATGAAGTAAAAAAGGTAGATATTGCACCCAGAATAAGACACTGTAACCTATTTTATAACTATGTGTGAGTCAGAGGAGTGTTGCCATTTTTGTGAAAAAAAGTCCCCGAAAATTGAGATGAAATACTACAAATATAAGAGTAATTTATACGTCTTAGAGTCATGGTGCAGTTATATTAGTTGTATAGTCGTAGCACGAATGGGTCGGCTTGACCGGGGAAGGACCACGCTCTCACAGAATACCAGCGTGAAATGGTAGCGTAATGTAGCGGCATGCTGTTGTGTTTTGTATGGGGAGTGTAGAGTACCGCAGACCCTTTTTACTGGAAACGAGGCATTCCATCTTAGTCCTCACGGGTGACAACGCATCTGCATTTTGATTTGATAATCGAGGATAGATGTAGATGTATATGGGCCACACCAACCACTTACCAGGTGGACTGTGTGCTTGTTTGTCACCCTGTCCTACAAAAAAATGCGAAAGTAAATCCGTCTGTTTAACTAAATTTCAATAATTTGATTAATTCAAAAAGAGATGGTGAACGTAGGAGGCGTCTGTAAATCGTGTAAGAGCGTGTAAGCATCGAGAAACAATATAACATATGGAACGTAAAACATGTTTATTATAAAAAATAACCTAATACTCAAAAAATCGTAAAAAATTAGTTGAAATAAAAAAATGGATGGAGTTATAGATATAGTATTTTCTAGATGAAAAAAGTTAATTTTAGTAAATAAAAAGTAGAACAAAGTCTAGCCCGGAGCACAAAAGAGTGTACTAATTTGTACCCCGGGTAGGAGAGATGTGAAGTATTAGCCGGAAAAAACACCTGAGTCTCGGTTAAAAAGAGCAAGGCCGGTTTTGCCGTCTCCAGATGGTAGTGGACAGCGTTAAAATTGGAATGAAGTCTCCTGATGTAGCAAAAATTCACGGAAAGCGTGACAGGGTTTGCCTTAGTCTTATTGCTCCGCTTGCCCCTTCTCGCGTCTTAGTCGCGAGCGGAATTTCACCCCCCCCCAGAATACGCGGGCCAGCCTAAGCACTCACGCTCAAGAAGAGTAAGATAGTTTGGTCGTGGATTTGAAGTGAGGGATTCTCCGCCACCAATAGTGCTGGTACCCTCTTGGGGTAGTTTTATTTGATTCCGCTACGATGTAAGGGAGGGGGAGGGGGATTGAGCCTCCCACCACCTACATTTACCAGGCAAAACGCAAAGGTAAATTCATGGTGGTATTCTGTGAGATCGTGGTACCACCCTGGTTTAACAGTAAAAGCTGCTGCGTGGCTAAGGCTGTCAAGTTCAGAGGATAGCTGCCATTTTGGTTCATTTCAGCTTAGTCTTCTAGCAGCTACCCTTCATTCATGTCTAGCCATGCCATGTGGAAGCCTATAATCATAAATAATTTTTATAATAAAATAGTTTGTAAGTACTCAAGAATCAAAACAGAAACACCAGCGAGTTAAAAAATTAAATATTTACCTTGAATTCAATTTGATGTAACATAATAACACGTAAATAAAAAAAAATATGCTGACTACTTATATTTCTAAAACATAACCTAAAATTAATTACCCATATCTTGGACCATTAGAAATAAGAAATACTGGCAACATTCTCCCGTTACGTAATCTCGGAACATTGACATCCGTGCTTCGAATAACCTTCAAAATTGTGTTGTAGTATCAAAATAAAATATGTAGTTAAATGAGTGTTCACGTGTGAAACGATATTGCTTCAGACATTTTGTTCCTTTAAGTATTGTTTTTGCACCATTTAATTACACAGGGCGGCATTTTGTAGGCAAATTTACTGCACGACGCCCCGGGAAGTACTGACGAAAATGAGCGTAGTAGTGATGCATGTGTGTGCGTGAACGCGTGTGTTTTCACTAGATGTCGCTTGTAATAAAAGTTTTTCAGTTTATAGTGTGTACCTTCATAAAAAAATGCCCTAGTGGTGTGCTCTTTATTTTTTTTTTTTTTGATTTAGAACTATTTTAATTTATAATTCATAGTT
This sequence comes from Parnassius apollo, assembly GCA_907164705.1. Taxonomy (NCBI): domain Eukaryota; kingdom Metazoa; phylum Arthropoda; class Insecta; order Lepidoptera; family Papilionidae; genus Parnassius; species Parnassius apollo. The sequence continues at coordinate 8,182,856 of CAJQZP010001331.1, forward strand.
TGATTTATCCATTTATAATTTATTTATTATAAAATTTAATAAAAAAAACATTAATCTTTACACTTTTCTAAAAATTTTACTTCCTCGCCATCAATCTGTCAAATATTTCACTTATTCCAAAGTGGCGACGCGCCACCCTAGTGGCAGAAAAAGTGGTGAAGTACTCGTTACCACTAGGCATGGGTCATTGACGGTTTTTTGTTCATGTCATTTAACTGTAAATCATTAATGGTCAACAGGTAAAAAAAAATGTTAAATAAATAACAGATTTGAAACTTTAATCGTTAGCGTTGATCGTCAATTTAATATTTCAACGTTTTCGATCAATAACAATTTTGTTGCAGATTATGTTGAAGATTATTGATTTGATAAGAAATAAACTCTTATCTAGAGATTACTTTTAAGTTTATTGAACTGGTCTGATAAACTTGATTTTAACAATGAAACTATATCATGGCCATTTTATGTTCGATTTCCATATCTTCTTATACTTCATATCTTCTTATAAGATTCTATCAGACAATGTGTCATTATTATAACATAGCCGCCCGTCAAATATTTGTGGTCACCCATGGTTCTTGTCACCTCTTCGAATGGTTCCAATACCTTTCATAACTGTTGGTAGGTGGTCCAATCTTCCGATATGTTGATGATTTGTTGAAAAGTTGGCAAGTCTTTGTCTGCTAGCGTCTAAGTCTTTCTCTGCGAGCTTTTCTTATGTTAGTCAGAATTCGTTTTATATTGTTTATTTATCTTTGGCAGAGTAAACGTGAGTTTTTACGTCCCGCTGACATAATATCCAAGCTTTGTCACAAAACAATATTTATGTAAAATCCCAACCCAATAGATATTATTTTACGGTAAAACTTAAAAAGTTGAAAAATAAAAACTAAACTTAAAAACACTTGTCGTGTAATGCAAACAAAACAATTTGAATTTAAATTTTAACCTTGACCGAAGCTCATGAATTGTTTACACACACTCAATACAAAGTCATAATAAATAACAAATGAACTTTCTTTACTCGCTCACGCTCAAACACGAACGGACAAGACCGCCTCCGATGCATCGACGCGACGGTGTTCGGTAACCTTCGGAAGTAACGAATATTTCCGAAGGAGACAAAATTCACAGAAAGGAATAAAATAATATTTAAAAAATTCGTTAAGTGTGTTGGCATAAATTGACAGCTAATATTTTCAACCTGTTTTTTCATTAATGACAGTTAACACGTTGACGAATGAAAATCCGTTGAAAAAAACAGTTTATTGTTTCAACGCCCACTTCCAATTACCACACTATTCTATTATTCTACAGAGAATTGCGGACAATGATCGACAAAATGGAAATGATGCGCCGTCTGTTGTTAAAGTTTTTAATGGTCAGATCTGCAAGCCACGACTGGCTGGCTGCTCCTCATCAAAGATATGCCGCTTTGAAGCTAGCGAGAGAAGCCAACACGGTGGAAGGATTCGTAAGGGATCATAATTCAGACCTTGATGATTGATTGTTTATTTTAAGATTTAAATTTTTAATATATGTGTAAATTTTTTGGGTGTTTAATGTAATTTTTTTAATATTGCCAGATGTCGAATATATTTTCCCTTTTCTATGCCACTGAAACCTAGCATATAGTTCATAAAAGATAGCTTGATCTCTGCGACAGCTGTCAGTAAGAATCACGCCTATGAAGTCCTGAATTTCTTAGTAGTACCGACAGTACCTGTCAATGTCATACTTTATGGGCATGCCGACCTAATTAGAGCATGCCCATAAAGTTTGTCATTGACAGGTACTGTCTGTACTACTAAGAAATTCAGGACCTATGAAGGCGTGATTCTTACTTACAGCTGTCGCAGAGATCAAGCTATCTTTTATGAACCATAACTCTAATCTTATTGAATTAATGACGACTCCGTGGCGCAGTGGCTTAGCAATGAGTGGCTGCGCTGGGGATCGCAGGTTCGAATCCCGCACGTAACAAGTATTTGTATGGCCTACAAATAGTTGTTCCGGGTCTGGATGTTTGTCCTTGTGCAATTTACGTTTGTAAACTGCCCTTACGATACAAGAGAAAATCGTAAGAAGATAATATAGTGTATAGTGTAGATAAAGATAGTGTAGGGGTAACGTTTAAAAAAAATAGAAATAGAGAAAATAGAATAATAACAGACGCCTTCTCAAACACCGCTCACTTGGCAGTATGCGCGCTCTCAATACTCTTTATTCTATCCTAATGTCTCCTGTTTCACCTAGGAAAGAACTTGAATCCTTAGCTGCCTCAAGAAAATACGGACTTACTCCTCACTTTCAGTTTCTGCTCCAGTCATGATGGAAACTTTCGATGAACAAACAACCTTCTACTTCTGAAAATCACTTATTGGGTTTTTATGTCAAAAATTTCTCAGTAGCAGCCTGGAATTCGGAATTTGGCGGTGTTTCTTCACCCCGTGCCTCGGAAAGAACGTGAAGCTGTTCGTCCTGCGCCAGATCTCTCTCCGGTCGTGTTGGATTGCCGAACCATTGGACTATGAGAGTGAGACAATAGAGAGTGCACGTGTGCTTGCGCATGCACTATAATCCACTATAAGCTATCAGCAATAGGTTCTGCGTATTGTATTTTATAGTATGTGTCAATAATGTTCCTCACAGCCTTACAGTTACTTTTATTGTAACCCAAAGTTGTGAGAAAAAACATTTTACATACCGTAACTTTCTCACCGTTTTTATCACATAAGAAACACAAAACAGTCTTAGTTCGATCATAGTGTTTACCATGCTCATCATCATGACTTTTTCTTTGGTCTTGCAGGCTTTTGCTGGATAGTATTAGCTAAAAAAAAAGTGTTTTTGTTCCGACCGAGACATTTTCAAGAAATTACGTTTAATAATTTTGCGGTAATCCTCTGAGAATTTCGTTGAACATTTTTTTTTACAAATGTTCTCTTGGCATCCGGGTTTCACAAAATATTTGGTATATATTGTTTCTTCTCTTTTAATTTTCTTTCGTTCTTTAAGATTAACATCATATCTTTTGCGCTTTCTTACTGTCCCTTTTTTTGTAAGTTCATCTTTTGTAGATTCATCTGAAGATTCTGGAATCGTTTTTTCCAAACACGGTTGAGAACATGGAATGACGTCTGATTCGGAGCTAGAATCATCCAATAAAATATTGGCTTCACGTCGTTCATAGTTTTCATTATGACCTCTCATATTTAAGTTTTTAACCACTGATTGTTTTGAGCATTGAGCGGCAATAATGTACGTTTTGTGGTTTTTTGGTGGCTTATAATCTTTATCGGCTACTGAATCGTCTGAATCAAAATCTGATTCTGATACTAGAATTTGTGGCGACCAGTTTTGTAGACCACTAGTGGACGGAATCTGATCTTCAATATCAGATCTAAGCTTTAGATTTTGTAAAGCGGCGCTTACTAATCTTTTACCACGTGACTGCATTTTTAAAATTATCTGAAATAAGGGAAAAACAAGTGAAATGAATAATAATATATGTTTATCATATTCCTACTTAATTCATTAAATATTATGGCATGTCACATAGATGTTAAGCTAAGGCACGGTAACATTATCTAATACAATTCCAACTTCATACAAACGGACGGAGCGCGGGCTATGCCTACGCACCTCGACCTCCGGGTGTAGACATAGTTAGATAATAATAATATTACCGTGGCTTTGTTTGACACATCTGTCTAGAAATCGACAGGTAACTGTTGGATTACCTAGGTGTACGACCTAACCTACAAAGTTATGTACCTACCTACTTGACTTAGAAACAACATGTAAACATGGATAAAACGTAAATAAACTTACCTAGCGTGGGCGGACTGCTGACAAGCGTGGAGTCTTCGACGTCGCAGGCACAACTGGCGCGCTTCAATCAAACTCTGCCCTCCTTTTCTCACCCCTAATCGTAAACAATTTAAAGAAAAGGCACAACTGGTTATGTGTGCCTTTTGTATATTCATACATGGATCATTAATTAAGTAGACAAGGCATATCTGGCATTTGAGCCTTTTCTTTATGTTATGTTGTAGGTGTGCTTTTTCAAAGTAGTTTTTAGTAAAAATCTGTATGAAGTAATAGTCACATCTACGTATTTGTACCTTTTCAATATTGTTGCGCGGCTAAGTTGACATCTGGCACTAGCGCCATCTAGTGTCAGGTAACGGAGCGAGGGGAGAGCTTTCCAGAAAATGACATCACTAATCTTTCAACCGACAGTGCCATCTGTTGTCGAAAGGAAGAACTAAGCTTCTGAAAGCTGACTCTCGATCTTTCGGCGCTTTGTTGATTGGTGCGCGTATTTACTTGAATGTTCTGGATGATTCGGTACTAATGTGTATTTATAGGCGCTGCAAGGTGCGATCGGGGCAGTATTGAATTTGGCGAGACAAGCGAAGCTTCGGAGCGGAATAAAGTGAATTAGTGTGTTTAATTATTGGTGTTTTAAGTTTTAATTTGTGTAAAGAAAATTAAAGTGTTAATTTAGGTAATCCTATCGGCAATTTTTATTGTCACGAACCTCAAGCTCGTAACAATAAAATGGTAAATAAATGTGCCTTTTCATTTTATAAAATACGAATATTAGTCTCATTTGTGCCTTTTGAGCCTACTGTATCTCCGAATTCCTTGAAGATAAATTCTACCAAAAATTGAGCAGATGTGCCTTTTTTTCTGATTCTAAATATGTATATAACTCAATTTTTTTAAATGTTAGTTGTGCCCTTTTTTCTTACGACGGCAGTATAGGTATATCGAAAAGAGTTATATAATATCTGTGTCTAATATATATAATTTTTCGACACATTCTGACTTTTCACAATAGAGTGTAGAGCCCCATTTACTTTATTTCCTGCATTCACTCGTCGTTCAATATCCTTATCATATCTCCCATCCCTGCTGAATACACATCCCAAATATACGAACTCATCCACTTGCTCAATTAACTCTCCTTCTATTCTTATTTCACATACCGTTTTGCTTTCATCTCTTTCGAAAACCATCACTTTCGTCTTACTTGCGTTCACTTTCATTCCCCTTTCTTTTAATGACCTGTTCATTAATGTAACCATCATTTGCAACTCGGCCGCCGACGACGCAAGCATGACTTGATCATCGGCGTACAAAAGGCATTTGATGGTTAACTCACCCATTCTTAACCCGCATTCTTCAACTTTCAAATTTTCCAAACAGCTGTCCATAAATAGGTTGAACAGCCACGGGGAAGCTACAAAGCCCTGTCTGACACCTTTATGGATGCCAAACCAGTCCGTGTAGACCCCGTTGATTCTAACACAAGCACTCGAGTCCCTATACAGAGACTTTAATGCCTGTATCAAACCAGCGCTCAACCTAAATGCGTTCAGCGTTTGCCATAACACATCCCTGTCCACTCTGTCATAAGCCTTTTCCAAGTCCATGAACGCACAAACAACTTTTTGGTTTTTCGCCAAAAACTTCTCCGCGATCATGCGCATGGAAAAGACTTGATCTGTACACCCCATTCCCTTTCTAAATCCCGCTTGCACATCCCAAATTTTTTCATTAGTTTCTTTCATAACTCTTTCAATTAGTACCTTAGCATACAGTTTTCCCACAATGCTAAGAAGGCTGATACCACGGTAGTTTTTACAGTCCTGCTGTGACCCTTTTCCCTTATATATTGGGACTATCACGGCTTTGCACCAGTCTCCCGGTACCCGCTTTAGTTCCCAACATAAGTTAAACAAGGTGTACAGCAGGCCTGCCACCACGTCCTCTCCAGCCCTTAGCATTTCGAGTGAAACTCTATCATATCCGGCTGCCTTACCTTCTTTCATGCTTTTCATTACTTTCATTATTTCATCTATACTTATCTCCCTATCTTCTTTCTATTCTTTTGATATATATATATATATATATATATATATATATATATATATATATATATATCAAAAGGATTATTACATTTATACATTTATTTACTATAACATTATATTTTGATTAAAACTATTTTTACGGAATTTATCGCCTTTAATTAAAAGAAAAGTAGTTTTAATCAATGTGTAGTGTTCGCGTAAATATAAGAAATCATTACATTATATTTTTTTATATTTTATACCGAACTTGTAGTTTAAATTATAATATTAAATAAATCATTTAAGGTATTTGTATTTTATATTTCATTCGAAGGTTTCACTTCTGTCAAGTGTGAGCTGCTCGCATGTGTTTTTTTTATTACTGCGGGAATTTTTTAATTTTCCGGGACAAATGTAGCTTATGTGTTAATTCAGAGTATCAAAATCTGTTCTTGAGTGAACTTGAAGAACTTGAGTGGCTGTTAGCATCAACTGTCCGCTGAGTTTAGCTGTCATCAAAATTTCGTAATAACTTCGCAATGTGACGCATCAAAATATTTTAAGGTAAAAATATGTAAAAATGAAGATTCCGAATGAAATGAGGACGAAGGCTCAGAAGGGCTAGAACTCAGAGCCGTAAAGCCAGCTGTATAAATGGAGGTTAGAGAACAGGAGAACGATCGCCGTATAAAATATTGTCCCAGAAATAAAGTCATCATAAGTGAGGCACTGCGATCGCTAAGTTCACTAAATAAAAGTCTTTTTCAGTCTATTTTTCCGATCAGATGCTAAATCACTTGCACATCGCACAATAAAATATTTCTCAATTTTTTAATGTTTCTTTTTGTCAAAAATTACAAAATTACGGGGCATGAAAATTTTCTCACTAATGCCGCGGAGAAAATTTTTACATTATTCAACTAACTTCATCTACTTGTACTCATAAACAGGTAACTTCGCAGTCACTACTCACCGACGTCAGCGCCGCTATAATTTCTACAATTTTCAAGGACAGGTGGGCTATGCTTTAGTACGTAGTGATCGTTCTCCTGTTCTCTAACCTTCATGGTGGTACCTCTACATTCTATATATAAGGCATATGTGGCAATGGTTTTGGCTTTAAGGCATTTAACCAAAACCAAAGAGAATAAAGGTTACCACTACAATAAGCTTTGATCATAAACTAATAAGAGGTACTAGAACTTGGATTTTTCCTTCCTTATCCTTTAATCCAGATACATAGATTAATCCAGATCTGAATCCCTCTGTGTATATTTAAACCAAAGATCTTTTTCCTATACGAAGTATATTATAATATCTTTGATTTAAACCAACTGGAGAGTCCATGCGCGTTAATACTTAAACAAAGAGTCTGTCATGTCCGATATTACGTTCCTCTCTAATCTGTCACTTTCAGGGGGAGACGAGGCAAACACATGTATACTTCACTAAAAATACAAAATCGAATAGCTTCACTCTACACGCACGCTACAGCATTTACGTTTGTGTTAATTGCATTTACGCATATCATCAAATCGTACAAGTGTCGATACACTGGGGCCGCTGTCCAGTGTTCACATCTTAGACCATTCAACCCAATGGACGGGTAATGCGCCTAATGCTACGAACAAAAAAGTCTGTTAATTTTAGTGCAGGGCGATGAAACACTACATAGACAGTACTGCACGCCTACTCAATAAAATTTTGTGTCATTATGGCACACACAGCTTTAAATTTCCAACACTATAACACTTTACGCACACATATAGGTTAAATACATCAACATAGAAAAAGTTATGAGTGTAAGACCATAGATAAATAAATATGTAGCAAGCTATGTAAGACTCACAAGCGTTAGCAAACTGCGCTCGAAGTCTCGAACAATTAAAATCATCTATCTAGTTGGTCAGCGTAGCAAGTTTTTTTAGCGTTCCGTAGTATCACAACAAGGGACGCTTATATTTTCGCCAAGTCCGACAGTCTGTCCATTTGTCCGCGGCTTAGTGCACAGACTGTTGGTGTTCTAAAGAGATGTAATTTGGCATGGTTCAACATAAATACCAGAAATAAAAATGCTACGTACCAAAAAACAAAAACTGGAGGATCTTATGTTTTAATAATAAGCCATCATCACAAAAAAAAAATAGTTTTAAAATCGACATTTGTATTATTACAATAAAATGCTTTTGTGAAACAAAAATAAAGTATCTTCACTTATTGATTATTCATACAATAGATATAAATTAATAAAATTATAAATAAAATAAATATATTAGGCTGATCTTAAGAAGTGACAAGTTTGCAAGCTGACAGAGACATGTTTGATAAATAAAAAAAAAACAAACATGTCCTAGATAAGAAAGGAATTGAAGAAAGCGAACTTTTAAAAACTCAAAAGTAGTATTTGAAAACTGCCCACAACTAAATATGCCTCAAAGTTAAAATATTTCACCCTAACACTTAATTAATACTCACCAAACGCCTATTGCTGTGTACGTAAAAGTTGTTTGCCTGCACCACAGACATTGGCTAACAGTAGACGACCGACCAGAGTAGCGCTGAAGGTATTAAAATTGAGAGGGGAGAGTAACCCTGATCTAAAAATTTATTGTACCTTCATCATGGAGGAAATGAAAATTAAGCAATTGACGGAATACCATTCTAGCAGCCAAAGGCATTATGCTATGTCCACTACGGGTTTGATTTTATATCAGATAATTCCGATAAAGCTACTAACGCTTTAGTGTTTTATTGGACGGTATAAACACAACGTGAAAAGTACACATAGCCAACTTTTTTATTAATGGTAGGGCGCTGAATTAAAAGCACAACTAGTAACATAACCTTTCCACCTTGTTCACGAAACAGGCATAGAAATAAAGGCGTTAACATGTGATTGTACAAAAACCAAGTTCGCCATGGCGGAAGAGTTGCATTCTACTCAGACTGCAAACTAATATCATAGATTCAGCTTCAGGGCAGCAAATATACTTATACTTTTTTCTTGATCCTTGCCAAAAGGATTATGAGAATACATTAGTAAAAAGTGTAAATGTGAAATTGTTTCTGTACACTAGGTTTTTGCAATAAAGCTTATTTTAATGCTTAATCCAGTGTAGAAATATGCCTGCATTCATACAAATTCAGGACTGAACGACTGAACAGATTTGGATACTCTGAATTAACACATAAGCTACATTTGTCCCGGAAAATTAAAAAGTTCCCGCAGTAATAAAAAAAACACATGCGTGCAGCTCACACGCGACAGAAGTGAAACCTTCGATTGAAATATAAAATACAAATACCTTAAATGATTTATTTAATGTTATAATTTAAACTACAAGTTCGGTATAAAATTCTGATGCGTCACATTGCGAAGTTATTAAGAGATTTTAATGACCGCTCAACTCAGCGGACAGTTGATGCTAACAGCCACTCAAGTTCATGAGGAGCCCAAGCGATCAAATTAACTTGAGATTGATATCAATATCTAAGCATTTGCTTTGTCGTTTTTTCAAATATTTCATACGCGCAGACACTTAATTTACAAAATCGCATGACTTTTACAACCAAAATCCACTTCAAACCATTATTCAAGCGACATAACAGGAGTAACAATCCGTCGACGGCCAAGTTCCCGCAAAAACTCCCCAGTCGTGATAGTAGACCTCTACAAAGAGTGTAGTAATATTTAGAAGGGACTTCTGAGAACCACAGAGTACATTTTATTTCAAAGATCCAAATATATAAAGATAAGTGCTTAGAACAATTATTTTTTAAACGTTTTATATAAGAATTATACAGCTATTGGTTGCGCGGAAAACCATTCGTATTTTTATTTTATTTGAGGGTATGTTTGCCAAGCGTTGTCCTTCCTTCGACCTATCCCTCCCGTACACACCGGGGTGGTGGGGTGAGAGGGGAAAGAAGAGATTCTAGAATGTTTCGCGTTTTGCAACCAATGAGAAGAGCGCCCGACTTCGGTGGGAAAGAGGCTGATATAAGTTCGCGCGCTGGGCTCGAGTGCTCTCTTGCCTTTGCGCCGCTAGTTGCAACCACACCATCTGGGACAGTTGCGTCCTAGAGGGCTCTTGCCCACGCGCACCGCTAGTTTCGAACGCACCACCTGGAGCAGTCGAGCTCCAGAAGTAACCGCCTCACCTAGTGAGATATCGTCGCGCACCGCTCTCTTCCATCGCACCACCGGCCAGGACCGCATCCCTGGGGCCCCAGGAGATCCGCCAGAAGTCGCACCGTAGCAATAGAAGCGTCCAAGCCGCATCGAAGTCACATCCCGGTAAGTGTGTTTCCTTTACTTATAACGCCTGCTTGAGTATTTGTTTACTTCATATTTCATTCTATTTCCTTCGCCGCGTGAGTGCAAGAGGCAACAACAAATTAATAAAAATTAATCGGGTACAAAAAAAGTTTGTTGTTTATCTAAAAGGTAAGTAATTACACTGTTTTTAAAAGTTATTAAAAAAATTGTCTCGTAACAATTTTATACACTTAGCTACGTATGAAATAATGTAGTTAGAAGTAACTAAAAATGAAATATAAAGTGCAAGTTACCACTATAGATCATGTAAAAAACACAAACTTACATGCATAGTTATAATTTCGATGCACAGTTTATTATGACGAAGTTGTTTTCAACAAAATAGAGTTGGTCAAAGATAGCGTAGTACAGTATATGATTGAATACCCATGACTGAATGTCTATTTTTATTTTTAGCGGCTGCTATTGAGTATATCGATGTTATTATATTGGATAATTTTTTCTTTACGCAATTTCGAATGTTTCTATGTCCTTGTTCTTTCTTCTCTTCTTTCTTCATAGGGGCCGTCCATCAATCACATAATGTTTTTTTAGCATTTTTAACACCCCTCTCTCTCTTGGTGATACGTGGTGAGGTTTAAGACTACCCCCTCCCTCACTCACGAGTATAAAGTATAATCTGATTTTATTCTGAAATTAAGGACCATGCTAAAAATGTCTAAACAGGAAGGTTGCAGGTTGTTTTTCACTAGCATAAAAATAATATTAAAGTAATGGTGTAATCATGCGAAAAATAATGCCAATGACCCACAATTTGATTTTAATAGGACATGACAGGGTTGTCAAAAAGGGCAGAACAACGTCTGCCTGGCCAGCTAGTTTAATAATATAATAATAAGTTTTCAATTTGGTGCTTCGTCCATTTTTAAACCACAGGTGAACTGCTCAAGCTGGTTAAAGTGCAATACTATTATAATATATCTATGATGAGTATGTGCAATTCTTAGTTTATTGTTTTAATTGTTATGAGTGAGGTTCGTAACGACGGACGGTTGTTTTTGTGTGCACAGATCTCCCCCGGGAAAAACGCTACAGCTACACCCTTCCGGTCCGTCGGCTGCTCGTGTTGCTCTATGGTGGCGAGATACCCTTTTTCCATGTGTTGGTATTCGATGTGGTGAAATTTTTTATTAAAATCAAATTCTTTTATAGATATAGGAATGTGATTACTTGAAATTAATTATTTTATAGATATAGGAATGTGATTACTACGGTAGGCGATGTGTAAAAACGGTTTTGACAGCCGGAATTGGTATTTTAAATATATGTTTAATAACTTAGTGGTTGTAGTTAGGCGACTGAGTTAGTTGCCAGTGTGTTTTTAATGCTGCGGATAGAAGAAAATCGTCCCCGTGTCTTTGCACATCCCAGGCTGCCTTCAATAATAAATTATCGCGTAAGCGTTATATTGGGCGCATGCGTTTGCGAGTACGTTGTGTGGCATTGTAACATTTCTTGTGTAGTTGATCACTGCACATAACAAGTGGTTCGTGGTGCAGGCACGTTGTAGGGTAGCTGTAAGAATATTGTAACTTATCTTTATCTCTCTATTGGCTCTATTGGCTCCTACAATTTTTTCTTTCCTGGCGGGGGAGTACGAGTACGTTAGAAAAGTGTAAAGTTTAATATTTCTCTCCGAAACATAACATATACTGGATGATTTTTTTACCGTCTGTAAAAAATAGGATGTAACGTGTGAACGGAGTAAAAGCCTATGACACTGATATTTTACAAAAATAAAAAAAAATAATCAAACGTATGAAAAAAATTTAACAATTACTTTGCCCTTTGCCCTTGAGTTTGTGACCCTCGTGGACGGAGAAACCTATAGACTAATGTTTAGCGTGGCCTCGAGTGAGAAAGGTCTATAACGTAGTTTTGGGTTATACAATAAATAATCTTTATGTCTTTTAAACATATTTAGATAAAAATATTAATTGTTCTAAGAACTGAACTGAACAAGATTCACCAATCTTAAGTTCACAAAACACTTTTTTCTCACTTAAACCAACTTGTAAACTCCTTAGATCGCTACAAACACTCATAGTTCTTTAGCAAAGTGTAGTTTGCTAAACCAAAAAACCGGCACGTAGAAAGGCACAAACAATCACACCGCTCTTTCTCATTTCTATGCAAGGCGTATGCATAAATCTATCTTTTTCGTGTGCGAATGTGAAAGAAGGCGTCAATTTGTCTATAGGTTTCTCTGTCTATGGTGACCCTGCTAAATGACATGTTTAAAAATGTCCACTTCATTAATTTATTTATTTAATTCAATTTTTTTTTAAATCTTTTGTCAAATACTATTTATCAGTGCCTTAGGCTTATACCCCGGGCAGATGTTACACCCAATTTTTTCCAGACATTAAAAAAGGTCATTCTGTTTAATAAATTTAATTGTTTTAAAGATTTTATTTAATTTAAGTAATGCATAAACCAAACTAGGAATATGCTTAAAAGTAAAATAATTATTTAATAAAAAAATGCTCAAAACATAAAAAAATATATTGTAAATATTAAGATCAGTTTACAATAACTTCACATACTGGAATTATATCTTTGATGCAGATGTTTCTTTTATTTATTAGTATTTTATTGTTTAAAACTTCTAATTAATCGTTTATGTCGTAGTATATACTAAGCACTGTAGTATTCTTTTATCCGCGAACCAGGTTTCCCAACTTTTATATTGGCTTAACAGTAAAAAAAACAGTTGCCAATAATATTAAAAAAAGTTTGAACCGATGACTCTTGTATCCATGGCAATGACCAAAAAATTAAAAAAAAAAGTTAAAGCGCCAACTATCGGTGGTTTTCTGCAACTTCTTATTGATATCTCTCACTAAGTTCATGTTGTATTTTTTCTTGATCAATTGTGCTACTTGTTAACATACCCAATAGGTATTCATTATGTGCTTGTGTTTGTTTTGATCTAAGGTCAAATGTATCTAAAATTTTGTCTCAATGCATTTGTTATGTGGAAAATTCATTTCAAAACCAATGACATTATTAACAACTTGATGTGCTATCTGGCCATTTTACTTGGCTTGCGTTGGTGATTCGTATATAGTCACGTGACCAAGTGGTTTTTCGGATCAATGGCGCCAAATGTCTATTACAGAAAATGTATGATATTTTTAAGATACTTTTATTTTAATGTAAAGTTTCATTTAGTTGTACAATTTAGCCCGTCCTCATTTTATATGCATCTATACGTAGCTATATTGATATCAAAATGCAAGGGAACAAATGATGCGTAGGTCTAACGTCAATCTGGCAACAAAACAGTGCTGCTATCTATGTTGTCAATTTTGTTATGTAGTCTAATGGAGACTATTCGTGTGATAAATATTTACGGTTAAGAATATATAAGGATGGAATTTCAGCTATTTGTTTCCGTATTTAGTAAGTGTATTTGTAAAAATGTGTGTAATAGAATTTATATAATTACCTGTAGGCTAAAATACATCACGATTCTCCGCGGTTCTCCCTCTCGAAAAGAGCCTTCTATAGGCCCGCCATACATTTTTTCGTGCAATAGTGAAACGTCAAGTGATATTGTTGTTCACTATCAATGATTTACGGAAAATAACAAGTTTTGCTCATCATTTATCGCGATATTAACTATTTGCAGTAAAAATTAAATAGGCCTGATATTAGTTTCTTTCGTCATATCTTTGTTAAAATCTGATTTGACATATATTTGTTTCGGATGTCAAAAAGCTATTTTGTATCAAATAATCGTAATTAGTGGTATGGAATGTATTAATATTGCAAGACATTAGTTATTTCGCATTATTTGTTTGTTCTTTTACTCTTCTGGGTGATAAATTTCGCAAGGTGAATCAGTAGTGTCAAAACTATTGTGTTGTATTAGAACTTTTTGGGCTGTGTTAACTTGATTGATCAACTAATTATTGTTAGTTTAGCATAGGATTTCATTTATAAAAAAATATGTAATTGAAAGACTATTCATTCTAAGCTCATTATTTATTTTCAGGTTGCACCAGCTGCTCTTGTTTAGATGCAAATTAAAGTATTATCATGTAGATGATGTGACATTTTACACAATGTTACTACCGCGGTCAAAGTGTAAAGCATTACGGGGATCGTGAACATGTAGGTTGTGAACAAACTAATAAAGATGTCGTTGAGAGGCACCAAGCGGGCGACTGGAGTGCGCAGTGAGGAGGCGGGCACTTCCAAACGCCGCAGGACGGAGCCTGAGGATGCACTCTGGCAGCTCCGGCCTGTCAGTGACCTCAAGATGTCATCAATATATAATAGAAGTGCCTCTGAGGCACCTGCAGAACTATTCAGGTTTGTGTGTTATATTTAGTATGGATAACAATTTTAAAAATAGTTAATAATTTTGAAAGTTTGTAAATATAATTAAGACAAAATCTTTTATGTATTTTGTAAAAATAATATGTTTATAAGTTCCAATTAATTGTATATTAATATTAAATGTTTTGAATTTTCAATATTTATGTGAGCTGAGCATTTTTTTAAAATAATTACCTCTTGCATTATTTAATAAGACTAATAGTGTCTGTATGTATTTAGATATTATACTAGTTGTTTTAATTTAACTATGTTATTACAAATTTATCAACTTTAAAAATATATTTGAAAAACTTGTAAGCTGATTATTAACAAAGAAATGAAATTGTTGGTGTTATCTATGCTGTGCAATTATTAGTTTAATATTTTATGCAATAAATTTGTTGTGCTAGCGTTTTGTCTAAAATGATAAATATCATTTGAAAAATCATCATTCAGCACTAATACACATGAACAGTTGTTTTAAGTTTCTAAGAAAATAATAGCAGTGCGAATTTCCCCTGTGCTTAAAAGCAATGCAAATTTATAATATATAATTCTGGATTCCACAAATACAAGTAATTCACATTTTCTTTGATATTTATTGTGTTTTAAAGTTTTTATCAAATTTTAGAGGAAAAAATTAAATTACCTTCTTTTTTTTGTACTTAATGGCTTCTATTAATAAGATACTGCCAATATTAAGTCAGTTATGGGAGTGGCAACAAACTAAATAAAATCTTGTCTTTTATATTTTTTTTGTGAGAGGCTTCTAAATAACCTTTTCCAATATTATAACTAATCTCTCACATAAAATTGAAGTTTTTATAATAGGAAATCATTTGACTATAAGCACCTGTTGTCAAATATTATTCAAGAAGATTATTTTCTGTGAGTTTATATGTTTCTAATAGAAAAGCATAAAAACTACAATTTCAAATTTTTGTTGCCAACCTCTATTATACTATACTGCTTTATATCTATATATTTTGGCTATTTAGCTATCTTTATTTGTGAACATTTGCTAAAGATTTACTTATATCCTACTTTAAAATAAAAGCAAATGTTTGTAAATGTATATGTATCTTTTAAATAAATAGTGATAATATGTTCTTGTATGTAATGCTCTGAATAAATTATGAAAAATTGTAAATTTAAAGACATTTTAAGAACACCTGTACTGACTTGAACTGACATGAAGTCTCCATGTTGCATGGACATATATATAGGCAGCATGCCAGACGACACTTCCTTGCCTGAAAACCCTCTCAAAAATTACTATAGGCTTAATATTTACTCTAAGATGTGATGGAAAAAAATTGTATGAACATATACATTTAATATGAATTCTATTAATACTAGTATTGAGTCTGGTTGAAATGTAAACATTTAGTTGGTTAAATCGTTTTGTATTTAAAATAATGTGCTTTTGTTCACACTATTTTATATGCCTTAATGGCAACATACGCACATGATGTTTTTCTCCACATCTATGGTGTAGTATTTACTGTACAGGATTCATTATTCTCCTGAGAAACCTAGTTATAATAAATATTACAACAACTTTTGATGTTTAAATATTAATGCAATATTGTATATAATATTTAGAGGAGTTTATTTGTTAAGCAAATGCTGTTAATTTGATGTATTTAGACTTAATAAATATCTGGACATTCATAAATAAACTAATTTACTTACATATAAACACATGTAATTTGTTTAAGCTGTTGCTTTTCGAATTTTTCTAGATGTTGCTGGTGAAAACTGTTAATTCAGAAATCTAATTTGCCATAACATATATTTCACTTAGATAAATACAATTTAACATTTTTATCTAGTAGAAAATGTCTAGGAATTTTCTAAATGTACTAACAGTTTTCATGGGCTAACTTCACATAAAGGTAAAGTATATAAAAATACAACTTTGTAAATCAGTCTTAAATGGACTATATTTAAAATATAGTGTTTTTTTTAAAGAAATCATATATATGTCTGTGTGTGTAAAAGTTATTTTAATTAATTCATGAAGTTGAATTTATAGTAAGGAAATGTTTAAAACTCCCTGTAATTTGTAATAGAAAGTTATAATAATTAATAAACATTATTTTAGAAAGTTATAATAATTAATAAACATTATTTTAGAATATTTAACACTAACTTTTTCTTTTCTGATTTGTTAAACATAAATATTTCAGAAAAGATCTCATCAGCGCCATGAAATTACCTGACTCGGAACCCTTGACACCAAGCGAGTACTGGGTCATCACAGATACCTGGAAGCAGGATTGGGAGAGAGGGGTACAGGTGCCTGTCAATCCCGATTCACTACCTGCACCAAAGGTCAAAGTGATTGATAATCCTTTGCCTCCAGATTTTCAAGAATTTAAGTTGTAAGTTAAACTCAATTTCTTGAACTATCTTTTTAAAGTTAGTATTTTTTGGTTACAAACATCTTATTTATGACTTCTTATATTTCTTCTCAGGCCTAAGGACAAATATATCCATTTGTCCCGTGATGCGCATTACCAGGCTGACAAGCATCATCTCAGCACAACACCTGCTCGTGCAGAAGCTGCATGTAGCTATGATCTGGATGCTACAGACACAGCATGGCTCAAGTTGCTGAATGCAGAACGTGCCAGAGCTGGTGCTCCTGCTGTGACTGAGGACCAATTAGAGAAAGTCATTGAAGATTTAGAGGTAAGAGCAAAGTTATGATAAATGCAGCTGCTAGTTTATTGAACACCAAATTAAAGAAGTTATATATAGCTTGGTAATATATAATTTAATATCAAATTTTGATTCTAAAAGTCTAAAATATTATTTTTCACAATAACTTCCATTAATATTTGTTCTATGTAAGGTAACAAAAATAACAATGGTCAACAACCAAAAATTTGTTTGTTAATAATAATAATAGCCCATAAAAGTCTAACATATAATTTTTTTTAAATTTGTTTCAATTACTTAAAATTACTGCTTTGCTCTATTTTAAATAAATACATTTTAAGAGCCCTCTTACATTTCGGCATTACGCAAATTCAGGTATTTTACGCTCCGAGCGGGTGACTACCTACACGAGCGATACTTTATTTCACATTTCTTTTCATTCACTCACACTATGATACTGTGAGTATAGCGACTAAACAATCTTGATCTTTCATTATACAAGATTTCTTAGGATGGAGTTCAGTAGATGGAAGATTGTTGGTGTGTCATTTCTATGGTTTCTAATTAATTTATTATAGTCTATTTGATGTATTTCTCATTATTTATGAACCTTAGTGTTGAAATAAGTACACATAAGTAAATATTTTAATTGTTTCGCGGTAATCGATTGTTAACCAATGTTGGTTAATAATCTACTAACGAAAGCATAGTAGTATGAATAAATAAATAGTACGATAGCATAGTGGTATGAATAAATAAGTAGTACGGTTGCAACCTGTTTTGATAAATAAAATAACCAACTGTAAGTAATATTTTTTTAATCGGTATTTACAGTCAATTACCATATTTTTTTATTATAAAAATATTTGCCACAACGGCATCTAACGAGCTTATCTCGAGTCACTAATTTCAGGCAGTACACACTTTTTGATGATGCTCTAGCACAAAATAGCAGCGCCACGGCAATCGACGCACATTACGATAATATCGAAACAAGACATAGCGAGTTTTGGCCTAAACATGCATCGGGAGAACGATTAACTAAATAAATAAATAAGTATTCTAAAATTTTCTCTGACCTTATTTTAGTAGAGAAAACGAACAATTTTTACCAAGTAATTGTTAGTTCAATAAACAAACTAAAAACATATAATTTCATAGAGAAAACCTTGTAATTTCAGGTTTTTTAAATACTTCTCTTAAAAGAAATAATGGTGAAAGAATTCAGTATTTTAAAACCGAAAACACAATGGGACTTAATTTATAAAATTAAATTAAATGAAGTTTGTCATGGTATCAAGAAACCCGAAAACTTTCAGAAATTTTTAAAAAACAATTTTCTTCCTAAAAAGTTCTACATACAACATGTCCCCAAAACTGCATTTTCTCAAATTTAGACTTTTCCTCATATTTACACTTCTCCCCAAAAATCTTTATGCAGTATTAGATGAATATAAAATCAGATGATTTCATCAAGATAAATTGTACATAGGAAAACATGAAAAAGGTCAGAAACAATACTTGTTAGATTGTTTTTGGTTGGGTACTTGCATTACATATTTAAATAAAACAAAAAAAAATTCCTTGAAAAATAAGAAAAAAAATAAAGAAGAAATAAAATTTAAAAGAACAACCCCCCCAAGAAAAAATTATCATTACCAAATCTATACATATAAATAAAATTTAAGTGTGCCTGTAATATTGGTAACTGCCTTATTTTGAGCTGAGGGGCTATTTGCATGCAGTTAAGTCATAAAAAACCATTTTTAAAAATGTTCTCTGCCTCACTGTCTGTCCCCACTAATCTTCAGAATGGCTGAACCAATGGTTATGAAACTTAACAAACAGATAGAGTGCAATGCCAGGGGTAATCTAGGCTACATTTTTTCCAAACACAGATATTCTTGAGAAATCTAAAAATTGGTAATTCAAATGGTCCTTGATGATTATGTTAAATATAAATAACACCACAATAATAGATCCCACTAAGGCAAACTAAATACTTGCTAGTTTTAAATAATTCATTAATTTATAATTGTTACTATTTAATTGAATCATTTATTATATAATAGTGTCAAAGAAAATTATCATGAATGTAAAGTTATTAATGCTTAATGTCAAATATAATATTTCTCAGTAACTACAATATTTATATTATAAATAACTAATTGTTTTTTAACCTTTAAATAATAAGTCCACAATTGGAATGGCTGAACAGATTGTGGTAAAACTTTACAAACAGATAGAAAGCAATAGCAGGAAAGATGGAGGCTATATTTTATTTTAAAAATTTGATTTTTGTTAAACACAATGAAATTTTTAGGACGTAAAATATTTTTTTACATTGGCATTTACAAAGCACTTGTTAAATGTCAAATGCTACGCCATCGCTTTAACAAGTCGATACTGCAGGGAGACCATGTGAGAAGACGCGACAAGATACTCACAAGTAGACTATTCTTACCCAAGAGTTGCAATTTAGCCTTATAATATAACATAAACATAAGTATAAAAAGGTCTAAGGAAGTTTATTAAACCCATGCATTCTTATCTTTTAAATAGTCATCTAATTTGATCCTTTGTTCATTAAAGTGCTTTTAACATGCACTTTTAATTTATGCAAAGGTAAATCCGTAATAATACAAGGAATCTTGCTATAAATAGTTATTATACATTACCCAAAAATGAGCTGCTAGTTTTATGGTATCTGTATTTTGAAACAGCAAGTATAGATTTATTGCCCGTTTAAAATAATGATAATCACTAATTTTGGCAAAGGTATTAAATTGTTTTCTTAGATATATTATATTGTACATAATGAATTGTGATGCAACATTTAGATGTTAACATTGTAAATAGGACATACACAAATAGGACAGACAGTAATTCTTTTTGATATAATTCATTTATAATTGGATAACAATTGTTTTGTGTGGCTTAAGTAATAATACAGACTGTTCACATTGTATTATTTATTATATTTAATGTTACAAAATGGTTACAACAAATTATATTATTACAGTTCTAGAAAATCTTCAGTCTTCTAGCCATAGATCATATATGACCAAGAACTAAAGACTACAGTAACAACAGTGGTGCCACCTCAATACACTTCATTACTTAAAGTACAATATCCACATCATGCCATTTAAGTCCTACATCAATTTATAGCATACAAGCATCATAGTTGTAGGAAACATGATCATGAATATAATATATTAGCTATTCCCCGCGACTTCGTTCGCGTTAAATTTATTATGATTGAATTTCATGGATTTGAGTTTTTGCGAAAGACTCCCCCACTTTTTCTAAAATAAAAATAAGACTAAGTTACTCCTTATAACATCAGTTATCTGCCAGTGAAAGTCCTGACAAAATTGGTTTAGCCATTTCGGAGATTAGCCGGAACAAACGGAAAAGCAGACACAAAAACTATAAAAATTGTTTTTTGTTTTAAAAATATTTCATATAACTGAGCCCCGCGGTTTCACCCGCGTATATCACGTGTCTGCGCCGCGCGACATGACATGACACCTCGCTCATTTATTTCAATCATTTTAGCAAAAAAAAACATTGGCAAAATTAATGGAGTACTTTTAACTATCGGCATATGTACGTTTTATAAAGCAAAGTTAAATTTTATCCACTCTTTCTGCCCGTCTCGAATGAACGCCCCAGAAAGTGCCCCAAAACGCGGTTTTTCCCAGTTTTAAAGATAAATGTACACATGAAAAGTGTGGAGGTACGAATATCATTTATACAAAGCGATATCATTTATAGTTTTTGCGCATCTGTCACAAAATATGATCATTTATTGTCTAATCGATTTTGTTTCTCAAAGTTTAGGTTTTAAAATTTCCAACTTTACCGCCAAAATATATATGACTAAAGTAAAGAATAGAATATGCTCTTTATAAAGAGGTACAAATTATTAATATATAAAATATTTCTTAAATCTTTCGTTGTGATGTAACCAATTATTGTTTCGACCAGTGATCTAATTAAACTTTAGAACACAAAAGTACCTAATGTCGCCTCTACACGTTGGCCAACACAGTGGCGAATGTAGTGGCTAATATATTGGCTGAAAGTTGGTAACGGCGTCCACACGTTGGAAGGTCGTTCAGTTTACTTCGGTTCGGGCCAATGTGCGGACGAATTTATTTTATTTTAGACGACGGCTTCGTGGCGCAGTGGCTTGGCAATGAGTGGCTGTGCCAGGGGTCGCGGGTTTGAATCCCGCACGGAACAAGTATTTGTATATCCTACAAGTAATTGTTTCGGGTCTGGATTAGTGTCCTTGTGCAATTTATGTTTGTAAGTAGCCTCCGCGACACAGGAGAAAATCCAAGTGTGGGGGGTAACGTTTTTATAAAATAATTATAAAAGA
This sequence comes from Parnassius apollo, assembly GCA_907164705.1. Lineage (NCBI taxonomy): Eukaryota > Metazoa > Arthropoda > Insecta > Lepidoptera > Papilionidae > Parnassius > Parnassius apollo. Next base: position 8,204,439 of record CAJQZP010001331.1, read on the forward strand.
ATAGTGAATATTAATGGGGCTGCAAATAGATATACGATATACGATTAGCTTTATTTATTCTTTACATGCATCAGAAACTGGAATAAATACCATTAATTATAACTTATTTTAAAGTTAAAGGAGTTACAATCGATTAGCCTATGTTTTAAAATTGGGTTTTGTTTTTAGCAACACATGTACTTGCTTTTCTATCAGACATTTGATGTATATAAAAAACACCTTATAATTTATTTGGTAATTTAATTATTTTTTGAGAAAGACAAAAACAATAGCAATAAATATAATTAACACTGACTTAATAATAGGTACTTATTATAACTTAGAACATAAATGAAAAACTCATGACAAGGAAAGTGGCTCAGGACCATGCTTTGCGGCATTCTTTGGAGGAGGATGTTCAGTAGTGGACTTGTGAAGAGCTGTAATGATGATGATGATTCGAAAACTTGCACGATTAAATTATAAGAAATCGACGCTTTCAAACGAGCACACAGTTCACCTGATGGTAAGTGGTTACTGTGGCCCACAGACATCTATCCTCGATTACGAATCAAAATGCGTTGACACCCGTGAGGACTAGGATGAAATGCCTCGTTTCCTTTAAAAAGTGTTTCTGGTTCTCTACACTCACTATACCAAACACAGCATCATTAAGCTACTATTTTACATTGATATTCTGTGAGAGCGTGGTCCTTCCCCGGTCGAACCGACCCATTCGTGCTACAACTATACTTCTAATATAACTATATTCTACTTCATTTTTTTCATTTTAAAATTGTTCTCGTAATAATCTGTAAATAAATGTTCATTATTTTTTTTATAAATAGCTTATCGATTAAAACAAATGTTTAAAAATAATTAAATCGCGCTAATTAAAGTAGTAGGAATGTTTAAAGTTGAAATTGGCACTAAAAGGCTGGTAATTGGGTCATCCACCCTACAAAGCGTGAATATAAAATTTTAATCAGATGCGTGTAATCACTCTGGGAGCTTGTAGCAAACTAAACTCGCGGCCAACGTGTGGACGCGGCGACCAAACTCTGCCAACAATCCTTTGATCTTTTGTAAAAAACCGACACCACACGGATCTCGCGCCAACTTGCGGGCCATCGTTCCAATACATACCAATGAAGCCCAAACACCCCGTCTACACGTTGGCCAATGCTATTGGCCACTACATTCGCCACTGAGTTGGCCAACGTGTAGAGGCGCCGTTACCTAACTATCATAATTAAGTCACAATACTATTGAATTATGATAGTTAGGTATATTCCTTACGCGGACTTTTTTACAGGTAATAATGCGTACTTTAATCATGTAGCACATAATTTTTATGTATCAAGTTTTCTCAGCGCACGCCAAATAAAGAAATTTGTAGGTAAAATTTTGCTACTTTGGGTTACAATTTTCTTAAAGATCTCCAATTTTTTTGAAAATAAATTATAGCCTATGTTACTATGTGATAATTTAGCTTTCTATTGGTGAAAAAATTATTAGAATCAATTTAGTGGTTTCAGAGCTTATTCGGTACAAACAAAAAATCTTTCTCCTTCATAATATTACTATAGATATTGAATTTTTTTGCTATTATTTTTTACTTATTTTATTTTTTTTGTTCTTTTTTATTTCGATTATTTTATTTTTATTAGAAATATTACTATATTATTTGTAAAAAGATAGTATCTCCAAAACATAAGCCATTTAATTTATTAGTTCAGAGCTTCCTTGTAAACGATATTTGATGTTGTTTGTTTTATTTTGTGGCAGCAAAATATCCTCGGTATATGAGGTAGTTGACCAGCTGATAGGCTGGTGATGATACTCTCTACAGTTAAATTTTCCTTCAATTCCTTAATAAGTGGCCTCATCCCATTGCACATGCTCGGGGGGCTTGAATTTCTCAAAAGCATGACTGGCGTTCCGATTTTTAACGTCAATTCGTGTGGTGCCGGTCCAGAAGGGTTTAGTGAATTTAAAAATTCCTGTGGGTAATGGACTGCGTCTTAAATATTACTCACGGTGTCGATTGATTTGTAATTTTTTATTTGGCCAGGGACTTTTTGAATCAGGTTGTTTATTTCGTTGAAAGTATCATTCCTATGCGACACTATTGCTCTAGAACATAACTAATGAAAGTCCTCTTTGTGCAAACTCTCATGTCAGGGTGTACTACATCTATTAAAATTTCTAAATTATGGACTATTTGCTCCAGAGACTCGTCTAGAAGACGTCACAATTTCTGCTTAAATTTGGAGTGGAATTTTTTTTTACAAAACGATAAATATTTACACACTATTTGCAAATATTATACAACAATATCTTTAAAAGTCCAAAAATAATAGCAAAAACTTAAAAATTTTATAACAGGTAGTTGCTAACACTTTCGATATCGATAGTACGCAAGACGACACAAAAATGTGTGCGGGCGACGGGGCAGAGGGAGACACTACACGGGGATAGCGCGTCGCCCGTTGCTATGATTTCGCTTCCCCGTACCTCATACCGCACCGTGCTGACACTTGTTTTTCGCTTCCATGCAGTTTCATGACTTGTAGCGCGACCTATATCTGCTTATGCTTTTGTAAAAGTTACGGCCTATATACGTCCCACTGCGGGGCAGGGCTCCCCTCACTTCTGAGAGGGTTTTAGGGCAAGGAAGTGTCCGCCGCGTTGCCCCAATGCGTGTTGGCGAACTTCACATGTTTTCGAAATATATTTTTTTTCTCACTCAGACGGGCAGGTTTCCTCACGATGTTTTCCTTCACCGCCAAACACGTGATATATCAGCACTTAAAATTACAATTAAGAATTTCATTGGTGCCGGCGGGGATCGAACCCGGGTTACTCGAGTTCTGTTATATTTACAGTGAGCGTTAACCATCTGAGCTACCACGGCTCTACCTGAGTTACCACGGCTCTTACGCTCTTATGCTTTTGTGCATCATTAAAATTATTATTTACAATAACTTTGCTAGAAGATCGTCATTGTGTATTATTGGTAACTAGGTTCTTAAGCTTCTACACATTAATAATTGTGCAAAAGCATTTAAACCTCCCACTGGTGAGCTTCTGTAGTTTAAAAGGCACAAATTAAAATCTTGGCGCCACTAATCTGGCATTTTTTTAACATGGATTTTATTATAGCAACATACTTTTCTGCGAGATCAGTACTCTGAGGATAATGAGGGCTTACTGTTTTAATTTCTGTGGCCCTTTGTTGAGCAAAATTTAGAAATTATGCTGAAATAGATGGGTTGTTGTCGGCAATAATGCTCCTAGTAGTGCCAAATCTTGCAAAAATCGTCTTAGGTGGCATTATAATAGTGGAACTAGATTTATCTTTTATAGGAATTATGAGGGGTGATCCAAAAGTAATGATAATCGGTTACTTCAGGTCCGCATAAAAATCCAAAAAAATATTTTTTGCTTGCTCTTATACTCACTACGTCAGCCTAAAAAATCATATAAATAGATCACGATTTCCGGGAAATACATTCATTTGAATACGAACTGTCAAAGAGATAACATCAACATGGAGAAAAACGAAATTAGAGCTGTCATCAAGTACCTCTGTTTGAAAAAAATGTCTTCAAAGGACATACACAGTGACTTAGTGGAAACATTGGGGGACTCTGCTCCTCCATATTCTACAGTTGCACGCTGGGCCAAGGAGTTTAAACTGGGCAGAACATCCACTGAAGATGAACATCGCGAAGGACGCCCATCCACGTCCCTCACTGAAGACAACGTGAAAAAAGTCGAAGATGTGTTGGCAGATCGAAGAGTGACCATCAGGCATGTAGCTGAGGTCACAGGGACCTCATATGGCAGCATTCAAAGAATCCTTGCGAACGAGTTGCATTTGAAAAAGGTCTCTGCGCGTTGGGCACCCAGAATGTTAACCGACGAGCAAAAGAAAAATCGAGTTGACATTTCGAGGGTCAATCTCGAAAAGTTCCAAGCAGATCAAGAAAATTTTTTGTTCCGTTTTGTGACTATGGACGAGACCTGGATCCACCATTTTGATCCTGAAACGAAACAACAATCGATGACTTGGAAGCGAGCCTCCTCACCGACGCCAAAGAAATTCAAAGTTTCAAGTTCGGCGGAAAAGGTTATGGCATCTGTTTTTTGGGACGCTCAATGCATAATTATGGTGGAATATTTGGAAAAGGCGGCCACTATTACGGGCTCTTACTACGCAGACCAGATAAGAAGACGGGGGATTACGGAAAAAAGACGCGGCAAACTGCGAGCTGGAGTGCTGTTTCACCAAGACAACGCACCGGCTCACAAAGCCGTAGTTGCGATGGCTGCCATTCAAGAAACGGGATTCGAACTGCTCGAACACCCTCCCTATTCGCCAGATCTAGCTCCTAGTGACTTCTACCTCTTTCCTCGGCTCAAGGAACGCCTCCGAGGCAAGAAATTCGATGACGATAGCGAAGTAATGGCCGCTGTTGAAGCGTTTTGGGAGGGTCAAGACAAAGAATTTTTTTCAAAGGGAATCCTGGGTTTAGAAAAAAGATGGACTAAATGTATTGATTTGTTAGGATACTATGTAGAAAAATAAATTATTATTTTAACTTTTAATTACCGTGTTTTATTTTCATTATCATTACTTTTGGATCACCCCTCGTACTTCCTCCCTTCTTGAATAGTAATCAACGAGAATTAAGAAAAAAATTCTATTAAATTCAGCTATGTCAAGCCCAACTTTATAAGAAGGTATATTTGGAATATCATGAGGGAGCAGCTCCTTCTTTTATTTTACTCCTTTGAAAGGTTTGACACGCCGAACTTACAATATCAGACATATTCCTGGCCAATAAAAAAAAACTTAACTGTTTTCTTTATTTTGTTTAAACCTAAATGAGTCTCATGCAAAAGGTCCAGAATAAATCGTCTTAATGCAACTGGAACACAATCTATTCTCTAAATATAATAAACCATTTTCTTCACATATATTATGTTACGCAATTTATAAAATGAACCACTTGGAGCTATCCCTTGTGCCAAGCATTGTGATATTTGTGAAAGAGATGGATCCTGTTGGGTTTCAGCTACAAACTTAGAGTATAACTTTTAAATTATACTGTTGCGTGGGGGGATAGATGTTAAATGACGAGCAAAAGGTTTCAGATATATTATTCTTTAAGTTACCGAAGAATTTTAGTAGGAAGTTATGAAAGGAGAATTTATTTAATTTTTAGATTCTTATAGCAAAAAAGGATTAAGTAATAACTCATCTACCGAAGTAATACCTACGTACTTTATTACAAAAATTAGTTGAAGTTTACTTCACTATCCAAGTATCTACTTACATACCTACATTTGTCTTTTGTAATTAAAATATTTTAAGTTATAATAACACAAAATACTGAAATTAAATCTTTGTTTGTACAAGATTTTTAACTTTTAAGTAGAATACGATCACATTTCTGTTAGGAATCTCGTATTGGAGGTTTATTTGTTGTTTCTTCCGAGCCATGCATCGCGATTCCCGACGAATGGCCTTGCAGGTTACACGCGTTGGGCATTGCAGAACTCACATAGATGTGAAAATATTGTCAATCGATCATTGTCAGAATAGGTACTTCACCTACGTAACTTAATTAACATTTTTCAATGTATTATTTTACTCTTTGTTAACATCCCTTAGTAACAACGGAGTCTGTCGTGACGTAGGAAGGGGAAAAGATGCAAAGTAATATGGACACTTGCGCGCAGCGATAAAGTTTTAGTTAGCTTGCAGGCACGATTTATCTAATTAATAATAATTATTTAGGCTATTATACGTCGGCAAGCAGTCAACATCACAGGAGTGCAACTTCTGTACGTAGTACTGTTATTTATTCTGTGCTAATACTAAAATTATCCAATGTCTCACTGTGATCAGAAACAGCCACATTTTCAATTTTTTTCAGACCTCTACCCACATTTATCACACTTGGCCAAACGCAGGACAACGATTATTTGAGTGTACCTTCCCACACCACATACAATCAATAAACTTACTCTTATTAGCAGATTTATTTAACAAATCCTTATTTACAGTCTTATCAACATAGTTATTATTAGAGATAGGTCGAATATTCGTTTCATATTCCTGTATTCGGCACATTCGGCAGTATCAATATTCGTATTCGGTTGAATAATCAGCTAAATCACCGAACATTCGTTATAGTGGTACTCAAAGTATCCACTGTATTGAAATGTATGAATCGAGTAATGCCATGTTTTTCATAATTTTACTGTTGAAAGTATATTTTATTTATGGGTTAAATCTACCTGTTATGTTTTTGAGGCACTGTAGATTTATTTCCAAAGAAAATAGAAAGCTTGATAATGGAATCAAACTAAGAAACATTACATTACATTAGTACACTTCACTTTACTTTGGTCGTTAGTTTCTCTAAAATAAATCCAAAAAGCTCATTTTTATCATATAATTATCAATTTTCACTAAGGATAACACAAGGAAATATTTTTTTGTCACAAAAATAGTCAAAATATAAGCATGTCAGGTTAGGAGGGGGAGTGAGGGGCAGGGTCCGGCGCTGTTCCCGCGCGCTTTGTGGTAACAAGTTTTGACATAAATTGGTTAGGTACCGAGGTGATCCTGCCGAATAATATTCGGCCGAATTTTCAGTTCGATAAAAGTTTTACCAAACTTTCGTCCGAATATTCGTAATCGGTGGAATCCATATTCGGCCCATCTCTAGTTATTGTTAGCAGACTCATGATTAATGTTTTTTCTTACCAACTTAAGGACTTCTAGCTGCTCTTGTTCTTCCTGTTTCTTAATTACACGCAAGTTGTCGGCTGCCGTCTCCACAGATTTACAGAACTCAACTATTTTACAGCAGGCGTTCATGGGTTTGGACATAATTGAAACCCAAATTCATTTATTCAAAAAACTTAAACACCTCCATTGTTTCATTTTCTTCGGTTTACAGTGTTGTTCAAGGACGGCCAATATTAAACCGACAGTTTCTTTATCACAGGTTATATTGGTTATTGACATTTAAATTTTTAAAGAGTCAGACCCCATTAAGTTTTTCAGCCTGGCGACTTGATCCTCTCTTGGTCTCGTTAAAAGTCTGTGTCGCAAACAAATAAATCTTTCTTAAAAGGTCGATAATTATTCGCCACATTTTTAGTTGAAAGGTTTAATATTGACGGTTTATCATACTCCATCTTTCTAGCTTTAATGTAATATCGATCAAACTTTTAACACTCCGCCATTTAGCTTTATACTTTTAACTATAACTTTAATATAAATATTTTAACTTCGCCATGTTTTGTGTAGCTTAAGTAATAATCGAGACTGTTCCTTTTGTATTATTTATTATATTTAATGTTACAAAATGTTTACAACAAATTAAACTATTGCAGTTCTAGAAAAGCTTAAGTCTTCTAGCCATAGATCATATATGACCAAGAACAAAAGACTACAGTAACAACAGTGGTGCCTTAATACACATTATTACCTAAAGCACAATATCCAAACAATAACAAAAAATAAAAATAAAAAAACAAGCGAAAGATAATTTATACAAGAGTATAAATAATCTGGAGTACTTAAATTATTTATAGGTCAGGAAATAACTTTTGTTTAAATGATATTTTAATTAAAGTTATTTCTATATTCTATATTAGATAAACCATAATGGTGCTCAATGGTGGCCAGTTGTCATAATGAATTGAATTAATGCGGTTAACTGTTCAGTTTTTTTAAATAAAACAAATGTACTCTAAGAATACATCATTATCATCATTACAGCCCTTCATAAGTCCACTGCTGAACATAGGCCTCCCCCAAGTAATGCCACAAAGCACGGTCCTGAGCCACCTGCATCCATCGACTTCCTGCATGTCTTACCAGGTCGTCACTCCATCTAGTGGGGGGTCGCCCTACACTACGCCTACCGGTACGAGGCTGCCACTCGAGAACCTTTCTTCCCCATCGGTTATTGGTTCTTCGAGCTATATGGCCGGCCCATTGCCACTTCAGCTTACTAATCCGTTGGGCTATGTCGATCACTCTGGTTTTACTGCGGATATCCTCATTTCTGAGTCTATCACGCAGAGAAACTCCAAGCATAGCCCTCTCCATAGCTCGCTGAGCGACCTTAAGCGTCCTCATACGGCCAGCAGTGAAGGACCACGTCTCAGATCCGTAAGTCATCACTGGCAACACGCACTGGTTGTACAATCTAGTTTTTAGAGATTGAGGTATACCTGACGAAAAGATATGTCGTAATTTCCCGAACGCTGCCCAGCCGAGTTGAATCCGTCGATTGACCTCTCGGTCGAAGTTGGACTTACCTAGTCGGACTATTTGTCCCAGGTAAACGTACTCGTCAACAACTTCGAGCATAGTGCTCCCAACAACTACCGGCATAGGTGTGACATGGACATTAAACATGATCTTTGTTTTGTCCATGTTCATCTTAAGACCTATCCGTTGGGAGGCACTATTGAGGTCATTGAGCATAATGCTTAAGTCCTCCAGCGATTCTGCCATAATGACTATATCGTCGGCAAATCGAAGGTGAGTCATGTACTCGCCATTGATGTTAATACCGTATCCTTTCCAGTCCAGTAGCTTGAAAACGTCTTCCAACGCAGCGGTGAAGAGTTTCGGGGATATAACATCACCCTGTCTTACACCTCTCTGCAGTTGGATAGGTTTCGAACTCTGGTTCTGTACTCGGATAGCCATCGTAGCCCTACTGTACAAACACTTCAGCACTTCGATGTACCGACAGTCAACTTGGCACCGCTGAAGGGACTGTAGCACCGCCCAAATTTCGACGGAATCAAAGGCTTTCTCATAGTCCACATATGCCAGGCAAAGTGGCAGATTGTACTCTTCGGTCTTCTGTACAATCTGCCGCAGGGTATGTATGTGGTCTATGGTACTGAAGCCTTTTCGGAAACCGGCTTGTTCGGGAGGCTGGAAGTCGTCGAGTCTGCGTGCGAGACGATTCGTAATGACTCTCGAAAATAGCATGTAGACGCGGCTCAGAAGGGAAATCGGTCTGTAGTTCTTCAAGAGAGCGTTGTCGCCTTTCTTAAAGAACAAAACCACCGCGCTTCTGCTCCACGCCTCCGGAGTAGTGCCACCATGGAGGACGGAATTGAAGAGCTTCCGAAGGACTTCAAGTACCGGTTTTCCACCCGCTTTCAGAAGCTCCGCTGTAATTCCATCCTCGCCCGGGGCCTTGCCGTTTTTAAGGTGGTGGAGAGCCATTCTAATCTCGCTCAGACTGACGTCCGGGATATCATCGGAATAGTGTCGGATAAGACTTGCTCTTGGATCGTTACTCACACTTACGTGTGGCTCCAACGATGATGTGTACAGCTGCCCATAGAACCTCTCAATCTCACTCAAAATCTCAGGTGTCCCGGAAACGATGTTGCCACACTCAGTCTTCAGCTTTGACAGTTGGCTCTTTCTGGCAGACAGATTTCTGGCAAAGACTTTGGAGCCCTGGTTCCGCTCGATCGCTTCTTTAATACGAGAAGTATTAAAGTTGCGTAAGTCTCGCCGCATGCATTTGGAGATCTGTCTGTTCAGTTGCCTGTATGCTGTCAAATCTGTTGACGATTGCAGCCTCATCTCCCGTCTAACAGCCATGAGATTAAGAGTGTGATCGGAGAGTTTTTGTGTTCTTCTGCGGCGGGTCTTGCAGAACTTAGCTCCGACCGCATGGACAGTTTCCACGAGCTTGTCGTTCATATCGTCCACTGCATTGCAATCTTCTAGGCACTGGAAGCGGTTACGTAACTCGAGCTGAAAGGTTTCGGGATTCTGGATTAGAGCACGAGGGGGGACGGATCGTTGACTTCATTAGACGAGACCTCTCCAACTTAACGTTTAGGTTCAGTGTGCCTCTAACCATTCGGTGATCGCTGCCAGTTTTCACCCTTGCGATCACTGAGACATCACTGAACAGTTGGCGTCTGGTCGTCATAATGAAGTCAATCTCATTTTTTGTCGAACCGTCGGGGCTCGACCAGGTCCACTTCCTGTGGGGCCGCTTCTGGAAGAAAGAGTTCATCATAAAGAGTCCCTCTTTCTCCATAAAGTCGGCCAGCTGCTGGCCCCTTCGGTTCCGATGCCCTACTCCAAATTTCCCTACCTTCAGCTCACCGCTTTCTCTTGTGCCTAGTTTTGCGTTGAAGTCTCCCATCAACACCGTGTAGTGGGTTTTGGAGGAATGTATGGCTCTGGAAATATCCTCATACATTTCCTCCACCTCCTCATCGGGATGTGCCGAGGTTGGTGCGTAAACCTGAATGACCTTCAGCGAATACCGTTTGGTGATTCTGAGTATCAGGTACGCGACCCTCGTCGACACACTCCCAATCTTTACAACGTTGTTGACGAGAGACTTGTGGACGATAAATCCGACACCTCCTTGGGACAGATGGTCGCCCTCCCGGTGATAGAACAAGTTGCCGGACTCGAGGATTGCCGTGTCCTCTCCCTCTCTTCGGACCTCGGATAATCCAATAATATGCCAGCGCAACTTGTCTACCTCTTCTTCCAGCTCTAGTATCTTCTCGTCAGTCCTCAGGGTGCGTGCGTTATATGTTGCCAGGTCGAGTCGTCGTAGGTGGCAACCGAACCTCCACCGGAGATTCTTAGCACCCCCTGCCCCGCCGTTACCATGGTCGCCACCGTAGCCAGGAATAGCGGGGCCGCCGGGGACTGGGGGCCGTCTGTTTGTGTATTTATTCATTGGGGGGTATTTGCCATAGTTGCCACGCTTGGCGAGCGGGTTGGCAACCGCAGTTTTTTATTACGTCACAGTTGTTATCAGGAAGATGCTGCTGCCCATCTCCTGCCTGTCTCCCTCTGTCGCCTTTTACGACACCCACGGGAAGATATGGGGTAGTGGATATTCTCAACCGCCACTACACGGCAACTAAGAATACATGGTCTTAATTAAATGATTTGCTTAAATCCAATTTTTCGTTTCATGTTATATTAGTATATAGTTGTAGTAGTTGTAGCACAGATCCATCCATCTTAGCCGGGTGCCAATGCATCTGCATTTGGATTCATAATCGAGAATAGATGTAGATGTCTATGGGCCACAGCAACCATTTACCATCAGATGGACTGTGTGCTCGATTGTCACCCTAAACTATATAAAAAAGAGTAATGACTAATTGAGTCCAATGAAGGTTTGAATGTTAAAATCATAGTCCTCACAATATTTTTTTTGTTTTTAATGCACAGAATTTTTAAAGCATGTTCCATAGCAGAATCAAATTACACCCATTGGTTACTGAAGGGAGGTCTGTATACAGAAACAATGATTTTCTCCAATTTTATACATGATACTTTAATGTATTAAAGTATCAACACTCAATGGAAAGTAAAATAATACCACTTTACATTTCAAATTATTATTTCGGACCTTGATATGTTGATTGGTCTTTGATTATGTTATGTCTTAATAACGCCACATTAAATAGGAAAGGACCACACTCTAACAGAATAACAGTGTAAAATAGTAGCTTAATGACCCTTTTTAATGGATAAAAGATAAAGATAAGATAAAAGATATTTTATTTTGCAAATATGGGTACCGTACATGGTAATATAGGTAGTGAGTTCAGCCATATTTTACCAGTAGGCATGCAAAATATACAGAAATATAAACTAATCACCTAAACAGCTATAACAAAATAAAATAATAACATAAAAACAAACATAGTTCAGATTTTTAACATTATACAGTCTTAATCTCAAAATAAAAAAAATATTTCAGTCAAGAATTCTGTTACGCTGCTTTGACCGTCAAGAAGCTTCGAAGCCTTACTTTAAATATCGATAGCGGCAATTCTTTCTAACTTTTAGGTATTTTATCATATATGACTGGAGCCATGCAGTATATACTTTTGCGCATTAGTGCTGTCTTAGCGGATTGATAACACAAAAGGGTATTGTCACGTCTATTACGTGGAACTACTTGGTCAAGGCGTTTAAAACGTTTTGATGCAATTTAACAAACATAAAACAGAAACGAGGCACTCTATCTTAGTCTCCAAGGGTGACAAGGTATCTGCATTTTGATTCGTAATCGAGGGTAGATGTAGATGTCTATGGGCCACAGCAACCGTTTACCACCAGGTGAATTGTGTGCTCTTTTGTCACCCTAATCTATAAAAAAAATATAATAATATAAAATCGAAAAAATATACTAAAAATAGAATTTATTATTGGTCTGTCAGTTATTTAAAAATTCATCCTTATTGTCATCATCATCATAATCATCATCATTACAGCCCTTCACCAGTCTACTGCTGAACATAGGCTTCCTCCAAGGTATGCCACAAAGCACGGTCCTGAGCCACCTGCATCCATCGACTTCCTGCATGTCTTACCAGGTCGTCACTCCATCTAGTGGAGGGGTCACCCTACACTTTGCCTACCGGTATAAGGCTGCCACTAAAGAACACTTCTTCCCCAACGGTTGTCGAGTCTTCGAGCTATATGGCCGGTCCATTGCCACTTCAGCTTACTAATCCGTTGGGCTATGTCGGTCACTCTGGTTCTACTGCGGATATCCTCATTTTTAAGTTTATCACGCAGAGAAACTCCGAGCATAGCCCTCTCCATAGCTCGCTGAGCGACTTTGAGCGTCTTCATACGGCCAGCAGTGAAGGACCACGTCTCGGTTCCGTAGGTCATCACTGGCAACACGCACTGGTTGTACAACTTAGTTTTTAGGTTTTGAGGTATACCTGACGAGAAGATGTGTCGTAATTTCCCGAACGCTGCCCAGCCGAGTTGAATCCGTCGATTGACCTCTCGGTCGAAGTTGGACTTATCTAGTCGGAGTATTTGTCCCAGGTAAACATACTCATCAACAACTTCGAGCTTAGTGCTCCCAACAACTACCCAAATACTACTATAGGTGTGACATGGACATTAAACATGATCTTTGTTTTGTCCATGTTCATCTCAAGACCTATCCGTTGGGAGGCACTATTGAGGTCATTGAGATCATCATATTTATTAATTTTAACATAAAGTTTTTAAGTTTAATATATGAGTGGAATTGCAGGCATACATCGTTATTAAATTGTTTCTAATAATTGTTAGTGTTTGTCCCATGTTGATCCGGGACTTAAAGGTCTCAGGTTTTTATGGAACTTGCCTAACAAAAAATGTGGTAATTGTGTTACTTGTTATCATGTTGTAAAAGGCGTTTGGATGGTATATTGAGTTTGTTATTCAGAATATGTGCACCTATCACTTCCTTCACAATTTTCCACTCTAAATTCATATCATTTTGCAGAAGGTGGTCCAAGTAGTTTACTGCACCTGGGTTTCTGCCTACTCTCCCGGGGATTATACGCGTGATGTTATGATTTGTTACCGTTAGTTGAATAGTATGAATATGAATGATTCATTCATATTCATACATAATATAAAGTTTAACAACAGGATTTTTGTGTGATGACGAATGTTAAAGGCGGACAACACACTTGCAGCACCTTTCGTGTTCAGTTTATGGGTAGCCTCTTATTTATAAAAAAATTATAATAATGATTATTATTTAAAAAAATGTTAACGAATAATTTCGTATCTATTTGTTACAGGTCCGAACTTGGGACAAAATCCAAGCTATTATGAAGTCTGAAGAAGGCTTAGGCATCGAGTACGACGAAAACGTAATCTGCGACGTCTGTCGATCACCAGATTCAGAGGATGGAAATGAGATGGTATTCTGCGACTCATGTAACATTTGTGTTCACCAGGCGTGTTATGGCATTACTGTCATTCCAGATGGTACGTATGGTCATGGTGAGTCTTCAACAGGCCCCTAACCCATTTCAAGTCTTATGTCATTTGTGTTGACTGATAATATAGTCATTGTTGAATTTTATTTTTCAGGTCAATGGCTGTGTAGGCCTTGTGGAGTAGGTGTAAGACCAACTTGTGCCTTATGCCCTAACCTTGGTGGAGCCATGAAGTGTACGCCGAATGGTCATAAGTGGGCACATGTTAGCTGCGTGCTCTGGATCCCAGAAGTATCTATTGGTTGTGCTGAAAAAATGGAACCTATAACAAAAATATCCTCTATACCACCCTCACGCTGGTCGTTAGTGTGTGTTTTGTGTCGGGAACGAAAGGGAGCATGTATACAGTGTTCTGTAAAGACTTGCAAGATTGCTTATCATGTTACGTGCGCATTTAAACATGGACTTGAAATGCGTGCAATCATTGAAGACGAAAATGCTGATGATGGTGTTAAATTACGATCGTATTGTCAGAAGCATAGTGTAAATTCAAAGAAAGAGAAATGTCCGGGATCGGGCTCCGAGGAGGAAGAAGTCAAAAGGAAACGTCGAAAAGATATGACATCAGAGGAAAAAACGCAGGCTCGAGCTGCTCGGTTACAGGAGATTGAACGAGAGTTTGATCGTCATGTTAGTATCAAAGATATAAGCTCCCATCTTCTAGATGTCGATCAAGACGCTATCAATTACATCTACAATTACTGGAAATTAAAGAGACGTGCAGGGCATAACCGTCCTTTGCTGCCACCTAAATCAGATGACAATGAGCTTTTGTCTCATCGACAAGAACAAGCTGATCTTGATAAAATGAAAATGTTTGTGCAATTGAGACAAGATTTGGAACGAGTTCGTAACTTATGTTACATGGTGAGCAGGAGAGAAAAGCTATCTCGCTCATTCTTTCGTATGCGAGAACAAACATTTCATAAACAAGTTGCTGTTTTGTCGGCTGACCCAGCAATCTCTGGGCCAGATTTGGCAGCTATTATAGAAGCTAATCATGGGCCGTCCATTTACGACAGATTATATTCACATCCAAATGCGCCTGATCATAAAAATGATTTTGATGATTTGCTTGCGCGAATTGCGCCTCAAGATTCAAGTGATGAAAAGAAAAAGGATCGAAACGGCCTTGTTAAAGGATCCAAAGTACCAAATCCATATAAGAAACATTATGTAAATGGTTCAAGAAGAAGTGGGAGTATGTTTAGTGGGCTATCAAGTGAAGATAGCTCAGCCGAAATTAGCCGGTCAACTAAATATAGGGGAAGAGCTATTGGCTCTAGTACAGATGAGGATGCTAAGAAAGCGATTTCCTCACCAAAGAAAAAGATTTCACCTAAAGCAAAGGGTAAGAGGTCGCCAAAGAAACCAGAAAGGAAAAAGAAGAAATTACCACAATCTAAAGCCGTTGTTGAGAGTAGTAGTGAAGATGAGACATTTAAATCAAGAATAAAGAAAGATAGGTCACAAAGTAAAACATTGCAACAGATGGAAAAAGAAATGGATGCAGGAAAGAGTGGTCATTCTGGTACAGACAGTGATGAACTTATGCCTATAAGGTCAACGAGAAACAGTAAATTTCCTGTTGATATTTATTCAGATAGTAGTGAAGAAGTCATTGCTGTTAAAACTGATCTCAAATCTGAGAAGATAGAGAAAGTGAAACCAGAAAAAATTAAATCTGAAAGAAACAAACCAGAAGCTTCACCAAGTGGAAATGATTCACAGCAGCCATTACCCAGAACTAAAGCAGCTATGAAGGAGTTTATACCCACCCACCCAGAGAAAAAATCTGTACCTGTGGAGGAAAAACCAACTCCCAAAAAGAGGGGTCGAAAACCTTCTAATAAAGAGAAGAAAACACCTGTAAAAAGTAATGATTCTGATGATGAAGCTAAAAATAAAGAAAATATTAAGTTTTCGAAACAAAAAGATAACCCATCAGATTTAATTGTACCACAAAGACAGGCTGCTAAAAAAGCTTCAGAAAATATGCGTTCTACTGCTATTGTTAAAAAAGAGGAAACAAGTGCAGAAAAACATATTAGTGGAGATGATTCAAAATCTAAACCAAAACTCAAAGCAAAAGGAAAAGAAGTTAAAGATATTCCTGCTAAAGTTGGCAGAAAGAAATCATCAAAAGACACTGAAAAGGAACCAATAGCTTATGTCCCTCAAAGACAAGCAGCTAAAAAAGCTGCTGCTCACATTAAAAGTGGATTAGGCAGTAAGCTGCCCGTAGTTGAAACAACAGGCACAGACAAAAAGAAAGAAAATGAAAAATCTGAAACTCTGAAAATGTCACCAAAGAAAGATGATACAAAAAGCTCCAAAATATCTCAGAAAGACAGTTCAAGCTGTTCCTCAAATTCCAGCAGCAGTAGCTATACCTCTTCTTCTAGCTCAGATGAAGAGCCGGAGAAACCTGGCCTTAAACCTACTGCTAAAGCCCGTGAAATTAAACCAATTTCTAGACAACCCTCTATGTTTTCACCTCCAGGCTCTAGACCAACAGTGGACTTGCCCTTTCTTGACAAGGTGTCAAGACCGTTGTCTTCAACTAGTGCCTCGAGTGATTCTGACAGCATTAAGGAATCAAGATTTTCCGGTTCTGGAAGCCCCTCTCCGAAAAGGCCACGTAGGCCTAGAAGAGGAAAAAGTATTTCCAATGATGCGTCCCCACGCAAGGCCCCTGACAAGAAGCTTAAAACTTCCGAACGGGGGTCCGAGTGTAGGGTACCATCACCGACTGTTGAAGGAGAGGAATCAAGCAGATCCAACGACACGCGTGCTGCCACACGTTCTCGGACCAGAAGCATTACTGCAAGCGGAAATATGTCTAATAAGTTTGATACCCGACAGAGAAAATCATCTAAAGACGACATCGGTCATGCCTCGGCATCAAATAAGACTCCCAAAGAGACCAGCCAGTCCTGTGAATTTCCAACTACGGAGCGGCAAAAGGACGCGGAGATAAAGCAAGAAATTAAAGATGAAACTTGTACTTCTATTGAAATGGTTAAAAATGATATTAAAACAACATCCACTAACATTATTCCACATAGTATATCAGTTGAAGACAAAGAAAAAATAATACCACTTCCTAATGAAACTTTGGCTACTACAAAAACAGTCAGTCCTAAGAAAAGTGTTGATACTAAACAGAAAAATATTGTCAGCAGGCGGATGAGTGTAAAAGATTTTCCTTCTAAAGAACCCACGCATGTATTTAATGATTCTACAGAGACATTCCCAAAAGAGAAGCTAACCAGCAGTAGTGATTCACAAAACATGGCTGTTGTAGATCATTCCTCTCTATCTCCTATTAAAAAAGTGAATGTTGAGCCACCACCAGCAATTGATATAATAGAAAAGAAAATGCCATCTGTAATTTCTGACAATTTTGAAGGCAATGATAAACATTGGTTACCAAAAGCTCCAAGTCCTAATGTACATCCTCCCCCAGTTGAAAAACCTGGTGGTCATGAAAAATATATGACTGAAGATAAATCATTAGACTCTGACTGTGCTGATAAGAGCAGTATCAAAATGATAGCCAAAATCCAAG
Source organism: Parnassius apollo (assembly GCA_907164705.1). Taxonomy (NCBI): domain Eukaryota; kingdom Metazoa; phylum Arthropoda; class Insecta; order Lepidoptera; family Papilionidae; genus Parnassius; species Parnassius apollo. The sequence continues at coordinate 8,221,840 of CAJQZP010001331.1, forward strand.
CAAATCTTAATGAAAATACTATGATTAAATCTCCTAAGACTCCAATGGACGCAAGGACTATTACTGTGGATCCTATAGAAGAAAATCCAATGCCGAGAAGTATGAGAAAACATTCAGCTCTAGACACAGAAAAGAAGTTTATTAATCAAGATGCTAGCCATGTTCAAGGAGTTGAAATATCTAAGAGTGCAAAAATACCATCAGCTGTAAACCCCTTTCCTAATAGATCAATGTTTTCGCCACAATCAAAAGATAACGAACTGTTTGAATTTGACATCCTTGTTGAGGATGATGGATTTAACCACGAGGATATGATGAAACCTTTTACTACTTATCCTGAATTCCTATTTAAGGAAGATTCAAAAGAACAAGGTGTTCAGGAAACTCTTAATCTTGTTGATAGACTTAGAATGCAATTAAGCTCTAAAAAAGCACCACCAGAGAATTCAGCACAAAATGAGACAATTACTATAAACGACGACAAAAACACAGAAGGAGTTGTTGAAAATAAGAACATTCCAAATACTGGTAAAGACCATGACATTTTATTACTAAAAAAATCTACTCCTGCGGAAACACAAAATATGAGATCACCTCATAATGAAATTATTGATGTTAATCATAAACCATGTCCTGTTGAGCTTTCTTTAACAACGCGAGAGGTTGCAGTAGATGAAAAAGTTGAGGAACCTGAACATGTAAATATCAAAGAAAAATGGTCTGATTTGCCTGTACCAGTGATGCATAATGAGCTTCAACTAGAGCCAACCATTGAAAGAAAGTATAGCCATACAATGCCATACAATGAAGATATTAAAGAATCAATTCCAATTCAGTCAGATGTTCAATCTGTATTGGAAGTAGGAGATACTATCTCTTTGTCAAAACAAAGTGATGATTCTCAATCTTTGTCTGTTATTGACCACTCTGTACATAGCAATGATCAGGAATTGACACAAGATAATCAAAACTATGACAACAATAATTCTTTGATACATTCTGATTGTGCTACTATATCATCGCCATATGTTAGTCATGATTCAAAATGGAGGGAGAGTAAAATAACTACTAGAAGGTCATCTGATTCAAGTTCTAATTCTGAAGGATCTGTTTGTTCTCGGAAAGCCGACTTAAAGACTCGTTTAAATAGCTGTGATTCACATCCAGGAACTATGATGTCAGATATAGACCAATACGGGCCTCTACCAGCATATTCTTGTCCAGTAGAACCTTCAATGCCTCTTAACCAGTACAGCAACTATCCTCCGGATGCTTCCCCTTTTTTAAATTCGATGGGGTCACTGCCATTATTCGCAGCTGGCGCTTGTGCTTCTTCCCAGTTGCCACTTCCATCGCCAGGACCTGGTTTATATGCTCAAGGACTGTCTTACTCTACTACACCTTTAATACAACCATTGCCAAAACCTCATTTTCCTTTGTGTGCAGCATTTACTACATCATCACAAAATATAGCATTAACAACTGCAATGATTGCTCCTCCAACACCCAAACCAATTGATTCACCCAGAGATGACATTGATGTTACAGGTAGTGATAAATTCTCTATTCATGTATCTAGTCCAAGTATTAGTGTTGATTCTTACAATGAAACAAGTAATACAAGACCGGCAACGAAGATGTCGAATGATAGCAACGAAACAATGTCAAGCTTACATCCACAGGAATCCAAATCACCACCAAAAGCTGTGAAAACTACACCTAAGTTTTCATCAAAATCTCCTGGTAAAAGCCCTGGTATATCTCCCAAACAATGCGATGTCCCGAAGGGAACTAAGCGTCCAAGTAATAGGAGTAATAGAAGTCAAAGAGGCCGTGGTAGATCAAAGAGCCGTGGTCAAGGTATACATGGTTTTCCACCTGTAGATTTTATGGGCAATTCAATTCAAAGTAAATTGGTTGGAACAGTGTACGATTTTGATGAAGAATTGGCAAATGATGGTGTTGATTTGAAAGCCCTTAGGGAAAGACGAAAGTCTATTGACATAAGAGATGATAGAAAATCAGAACATTCCTACAAAGATACATCTCAATCACCACGGGTCCTTAGCCCGCAGCAAATTAAGAAGCAAATACCAGAAGTGAAAGAAGCTAAGGCACCATCACCTGAACCTCAGGGATCTCCTGAATCTCCCTCAAGCAAAAGCAATTCTGAAAGAACACCTGGATTTGCACAAGTCCAACCTGTCTTACCGGGACCTGTTGACATGCGGACATATCAACCTTTCGATGCTCCAGTGCCTCCAGCTGGTGATGGATTCCACAGTCATTTATTGGCTTTCGCTAGTGGTACTGCTGATCAGCAATTAGGAGAAATAGATGAAGAAGTTGAAAAACAACTGCATAGTGCCCTCAGAGGAAGTAAACCAAGACCTGGTACACCTTTAGCTGGCCCTGTCCCTGATATTAATGAATCAACGAAAGAAACGCCACAATTACCAAAGGTTTCATTGAGTGATTCTAGGAATCAGCTAAAAGTAAAAATAAAGGGACCATTTTTGGATGCCAACTATTCTGCTAGTTCTGTACAACCTGTGGCTCCACAGCCACCGGCACCTGTGCATGACTCAAATACCGGTGTTCTTAGTAACACCACTAGTGGTCCAGCGTCGTCTATGATGAGCGGATCTACCAATTTACGGCGCATGCGTAAAAAAGAATTATTGCGGCAGTATTGGACACAGGATATGAATATGGACGACCCCACTAATACATCAACAACTGGAGTCCCACCTCCTCCAGCTGCACCTCAGCCCTTGCCTCGTGCAGTTATTACTATACCAAAAGCAGTTGCATCTATGACTAGTATTCCAACAAGAGAGGACTACAAAATTACTGACACACCAGTCGAAAAGAAAAAACGAAAAGTTTCTGGTGTAAATAGAGAATTAAGACATTTGGAAGTAACAATGAACGATGATATTGAGCCATCAGAAGATATGAAAGTGTCAAGTTACAATAGTAACACAAATCAAACGCATAAGAGGCGCGGTCGCATCTCTACAAAACCGAGCAGATCCAGCGCGACGTCTCCGGTTGCTCCAAAATTAAAAATAAAAATTGGAGCAAATGTTGTACAGCAAGTGAATGATGAACCTTCTGGTTTCCAATTTCGACCTCCGAAAAAGCGCCTAACTAGTATTCCTAAGCCCAGTTTGGAAGACTTACGCCGTGAAAGTATGAAGTATCGGCGTATGGTCATGGCAGATTTCGAAGAAAACGAAAAGACGAAGAAGTTCAAGCCTAATAAAAGTGAAAAACGTAAGAAAAAGAAGGACAAAAAGTTAGAAAAAGAGAAACTACAAGTGATAAACAGTGAAAGTGATAGTGCTACTAAGTTAATTATAAAAATAAAACGCAAAAAAGAGGAGGAGGGAAGAGCGGGGTCGCAAAGGGGAAGTGGGGTGGCGGGAACAAGTGCAACAGTGGCAGCGACGGCCGCGGCACCAGAGCCGCCGGTCGATCCTTTTGAGTACGATCCCACTGCGCCCGATCCTTTGGCTATCGACCCGCCTTTCAGTTCTGACGCCTCTTCCGGAATGCGTAAGATACGGACCGCTAAAGTGACGCCTATTCGGTTAAAATTGGCAAGGAGTTCTCAGGGTTCGGGATATGTGATGAAAGACGCCTGTGAGCAGGGCTCCAGCGCTGCAGAGTCCACATCCTCAGAGACGGCTGCCGCCAGCTCCTCTACCCTACCAGTTACTGTTAATAAACACTGTGAAGTGAGGTGATATAAGTCTTATACTCGCAAATAGATTTTAGACTGTATGTTAGAGCGAGCATAAATCTTTGTATAGTGAAACTAAACTATTGGTTATTCTGTATATTATAAAGATAGAATTATCTTCTTTGATCATGTAGTTATTACATTATTTATTTATTTGTATAAATGGAAAGCTCAATGATTAACTTAAAGTTACTCTAAGATGCAAAATAATTATTGTGCATTGAGTGATGCACAAGTAAATCTTATTATAGTATATGACACATATATAGGTTTTGTTAATGTTACTGTTATTTTGTGCCTCGTATTATGGAATCTCATTATATTCGTCATAAATATTGTCAATGTAAATTAAACATTCTTAAAATCTGCACTATCACAACAGACATCGCTATTGCTGATGTGGCATCATGGCAACATATTACATTATTTGTTACTACACATGGATAAAACTAATTTAACGGATTTTATTGTGTTTGGTTAAAAAAAAATTGATTCCCGATGTCTTGGTCACTTTCCAGCACCCATGGTCATATAATTAAAAGTTGAAGGTAGCCTTTGTTAAATATTACATTGAAATGTAATATTTAACAAAGACTACCTTATCACCCCATGGCCATGGGTGCTGAAAGTGCTCGAAACATTGGTAATTAAAAAAGTTTAAATTAGACGCGATAAAATCCGTATAATTAGTTTTATTCCATGTGTGAAACTTGAACAGTTTTATTACACATTATTTAAATTAACAACTTGAATAACTTTGACTGGGGTGATATTGACTTATCACTTTGACTATTGTCCTGTTTATCTAGTTAAGTATTTTGTAAAAAATATTCACTATAACACTATTTCATTGTAATGAAGCTGAACTTCCACACAGTACCTGCTTCAATCAAAACAGCCTGTGTCGCTTCTTGATGTACACTATAATCAGTTGCTATTCCTTTATATTTAAAAGACATTTGCTATGATGTAGACATTGTATAATTATTTTTAAAATGAAAATACAATGAGGAAAATAAATGGAAGCAATGAAATCAATTTCATAGGTATAATATTTCAACTTTATTAAATGTTCTTTCATTAATTTTGTATGGTTTTTATTTTTGTACTAAGTGAATTTTTTCTAATATAGAAATTCAAAGTGTTAAGTCAATTTACTGTCAGCCATCGTTTTACTTGGAATGTGAAATGTTTAATCCTGCACTTAACATATTTATATAAGTTGTTGGCTTGGTTTGGTACATCGAAGATACAAAAATAGTAACTTAACAAAATAGGGCATTATTCTAATTTTCCATCTTGATTGCATAAAAATGAAATGAAACTAAATTGCAGATTTCATCGTGTTTTAATCCGATAGTTACGTAATATGTTAAGTCACCTACAAAATAAATAAAAATTTGGCAAATTAATAATTTTCATTAATTATTTATTTTTAATTTAATGTGGTGACTCCCACATAACTACTACTACATGACTAGTTGGTCGTAAATTTACAAGATGTATCTTTTAAAAACATTAAAATGAAACCATGCCTTCAACTAGTTATATTTAGTTTTGTTTTTCACGAATGCATAATATCAAATAGTCAATATTAAAGGCATATGGACATAAATTCTCACACTTTTCATGTAAAGGGGTAGGCCTGCCTGCATATGGACACACTTATTTTTATAACAAATTTTTATTTCCGATCTGAGGATAGCACACAGTAACTAATAAAAGGTGTGGTGCAGATGTGTGGCATTTCAGACGAAAGATTTAACTCTCCATTGGCATATCTTGACGAGACATATAATTTTAATTATAGGTGTAACTTGTCATTGTAAATTACTGTGTAATGGACTGAATCAATTGTTTATTTGATGAAAACAATAATATGTTCTATACATGTTTTGTGCAATATTTGGCAATACTCATCGCATAGTCAAGGTTGAATGGACCTAGATGGGGTATGTTAGATTTAAGTGTATGTTTGTTATGCATAAGTATCATCTCACAAATTATTATTTGTCCATTGTATATACAATTTGATTAATCTAGAATACTTACAGTTGTAAGGCGCGCATTTTAAATTTGATGTAAATCATTGTAGATATTATCTCTGAAACTCAGTACGGGCCTTCGACAAGCAATAAATAATACACATAAATGACATTCATTCAAATTCAATTGATTTTAAAAATATTGAGCCACTTGCATATAATTATTAATAATGCAATGATGATAGGGAATATCTTAATAAATGGATAAGATCTGTCTACATGAACTTACAAAGAGTTATAAAGTTCTCGGCCCTCTACAACGGCTAACACTATGAACGTAACTGTTTCGGCATTTGAAATGAATATCATTTTCTTAAACTTAACCCTTTGACTGCGAACGTAATAATAGGGGTTTAAAGAATAACACATTACGAGCATCCCACGTAATATCCCTTAATGTCACCCACAGGGGTTGGTAGAGACTAGAGACTTCCATTTGGCAAGATCCTGACACACCTCTCTCGCCTCCTCCATATCCATATACGCATATATGCTCGTCGGTTAAGGGTACTGTTAATTTGGCCCATTTTCAGTATATCGCCAATTTGGTCAACAAACATCGCCTAGAACGTCCCTTTCCAACTCTGCCATTCACTTCTGCACCATAAATTTGCTTTGTTGCTCTTTCCTCATTCATTCTTTCTACATGACCAAACCACCGAAGCATTCCTTTTTTAATCCTCGTCACAACATTATCTTGCATATCACACTCTTCTCTTATCACACGATTTCTTACCCTGTCACTCAGATTCAGCGCTAACATACTCCTTAACGACCGCATTTCTACTGAGTTTATTCTACTCCCGTGCTTCTGCCACCCCCAATTTATGCTACCATATGTTAAAGTAGGACTAACACAGCATTGTGTATTGCCATATGTTTTTATTCTTAGAACGAAACCTGGAATTTTAAAAGAATATTTAAAAAGTTTCAGCCGTTACAGTATAGTCCTTCAGTTCTCACTGTCTATCAGCCAGATCTCGGAGAGTATCCTAAAATTAAATAAATGTCAGTGTAGATTTAGTAAAGAATTTGTAAAGCTTATATTACTATATATAAAGTCACAAAGTTAAATCAAAAAATAAATTTTATTGACATATAGACTTAACAAATGTAAGCAAGAACAGTAAGCCAAACAATGTTCAACATAAGATATACAAATATTTTCCGTTGGACCCCAACTAGGATAATCCTGTATCTTGGGGTCGACTCTAGGCAGGCAATCAAATGCGTTATCACCGCGATGCTCACCGTTGCCAAAATATTAACAAATATTGCTGATCGACTTACAGATAATTTTCTAATATCCACCGTATAGTTATTTTAAAATATTTTTACAACGACACTTCGCTCCTATAGACGCGTCCTTCTGAACAAACTGAGCTATAACCGAATGAGCTAGAATGGGCATCGTACGTCGCACACATTGAACGGTTTATCTGGGCAGGGAACTTTGTTGGTATGTTCTAGTGGGCATGGCTAGTGACTGCCTTGTTTGTCGTGCCTGATACGTTCAGAGTATGAGCCAATGTAGTAGGCTAAAACCTTTTCATATAAAAAACCAACAAAAATGGTGACTTTTATCGGAAAATCAAATAGGGTAGTACTAACCCTTGTTCTATTAAAATAGTTTTTAAAAACTATAAAAATTAAATTCTTATATAGATATTGTAAGAGAAAAAAAAAGAAAATGCAGTTAGAGTTTCTTGTAATCAAATAAGCATATTTGTATATTTTTAAATAATAAAAAATTACCTTAAATCAGTAAGCAGTAAACCTAAGTTTTTATAATATACTTAAATGCAAGTTATGATTATATGGTAATTGATTAAGACGGAGTGATGTATGTGATGACCTACCCAATTGATACTTATATGAACAAAGCAATGAACGAAAGACCATCTTTCTTATTCAATGCAAGACCAATACCAAACGTATGTGTGTATAGAGTCTTATAAAATTAATTAAAAAAACTCAAGTGTGTCCATTTTAGATTTTTATTAATTCTTTACGAAAGGTATATTTCGAATAACATAATATGTTTATTCGTTTCTTCGCAAGGCAGTATTTCCATTTTTAATTTATTATGATCCCCTAAATTGTGGATACAACAAATTAAACAGAAACATATTATGTGCTTAAAATAGTTTTATCGTTTAATGTCAAGTGGAAACCCCTTAAGTTGTTTATGTGTCCTTTTTATTTCCTTACAATTTTTCTCTCGAATTGTGGCCTAAATTTCTCTAAGAGGTGGTCTATATAAGTGCTTTTTAGAAATATAATTGCAATATAAAGTCGTGCGTATGTTATATGTACATTGGTATTTTTATTGTCTTCTAAAGTCTTCGTAATATGAAATGTAAAGTATTTATTGTTGGCATGTGAGTCGCATTTATGTATGTAATACAAACGTTATAAACGAGGTCACTTTTTGAATAGTCTTGCAGTTGAAGTCCCGTAGTTTCTTAATAGCGATGATGAATCCGTTTTACAAGTAGCTAATTAAAAATAAAATAATTCAATCAATTAATGTGTTTTTCGAACACATTGTAGATAATATAACACATATTGCAGTCATAAATGATTAATAATTATTATGTCTTAAATCGGTTAGGCACGGAACTCTGGTTCAATAATGGTTATAATTAAGCAATAGAGTACTTTTTTCCTAAATAAAAATTGCACATTAAACTATAACATTTGTACATAAATAAGTGATTCGTAAGCTGGGCGAGATTACAAAAGTATTTTGTCCATGCAAGAATATTTTCTTTCAATTATTTAAACCATAATTGGTGCACTTGATATTTAATCTTTCCAAAGTATTGCAAAAATCCTAACTTGAACACTCATGTAAGACTGCTCCAATTTTAGGCTTGCCCATAGTAGGTCACCCAGTTTAAACACTAGATCATTCAACGATCATTGAGAGCTATGATTTTCGTTACCATAATATAAAATAGCATTGTATATAAATTGACCTTACTGAGAGTGATGTCGTAAGTTATATTCTTATGTCCATATATAATAAATTATTTTTTAAAATGAAACAATTTATTTTGATATTAATGTTAAACTTCGCGCTATCGTGTTTACGTAATATCAATTGATATACTATAATAAAGCAATTATATTCATGTAAGTTAGTCGAATGCGCCCTAGAGTTTAACGCATTTTATTCATATATTTGGCATTTATTTTCAAACATTTAAATCTGCGTATTTAAAAATTCTACGTTGTTCAGATTTCGGGTGACGTTCTCACGGTTGTAAATATATTAACGGTTCGTTATTGTCTAGGTATATATACCATAAGTACGTATACAGTTTGAATTTTAAGACGTTCAATACTAGTTTATCGGTCTGCAATATTTAAATTGAATGTTCATGTCTATATATTAACTATAAACCCCGGATTAGAGCTTAATAAAATGTAGTAGTGTTTTGAAAGTTTTTGTAAAATAATAAAAATATGATTATAATTATAGAAAAACTCTTCGTCATAGAAAATTCATAATAATTACCGTCGGTGTCAATGAGTATGTATTTTGTAAATATTTCTTTCATTTGTTGAATTTCACTCGGAGTCTGACGTAACGAAAGTATCATTTGTGTCGTTAAATATCACTAAACCTATCATTATAACATAGGTTGTCAACTAAGATGTATTTTATTTTGGTGTATATATTGTAGTCTGATCGTAGAATTGGTCAGATTGTAATCTGCAAGGTCATTTCATGATACTGCGCCATTTCATGTTTTGGCTGATAATTTATAACTACGACTTCTGTTACCTAACTTTCAAGTATTATCAGCGTTAGTAGTTTCTCATCTCAGGTCGGCATCTAAACGCGACTGGAGAAGCCGCGGACATCGATGTAATTTATAGAAAGTTTTTAGTGTAGTTTAAAGTAGGAACAATGTGATATGGGGGATAAATTATCGGCCAAATTATAAAATGGCGGCGTATCACGAAATGCTCCGGCAAATTACAGTCCGCCCAATTCTACGATTGGACTAAGGCAGATATATATGGGTCTTTTGTATGAGCAATATTATTATTATTAAAGTAAGGATAGTAACGATTAACTTCAACATATTTTAAAATGAAATATCTTGTGCGAAGTTTTTGTAAATATAATTAAAGTACCTACACCATATTAAGACGACACATCGATAAAGTGGCTCTGTGCTATCGCCGTACTGATCAGAGTGAATACATAATTTCTGTAAAAACTTAAAAAACGCCGTTATAAAGTCTAAAATTGCGTAGCGCCCGTGACGGTTAAGACCGCATAGAAATTGTCAGAATTTTAAAATATTCTTTAAAGATTATTGATTTAAATAATTAAAATAATGAACAAGTAAATAATGAATATTGATGTTATAGTAATTTCGTTGTAATTTCATCTATAATGATTTTTGGAGGTGTTTTCGCAAATAATTATGATCGAGTCAAAATTATACAGTCGTGTTTTTGAACAACCAAATTCAAAATCAAGACATGAATTTACCTATATCAAAATTCCACTTTTGTTAGTGGTGTCATAGTCCTATACTATTCGATGAAAGGAGGTGCATTTTTTCGCGGTGTCGCCTTAATTCCAAGCATGTGTAAAAAAACCAACAGATTGGCTTAGAACAATCGTTAAAGTCGTATGTAGTACAGCGCAGAGCACTTAATCATAGTAATTGATCATAATATATGTTTTAACTTGTTAATTTCTATTTTTATTATATTTTCTGTCTGTGACTGTCTTAATTTATTAAATTCAAATATAGCTTCTATTTTATTCATAGTTGCTAATGCTAATATTATCTAATGAAATCTTTTTAGCCGAACAAAACTGAACAAGAAACAATCACTGGCTGTTTATTTTGTTTATCAAATGCAAATTGTTTTTTTGTATAGAATGAAACAATAATATACACAGAAATAAAAAATGTATTGACAAAAATTAGTAAATATTAAATAGTGTGTCAATATTTGCATAAGTAGTGCTATAATATGTCTATGTGTTGCAAAATCACTTCGTGTATTGTCTTCCGGCAAAATTTTAGGCAAATCGTTATTACGGCTAGAAGTGTGCTGTTTTTCTTGTCTACCAGAACTTGTGAATTAGCAAGGGTTTGCTCGTTCGTAATTTAATTTAAATGCTTTCATATTTACGCACAAACAACGCAATGATTAATATAACATCACATTTCAATAAACATGTCGATCATTACCTTGCTACTGTGATTTGTTTTATTTTATATCTAAAATTTAAGAATTTTTAAATAATTATTTTGATTTTAAATTTCGACTGCTTAAAATAAAAAATGCAAACTTTTGTTTTAAAGGAATTTCTGGTATAATAATATTTTTTTATAATATTGTTGTATGTAATTTATATTTATTTTTTGATTAAATAAGTGTAAAGATTTTAGTACTATATTAGAGTCGTGTTATTTAGATTTCGTGCTTTGAGCGCATGATTTTATATTGAGTATTTTGATTTAATGAGTGTTTTTTATTGTAAGCGTTGTATGGAATTGTAATTTACTTTATGTACAAGTCATGTTGATAAAAATGAATGTTGTTGATATGTTTATGTGTTACATGTATACACCCTATTATAGAGCAATAAAAATATGGCGCGGGAACGCTGAGTTGCGACCTGCGATTTTCGCTCCCCTACCCACACTTTCATTTCATAAGCGTTCCATATTTGACGCTCCCGATAGTTATTCAAAATACCCCTCTTCTTCCCTTTGTACTAGTGTTAAGAGTAGTTTCAGGTTTCTATAACTGATCTTTCATGTACTTCAGTGTCGATTTGTGTTATATAAATGGGAGTACATCGTAAATAACGCTAATTCTGCATGTTATAATAGATGTAACTTTGTGTGCCACAGTCGCAGAAAGTTATCAATGTTAGATGTAAAGCCATGGCTGAGCGACTCGTACCAGTCATTAGGTTATATATAATTCAATATTGACATATTATTATTTATACTGTAGACGTAAAACTTAGAATTAAGAGATTAACATCTTATACCATTACCCGTATAAGTATTATGATCAACAATATTTCCATTGTTTTTAAATAGATTGATAGATTATACTTTATACGAAGAGTAAGTTGTACAAACTATGTACAGTCAGTAAGTTAAGTGGATGACGCTAGTTATGGCAGGCAAGTGTGGAGAGGGTAGGTGTGTAACGCGGGTGTTGTAAATAGTGTACAAGTGGTCATGTAAAATAACAAGTGTTTTCAATGTGCACATAGTCGCCTCATTCATTAATAAATTTTTTAGATCAATTAATCTTTTTTTTAATCATTACCTTGCGAGTATCATAAATGAGATTTTTTATTAATAAAATCATTACAATTTCGTGTTTAATTATTTGTTGTAATAATTAAAAGATTTAAACAACGTGTGTCTATCTGAACTAAGTGGGTAAAACAAGTTTTGCAGACGTCTGTCTCTCTCATAAGTAAAACAAACCAAAAAGTCTGATCCTCTAGAGTACATACACAGCGTAAAGTCTTATGGCATCTTACTATGGGGTAATGCGACTGACATTGAAGTCATTTTTTTGCAAAAGAGAGCCGTACGGGCGATTTATAACATAAAGTACATACACAGCGTAAAGTCTTATGGCATCTTACTATGGGGTAATGCGACTGACATTGAAGTCATTTTTTTTTGCAAAAGAGAGCCGTACGGGCGATTTATAACATAAAGTACATACACAGCGTAAAGTCTTATGGCATCTTACTAGGGGTAATGCGAATGACATTGAAGTCATATTTTTTTGCAAAAGAGAGCCGTACGAGTGATTTATAACTTAAAGTACATACACAGCGTAAAGTCTTATGACATCTTACTATGGAGTAATGCGACTGACATTGAAGTCATATTTTTTTGCAAAAGAGTGCCGTACGGGCGATTTATAACTTAAATTTATAACTTAAAGAAAAATTTAAAGAAACGTATTAATTTGGCATCGCAATATGTTTGTGAAAAATTGAAATGTATGTACATAAAACATACGAATATAGATGATAGATTTCATAAGAATATAGATGTACATAATTTAAACACTAGGAACAAACATAAGGTTGTAATACCAGTTACTAGACTCCACAGAATTAGTAATTCATTTATGGGCAATGTATACACGCTTTTACAACAAAATCACAGAAAATGTACAAAATTTGTCATTAAACAGCTTTAAATGTTTTACTAACGGAAAATTGTACAAAAGGGTTATTATAATATCAAAGAATACATCATCATCATCATTATCATTATTACAGCCCTTTACAAGTCCACTGCTGAACATAGGCCTCCCCCAAGGTATGCCACGAAGCACGATCGGTATACCTGACGAGAAGATATGTCGTCTCAGAGTCTCGTCCGGACCGCGCTAGTGAGCGGTCTCGTCCGCCGGTCGTCGACTCCCGCCCGGGTGGGAGAGGTACAGCGCGTCGCTTCGCAGTGGGTGCACGTGCTGTGGGGCCAACTCGGCTTACGTGGAGCCTTGAGGACGCCTCTGACCCCACCCGGGATGAAGATCACCTAACGCTGCGTTTCACCTACACGCTGGGAAGCGAACACCGAAGGCCGGGCGCGCTGCTGGTGAGCGCGCGCCTGTTGGTAACTTCGGCTCCGCGTCGAGATGCGTCTCCGCGGGACCTGGAGGTTGCTGACCCTTCGGCAGATCCCTTCCCAGAGGCGCGAGATACGCCAAATTCTGCCTAGGGATTACCAGGCCTTCACCTAGAGCCAGGAAGAAGCACTGGAGGCCAGGAGTGCTGCATGGTGCGCAGGGCTTTGAGACGGCTGACCCTCCGGTAGCACACTACCTGGTGGCGCGCAATACGCCAACGAAGATTACTTACAATGTCGTACTTGTACGGCTCCCAGGACCGGTCCATAGTGGTGGACCGCGAGGAAAACCCGGGTAATGGGGTATTCCCCGAGGCCCGAAACCTGCATGGGATAAACAATAGTAGTCCCATAGTAGATGACAATACGAAAGGTGTGTCGTAATTTCCCGAACGCTGCCCAGCCGAGTTGAATCCGTGGATTGACCTCTCGGTCGAAGTTGGACTTACCTAGCCGGACTATTTGTCCCAGGTAAACGTACTCGTCAACAACTTCTAGCTTAGTGCTCCCAACAACTACAGGCATATGTGTGACATGGACATTAAACATGATCTTATCTTATCTTATTGCCGTGTAGTGGCGGTTGAGAATATCCACTACCCCATATCTTCCCGTGGGTGTCGTAAAAGGCGACAGAGGGAAACAGGTAGGAGATGGGCAGCAGCATCTTCCTGATAACAGCAATGATATAATAAAAGAATACATAAATGAAAATAATTCCTCGGAATAAGGTGATCACCACCGTACTGGTTTTATAAAATTTAATTCAAAAATTGTGCAAAATAAATTATTGTAAAGTGAAATATGTTTAAAAAAAAAGTGCCGCTGGGTTTCTTGCTGATTATTCCCACGACAGAGGTTTTTTTCAGAAAAAATTGCGGCTAGCAACTGAAATCATATTGTTTGTACGATAATCAGAGTTATCTCGAGTTTAAGCGTGTCCACAATGTCAAATATTGTGAAGTGCAGTATGAACTGGACTCAGATTTTATAGATACATTGTGGACTTTAAATTCAAAATTTGTGTAAAATTATAAAAAAAATGTTTTTTGAGAGTTCTTATTAACTAACGTACCTATACATAGTTTAAATTGATTACGCTAGATGTCGTTACTAGGTTTTAAAACGTGGTAACGAAATGTTTCCTGACATGTACTTAACTCCCGCCGTTGAGCCGCGCGTCAACTTATAGTGCATACGGTACCTATACGCTTAAATTGTTTCTATTTTGTAGCTTATTCGACTACCTGCTTTCGATTTCGGTTGTTTGTTATTTGCTTTGTGATTTGGTTAAGGTTGAATGGATTTATATTGGCTTTCATTTTCGGATTTGTGTATTTTCTTGGATCGGTTTTGTTGATTTGGTTGGTATTCCTTTATACATATTTAGACTGGCTTTGATTTTGGATTTTGTTTATTTAGAATCGTGAATTGGTTTTCGTTGTTTTAGGTTGTTTAACAATATTTCAAAGGAATATTAATAGTATAGATAGTGTATACGGTACCTATACACTTACTTCTTTTTTCGTTGGTTATATTTATATTGACTACTGCTTTCGATTTCGGTTTTCTGCGATTTGTTTTGTGATTTGGTTTAAGTTGATTCGATTTTTTTTGGCTATCGTTTTCGGATTCGTGTTGTGTCTTGAATTGGTTTTGTTGTTTTGATTTTAAAAAAATATTTAAAAGGAATATTTATTCCTTTTAGATATTTTGGATTTGCTTTTAAAAAAATATTTAAAAGGAAATTTAATTCCTTTTAGGAATTTTAACGTTTTTTTATAAATAGGTTTTTTGTTACTTCATAATGTCTCGCAAACGTAAGTCCAGCCTTTCAAGAGTATCTTCTCAAAGACAAGCGAAAAGATTAGCTCGATCGCTAGAATCTTTAGAAGATGCTGAACTGAGAAGGCAAGAACAAGCAGAGCGTCAGGCTGCTTTTAGAGCATCTAAGACACCTTCTCAACGTCAGCAAAGGCATCTTGAACAGACAGAGCGTCAGGCTGCTTTAAGAGCTTCCGAAACACCTTCTCAAAGTCAGGAAAGGCGTCCTGAACAGGCAGAGCGTCAAGCTACTTTAAGAGCTTCTGAAACACCTTCTTCAAGTCAGCGAAGGCGTCTTGAACAGGCAGAGCGTCAAGCTACTTTAAGAGCTACTGAAACACCTGCTCAAAGTCAGCAAAGGCGTCTTGAACAGGCAGAGCGTCAAGCTACTTTAAGAGCTACTGAAACACCTGTTCAAAGTCAGCAAAGGCATCTTGAACAGGCAGAGCGTCAATCTACTTTAAGAGCTACTGAAACACCTGCTCAATGTCAGCAAAGCTATTCGAACAAGCGGAACGTCAGGCCGCCTTAAGAGCTGCGGAAACACCTGATGAAACTCAACACAGACTCATTGAGCAAGCTGAACGTCAATCTACTATAAGGGCATCTGAAACACCAGAACAGACACAGGCGCGAAGAGATGCAAAGCTCCAAGCTGAACGTCGACAAAATTTTCAAAGAAACAATTGGTCGGTTTTTAATGACGCAGCATTCAATTATGATCCGTTGATTGATTATAAAAATCACAGGTTAGTTGTTATCGGACTGATGGATAAGGCGTGTCGATTTTGCAGCGCTTTAAAATGGAAAGATGAAACCGCAGGCATGTGCTGTTCCAATGGCAAAGTGTCTCTTCCGTTACTTGGGGAACCAGAAGAACCTTTGAAAACTCTCTTTTTATATGATGCTAATGAGTCACGGCGCTTTTTAAACAGGATCCGGAAATATAACTCATGCTTTCAAATGACGGGAAATAATAATGCCGGGATTTTCGCCTAAATTTACGATGCAAGGGCAAATTTAACATAGAATAGGTTCACTTTTTCCAGCTGAAAACGAACAGCATACATTTTTACAAGTATATTTCATGGGTGACGAAGAAATTGAGGTAGACCGTCGCTGCCAATTTATCCAGGGAGTTGAGAGCGACACAGTGTTCAAAATCAAAGATTCTTGCATGAACGTAACATTTTAGTCAAAACATTTAAAACTGCTTTAGAAAACCTACCGGAAGAGGATTATAAAGTCGTCATTCACGCAGATCGGACCCCTCGAGGAGAGCATGAAAGGCGCTATAATGCACCTTTGATAAACGAAATAGCAGCCGTAATTAGTGGTGATCAATTTTCTTCACGAGACATTGTCTTGCGAGCACGTGATGATACGTTGCAACGGGTAGCCGATACACACAAGTTTTATGACACTCTGCAATACCCATTGATTTATTGCAAAGGACAAGAGGGTTATCATTTTCAAATTCCACTCATTAACCCGGTCACAAAGGAGCCTACTCCGAACAAAAAAGTATCATGTATGGATTTTTATGCGTATCGTATGATGTTGCGAGAAAATGGTTTTAACCTCTTAGCCCGGTGTAGACAATTATTTCATCAATTTTTGGTAGACATGTATGTGAAGGTAGAAAATGAACGTCTCCGTTATATATCTTTAAATCAAAAAAGCTGCGCGTTGAGAATTATATACATTTACAAGATGCAGTTTCTAGCGACGCCAATGTAAACTCCAGAGATTTAGGTAAAATGGTAATTCTGCCCTCATCATTCGTTAACAGTCTCCGCTACCTACATGAGTACACACAAGACGCATTCGCCTATGTACGAACTTACGGAAGACCTGATCTTTTTTGTTATTTTACTTGCAATCCCACATGGAAAGAAATAATCGAGGAGCTAATGCCGGGCCAAAAAAGTACTGACAGACACGATTTAGTTGCTAGAGTATTTAGATTAAAAGTACAAAAATTAATGTATGTAATTAACAAAGGGAAAATTTTCGGAGAGATGCAGTGCTTCATGTATTCAATTGAATGGCAAAAAAGAGGATTACCGCATGCCCACATTCTAATATGGCTTAAAGAGAAGTTGCGGCCCGGCCAAATAGACGAAATAATAAGCGCCGAGATTCCAGATCCTGAGCAAGATACAGAATTGTATGATACCATCGTCCGAAATATGATTCACAGTCCATGTGGAGCATGAAATTCAATATCGCCATGTATGAAAGAAGGAAAATGTACAAAAAAAATTACCTAAACAGTTATTAAAAGAAACAGTGCACAATGACAATGGCTACTCTTTATACAGTCGCAGAGCTCCCGAAGATGGTGGCAGGAAAGTTACAATAAAATCTCGCTCTGGAGCGTTCGAAACCTTAGATAACAGCTGGATTGTCCCGTATTCGCCCATTCTACGTAAAATGTTTAATGCCCACATTAATGTAGAAGCATGTAGCTCTGTCCGCGCAATCAAGTATATCTGTAAGTACATAAATAAAGGAAGCGACCAAGCAATATTTAATCTCAGGAGTGAAGGTGAGGCAAATCCCGTTAATGAAGTACAGACCTTTCAAGCAGAGCGTTATGTCAGCAGTAACGAGGCAGCGTGACGTTTCCTTGGCTTCCCTTTACACGAAAGGCACCCAACAGTTACTCACCTTGCTGTGCACTTAGAAAATGGAGAGCGTGTATATTTCACCGAAAGAAATTTCTAAGAAAGAATTGCGTCACCGCCAAAAACTACACTAAACTTTCAACTTTGTCAAACCGACCCCTTTGCAAAAACGTTGTTATATTCGGAAGTCCCCCGCTATTATACTTGGAACACATCTAGGTAGGAGTGGAAACACCTTATTCAAGGCGCGCCTGTTGCAAGTTGGCCCGGTGTAAAGTCATCAGATGCCCTTGGTCGTGTGTATACCATACATGTAACTAATTTTGAATGTTTCTGTTTACGATTGCTGCTGCACCATGTTTGGGGTCCTACAGGATATAAAGACCTTAAAACTATCAACGGTCAGGAATACGCAACTTATAGAGAAGCATGTGAAGCTCTGCATCTTTTAGAAAACGATAATCACTGGGATGAAACCATGGAGGAAGCTGTGCTGTGCTGTGTGAGTGCCAGTCACCAGTCAAAATTAGGGATCTTTATGCAACTCTCATATCATCTTGCGGGCTATCTAATGCACATGAATTGTGGGACAAATATAAAGAGTACATGGCGGAAGACATTTTGCGAAGGTTACAGCAGACACACACGAACATGTGGCTACTTCTGGAAATCAAACAAAACCAGGAATAGTACACTTTATGCCACTGATGGACTTAAGTATATGATAGACAAGAATACATTTTTCGAACTTACTACGTCTTAGAAATAATAATTAATTTTAATTTCAGTTGACATTATGAAGTATGAAAAATATGTTTCTAATTCCTGATGAGTAGCTTAATAAAATTCGACGTATTTGTGATTATTTTTGGTGGCAGGCCTGCTGCAAACCTTGTTTAATGTATGCTGGGAACTGAAGCGGGTACCGGTAGACTGGTGCAAAGCCGTGATAGTCCCAGTATATAAAGGAAGAGGGTCACAGCAGGAATGTAAAAACTACCCTGGCATCAGCCTTCTTAGCATTATGGGAAAACTGTATGCTAAGGTACTGATTGAAAGGGTCATGAAAGAAACTGATGGAAAAATTTGGGATGTGCAAGCGGGATTTCGAAAGGAAATGGGATGTACAGATCAAGTCTTTTCCATGCGCATGATCGCGGAGAAGTTTCTGGCCAAAAACCAAAAGGTTTTTTGTGCGTTCATGGACTTGGAAAAGGCCTATGACAGAGTGGATAGGGATTTGCTATGGCAAACACTGAACTCATTTGGGTTGAGCGCTGGCTTGATACAGGCATTGGAGTCTCTTTATAGGGACTCTAGTGCTTGTGTTAGGATCAACGGGGTCTACTCGGACTGGTTTGGCATCCATAAAGGTGTCAGACAGGGCTGTGTGGCTTCCCCGTGGCTGTTCAACCTATTTATGAACAGTTGTTTGCAAAATTTGAAAGTTGAAGAATGCGGATTAAGGATGGGTGAGTTAACCGTCAAATGCCTTTTGTACGCCGATGATCAAGTTATTCTTGCGTCGTCGGCGGCCGAGTTGCAAATGATGGTTACATTAATGAACGGATCATTAAAAGAAAGGGGTATGAAAGTGAACGCAAGTAAGACGAAGGTTATGGTTTTTGAAAGAGAAGAAAGTAAAACGATTTGTGAAATAAGAATAGAAGGGGAGTTGATCGAGCAAGTAGATGAGTTTGTATATTTGGGCTGCGTATCTAGCAGGGATGGGAGATATGATAAGGATATAGAACGACGAGTGAATGCGGGAAATAAAGTAAATGGGAATGGGAAATAGAATAAATGGGGCCTTGCACTCTATTGTGAAGAGTCAAAATGTGTCGAAGAAGGCACGTACAGGCAATTCACAACGCTGTGTTGGTCCCTACTTTAACGTATGGTAGTGAAAGTTGGGTCTGGCAGAAGAAGCACGAGAGTAGAATAAACGCAGTAGAAATGCGGTCGTTAAGGAGTATGTTAGGACTGAATCTGAATGACAGGGTAAGAAATTGTCCCCCCCGAACGGGTTCCCGCCTTGTCGTGGCGGGGGGGCTTAGTAGCCGTGGCTTGGCCTCCCACGGTGAACAAAGAGGAACCCACGTGGCTGGCCCGAGGTGAAGGGCCGGCCTGAGGTGGCCGCTCCGAGTGGGCTTGGGGAGCCCACTTCGGATGTGTGCTGGTGGACTGCAGCGAGTGGGGACTCGCGCACCCTCTACCGCTGCAGCCGAGGTGGAGTCGCGGAGGAAGAGGAGTGTTGGTATGGCGATGCGCCACTCGCCCTATCCTTCGCGACTCAAACGGGGCCGCACCGTTGATGCGGTGGTGGTGGGGCTGCGGGGGGAGAGGATTGTCGGTATTGCGAGGCGCCGCTCTCCCTACCCTCCGCAGCCGAATCTTGGTTGGCGGCGGAGCCATAGACCAGATCCGCCGCTGGGGTCGGGAAGGCTAGTACTTCTAAGTGCTCGTTTTTCCTGGCCCCATGGCCTTTGTGCATCGGACGCGGGGGCGTCTGTTGCACAGACGTAGTTGGAGGCCGTGGAGGAAGGCGCGCCATGTGTTCTGGTGCGCCTTACCTGGGAAGGAGAACGGGGAGGAATTTTCCTCTCCCGAGGAGGTGCTGCCATGGGGCGGCAGGCGCTAGTAGGGCCGCGGATGTGTGCGAAAGCGTTCCCGTAGCCCTGCCAATATGCGACAAAGGGGGAACACCATGGGGTTTTAGTCGGTGCGAGTCCGACATAACCCGTCCTTGCCCCCGCGAGGCGGGTATGCGTAGGCATTTCCCCATGCAAAAAAAAAAAGGGTAAGAAATTGTGTAATAAGAGAAGAGTGTGGTTTGCAAGATGATGTGGTGACCAGGATTAAGAAAGGAATGCTTCGGTGGTTTGGTCATGTGGAAAGAATGAATGAGGAAAGAGTGACAAAGAAAATTTATGGTGCAGAAGTGAATGGCAGAGTCGGAAAGGGACGTCCTAGGCGAAAATTTATCGACCAAATTGGCGATTTATTGAAAACGGGCCAAATTAGGAGTACCCTTAACCGACGAGCATGTATGCGTAGGTGTATGGATGTGAAGGAGGCAAGAGAGGTGTGTCAGGATCATGCCAAATGGAAGTCTGTAGTCTCTGCCTATCCCTCTGGGTGACAGGCGTGAGTGTTTATGTATGTATGTATGTATGTGTTTTATTTTAAGGTAAAAGACTATTTACGTCGTAAGGATTATTCTAAGTTGCTAGGCATTAATTAAACGAAAGCGTCAAAGTAATTTTATTTATCAAGAAAGTTTGAACTATGTTATGTATGCTTGGTACTGTAGGTAATTCTAGTCATTTATCATCTGTTTATTTTTGTTGCAACAATAAATTTTGACACACCCCTTCACATATTGAAAGATGGATATTTGTCTTACTTGCGTACACAACTTGCTTTTTTCATGTCTTCCTAGAAAGATCTTATTATATTTTAAGCTTCGGTGCACATCTGATTTTCCGAAGAGCATGAAACAGGCCCTAATTACTAAGTGTTTCAAAAGCCATATTTTTTCTACTTTGTAGCCAAACTAAGGTTTATTCTACTCCCAATACCTTTTCTGAACTTGAGAAACGTGAAAATTGTTTCGGTTGTTGAGCGTCCCGTTTTTAAAACATATTGTGCCTCAGGATATACAAATTCAGCAAGGTTTTTGAGTCTTAATCAAAAAGCTTGCCTACAATGCTTTACCGCGGTCACCTTTGCTTTTTATTATAACATGACTATGTTTGAATCGTGTATATCCTAAGGAATATACGCTTCCAGCAAGTGCCTATTAAATTGAGCGAAATTGGTAACTATCACTTAAATTTAAGTAGGCATCATAAACCCAACACCATTTTGTGCGATTTTGCCGCACTTGAACTGCTTAACAGCGGTATAAGTACGTAAGCATTGTGAAGCTCATGTACGGTACACTTGTCGCCAGTTAACATGTCAATAGCAGTCATTCACCCCTCACTACCAAGTGAACGTCAATATCGATAACTATAATCACCAATGTTTGATGAAATAGGCGATAATGATATCGCTAATGTAACTTGGTACCGGTCAACTTAATGTTCTGGGATTGTCACTTTGGGATAAAATTGTATTTGTGTCAAACGAAAATTGATCGAAATATGGCCTAATTTTTATGATAAGGTAATTAATTTTAAAAATCTTAAGTAATTTATTTTTAAACATTTATTAATTAAATTATAATTACCTAACAAAATTGGTTGTCATCGCTATCAGAACTTGGTTCCGTACTTTCACTGTTGGACAGATGAATTATAAATTAATCGACTGTTTTGTCGATATTATGGTCCATGTTATACATTTTTATCTCTTCTTTTTTTACATGTTCCACGCAATCAGCCCACTTAGCATTTGTTATTTGTGATGTGTCGTCTTGTAGTAGCTTTTTACATCATTGAATTTAAATGTTATGCCTGGCGACGTATCTCTTAATATCGGCCCAAATCAATTCAATGGGGTTGAGTTCACAGTGATAAAGGGGCAATCTCAATACTGTTACCAGCACTGTTGTTGTGAGTTACATTTAATTTCTGCCATTTTCTCCAGTAACTGACGCTTAACTTCATTATCTGTAAAAGTTAAATTTTTCGACCGAAGCTATTTTTTTATTTTATTTATTTATAAGGTATACCAACAGCAAAACACATGAAACATTAAAAACAACACGACAACAAATCTATATGGTTAAATATGCTTGCCAATTACAGGTATACACAACATTTACCGTAATGTGTGTGCTAGTTTTGTATTTCTTTTTTCTCAATGAAATTGTAGGAGTTTTCTCAAGAAGCCACTTGAGAAAACTCCTACAACAATAAAAATAAAACAATAAAAACAACAAACAATAAAAAATCAATTTCAGAAAAAATGGTGGAAATAATGTGTCTTTCCTAGAATAGTGGTGTTGGGAGTAGTAGTGTTGGGAGCAGTGGTGCTGGGATTAGTGGTGATGGGATTAGTGCACGCAATTGAGGGAGGGCGGGAGGTGATCTTCAAACTAGGTAAGACACATCATTTTATTTTATGGAGCGGATGGTTGCAAAGTAACTATTAATATCTTTATTATAAAGGATTTCCGCAAAGTCCTGATTCTATTAATTATCTATTACCCACGTTTTTCCTCCTGTACGCCCTATAACATATAGAAAATGTATAATTATAATCTATACGACACAAAAAATACCCGACAAAAAAGTGTAAGAGGGATTCTGATCAACCCTAAAAGAGATTTAATCTTACTTGCGTTCACCCAAGTATAATCCGTATAAAAAAATTCGTCGATTTTCTTCTCTATTTTTTTTAATTAGTTTTAAATATTTTATGTGCCATAAAACTATGTCACGACTATCGATTAACATACTTTTACGATTACGTCTCATGTACTTAAAGTTTAAATGTTTAATTATGCGTCGCAATGATGTCATGCTAAGTGTAAGGACTCATCGTCATTAACAACTTGTAAAAGTTTTTGCAACGTTGGTAATTCACCTTTTAAGTAAAAACTATGAACAATTTTTCTAATTGCTGATTTATCAAAATCATTCGGTTGTTGGATTATATTCGATATGTTCCTTGTGGCCTTAGGTTGTGTGAGTATGTATGTATTCACTCAAGACTCGATATATCGATCTTTCATTCACCCCACATTTTTCAGAAGTTTGTTTTATTAGGTCGACTAGATAAGTGAAGCGTATAGAGATCAAAGTGGACTGTATTTTTATTATGACGAGTGAATGAGATGACTTTATTATTTATTATGTACTGTGTAAACTAACTGTGAAACTATGTTAAGGGATATTCAACTAAAAGAGTATTTGGAGAACCAAGCTAATAATTTATTTCCTAATTACAAAATGATTGCGGCTGTATTCTTATTAATCATAAGGGCTACCCTCCGGTAAACGGGGAAGGGAGGTGGTGAATGCTCATAGCATACCCCTAGTATGTGGAGACTTTTACCCACTAAACACCACCTGTGAGACTGGCTTACTGACCTAGCGAGAGATCTTTTAAGCCGTATCTGACGCGACCCCCCTTGGGTGAAAGAGGGGCGCAAGCGGCGAGTAGCCGCTTAGAAGTGTGCCTAACTAAGGCAGATTACGAGATGAGTTGTGGAGGTTCGGCCTGAGCTGCCAGGAGGCAGTTTTGGTCGGCCGAAGGGGGGGGGGTCCGAGAGAGAGTTTCTCGGCATGCGGACTCTAAAGGGAGTGCGAAGTGGTGCTGCATAGGCAGCTGTCTCGCGAATGAGGCGATTTGAGTGGGACTCTGAACCTTTGAAGAATTTCTCAGACAGTGATTTTAAGAATTGCTGAATTGTCCGGAGCTCTAAAAGTCAGTGGAGATCGGCGTTACGGACGTAATAGGGTGCGTTCGTAGCCCGACGACAGAATAGATTTTGAACTATTTCAAGTTCATTTAAAATTGTAGGTCTGGAAAGGTCTTTGTGACGACTCCTCATAAACTCATAAGCTTCACGTTTCTAGGGATGTTGGTGTCTTCTATTATTACGAGGTCGTCTCCTTTTATTTATTGCTGCTGGGTATTCCGTGACTCCTCGAAGTGCCAAGATAGGAAGGTACTCCCGCACCCAGCGTCTCCAATATTCATCTGCCAGTCCCTGCGCAGCCCTACAGGTCCGTCGACCAGCTGAGGAGCACGTCGTGGTGACCAGAACGTTGGAAGGTCCCAACATCAGAAAGTGGTTGGAGTTAGGGCCTCCTCGTCGTTAAAACCGAGAGGAGTCTTCTTATGCCGTCGTCCTATAGTTACAATTAACGGCCCGAAATAATCCAACCCGGTAAACGTGAATGATCGCGTGAACACTCCTAGCCTCTCGGGAGGCAACTTTCCTGTGAACACCGCTCGTGGTGTTGCTTTCCTAACGCTACAGCACATGCACCTTCTTTCGATCTCTCTAACCTTCAGTCGTAGTCTAGTCGGATGATGTGGTATCTCATACGCAGGTCATTGATCACTCTTTTCCTATACACATAGCTGACGAGCAGTTTCACGAACCGATGTCTTCCATCCAATACGACCAGTCGTTTCATCTGGTCATCTATAGCTGATACATTCTACCTCTTGCTCGCAATATTCCTTGTTTGATGACCGGGTCGAGCTTCTTTAAGGCGCTGCCGTTGTGTAGGTTCTTGCCATGATAGAGCCGGGCGATGTCATCAGCAAAGCTTTCCTACTGAGTTCGTGCTATCCACAATCGCTCTGCCTTCTCGATTTGTTCTAATGTTAAATCCCGAGCTCGTCTTCGAACGATGTAGACGAACTGGATCATCCTTGCAGTGGCTCTTATTAACTTCTCGTATGACAAAAATGTTCTTATGTCTGGTAGGTGTTGTGCATCCTTTATTTCCAGCTGATGCGCCACAATCTCCTCTGTATATTCGCTGCCTGCCTTCTCGTCCAGTTTCTGCGGCCATTCTTTCTCATCTCTGTATAAGAGCGTCGGTCCAGTGAACCACCGATCACTAGCGTTTTTCACAGTGAAATTCATGCGCGTCGCCTGGTCTATTAGGTTCTGAGCAGTTCGTATCCATCTTCATTGATCGGATGATATCTTCTCTGCTATTTCCCCGAGCCTATGTGTGAAGTATGGAGTGTAACGCGCTGAATTGTTTCATATCCAGTGGAGCGCCTTTGTAGAGTCCGTCCCATGTACAGCTCTATCTGCTCTCACTGTTCATTTTGAATAAATTCCGCGAGTCGCACGCCTATTAGGTTCGCCTGTAATTCGAGTCACGGTATGCTTTGACTTTTGATCAGGGCAAATTTTGCCTTGGCCGCTACTAACGTCACCCTTACCGTAACGTCGCGATAACGGATACGCCGATATGAGTATGCCGCGGATGCTTACGCACGTTCGCTTGCGTCACTAAAAATGTGAAATTGCCTATCTACTACTCTCCTCGTAGGAGCCCATTGCAGAAGACGTTATTGCGAAACTTCTTTGACGGCTTGCAACCACCTCTTAAACTCGTCCGCTGCCTCCTCGGGAATCTCGTCGTCCTCTTGTCCTCTTCATCCGCCACAGGTTCTGCAAAAGGATCTTCGCTGTGTGGTAGCTCTCGGTCGGTGGCCGATGGAGCACCTTCACTTCGTGCGGCACCCTATTCTTGGAAGTTTTGAATGTTAATGTGTTCTCCTCGGCCATCCACAAAGAGCCTAGGGTCCTTCCGAGGCCATAATGGGGCGCTCCTACCTGGATAGAATACGAGCCTTATCTTCCCTGGCTTGTTCGGATTCCGTACAGCTAAATGTGGCAGATACAAACTCTTCGAATCCTCTTCCTAGGCGTAGCCCTTCTCCAGTCTATCTGTGTTGTATATGCCACTCTGAGCTCCGGTGACTGGTCCATCTTTCTCTAGATGGCACGGAGTCTTCGTGCTGCCATCTCGTAGCTGGGTGGCAACTTGACGTCATCGTCCCTCCGTTTCAATCCGACCTGGTACAGCTACCTCTTGATGGTACACTGAAAAATGCCAATAGCGCGC
This sequence comes from Parnassius apollo, assembly GCA_907164705.1. NCBI lineage: Eukaryota > Metazoa > Arthropoda > Insecta > Lepidoptera > Papilionidae > Parnassius > Parnassius apollo. The sequence goes on from CAJQZP010001331.1 coordinate 8,248,297, forward strand.
TCTACCTCCCGCTTTGGCCCGCTCTTAAGCGAAATATCGATGGAGTCGATTTTATATTGCCCCTTGAGAAGATTCGTTAACTCCTCGTCCGGACTGACGAACGTCTCGACGTCTTCCTCTTTCCGCCCGTTAACGTCCGATATATGCAGCACTATCTTTCTTGTATATTACTCGCGGTTCGGTTCCTTGTATAACCCATCCTAATAACGTTCTCGCGGCTGCTTACGACGTCCTGTTCGTAAATTACGTGTAACTATTAAATGCCAATTATCAGATCCGATTAACACTTTAAGTTTCGCATTATCGTAACAAATCCCGCTCGGTAAATCGCGTAAATGTTTTAACTGTAAACAATCTTAACCGACGGACTGCGAACCTACAGTTAAGTTATTAATTGTACGAGCGCTAATTACACACGTATCGTTTTTAGTTCTACCACGCGGCTATTAGCTTCTCATTGGCTACTCGATACGCCTCGTATGTTTAATGGTTTCATCGGCCCTTCCGAATCTAATTTACGAACTAATTCCTCATAGATAAGCGAAACCGTGGACCCTTGGTCGTGGAGCGCGTAGGTTTCAATCTCCCTACCTTGTGGTCCGTGCACTATAATAAGACACACTTTTAGCAACACTGTCCGTATTGGACGCGACGAGCACTGTTTCGTCTGGGGTCGCACATGCTTCCGGGGTCTGGGTCTTCTTGGCGTAGAGAAACGCGTGGTGAGCCCTTGGACTTGCATCTCAGACGCTGATGCTTGCTGCTCAGACACTTAAAACACACACCCTCTTCCTTAACCCACTTTCACCGGCTATCAGAGTCCATCTGCGCCAACTTTCTATATTTAATTATAACTTGATCACCACCGCAATACAAACACTTTTTATCACTATTACTATCTTCTCGGGCGGAGAACGTTCTTACGTCTATGCGGCGTGTAAGTAACCTTTTCGACGGCGGCGCTTCTCTCTTTACGGGCACTTCCCTCGGCGGCGCAGCGGACGTATAAGCATGACTCAACGCTCTGTCAGCTTCCCTCATCATGAACTTTGATAATGTAATGATATCTTACATTATCAAAGTTTCTCAGCACTGCCGTAGTTCTCCGCATAATCTCACCATCGTGAACGTAGTCAAGGACTTAACTTACTACTGACCTCTCTAATTAACATGAGATTCTGTAAATACCCTTCAACGTTGACGTTCTTCATTATATAGACTATATTCTCTAACCTAATTGCGAACGCATTTAACTCTTGAGTGGTTTGACCCGGGCGTGGAAGACGTCTTAAATCCTCTAACACACGATCTATTATAACTTCCAGGCGGCCGAAACACTGCTCTTATGCCCGCATAATATCCGCAGGGTCTCTCCCGGTAAACAACAGCACAGAGACTGCTTCCCTAGCCTCACCAAGTAAACAGTTTCTTAACCTTGCCATATTTTCCATATACGTGAATCCTTATAGCTTAGTAGATTATTTCATCGTGGCTTTAAAGTTTAAACGCAAACTATTACGCGGCTGCTCCGTTAAAAATAACAAAGTGCTGTGTTTGCTTCGCGGCGGCGGGCCTAAATTTTACCATGCTTTCTAACGCTTCCGCGAGCCGTTCGATTCCCTTATCTTTCCCTTTCGGGGTGAGCGAGCTATCTCTTTCCCGATCCTTATTAATCCTGTTCGTCGATACACGATGATCCGGGCACCGATAATCTACGTTCTTCTCTTTGCGATGTGGTGATGGTGACCTATGTGTCGGCGATAGAGTGCGGTATTGGGCGCGCGTCGGCGACGTTACCCTTAGATAGCGATTTGTCTGCCTCAATTCTATGGCTTATTGATTATGGTTATTCCTCTTTGCTATGTGGTTACCGCGACGCAGCTGATCATTATTCGCAATCATTCTCCCCTGGGCATCTTCATGATACACGGGTAGTGAATTGACGTAATCGATACCTTTTCCGGCGGGGCCTGCACTAAATCGACGTGGGGCGCGGGCTGAGACGGGCTGTGGGGCGGCTCCCCCGCACTGTCTCCATGTTGTCTAACCACTGATCATCACGGTTTCTGTTCTCGGCGACTTGCATTGAGGCTTTCCCTATCAGTTTCTTCTTGTAATATCCCTAGCATATTTCTTTTGGATTATATCTTCTTGGATTTATAATTGCTTTCTAGGAATCGCGGCGAGTTGTTCAGCTGCGTTATATTCGATTTGTTGAATTCTCACGATCGCGCTAGTTGTCGACCGGGCTGAACGAACAGACGGGGCGCGCGGTGCGGGCCAAGGGTATGAAAGTCCTCAGTAGCTTTCTTTTACGTTCATACTAGCGACATCTCACAGTCAGTAAAAGCATTTAGGTGATTATTATTTATTTATTATTAATCGGACCTCTGGAATATACCTTTACTTTATATTATTGTAATAATAAAAATTCATTCAAGGTCTAGCATCGATCCGATTTACTTTTATTTTAATTGTAGTAATCAGTTATAAGTATTGTAACTTTTATATCATAATAAAGTATTTTAAACTATTTTCGGATTTTTTGGTTCCTTCGGCTGCAGTTAAGGTAATTGGCGCAGTCGGTAAGATACCTACTCAAATGTTAGTTAGGCTATCGTAGTTTTCACGAGTACTACTAATACCGTTGAGAAAGCCTTGGAGTTTGTACTGGAAGAATTGAATGTTATGTATCTACTTGCAACAACGCGGTGAATCGTTCTCTGAAACCTGAAACGCCTAAGCCTCTCTAACCTAGCCATATGATCCTACCTTAGCAAAAACCATTCACCTTTCCTGCACAGATGCCAATGCTCCATTTACAGCGACCTTTGAGTTTAAAGAATTTTTTTTTCAAAAAAGACAAACAATGCCACTTACATGAAAATAATAACTACATTTTAGTATACTTATTCTAATGGTTGCCGAACACTCAGTCAGTAACTTCATAGCCTCAATTTAATGGTGACAAATGTTCAATTACGTATTATGATAGCTGAGACTTAAAACTACTAAATGAGGTTACATTTTTTATATTACAAGGCAATTTATTATAAATCTGTGCTCCTTCAAAGGTTAAGCTTTTTTTTGCGTAGTTTGTTTGTACCTTTGGTAGTACAAGTAAGCTAGGTCGACGAAGACTGCGTTTACAAATTTGTGTTTTTTTTTACAAAAGACAAGTTAGTATGGATGGACCTTTACATGTACCACAACAACAAGCTTTTGGGCCTAACATGCCACCACAATATAACATGCCCACGTGAACTCAATAAATGTTCCGCGCTTTGCCACATAATTATACACCCCATAGTAAAACATTTAGATTACCAAATAGGAATCCACCCCTTGACTCAGGTCCGAAGCTAATGAGTGACGTTAGTCACTACGTACCTAAACCAATGCCTCCGACAAGTCTCGGATATGGTAACCCGCCGCCTTCAAATTACTTCAAAAGTAGGGAAATGAATTTTAACGAACTATATACTAATATATCTAAAGGATTGATTACTTGTAACACGATTAGTTAGCGATACTATCTAAATGTATAACTCTGGGAATGTAAATTTTTACGAGGACGTGATACATCCTAATTATCGAAATTGATAAAACTACCTATTAATGTTCACGATGGAGAGGCCTTAGTTAGCGAACAGTATATCTCTAATTGCATCATAAACAAATGTCAATAAAATAATGCAATAAAAGGTTCGAAGGATAACCAAGATTGAAATAACTAAAATTGTAAGGAGTGTATGCTTCATTGTTTGATTGAAAATGAAAACAAAATTAACTCAACACTTATCTACTTATTAGATAGAGCCGCTTATAGAGATAGTAACCTCATCAAGTATGCTAAGTTTGCCCAACTCCTAACAATTTTAACAGAAAATATCGATGATATGCTCACTGAGCTTCATAAGATAGAAAATATATTAGCATTTAGTCGTGCATCGAGCACCTATCATATAAGGAACATGCAATAAATTTAAAGTCTAGAAAATATTACAATATCATTAAGTCAGGTTATTATTTCACGGAAATTCAAATAGTAATTCTAAAATTCCCCGTTATTTCATAAGACACCTTCCACTTATTCCGCTTATCCATTGTCCCTAATAAAAATCACCAATATATTATCCACCCTATCCTCTAATAGCAAAATATAGTGAAAAATTCGTGTACATGGAGACAAAATGTCCGAAGTTGAGTAATCGGTACCTATGCGAAAAGGAAACGAACACCCAAATTCGAACACAATCCGACTGTATCCAGAACCTCATCATCAATCAGTCTATAGCTAAATCCTGTAAGATAACCGACATCGCACTATCAAAAGAAGCCATGGAACGGCTTGACGACAAGCACTACACCATCTCCTTCCCTCAACCAACTAAGTTTCATACAGTATGCGGGCGTGAAGACATTACTAAATTACAGAGTAGTTACTTAGCCACAATACCAATTAATTGCTTCTTGCGAACACAAGAATTTACCATCACTAATATTAACGATCTAATATAAAAAGGGTCTTGAGTGGCAGCCTCGTATCGGTAGGCGAAGTGTAGGGTGACCACCCCACTAGATGGAGTGACGACAAGCAGGAAGTCGATGGATGCAGGTGGCTCAGATCCGTGCTTTGTGGCATTCCTTGGGGTTGGCCTATGTTCAGCAGTGGACTTGTAAAGAGCTGTAATGATGATGATGATGATGAATATTAACGATCAAGTAGAAGGCCATCCCCTGAAACTAATGAAAATACCAAAAGGTACAAACGCAAAAGGTATCCCGACGGTACCACGAATCAGCCTTAAAATACAATCAACCTGAAAGGACTCCACGCAGTCCAGGATCAACTCATGATGCAACAACTTCTTCATCTGCGAGAGATGCATCTTCTAACTTTATATCACACTACCATTTCCTTTTACGCCGTGTTATCAAGCGTAGTATTAGTATTCGCTATCATAATCTTAGTTCGTTACTACTGCAAGACTGGGAAACAAGAACACATCCAGAATAACACCGAATATAGCTATGAAAAGCTTAAAGAATCTAAAATCGAAAAGGCATTCCCAGCAACTTTTTCTCTCAAAGATTTAAAACAGTTGCTGATCTGAGGGTGGATGAGTTATAGCATAGCCTCATAGGTAAAAAGCCTACACAGCAGCGACCCCGATACATTGCAGCGGCACGAGGCGCAACTCAGCAGAACGTGAGGATTGACATCAACGGATTCAATGTACCTATTTTTACTTTATTTTAACGTAATAATTAAAATTCGTTTAGGTCTAGCATAGATCCGATTCACTTTTATTTTAGTTATAGTAATTATATTGTAACTTTCATATAATAATAGAGTATTTTAAATTAGTTTCGGTTTTTTTAATTACACACGCACACATGCACACAAACCCTTTTTAAAAACAAGACTAACTTACAGTTTCACATAGGCATACAACTACAGTTACACAAATTGCTGCTAATTAGCTTATAAATCACTTACTGTTATTTTTTCTTCCTGTATTTAATATATATTTACCTTTTGTAAAATAGTTTCAATATTGACAATAGTTAAGGGAAAGAGCGAGATAGCCCCAACACAAGTATTATCATTTATTTACTGGGGATGTCTCATTTATAATCCATGTAACTGTTTTGAGACAAGTAAATATAACAACTCCGTGGCGCAGTGGCTTAGCAATGAGTGGCTGCGCTGGGGGTCGCGGATTCGAATCCCGCACGAAACAAGTATTTGTATGGCCTACAAATAATTGTTTCGGGTCTGGATGTTTGTCTTTGTGCAATTTATGTTTGTAAACTGCCCCCACGATACAGGAGAAAATCCTAGTGTCCTAACGTTTTATAAATTAAAAAAAATACTTAAAAAATATTTTATTTTATTTGTTCGTCAGTTCAGCTAAGCTGAATCCGTCAATTAACCACTCGGTCCAAGTTGGACAGTAGTTACGTTGTACCAGTTCTGGCTCACTGAGTCAGAAGTGGTACAACGTGCGTCGACTCACGATCCTAAAAAAAAGGTTTTGGCATGCTCTGATCCCGATTCTGCGGTCCGTTTTTGCGTAGGATACACGGTTCCGGAGATGTGCAGATCAATTAACTCTTATCTAATTGATATCCGGTGAGGGCCTCCACCGTCATTAGCGCTCCATTGTTCTTATCTATTTATCTATTGTTCATTGAATACCGTCATTATCTATTCTTCCTCAGCGTGTGCGTTGGATTACCAGTGCTATTGTATTATACTCCTGTGGCGGCGCTGTCGTCGCGCCACAAGCGAAATACACCGAAGCCTAAATCACGCTATCAACATTCCGAATCACAAACAGTATATATAGAACATCTCCGAAGTATCATACGGAGTGTTGGCCGCTCCCCGGGCAGAACACCGTGCCCGGCGGGAGATCTCCCCTTTTCTTTCACGGCCACAGTGGTGACCACCCGACGTGATCTGAACACGGCAACCAAACAACCTTTGGAAACTTCAAGCTTCATCATCGTCATAGAATACCCCACCCATTCGCTCCCAAGCAGATATCGTCTGCAGTCTTCATATCCTGCAAGCCATCTAGCTTCACAAGGTTCATCGCAGCACTGGAATAATAATGCTTCCTGTTCCTTCAAGCTATTCTCTGCGCATACAGTGTTCGGCATGGCTCTGAGCCTTACTGCTCGCCTCTGCTTCACGGCACTCTCGCAGATTACTTGCCTTCTTCTCGACTCACCGCAGACTACAAGGCAATCTCCTGGCACTTGCACATTCGTCGACAACTCGACTGCACTATCGACCTCCGGTCTGAGCAGGTGGGTGATGTGGCGGTGCTGTCGTCGCGCAACAAGCGAAATACACCGAAGCTTAAATCAAACTATCAACATTCCGAATCATAAACAGTATATATAGAAAATCTCCGAACTATCACACGGAGTGTTGGCCGCTCCCCGGGCAGAACACCTTGCCCGGCGGGAGATATCCCCTTTTCCTACCACGGCCACACTCCTTTGTTCCTAACTGCAACGCTATTCTGAATCATCAATAAAATACATTACCTAATTTTGTTACAATTTTTATTTACAAAATACAAAATCTTATTACTTATTATCTATAAAATAGGAGCGAAACATCTCATCCACTAAAATATCGTTGTACAATGTATTCCCTGTAAATAAACTCGTAAAACTATGCATTGAACATCCCCGAAACTTATATAGCAAATACATTAAGCAACATTCGCCACAAACTGAAGTCCACTCATTCTGAATCCTATCAACATTCCAGTTCCATCTTTTACAATTCCTTTTTAAAAACTCTAGATGATATCGTACAGGTGCTCATCCGTATGAATCAAAATATTGACCGACGTCATTCGTATCGATATATAAAGCTACCCAATGTGACCCTGGTTTATCACCTGTACCCAAATTGCATAATGTATACGTTGGTACGTCGGTATACATGGGCAGTCTATTAGCAGCATAAACATTATTTTCTAGGCTGGGGTGAAACTTTTTCAGATGTTGTTGTACATCTAGTCTATCCATTATATTACTGCTATTAGTAGATTATTACAGTACAATCTACTCAATGACTAACATAGGAATGATCAATTATAGCGATTTCTAAATATTAAATTGCATTATATTGTGTTATACAAAACGTATTTGAGTCATCAATACACTGAACAATAAACAACACGAAGTAATGCTGAGATAAGCAACAGAATGTGAGATAAGCTTGTTGACGCATAAAGTAACTATCAATTCCAATGCAGAAATTCTTTAGATTAGAATTATTACTTACTGGTACTATATAAGACCAAGCAACTGCAGTCATGGAGTTAGTGTATGGTCGTTTGACCGCAGTGGATCTATCAATACTACATTTGTGTTACTTCAACGCATCAAAGGCCATGGATGTAAGTGTTTATTCTATTGACAAACTTACTTTTCTTTCTGTTATTTTCTTACGTGTGTATGATTTAGTGTTAACAAATTATATTTAAATATTGTGCGTGTATATGATTAAGCCGTGGTAGCTCAGATGGTTAGCGCAAGCTGTAAATTTCACAGTACGCGACCCGGGTTCGATCCCCGCCGGCACCAATTAAATTTTTAATTGCAATTTTAAGTGCTGATTTACCACGCGCTTGGCGGTGAAGGAAAACATCGTAAGGAAACCTGCATGTCTGAGAAAATTTTGAAGGCATGTGAAGTTCGCCAACACGCATTGAGGCAGCGCCGCGGTCATTTCCTAGCCATAAATACAAAGACAATAGCAGAAAGCGAAAAAGTTAAAAAATACTTTTTTAACAATGACAGTCATTAGTTGATCATTATTGAATGTGATTCTGTTTTCGTAAATTATAAGAAGACAAGAGCAGAAGGAAGAAATGGGATGATGGGAAGTAATGAAGCATTGTTACGTGAAGTTTGTTGGAACAAACATATTTTTAGTCACGTGTAAATACTTTTAACATTTTGGTTCAAAATGACAACAAAATCTAAAAAATATTCGATACATCATCGACATGGACGAATTTTACATTACATATCCTTATAAACATTTTCAATCTATAGAAATGGCTATTCTAGACGTAAAACTATCTAATAAAAATGATGTGTTTATCGACCATTTTTATTAGGTAGGGATCGGATCGGATAAGGGAAATCAAACAAAATTTATGATTAATTTAAAATTTTATTTTCAAGCAACAACCACTTGTAAAACACCCACACTTCGTCACAAGAACATCAAAAATTGTGAATTAATTTTTGGACATTTGTATTCTTCAATATTAAAAATTCTATCATTCGTCGTCAACATTTTTAAAAATTGTTTTTCTGTTAAACTACCTTTGTATGCGAGTACTATAACTAATGTTTTTGGGAAATCAAACAAAATTTATGACTAATTTAAAATTTTATTTTCAAGCAATAACCACGTGTAAAAACCCACACTTCGTCACAAGTGGATTGCAAAAAAACATTTACCAAATCATTGTATTTTGGACATTTGTATTCTTCAATATTAAAAATTCTATCATTCGTCGTCAACATTTTTAAAATTTGTTTTTCTGTTGAACTACCTTTTGTATGCGAGTACTATAACTAATGTTTTTGGGAAATCAAACAAAATTTATAATTAATTTGAAATTTTATTTTCAAGCAATAACCACTTGTAAAAAACCCACACTTCGTCACAAGAACAATGTAAAATTTTGTGATTATTTTTTGCAAATATATGATTAATACACACATAACGTTTGTTTAAATTTATGACATTTACCAAATCATTGTATTTTGGACATTTGTATTCTTCAATATTAAAAATTCTATCATTCGTCGTCAACATTTTTAAAAATTGTTTTTCTGTTGAACTACCTTTGTATGCGAGTACTATAACTAATGTTTTTGGGAAATCAAACAAAATTTATAATTAATTTAAAATTTTATTTTCAAGCAATAACCACTTGTAAAAAACCCACACTTCGTCACCAGAACAATGTAAAATTTTGTGATAATTTTTTGCAAATATAAGATTAATACACACATAACGTTTGTTTAAATTTATGACATTTACCAAATCATTGTATTTTGGACATTTGTATTCTTCAATATTAAAAATTCTATCATTCGTCGTCAACATTTTTAAAAATTGTTTTTCTGTTGAACTACCTTTGTATGCGAGTAATATAACTAATGTTTTTGGGAAATCAAACAAAATTTATGATTAATTTAAAATTTTATTTTCAAGCAATAACCACTTGTAAAAAACCCACACTTCGTCACAAGAACAATGTAAAATTTTGTGATTATTTTTTGCAAATATAAATACACACAAACGTTTGTTTAAATTTATGACATTTACCAAATCATTGTATTTTGGACATTTGTATTCTTAAATATTAAAAATTCTATCATTCGTCGTCAACATTTATTAAAAATTGTTTTTCTGTTGAACCACCTTTGTATGCGAGTACTATAACTAATGTTTTTGGGAAATCAAACAAAATTTAAGATTAATTTAAAATTTTATTTTCAAGCAATAACCACTTGTAAAAAACCCACACTTCGTCACAAGAACAATTGTGATTATTTTTTGCAAATATAAGATTAATACACACATAACGTTTGTATAAATTTATGACATTTACCAAATCATTGTATTTTGGACATTTGTATTCTTAAATATTAAAAATTCTATCATTCGTCGTCAACATTTTTAAAAATTGTTTTTCTGTTGAACCACCTTTGTATGCGAGTACTATAACTAATGTTTTTTGGGAAATCAAACAAAATTTATGATTAATTTAAAATTTTATTTTCAAGCAATAATCACTTGTAAAAAACCCACACTTCGTCACAAGAACAATGTAAAATTTTGTGATTATTTTTTGCAAATATATGATTAATACACCCATAACGATTGTTTAAATTTATGACATTTACCAAATCATTGTATATTGGACATTTGTATTCTTCAATATTGAAAATTCTATCATTCGTCGTCAACATTTTTAAAAATTGTTTTTCTGTTGAACCACCTTTGTATGCGATCACTTCGTCTTTGCACAAATTTCTGATATACCAATTTAATATGGGAATGATGTTCTCTTGGTTGTAGGCACATTTTAATACTTCGGTCAGATCAAAATATGGAATGCCGTGCACGTGTGTTTCACAATAACAAACAGTTTTTTTTGTCTTTTGGCGACAAATAATTGAAAGGACAACTTGGCCCAAACAAATAATGATTGATTAACGCATCATTTTTATTAGATAGTTTTACGTCTAGAATAACCATTTCTCTACATTGAAAATGTTTATGAGGATATGTAATGTAAAATCCGTCTATGTCGATGATGTATCGAATATTTTTTAGATTTTGTGTCATTTTGAACCAAAATGTTAAAAGTATTTACACGTGACTAAAAATATGTTTGTTCCAACAAACTTCACATAACAATGCTTCATTACTTTCCATCATCCCATTTCTTCCTTCTGCTCTTGTCTTCCTGTAATTTAAGTAAACAGAATCACATTCACTAATGATCAACTAATGACTGTCATTGTTAAAAAGGTATTTTTTAACTTTTTCACTTTCTGCTATTGTCTTTGTATTTATGGCTAGGAAATGTCCGCGGTGCTGCCTCACTGCGTGTTGGCGAACTTCACATGCCTTCGAAAGTTTCTCAGACATGCAGGTTTCCGAGCCGAGCCCGTGGTATATCAGCACTTAAAATTGCAATTAAAATTTTAATTGGTGCCGGCGGGGATCAAACCCGAGTCGCGTACTGTGAAATTTACAGCTTGCGCTAACCATCTGAGCTACCACGGCTTAATCATATACACACACAATATTTAAATATAATTTGTTAACACTAAATCATACACACGTAAGAAAATAACAGAAAGAAAAGTAAGTTTGTCAATAGAATAAACACTTACATCCATGGCCTTTGATGCGTTGAAGTAACACAAATGTAGTATTGATAGATCCACTGTGGTCAAACGACCATACTCTAACTCCATGACTGCAGTTGCTTGGTCTTATATAGTACCAGTAAGTAATAATTCCAATCTAAAGAATTTCTACAGTGAAATTGATAGTAACTTTATGCGTCAACAAGCTTATCTCACATTCTGTTGCTTATCTCAGCATTACTTCGTGTTGTGTATTGTTCAGTATATTGATGACTCAAATACGTTTTGTATAACACAAAATAATGCAATTTAATATTTAGGAATCACTATAATTGATCATTCCTATGTTAGTCATTGAGTAGATTGTACTGTAATAATCTACTAATAGCAGTAATATAATGGATATACTAGATGTACAAAAACATCTGAAAAAGATTCACCCCAGCCTAGAAAATAATGTTTATACTGCTAATAGACTGCCCATGTACACCCACGTACTAACGTATATAACATGCAATTTGGGTACAGACGATAAACCAGGGTTACATTGGGTAGCTTTATATATCGATACGAATGACGTCGGTCAATATTTTGATTCATACGGACGAGCACCTGTACGATATCATCTAGAGTTTTTAAAAAGGAATTGTAAAAGATGGAACTGGAATGTTGATAGGATTCAGAATGAGTGGACTTCAGTTTGTGGCGAATATTGCTTAATGTATTTGCTATATAAGTTTCAGGGATGTTCATGCATAGTTTTACGAGTATATTTACAGGGAACACATTGTACAACGATATTTTAGTGGATGAGATGTTTCGCTCCTATTTTATAGATAATAAGTAATAAGATTTTGTATTTTGTAAATAAAAATTGTAACAAAATTAGGTAACGTATTTTATTGATGATTCAGATTAGCGTTGCAGTTAGGAATAAAGGAGTATAATACAATTGTACTGATAATCCGACGCACACGCTGAGGAAGAATAGATAATGACGGTATTCAATGAACAATAGATACATAGATAAGAACAATGGAGCGCTAATGACGGTGGATGCCCTCACCGGATATCAATTAGATAAGAGTTAATTGATATGCACATCTCCGGAACCGTGCATCCTACGCAAAAACGGACCGCAGAATCGTGATCAGAGCATGCCAAAACCTTCCTTTTAGGATCGTGAGTAGACGCACGTTGTACCACTTCTGACTCAGTGAGCCAGAACTGGTACTAACTAACTACTTTGGACTTACCAACTAAAATAGAATACCATTTAATTCTTATGGTTATTGTAATAATATACGAATATAAATAATTAACACAAGTTAAGTAGCAAAGAACCTTTCACTACGGTGACTTTTGATGTCGCGGCGGCGTGCCGCCTCTGACAAGATGCGGCACGTGCCAACATAGTGGAACATAAAGGCTACCGTATCTAAACGAATATATTATACTAGTAGAATGTCTTGGGCAAAATCCCTTGCCCTCAGCACCTACAGTGAACTTTATAATGCACAAACGAGTGGAGGTTTCTCGTTCTAGCCTCAATTCTCATTTGTTCGTATTTTCTTTTATTATTTTACCCACATTCCTGACAATATGAATCAGTTATACCATAGTTGACAAAGTGCAGTTTATATTCATAACCACTCGCTCAAACTACACGGTGGTGGCATTCACCTTTATATATTTTTATTCATGTGGGGTTAAATTTAATATTCGATATGACGATATAAGTTAAATATAAATACAATTTTATAATACTTTAATCAAAAAAATACAAAATGCCTTTGAAGAATTTGTTGGCTGAGCCCGGCATATAAAGTCCATAAATGTATCTGATGCAGTTGTTAAAGAGACGATCCAATGTGATAAGATGTTGTTGAGATAAGTCAGAGAAACACATATCGTCATAGACTATTATCATCAGAACAAAAGGTTGACTTTGTATCGGTTGGAAGAAAATTTATCAGGCGATAACGAGATCATAATGTTGCAGTAACTTTACGGCTTACCTCCTGGATCTGCTTGTTTCATGGAAGACAACTATCAACTTTGCATTATCATTGTTGTTTTACGAAATATATGACAAAGTGGAGATAACTTATACGTATCTACAGCTACCTAAAATTATTACTTGACTTTTAGAACGATTCATGTTAATCCCTAACACAGTGGACTATTCAAAGATTTAATGGCAAATCTTCGTTTAGTAATGCTATTGAATTATTAATACTGAATGATTAGGTCTGTGCACGTCGTTGTAGATCATCGGCATTAAGATGATAAGATCACTTCATGTTTAATGTGTCAAGATTGATAAAAGTTGAAAACAGAAGAGGTGAGAGAATGCCACCTATTATATCATCGATTACATCGCCTGTTATAATAATTCATTGAGAAAAAAAAACAGATAAACATCAAAACCAAATAGAAGAAACTTAAGAAAACTCTGATAGAAGTTTTCTAAGGTGGTAGAACTGCGCTACAGATATATTATGGTTTTAGCACGAATTGGTCACCTCGGCCGGGGAAAGACCACGCTCTCACAGATACACCAGTGTGGAATAGTAGCTCATTGCTACAATGTTCCGCATGGTGAGTGTAGAGAACCGGAGTCTCTTTATACTGGAAACGAGGGTTAAAATAAAATTATTAAAAAATACTCCATATTTCAAGTAAATCAAAACATTTGTTTTGAATCTGTCCGTTTCAAAATGAGGGATTCCATCTTAGTCCTCAAGGGTGTCACGCATCCACATTTTTAATTCTTAATCGAGGAAAGATGTAGATGTCTACAGGCCACAGTATCCAATAATAAAAGTTATTTATATTAGTGTAATTTATTCATTAAAATGACCACAGTGAAATAGGATTGATAAATTTACAAATATATTAAAAAACCTAAAATAAAAACACACACAAAACAAAGATCATGTTTAATGTCCATGTCACACCTATGCCGGTAGTTGTTGGGAGCACTAAGCTCGAAGTTGTTGACGAGTACGTTTACCTAGGATAAATAGTCCGACTAGGTAAGTCGAACTTCGACCGAGAGGTCAATCGACCGAATCATGTTGCCAGTGATGACTTACGGATCTGAGACGTGGTCATTCACTGCTGGCCTTATGTGGACACTCAAGGTGCTCAGCGAGCTATGGAGAGGGCTATGCTCGGGGCTTCTCTGCGTGCTAAACTTAGAAATGCGAATATCCGCAGTAGAACTAGAGTAACTGACATAGCCCAACGGGCTAGTAAGCTGAAGTGGCAGTAGGCGGTCATATAGCTCGAAGAACCGACAACCGATGAGGAAAAAAGGTTCTCCAGTGGCAGCCTCGTACCGGTAGGCGTAGTGTAGGGCGACCCCCCACTAGATGGAGTGACGACCTGGTAAGATATCTAGAAGTAGGTGCAGGTGGCTCAGGTCCGTGCTTTGTGAATTCCTTGGTGGAGGCCTATGTTCAGCAGTGGACCTGTGAAGGACTGTAATGACGAAAGATGATGGCTTAAAGTATGTTCATAATCTAAACGTCCAAGGTGTTTGGTCTTGTTACATTAGTTATTGAATTGGCACTTTCAAAATGTGTAGTATTAATTACTAAATTAGGCATTTAGGATGTGATGGGGTGGTGAGCTAATACTTGAATTTTAGCACAGAAAAAATGGAAAAAATATTAAAATAAAATTCTCAGCTGTGAATGGTTTTATAATATAATATGAACTATAATCTAATATAATCTAATGTTAACAATATGGATTTAATTCTATCTAAAACAAGTGGTAAAATAAAAAAAAATTGTACAAACTACTTCAATATAAATAAAATCGGAACATCGTCAATGCAGTCGAAGTCAATTGATAAAAAAAAGAAGTTATTATAATGGCAAATTAACTATTGCCAGTTAACAAGGCAATTGGTCACACAGACATTACCTCTACGCCTACCATTCTAAGGACAAAGGTCATAATAGAGATGACTTTCAACATAGAGACAATTATAATGAAAATTATAAGGGTGGAGGTAAGCAACCTACGAGTCATTGGCGTGATAGAAGAAATCATAAAAAGAAACAGTGGCTACCATAGACGGAATTGACAATTGTTATTGTTAAGACTATGTTTACTTAGTGTAGTTGCATACTAGAATATTAATTATTAAAGATAATTCAAAAATTACTAGTCATATCTTGATAAAAGGCCACATGAGTAGCACTAGCTTTCAATGAAAAAAAGAATCATCAAAATAGGTCCACCTAGAAAAAAGTTCTAAGGTAATATACATAAGAAAAATACGGTCGAATTGAGAACTTCCTCGGTTGAAAGGTAAATTAATAGAATCTATGGCTCGCGTGCGAATCACTACTAAAATAATTTTAGTATGTACCAAGTACTTTTGCGAGCGAGTAGCGTAACTAACATTTGAGTTTGAGCAAACAAAACACTTGGAGTTGTAAGTAGTGTTTCAAATATTAAAACCGACGATACGATTATTATCAACAAACATACGTTATCGAATACGTTGATTTGAAAATTATCGAACGTTGGTGTTTATCTAAATACAATGAAACTCAGGCGATAGTATGCGTGGTTCGCGGTTTGAAAACGTAAAAATTAGTTTAAAAATGTAATCTTGCATTACGACATGTGTTATGTGACTGTAGTGCTAAGGTGCATTAGAGTTAACAGTATCGGTACATTTTTAGTGACAACCATGAGAAAATGTTACCATGGCATCAAAAACAAAAACTAATTATTATGCACAAAGCTATGGGACCACAAGAAAACAGGTGAAAGTATTGGTAAGGATGTTAATTTTTACGAGAACGATAAATATAATTCTGCATTACATATCCCTATAAGTGTTGTGAAAAATAGAATGTGTGTGGCTGCCTCTACATTATCTCTGTAATATAAAAATCAATTGCTGGCCGTTAGCGAGACTAAAACTCAAAAAGGGCTCAACCGATTTTGATGCAATTATTTGTGTGTTTGATGGGTCCCTAGATGGTTGAGGTTTATATTTAGATCCGGTAGGTGGTGCTAAATTATAAAAGCATTATAGACTAAAGGCATAAAAGACTTCCAATAAGTATTGCTTGAAGTTTATGTTGAATAAAATTTATTCTATTATATTCCAAACTCTCCAGTCGACTGAGTGATAAAAATACTTATGGTTTATATCACCATTGTTGTGTTGATTGATCAACAACTAAGATACTTATCAATGAATCGTAGAAAAAATGCGTTCGATGTTTTACAAAAACTAAATGATAAAAATCATATCCATTTTTTTCAATCTTTACATTTGGCGAGAATTTGATTCGTATGAAAAATGAAGAAACTCGAACTTCGTGCGGTTATTAAATATTTCACCTGATTTTTTTCTACTAAAGCGTATTTGAAGAACTACACCTCCAGTGGCATAGTGGCGCGGTGCTGAATTTAAACTCGGCATAACCGCCGGCAGTGACGACACTCGTTCGGCCGGTCAGCAATGGCCGCTACGCAAGAAAACGTTAAAAAAATTGAAGAAATCGTGAGGTAGATCGACGTAACCGTTCCGACAGATCCGTTATTTAGCTGAGATTTTAAAGCTTTAGTTTGGGACAATTCAATTTATATTAACTCATACATTAAAATTAAAATAGGTGGCCACGCGCTGTTAACAGTTAACAGACGCCTAAAAGAAAGTTGTAAAAAGAGTTGACATTTCAAAGCTAAGTTTAGCGTTAATTGAAGAAAATCCAGATTATTTTTGCGCTCGTTTCGTAACCGTATTTGAAACATGGGTACACCATTTTGGCTCAGAGATGTAAAACCAAAGCAAGGTGTGGAAAAGAACGTTTTCCCCTCCAGTCAACAGATTAATGATGTCGGCGTCCGCTGGAAGAATAATGTCCCCTGTTTTCTGAGATGCAGAGGGTATAATAACGATCGAATACTCATGTAAAGGAGAGACAATAACCGGAGATCACTACGTATCATTAATTAAAAAATTACTCGACGAACTAAAGAATAAATGTTGAGAAACATTGCGTGCTGGAGTGCTTTTTCATCATGATAGTGCACCTGCCCATCGATATGATCCTACAGGCGCTACCATCCGAACTACTGGGTTACAACTGATGATATGTCCGGAAAATACGCACCGCGGCAGCACCCACCGTATTCTCCGTACATAGCTCCAATTGAATTCACCTTTTTACTTATCCGAAAAAGCACTTGCGTGGTATAAAATTCGACAAAGGGGAAAAGGTGATGAGGTGAATGTGCTGTAAAGGCCTTTACCGAGTCTCAGAATCAAGCAATTTTTTTCAAACGAATTAACCAACTTGCATAAAAGTATTCAAAGTGTCAGAACAGAAGAAAAGAGCTTAAAAGGCAACTACGTAGAAAAATAAATACAATTTACATATACGAGTACTTATTCTAAAGTTTCATTGCGTTTCCGAAAACTTATTGATCAACCTTGTAGCACTTATTTACGTATAAATCCAAACATTCATTTAAATGTCACAAGAGCAGCAATCCGTCGGCGTTTTTGACGCTCCGAGCAGGCGATGACCTACGCGAGCGACTCTTTATTTCATATCTTTTCAATCGCT
This sequence comes from Parnassius apollo, assembly GCA_907164705.1. Taxonomy (NCBI): domain Eukaryota; kingdom Metazoa; phylum Arthropoda; class Insecta; order Lepidoptera; family Papilionidae; genus Parnassius; species Parnassius apollo. The sequence goes on from CAJQZP010001331.1 coordinate 8,266,344, forward strand.
CGCACTACAGTACTGTGAATATAGTGACTAAAGGAGCTTGATCTTCGATTATACAAGTTTTCTTAGGATGGAGTTCAGTGGATGGAAAAATTTTGGTGTGTCATTTTTATGTTATCTAATTAATTTATTATAATCTATTTGATATATTTTTCATTACTTATGAACCTTAGTTTTGAAATAAGTACACATAAATATTTTAATTATCTCACAGTAATCGATTGTTAACCGATATTAATAATCGATTATATCTACTAATGATAATCAGTACTTAAAGTCAATTACCATATTTTTTATTATAAAAATATTTGTCGCAACGGCATTGACTAGCTTATTCTTATAGTCAATAATTTCAGGCAGTACACACTTTTTAAAAAATCCAAAATTTGTCGTCATTGTAAATTTTTAGTACTTTTATTGCATAATCTGGGCCAGTCCATATGGCAAGTATGCAAACATTTTTATTCTTCATTATTTTTATCCAGCGATAAGATATTTTTTTTTTACGTTCTGTGACACATTGATACTTGTACTTATTTTTCCCTATTCGGACTGGTAAGAAACTCAGGTACAATCAAAACAAATATAATGAGTTAACTATCTGGCATAATAATAATGTACGAACTTTATGCTTAAGGCAAGGGCCACGACTAGGTTTGCCAGGTCTTAAGACCGAAAAGCCGGACAGACCAACGAGCTTAGCCAGACATATTGGTAAGAAGGCCGGACACCCTTAATTTTTTAGTTTTAGTATAACATGACATTTTTTTAAAAGTAAAACAATGCTTTTTATTATTTACCATAAAAGTAAAGTTACAGCCTATATACGTTCCACAGCTGGGCACTCCTCTCATTTCTGAGAGGGTTTTAGGGCAAGGAATTGTCGGCCGCGCTGCCCCAATGCGTGTTGCCAAACTTCACATGTCTACGAATATTTTTTTCTTATTTTTCTGACATGCAGGTTTCCTCACAATGTTTTCCTTCACCGCCGAACACGTGGTAAATCAGCACTTAAAATTGCAATTAACAATTTCATTTACCACAAAATATTCTCAAATTCTAAGGAAATGACAATAAAATTGAATAAATCATTTAGTCTTCTTTATTATAAATCAATAAATCATTCAATATTCATTGAAATACTAATTTAAATAATAGTGTAGTGTTAATAATAAAAAGTATAAAAAAGTTGTAGGTTCTTCAAAATATTAAATACTAGGTGGATTCAGTTCACCAATAAATACACTGCGGTGATTTATCATTTATTAATTGTATTATTTATCATCATACCGGTTAGATTTTCATAAAATCTTTAGCCAATTTACTATAGTAAATTGGTATGTTTTTAGTGAGTTAATTTACGTTAAAATATCTAGTTGGCCCAAAAACGTTTGTCTCCTTTAAAAAGCCTAATGGACGTGCCACACGGTCAGTTCAACTGATCATTCCAACTGGTCAGTTCAAACTAAAACTGTTGAAATTTTTTAAAATATTGAATTTTCTATGTATTGATAATTATAAATATATCAATATCGGAGTTTTATATATACTTAAGTTTATTTATCGATATATCGTAAATCCAATATTTAAAAAAAATCAACAGTTTTAGTTTGAACTGATCAGTTGTAATGATCAGTTGAACTGGACCGTAGTCCACAGCAAAATAACTGGCGAACCAGTAAAAGAGGGTTTGACCCCATGGTAATGCGTAAGCACAAACATAGGCCGAAGTCGCGCATGTCGATGCGTGTAAACGCCATACAGAAAACGATCAAATCCAGCCACAGTGAACGTCACACCCTTTAAGCAAATAGGCACACTGGCCATAAAAGCCCTCCGTGAGCATCACCACCTGTCAGATCGCCATTCCTGCAGACGTGATGTAAGTGTATGGAATCACCACCGATTGCATACTCAACACGGCTACTAGCCGCAGAGCGTGTCATGAGTCTACCGCTCACCCCAAGGGAGTAGGGCCCCACGTTGTGCGGCTTCCGGCCGCGGCCTTGATAGTCTCCTAAGATCCTCCTTCTTACTACCACTAGCATGAATGAGGTCGACACATATGCTTCACCAACCAATACAACTTTTTTTTAGCAAAAAAGCAGTTATAAGATAATAGTAATTTGCCATCAGAAAGGATTTGTATCACTGACGTTGAGCATATGCATTTTTTGATCATGTTTGCCAGACCCACCAAAAAATTGCTTTCAATCATACAAAGGTGGGAAAGTTACAGAGATATATTATGTTGTTATATAAAAGATTATGGAGGTCAGACAGTCAGCTACCTCATTATGAAGGGACCCGACTTGGGCAAAGCTACTTAGGTGTGAGTCAAACCAAGACGCAGAGAGCGCCATTGAAAATAGCGACCCGCCACACAACCATTGCAGAGACTCAATACTGCAAAACGCAAAAACATCAATACAATTATCATCGGGCTTACAACATACCATGGTCCCCTATACAATCCCAGCAGACCACCCGCATACCTCCATGGACCAGAACCACAAGATGCGTCGAATCAGGCCCAGTACATAAGCAGATCCAACACAAGGCGCAATACCGCAAGTAGCAGTAAGCATCAATGCAACTATCACACGGATGGCACCCCCTCACAACAGACCAATATAATCCCTGTCGACTTTGGTAACAAAATTGGTATTGTTATTAACTAAAGATAACACCAGCGTATCATAGTAGCACGTAACTAAGACGCAATTAGTTAAAAATACACGTATCATAGTGCTCATGCACTAAGACATGAAATTGAGTATGCTTGTTGTCAAAAGGCAAGGCGTGGTGAAGAGTGCACGCCTTGCAATACATAACGCAGTGTTGGTACCGACTTTGTTATATGGCAGCGAAACCTGGGTATGCCAAAAGAAGCATAAAAGCAAGTTGAATGCAGTGGGGATGCGATCTCTTCGTAAAATGTGTGGCGTTACCATAGCCGATCGAAAGCGAAACGAAGAGATTCGCAATATGGCAGGATTGAAAGATGACCTTATCACAAAAATTGATAGGGGCGTACTCCAATGGTTTGGGCACGTTGAGCGAATGAGTGAAGACCGAATGGTGAAGAAAATATATAGAGCGAAAGTAAATATTAAAAGGTGTCGAGGTAGACCGAGACTAACTTTCGAAGACCATGTGAGCAAATTGCTCGAAGAGGGGAAGGTCAAGAGTACTCGGATACCTAGACGTGCATGTATGAAGAAGTTAATGAACCTGAAAGAAGCGAAAGAGGTATGTAAGGATCGTGACACTTGGCGATCTGTTCTCTCTGGCTACCCCGTTAGGGATTGTGCGTGAAGATAAGTAAGTAAGTAAGTAAGTTGATCAATTTTAAGCCGATTGTAATGATTGATATGTATTAAATGGTTTAATCCAGGAGTGTTTCCATATAAATTTAGAGGAAAAAATAAACTCCCCATTCTTCTAAGGGTGGAGAAATAAGGGATAAAGTGGTTAATGTAACTATTTATACAACATTGAGATTTTAATGTTCTTTAGTCCAATCAGAGGGATTATAAATGCTAACTTCAAAGACCTAAAAATAATAAAATAGTTTTACATTTGATTTCTGAAGCTGGGGATTTAATTATTCTTCTATACTCTATGTCTTAGTACCATAGAGTAAGACGGGCGATCGCCGCTCCGTTCCGTTGCTGGCCTGTGTGCGCTATGCTTAGCACTGACTTTAAATGTGCAATTTTATTCTTGAAAATTGTTTGAAGTCGGAAATCTGTAAAAAAATAGCATTAAATTTTCATTCCATGCTAATTTTTTTACTGGTTTCATAATTACTTAAGTTTTTAAATTCCTGACTTATTTTTGTTGTACTATCTTCCCGTGATATTAATGTCGAAATAATTTGTTAGGCTTAGGAATCAAATCTGTAAGCGATTGTAACGCGACGTTTGCCTCATTTTTGCCATTTTGCTCATGATAGATGTTTTCATCCCCAACAGGATAGTAGCCTGCAACGTGGTGGTAATAAATAAATAGTACAAGTATACAACTCCAGGCCCTAAACAATAATTTGTAGGTTATACAAACACTTGTTCCGTGAGTGTTTAGAGCCTTCAGATAGGGCTAGTGTTAAGAAAGATTCTAATTTATCGACTGTGTGAAAGATTTTGCGTAAGGATATTCGTTGTACGCTTATAGGGTTCAATTAATCAGGTTCAGTGATTGTGCACTTGGGCAGTTGGAAGTGTAAAAACTTTTTACCGTAAAATTATTTCACGTATTAGGCGCACTTATGCCTCCGTGGCTTTGTTAAGGGGAAATATAATGTCAAATGGCTTAGCAAGATCCTTCGTTATGCCGAAAATATTGCAGCATTAATTTTGAAATAAATATATGGTAAAGTTGACGATTAATGTTAATGATTATGTTAGACGAAAACATTTCGTAAAATTTTCTCGATAGAAAAAAAATCCAAAGTTACCTCCAAAATAAACAATAAACCGCTGTTATTCATAAAATACTTTAAATAAGATCATGAAACTTTGCATACTAACTGAACTAAATATAAAGCAGTGCTTATGTTATTTACTTTTTTTAAAATACCATTATTTTCACTGTAAAAAGAAATTACCTAAACTATCGGCGTCTTGAGCTTGATTTCTGTCGCACCGTTAGTATCGCTTAGGCTTTTGAAGGGAGAAGTTGTGTCGCTTACGATCAGAATATACATTACGCAACAGTACGACGTAAAATTAAAATGGGAAATAAACGTGATAAAAATAAGAAGCGGCTGGCTTGGCGTTAAGAAACAGGCATAAATATTATAAAGCTAATGAAATAAGTGTCTAACGACCTTTCTACTTACAGTATTAGTGATTACAAACATATCGGTACATAGCATACGACGCGCGGGGAAGTGGGGGCGAAATTAGAATTTGAGCTGACTTACTCTATCCTCTTAATAAGCAGAAATTGTATTTAGAGCAAGAAAAATCCAAAAGTTATTTGCTTGGTGAGTTTAATGGCAAAGTACATTTTTATTAGTTTATGAACTGGAAGAATCATAGCGCTTGAGCCGACTTCCTTTAATATTAAGAAGATCAAAAGGTGAACAAAAGCTCCAGAGATATGTCATCACTGATGATTTTTTTCCGAAAATGCGCGAACTTGTTCTGGAAGGGCCATCTATATTTTCTATAGGACGGTGCCACGTGCCAAACTGTAAGCGACATCATCGAGTCATTCAAGGAAAAGTTCTATGAAATGATTATATAGAAATAAGCCGCTGTACTATTTTCCTTGTGGGGAATTGCAATCCATTATTAACCCATCCAAACAAGCCAACAACGATCTAAGTTTTAGAGATAGAACCTTGAATGCTCGAAAAAGTAGTCGAATGTTGGAGCTCAAGGATGCAGTTTCTGAGACGCTGCCGTGGTGGCTGTCTAAAATTATATTCTATCTTTAAGTAGGTACATAAAATGGTCCGAATAAAAAAATCAATACAATTAATTAATTTGTGTTTGTGTGTGTGTGTGTGTGTGTGTGTGTGTGTGTATGTATGTGTGTGTGTGTGTGTGTGTGTGTGTGTGTGTGTGTGTGTGTGTGTGTGTGTGTGTGTGTGTGTGTGTGTGTGTGTGTGTGTGCGTGTTTTACTACTTGTTCACTTTTGAACCAAATTTATGCGTTTTTTGGCGAATATTACATGAGATTATGGTTACGATCAAAGAGAATATAATCACTACGTTTTAGCTACGAGGTGAAAATAAAATGTTGCCAAAACAAGAATTGAATGTTATTTACTGTGGCTACCCCAGTCTATGGTCCGTGTTGTGTGGGGTGTGATAGCGGTAGCGCATGTGCCAGTTTCCAAACGGGCGTACGACGGCTAGCGAACGCGGCAGAGTAAGGCTACGCTTGCGTGTGTCCTGATCGACCCGATTTATCGCTAGCGAAGCCAGTCAGCCGCCGAGTGCGGCGACCCGCCTCATCATGCAACCCCCGCCTAGAAAGGTAAGTGTGATAAGGTTTAAAACTACAACAATAACAACCATAAAGGCGAATAAGAAATAATTATCCACGAATTAGATTCTGCTTGCCATCGAGAGTACTAGCATCGCGAATTTAGCAGTGGAAGGTGCATTAACAACAGTAATGTTTTACGTATGTAAAAATGTTATATAACTCTAAATAATATTTTAGTACAATAAATAAATATTTATCTCATTATCTACAAATTAATTGAAATCTTACAATTGTCTATGGTCCATTATTGGGGGCATTTTTTAAGCCTGATAATTGTAATGTGAAAATGATAGTACGACTCTTGCTTCGTCCTAAATCTAGTTACGGCTTTACTGAGTAGAAATTAGAAAGATAAAAGCACGCAATAAGCTTAGTTAAATCGATAACACACTAAAATTGTGTTAGTGTATAACCATACATATTTTTATATACTATAATATTGTAATAGCAATTTATATTTTTTTCTCATTTCATAAAAAGAAGTACCACAAAATCCTGTAATTTTCTTGTGCGAACCGCACTTTTTGTTGTAGTTCGGTTTGTAATTTAATTTGTAATTATCAGTTGTGCGTTGCTCCTGTGCTCTATAGGTACTCCTTGTTATTGCAATGTAAGGTTCAGTAAGAAAATAAAACCAACCACATGTTGAAAAAATTGAATGTAGCATAAAAGCATAAAAACTTGTTAAATCTTCAACGTTTTTTATGTGAAATATATTATTGTGTATAAAATATTATTTTTAAGCAAACTATGAAATAATATAAAAATACAATATAGTATCTTGTTGAAGACTGGTGAATAAGTTAAGTTTAAATTAAAATGAAAGTAATTTGTACTTTGTATAACACACATAATATGTATAATAATTACGTGGGTCACTCAGAAAGTTTTGCGGAACTGAAAAGTTCTCTAATTAATGTTACTTTACTTCTTAAATAACTCTCTTCATCTTTATTAAAGTTACAGACGTTTGAACCAATTTTTAAGCAATTTTTAGACCACCACAGATACCTTTTCAACGGTCTACACGAACGATGCTTCGCACATCTTCCGATGTTGAAAATTGTTGTAAACAGTGCCAAATTAGAGCTGTAAGGACGGTGACCCAAAAGTTTAAGCTCTGGATAGCTATTATTATATATATTCGTTTTGGGCGTTAGGCGCGTGGGCGCGTTGTCATGGTGAAGCAGGATCCCGCGTAGACCCGTGTTCGGTCAAGAGTCAAAATTTCTGGCAAGGATTTAGTAGTATACGATTTGGCGTTGATGCCACTTCAATTTTGTGACTAGTTGGTACACGATAGTTCTATGAATCTTATAGTACGTATAAAGATATATGAACCTATCCTCGATTACGAATCAAAATGCAGATGCATTGTCACCCGTGAGGACTAAGATGGAATGCCTCGTTTCCAGTAAAAGGGTCTCCAGTTCTCTACACTCACCATACGAAATACAGCAGTATTAAGCTACTATTTGATGCTGGTATTCTGTGAGAGCGTGGTCCTTCCCCGGTCGAGCCGACCTATTCGTGCTACAACTATACTAATGATATAACTGCAGCATGGCTCTAATTCTCTAATGTAATTGTAATATATTTAACGATTTCTTCGAGATAATTTATAGATTTAAAAGTGTACACAAATAACAAATCATTTTAGCAAAATTGTGCTACAATAACATGTGCCTTAAATGTCCATGACAGAACCTTATTATAGGGGACCTATTGTCTCCATCTAATGTCTACTTCAACGTCTTTTAATTTAAGTGTAAAGCCACCGTCGGCCGGAGATCGTCTTCTGTACTGTGTGTAACGTAACCATCGTCACTTGTCTGTGTATCTCTCAAAAGTTGTCTGGGATATTTTTTGCGTGCGTGCGTGAATGTGCGTCAGATTGTTCTTAATATACTCGACCTTTCTGTCCCGGTTTTCGCAAACATGTCATCTAAAAACTGGTTAAACAGTTTTGCTTTCTTAAGTTGCAATTTTCTGACTTGTCTTATTTTTTGTTGCTTATTTGTCAAACTAATTTCATTTTGGACTGACTCTTGGGTAATGAATGTTGGAGATTCTATGCAATTATTCGTGAATAAAGAAGAAATTAAATCTGACTCACAGTTAGATACAATAATAATATTAGTCATCATCATCATTACAGCCCTTCACAAGTCCACTGCTGAACATAGGCCTCCCCCAAGTAATGCCACAAAGCACGGTCCTGAGCCACCTGCATCCATCGACTTCCTGCATGTCTTACCAGGTCGTCACTCCATCTAGTGGGGGGTCGCCCTACACTACGCCTACCGGTACGAGGCTGCCACTCGAGAACCTTTCTTCCCCATCGGTTATCGGTTCTTCGAGCTATATGGCCGGCCCATTGCCACTTCAGCTTACTAATCCATTGGGCTATGTCGGTCACTCTGGTTTTACTGCGGATATACTCATTTCTGAGTCTATCACGCAGAGAAACTCCGAGCATAGCCCTCTCCATAGCTCGCTGAGCGACCTTAAGCGTCCTCATACGGCCAGCAGTGAAGGACCACGTCTCAGATCCGTAAGACATCACTGGCAACACGCACTGGTTGTACAATCTAGTTTTTAGAGATTGAGGTATACCTGACGAAAAGATATGCCGTAATTTCCCGAACGCTGCCCAGCCGAGTTGAATCCGTCGATTGACCTCTCGGTCGAAGTTGGACTTACCTAGTCGGACTATTTGTCCCAGGTAAACGTATTCGTCAACAACTTCGAGCATAGTGCTCCCAACAACTACCGGCCGTGTAGTGCGGCTACTATCTACGGCTACTAATAATATTAGTAGGCGAATGAAATGAAATGAAAAATGAAAAAAATGAAGTAAACGTCAGAGATATAGCTATTACAATGCATAGTTTTTTCGCTATTGGACGCTCATCAGTTTTATTATCACATCAACGTAGGCATCAAAGTGACCATAAAAAAGATCTTGGTATAAACGTTACCTTTTGTTGGGTTGGTCTTCTGAACCAAATTTGGCATACAGGTTGCCATTTCGATACACTTCAAATACTAATGGGTATAATTGTCCGGCTGCAACTAACTAGCAGAAACCGCCATATGTAGAGAGTTGTAATATATCTAATGTATACTTTTCTTTTGTCCCATGATTGTTGCCATGACGGTCGTGAGACAAAACTGCAAATTTATCCCAATTGTTCGTCACATGACGCACAATTTCTTTACGAATATCCATTGAGCGTTCTTGTGTGCGCAATCTCCTACTATTGGTGCAATAGTAACGATTATTGATTTCCTATTGATGTGAACCAACTCTGCTCCAATTTTTAAAAGTGGACACCGACAAATTTATAAATATAAGAAAATTGCAAAAAGGAATACACACTTAATTAAACTTCTAAAATAAACTACTACTTACTTAAATATCTATATTAAAACAAAAAGAAAACTATATTATTATACACAACAAATCAAACATAGCTATTTTACAATTAAAACTAAAAACCTATATTATACACTAACAAATCAAACTCAAAGAATCTTAAAAGAAAACGAAATTAAATTAACTATACTCAAAATATTCTAACGAAATAATGAAAATGAACTTCCAAACAATTTATAAAGCAATCGCAAATATTCGTGAAGTAGGTAATCTAAGAGATTTTAAGTTTTTCACTCAAATAATCCAAGAGCAAATAAAATTGAAATTTGGAATTCTAATCCGATTTAAATATTCTTTTATATTTAACATTCCAATTTTAAAGAGTATTGCATTGCACTAAGCTTTTATGTGAGTTCAACGTTTTGAATTTTTAAACATATATCAAAATAAAATGTACTTTAAATTTAGCGTACTCAGGAGTACTTATTGATAATATCAACTTCAATGCAAATCACCCCCAAAATAAATTTCTACCCCTTTTTAACCCCGTTAGGCGATGAGTTTCAATAAAATACGCAATACGTCTTCCATCAATTCTGTTAAAGAATGTTTATGCGAAATTAGAAGTAAATTGGACCGAGGAATTACGTTGTCCCATACAAATTATGCCCCCATTTTTCACCACTTAGGAAGAGAATTCCGAAAAATCCTTTCTTATCGAATGCCTACGTCATACAAAGAACACACCCTCCAAGTTACAGGACTCTACGATCAGCGGTTTTTACAATATTTATTCCTTGAATCTGATGATTTAATAGATTTGACGAAAAGTCCTTAATAGATTAGTTCAGAGCGCCGCGCATAGTTACATGGTATTACAATTATGTACTTGTCTTTAAATTACAATGAGGTAAACAGTTGTGGACGAGACTAATAATGACTGTGGTAAATAAAATAAAAAAAACGTATAAAGAGCGTCCCGGATTCTAAACAATTTTTGCGTTTTAATTTATATTAATGGGTAGTATGGATGGATTTCGGTCTAGCAGCACAAAATAAATAATAGTACTAACGTAACCTACGCAATTTGATACTCGAGTATTATAAAAGGAATATATTATGAGAACGTAAAAACGTTTTTACAATACCTAGACCTAGAGTATTTGAAACCTATTTTTATTTGTATTTTATTCTTAATGAATCAACTTTAACTCTTGCTCACTGAATCAAACCAACCATTACGTGATTCAGAAGTTGTTATGTATATTCGATTGTATTTGTTGGGAGAACGATAACCTAGTAAGGTGTACTAAGGGGTATCTACCAGGTGAAATGAGTTTGTACTTACTTATTATTATATATAACCTCTCGTCATCAATAGGCCATAAAGTGTAAAGTGAAAACTAGGAACGAAACATACATAGGATACTTTCCAATATCGCCCGCACGTGGTAAATTGGCGATCTGGTAGAAATACAGTAATTCAATGGTTGTATGTAATTCAGGATCGTGACTTTGTTTTATTTGTTGATTCGTTGAGGGAGACTCAGAAAAGTGAACTGTGACTCTCAAATGGCACACGGCTTTGTCCAGCTGTTCCACAGTTACTCTCATTGCTTATCGCCATTACCGCAACAACTGAGAGATTTGGCCTACTGGGTAGAGTGTTCCGATTGACCTTTTCAGTGGCACCGGATCTATAGTTTCCGTCTCTGGGGGCGTGAAAGGCCGGAATACCTTCCATACCAGTTTGGCCATCTCCATGGATCTTCGTTATGTCCCTCCAAAAATTAATTCCATGGCGGATTATAACGCTTTTGTACTGCCACTACAAGTTTGAACCAGGGACTTGCTAATAGATTGCAGTACTGTCGTCAGTGGTCAGAATAACAATAAATTTTTGACGCACTGACTACGACGTCTAATATGTTTTTATTTATTACTTTATATTATATTATTATTTTTGGTAACAGCATTACTTCCTCTCTACCTACTATTAAGTTAAGAAAAAAAAAACGTTTGCTGTAAGTTTTTCTTTTGTCGCCACATGATCGAAGAACTCAGAAAAAATGTAAATTTTGTCATCTATATCATTTTTCAGTCAACTCTCTCCAATGTATAGTAGCGTACTTGCGTGGGCAACTTATTCTAGTAGTTAAAGTTGCACACGCATGTTGCACTTCATGTAGTTCAGGTCGGAACTACATTGATGACGTTAAGGCCAGTGCTTCACTGGAACTGGTAATGTATGATATCTTAGTCCTCTGCGAGCAAAACGACAACAACGACCTTCAGGCAGAGTCCTGCAGTTTTTAAACTTTTTGAGATAGTAATACAAAATATAACTTTATTTCCCTATTACATAAAAAGATACAAATTTTATTGAAATAATTCGAAAACGCCTAGCGGCGTCGCGCAACGTCACCATATGGCACCAGAAACAACATCGACGAATTTGTAATTGGACAAAACGAGGTAATAAGTTGTCCACTTCATAGTGATCCGCGGCAATTTAATTGACTCAGCACTGACTTAGTGTAAGGCAAATGGAATGGGAAATACCGCACTTGATAGGTTGTAGACACTTCATTGCCAGAAAATATTACTAAAGCAAATTTCAAGTAAACTAAAAATTGAGGACGTATTGCTGAACACGTGTTATTTACCGAAAGCACAGTTATGAGTATATTAATCAGGGTTTTACTTGCTTAAGATTTTTTACTGAAATGAAAATTCTTTGAACTTTCGGTGTGCTGGACGTTTGGGGCCTCGAGTCTGTAGGCGGTCGTCTATTCGCCCACGCCTTGAGTTCAATTAAAGTAAACTACATTTTAATATGAATTTCAATATTATTGACGTGGTCTATTTAAAACAGTAGACTTAATAGACAGGAAGAATTATGAGTTATCTAGATATTTTTGAGACTGGTTTATATTAAGTGATAGGAAAATTATCGTAAAATAACTATAGAAAATGACAATGTTCGAAATATTTTAATATTTCTATCTATAGTAGACTGTCTAAAATGGCGATATAAACTTATAAACTTCAATGCCAGATGTAAAATGCTAAGACCGGCGAACAAATGAACTCGGATAGTGTAAACAATGCTTTTCTGGATAGTAATTGATGAATATAGCTATCCCGCGATGCCGTTACTCTTGTTGGGCGGTGGACTATTAAGGGTAGATAGCCATTTTGTATACGTACGATATACGAAAAATAAGTTCTCTTATAATGATGATGGTAATCCTAATATTAAAAATATTGGTAATGATAGAATTAAAGAAGAACCAAATAATCAAATTATATTATATTATAGCAAGGCCGTTAAGCAGATATATTTACATACTGGTAATACGTTACCTTTTCTTTTTTACAGATCTTACGTTGTAAAGATTCGGGATTCATTGTTTGAATTATAAAACTCTAATGATTTTTCCATTCAAGGAATTGTCTAATAATAATAAACGTTTTTTGTAATATCAATTCCGAAAAAATCAATAAAATAAGCATCAATTGTGACGTTCATTAACTTGTAATCACAATCAATTTTATTACGACTTCCTTTGTGTTTATGGTTGTTGAAACGGATGGTAGTCTTTCTCTGTCAATACTGGCCTTGACTTGGTTCATAGTAACCAAAAAAGGGAAACGGCGTTCGTGTCTCTTCCTTCGGCTGGCTTCTTAAACCAACCACTAAGTTCCTACCACAACGGACTTATCAGACACGGGCCATTCGCCTCCTATCAGGGACAACCTACACCACTACGCTGGGTTCGGAACAACGCGGCGGGCGTGACCGCTAGACTTTCACTCTTTCTTAAAAGAAAGTGGTTGACTAAGATTACGGGCCCCAAGAAATGGTCCCGGTCCAGATGTCAGTCACGCACCTAGTGGACTTTATATCTTCTTACTTCCCTACTTTTAGGTTGACACTGGGGAAATAAAACAGCGATTGTTCGTCAATCTTGGAAATGTAATACCTCATTTTTATTTTATTTTTCCTAATTTCGTTTTTCATCCTTGATATTATGGCAGCACAACGCCCACCATATCGCCGGGGCCTAAATGCCAAACACCCACCGTGGGGATCTAGAGTTATCAACCCGCCGGGTCATGATCTATATGAAGACACAGTGAGGAATGACTATGACGTCTTAGGTCCCGAAGAACCTACTCACGTTCCGACAGACTCACGGAGACGTCTGAATGTACTAGACATCGTGCTCTCTAGAAACGTGGTAGAGGTGCTGTATGACCTGAGTACACAGCATCTCCCGATTCTGATTACCCTTGGCCTCAAGGCAGTGACTACGGTGACTAAGTCGCCCAGAGCTTTTAAAACAAGAGTTGACTGATATACATCTAAGCACAGCGGACAATATAGAGGCCGCTGCTACAAGATTAACCTAGTCCATCCAGGAGGCAAAGAGAGACGATTTGCTACGTGAGATATGCGTGCATATAAAACGCATAGGGCGTTGAGGAAGCTCTGGGCGCGTACTGTCCGAGAATCAAAACGCAGCTCAATACTCTAACGGATGAATTGTCGGTTGCAATTCAGGCCCACCCAGGAGAGGCCTGGGAGCGGCACATCTGCAAAGCAGACGAGTACGAAGCGTCGCTCTACAAATTGATCCGACAGTTAACTAAAACTAGTCCTCCCGTTTGCCTGCTGACTAAAAACGCGAGCGAACATTGTTACGATGCCAAGGATAGAGCGGATATCCTAGTAGAGCATTCCGAGGAGCAATTTATGCCGAACCCAGCAAGTACGGAGTTCATGAAGCTTCATGCCCGGAAAGAGAGCCGCGTACAGGAGTTCCTGTCGTTGCCCGCGCCACCGCTTGCAGGAGAGTGGTTCATATCCCCTGCTGAAATGCGGAGGACAGTAACCCGCCTGCAACCGAGGAAGGCGCCGGGGCACGACGGGATTACCAATGCTGCACTCCGACAGCTACCCAATAGAGTCCTAGTAGAGCTTGGTCGACTCTACAATGGGATACTGCAGACATCCCACTTTCCGGAGGACTGGAAGAAAGTCAAAGTCATCGTCTTGATGAAACCCGGGAAGGACAGGCGTAGAGCTGCCGGCTACAAGCCGATCACGCTGCTACCGCACATAGCTAAATTGCTAGAGAGACTGTTGCTAAAACGCCTCCGACCGTGCAACCAACTTCGGGTGGAGCAGAGCTGACCAGAGTGCTGCACCTACTAGCGGCCGAGTACAACCGCAGCCGCATTTCGTTGGGCGTCTTTCTCGACATAGAAGGACCTTCGACCGGGTGTGGCATTCTGGATTACTCTATAAATTGGAAGATCAGACCAGTATCCCTCCTGCTATGTTGCGGCTAGTGGCGTTATTCCTCGCAGACAGGAAGTTCTACGACTGCGTAGAGGACGCCGTGGCAACAAGAACCATCAGAGCAGCGGCGTTCTACAAGGCAGCTGTTTGTCTCCAGTGCTGTACGCGGTTTATATCAACGACATCCCAATACTGGCAAGACAGCTGTGTGAGTGGGAGGACGGCGTGGAGCCGGCGTTATACGCGGACGATAGCGCCTATTTCACCTCGCCCAGAAGAGCCTGCTGCCACCACGGCTGGATGAATGGAGGATGGTCGTCAATGTTGATAAGACGACCGCTCTGCTCACTCCCCGTCTGAGAAACCTACCACCACCATTGATGCTCAGAGGCCAGAAGATCGCGTACGAGAAGGCCGTGACCTATCTTGGGTGCCGGATCGACAGGACGTTGCGCATGACCGCGCACGTCGACTTCGTCGTCCGCAAACCAGATGTGCACGGGCGATGCTCTATCCAGTCCTGGCATCCAAGTTACCAATCAAGATGAAGATCAAGATCTATAAATTATATATAAGACCACTAATCACCAATGCTGCTCCGGCCTGGTACGCACTTCTGAGCGATCCATGGAGGCGGCGACTACAGGCCCAGTAGAACTTAGCACTACGAACCATAGTCGGAGCAGGTCACTACGTCCGGAATGACGTTATAGCGGCCAATCTGAACATAGAAACCATCAAAGAATTTGTGTTCCGGTTGGCGCGCGGCTTGTTCAACCGCGCAAACAACGGCCCACACCCACACCTTAACAACTTCGCGCCGCTATACACTCGGTCCCGGACGGGTGACCTGATCCAAGAGAACTCGTCTCTACATAGATTAGAGAGTCGTGTAAATCCCACAATGCCGCAGAAAGGCCAACTTCAACCTTAACAGATAACCAACTTATTTCCGTAACTTACGCTGGAAAATTAACCGATTACGGGAAAAAACTGAAAATGCTAACAACGCCTTTATATAGTAGATGGCCGTGAGGAAAACCCAGGCAATGGGGTATACCCCGAGGCCCGAGACCTGCAGGGCCCAGGCAGCTTATGCAGAGGACATCGTACCCCGGAGGCCTTTCCATTTATGCTTATCCCGGTCGGATATAAACAACATTTCATTCTAGTATTAAACTGCCTTTATCTTATTTACTACCGATACGATCAAATTGAAATTATGAAAATTAAATGAAGATATTTTTCATACATCGCATTACATAACCGATTGCTATGTAATACACTACACAAAGTAGTACAAATATACTTACTTTTATAAGAAATTAGCATTCTATAAAAATAATAATTAATTCGACATTTATTTCAAAAACAATGAATGATTTAGTGAGACGTTTATCTCGCGTCGCCAACAGTTGTATTGAATCAAAAGCGATTCTGTAAGTTTTACTCTTTGTCTGAGAAAGATAATTTTCTTCATAATCAGTGTTTTTAAAGATTATGTAATAAACTTAAAGTTTATTTCGGTCATGAGTCAGATTTTAACAAAAGTTAAAAATAGGTGTGGGTAAGTTTCCGTCTACTAAACCATACTAAGAAATTGAATTGAATTAATAATAATTATTCATATTCATATATTATGTTTTGTCCTAATAGTGTTATAAAAATGTTTAAGTCACGAACAAGAGCCCTATAAGGGCACTGCAAATTACTTACAGAAACTAAACACTTAATATTAATTATATTATAAACATGTAATATCACATAATTATATTCTAACAGGTACCTACTGACATTTAATATTATATCATAACTATCTTAACTTACAATTTTGCTTACAATTTTATAATATATAATAGCTAGGTAGGTTTACTTTCGTTTTTAATTTTGGTATTATATTCCCAATTTATCATACAAATATTTATTTATAGAATAATAAGTCTTATCAAGAAGGAGTTGTTCGAAGACTATAGTAATAACAACACCTATTTCAAATATGACGTAACTATATTAGATGTTTTTGCAAATTTTTACGTCTGCTTAAGAAATTAAAACGTAAAAATTTGTAAACCGTTTGGCAGGGTCGTTGGGGGTGTCTCCTACACCCCGACACCACTCCCATAAAACTGTAATACACTGTTCTTAAGAATAATTAAAAAGAAGATCCCAAAGATCTAATCTCCAAATGATAACATTTATCTCTCTCTGGCAGGAAAAGAGAGGAGGAGTGGGGGTGTAATCTGCTATCACCACTGTAAAGATTTCTGTGTACTTAAGTACTTCTAGGCGGTAAAAAAAATAACCACGTAGGCTATGGCGGGAGCTGCACTGTGTTTCGCTCTTACCACAGCCTTCTAACCTAACTCAACTGAAAAAGTGTAAAATATGTAATAATCATTTCTTTATTGTTTGTAAGCATAATTTATTAAGAGAGTATAGACCTCAGAGTTTTAACGTGACTTTAGTCTTTGACATGGTATCACGTCCCTGTTTACGTACACAAAAATTACAACACCTTACTCCTCCAAATGCCTACCAAACAATTCTAAATCCAACTCAATTGAACACTATTTTACAACAAGTGAAACAATTTTTTTTATAGAAGAGGGGGTCAAACGAGCATGCAGCTCAACTGATAGTAGAAGACTACCACTGTCTAAGAGGAGATGTGTGAATTTGAATGTGAAAATTCCACAAAGAAGTTGTGCGAAAAAGTTATATTACTACTCGAGTTGGTCGATTAATCGTAAAGCATTATATTTTATCAAGTCCATTGTCATCGTTAAGAACTTCGTTTTTACCGACGATATACGAGTAATGTAATGATGCGTTTGTAGTGGAAAAATAATTGAATTAATAAGTCACATTGGGTAATATGTTTACAAAGAACTTGACGTTAAATACAATTAATGATAAATTGTTATTATCATTACAGTCCTCCGCAAGTCTAAATGTCACAGTCAATATGTGTAGGCTTCTCCCAACCACACGAATCGGTCCTTAGCCACCTGTATCTATAGACTTCCTAAATGTCTCACCAGGTCGACACTCCATTGGGTGGGGGCCCGGGCCCGCCCTACTTCCTTTTTCCGGCACCAGTTTTCCATTCGAGAATATTTCTTGTTCAGTATGACAAATTATATATATTTATTTCGTATATAATATTAGTTAAATTTGACATATTATTTCCTTGATTTCATCAGTGCTCTACACAAAAGTTGTCTAGAAGAAATTATATTTAAAGGTATGATATTGTATTTATCAACTTTATACTGTCCTTGTTTGTTCATTCCTTATTTTGGGTACAATACAAAATAAATACGTATCTATAAAATGAATAATGAAGAAAGAGTATATAACTGTACAACTTGCAAAATATATAACCTTTTGCATTGTTTCCCATGGATGGATATCAACGATATTTGTAATATTAATCTGCAAATACAATATTTTCCTCCAATATTTGTTTCAGACATATTGTTCAATAATTGTAAGCGTAGTTTCGTGTAGTTAGGTGTGACATGAACACATATTTTGCAGTCTGTGTGCAAGCCGCCTCGTAATGAATCTCAAAAATAACATGTAGATTCAGTTTAGAAGAGGATCAGCTGTAGTTTGTGCCACTTTTGGATCTGTTTCACGCTTGTGGCGTAGTGCTACGTAGAAGGGTAATCAAATAGCTCCTAAACGACAATAAGTACTGACTCACTTGCAAAATCTCTCTTATAATTCCATCCTCACCAAGTACCTTGCAGTTTTTAAGATGCTGGGGAGCCATTTCAATCTCATTCTAATTGATGTTCAGGACTTCATCAGGATAATGTCGAATGAGATTTGCATTTAATTTACATATCTTGTCGCAAGCAATGCTGCTGACGCTGTTGAACTTCAACTTTTAAACAACGATTTAATTTTAACAAATTTTTGTCTGTCACGGTATCCAGAAAATTACGAAATTTTTAGATGAATTGCAATTCAAATTCAGATGAATTGGCATTGAAAAAGTATCGACGAATTGTTAATTGGGCAAAACGAGGTGACCACTTCATAGTAACCCCCGGTAATCTATTTGACTCAGCAACCGTTGAAACTTGAGAGTTGAGACACGTGAACTAAGCGTGAAGCAAATGGAATTAGATACTTCATTGCCGGCAAACGTTACTACACCACTGAAGTACATGTATATTTATGCACTTGCGAGTATGCCTAGCGTAATTGGTAGGATTCTGAATCTGTTGTTCTCTGGATATTGCAACAAACCGCGCAAGCAAACGACGCATTCTCTTAGGTCATTGAAATTTCATTTTTATATATATTTTATTTAATATATATTAGAATAGAATATAATAGTTTTTTAATCAATATAGATTACAAGTAATTTTTATTGAAAGTAAATTTTTTACTTTACTACTAGTTCGAAAAAAACCTCTGTCCTGGGAAGAACCAGCAAGAAACCGGGACTGGCGAGATTTTTATAAAAAAAATTTACAATGTCAATGGTCCCAAAGTATTTACAAAATTTATTTTAGAATCAGATTGGAAGCAACCACCTGATTCCCAGGGGTTATTATAAACCATGTATTCATTTATATTATAATAACCCTTTTTCATTGAAGCATAATGTACATACGTACAACATAATAGCTCAATGCCCTTTTTACGAATATAATATGTTGTATTTTGAAACAGTAAGGCTAGGGAGAACTTTAAAGAATACTGCTGACCAGTGGCGAAGCTAGAGTTCCAAGCTAGGGCAAGCCCAAGGTATAAATTGATAAAAATATAGATTGTTGTTTTTAGCAGTTTTATAAAAATACACCAATCTTGATCTGTCTCCACGCTTCAGTTTCATATTCAGTGCTGTCAAGGACGTGTTTAACAAAGCACACAGAAGGCACACCACTGCTAGATAGATTGTTTTTTTTTTTTTTTTTATAGAAGGGGGGGCAAACGAGCATGTGGCTCACCTGATGTTAAGTGACTAACGCCGCCCATGATCAACTGCAACACCAGGGGAATTGCAGACGCGTTGCCGGCCCTTTAGAAAGGAGTAAGCTCTTTTCTTGAAGGTCCCCAGGTCGTATCGGTCCGGAAAAATCGCTGGTGGTAAATTATTCCACAGAGAGGTTGTACGCGGAAGAAAACTCCTTTTGAAACGTACAGTGGTGGACCGCCAAGCATCCAGATGGTGTGGATGGTATCGGGACGTTTGCCGCGTAGTGCGTTCACGAAATTTGGCGGCTGGGATTAATCCGAACAATTCCTCAGAGCACTCTCCATGGTATATGCGAAAGAAAATGCAAAGGGATGCAACATCTCTTCGCAGTGCCAGAGAATCGAGCCGATCGGAAAGCACTCGGTCGTCGACGATTCGAGCCGCTCTGCGCTGGATGTGGTCAAGTGGAAGGAGCTGGTATTGGGGAGCCCCAGCCCAGAGATGGGAACAGTATTCCATGTGCGGCCGAACCTGCGCCTTGTAAAGTTGCAGGCGGTGTGCCGGCATGAAATACTGTCCCGCTCTGCTGAGCACGCCAAGCTTTTTTAGAGGCCAATTTGGCCTTCCCTTCCAAGTGACCACGAAACTGCACGTCACTCGATATGTCGACGCCGAGGATTCCGATACTGGCTGAGGCAACAAGGGGAGTGCCTTGAAACTGAGGGGATACGACAAAGGGGTTCTTTTTAGCGGTTAACGCGCAAACTTGTGTCTTCTGGGGGTTAAACTGGACTAGATTTAGTCGCCCCCAATCCGAGACTCTGTCCAGCAGAGACTCGACTTCAGACACAAGTTTGTCCCGGCACTCGGAGACGTTTTCCCGAGAAATATTGGCTCGGCCGGTGTAAAGAGCATCACCAGTGCTGTCATCTGCATAGCAATGAATGTTACGGGTCTGCAACATATCATTGATATGCAGAAGAAACAGCGTTGGCGATAGCACGCAGCCCTGTGGAACACCAGCATTAATAGGCTTGCAATCGGAGCTTGCACCGTCTACAACGACCTTGATGCTCCGATCTGCAAGAAAACTGGTGATCCAATCGCACAATTTCTCGGGAAGCCCATAGGAAGGGAGCTTCGAAAGAAGCGCTTTGTGCCAAACCCGATCGAAGGCCTTCGCAATGTCCAAACTAACGGCCAATGCCTCCCCCTTGGACTCTACTGCCTCCGCCCATCTGTGAGTTAGGTAGACCAGAAGATCACCAGCTGACCTACCACGGCGAAAACCGTATTGGCGGTCACTAATCAGCTGGTGATCCTCAAGGTACCTCATGAGCTGGCAGTTTACAATGGACTCCATTGTTTTGGAGAACAAGGAGGTGATGGCGATAGGCCGGTAGTTGGACGGGTCTGAGCGGTCGCCTTTTTTAGGGATCGGGTGGACGAAAGCCGTCTTCCATGATTTTGGGACTACGCCTAGGGAGTAGGAGTACCGGAAAAAACGCGTTAAAACCGGTGCCAACTCTGGAGCACACGTCCTCAGCACAATTGGGGGGATTCCGTCAGGCCCACTCGACTTGTGGATGTCCAGGGAGAGGAGTGCTTTGCGAACCGAGCGCTGAGTGAACTGCACTTCCGGCATGGAGCACTCACACCGCGGGATGGTCGGCGGCGTACTCCCCCCGTCATCGAGAGTCGAGTTAGACGCAAAGAAAGAGCCTAGAAGATCGGCTTTCTCCTTTGCGGTGTGGGCCAGTGAGTCGTCCTCCCTGTGCAGAGATGGAAGAGATGGCTGACAGAAATTCCCCTGGACAGCCTTGGCGAGAGACCAGAATGTACGGGTTCCAGAAGGAAGACGAACTAGTTTCTCGCCAATTCTGCCTATGTGCTCTGACTTTGCCTTGGCAATGACTCTTTTGAAGGACCTAGAGGCGGAATTATACTTCTTTTTTAGAGCGCTGGTGTTTACATCCCTGGACGCTGATGCGTCAGCCCAGGCCTGGTAGCACTCCTGCTTATAGCATGATGCTATTTTACAGGAGCGACCAAACCATGGCTGAGATTTGCCTCCAATGGGCACCACAGAGGAAGGAATAAAAAGTTCCATACCCTGAAGTACCACATCAGCGACAGAATCCGCAACAACGTTGGGATCGTCCGGCGAGAAGCAAACCCGCCCCCAAGGGTAGGATGCAAAGAAAGACCGCATCCCATCCCAATCGGCTGACCTATAGTGCCAAACACGGCGGCAGCCTGCAGAATGCAACCGCGATTTCAGCGTGAGTGGCACCACACTCCGGACAAGACAATGGTCCGAGGAGCCTAAAGGGGGCGTCGACGGAAATCTGATATCCGTCCGGGTGAGAGGTCAGCAGAAGGTCCAACAGGGAAGGTGCATGATCCTCCACATCTGGAATCCGCGTAGGCGAAGTAACCAGTTGTGTCAGACCATATGACAAGGCAAAATCATGAACAGATCTCCCCGCATGATCAGTTAAACGTGAACCGAGCCATTCGGCGTGATGGGCGTTAAAGTCGCCGAGGATCACGATCTCTGCGGAGGGGATCTGCTGTAGCAACGAATCTGCAGCCATTTGGACGTGGTCGAAGAGTCGGTCTGTTTCGGCATTACCGCTGTGGGACCTATAGAGGCACCCGTAGACGCGCGGATGGTCGTCGCTGTCTACGCGTAGCCAAAGGATGGACAGGTCCGAACCTTCAAGTCTGCCGAGGCGTCGAGAACAGATGTCCTCTCTGACGTAAACGCAAACTCCAGCCCGAGGCACAAAGGAGTGTTCCAGTTTGTACCCCGGGTAGGAGAGATACGAGACATCAGCCGGAGAGGACACCTGCGTCTCGGTCAGAAAGAGCAGAGCCGGCCTCGCCGTCTCGAGATGGTAGTGGACGGCGTTTAGGTTGGAGTGAAGTCCCCTGATATTGCAGAAAT
Organism: Parnassius apollo; assembly: GCA_907164705.1. NCBI lineage: Eukaryota > Metazoa > Arthropoda > Insecta > Lepidoptera > Papilionidae > Parnassius > Parnassius apollo. Next base: position 8,288,917 of record CAJQZP010001331.1, read on the forward strand.
TCACGGACAGCGTGGCAGGGGTCGCCTTGGTCTTGTTGCTCCGTTTGCCCCGAGCAGTTTTAGTCTTGAGCGGAATTTTGCCCCCCCCCCCCAGAATACGCGGGGGCAGCCTGAGCACCCACGCTCAGAAGTGGAAAAACATGGTCGTGGATGCTCAGCGAGGGATTCTCCAGGGGTGCTGGTACCCTCCTGGGGTAGTCTATCATTGAATTCCGCTACCATGTTGATGGGGGGGGATTTGGGCCTCCGGCCACCTGCACTCACCAGACGAAACGCGGAAGCAGAGCTTCCACTTCACGCCGGTATTCTGTGAGGTCGTGGTACCACCCCGGTTTGAGCCGGCCCATACGTGCGACAGCAAAGCTGCCGCGTGGCTCTACCACTGTTAAATTGTATTACATATCAGCAATTGCATAGCTTCGGTGGCTTTGAAGAAAGCCGTTTGGGTTTGTTTAAGCGAAAGAAAAAAAAATATTTACATCCAATACAATACATGAACAAAAGTAAAACACGAGACAAAGTACAAACAATGTACAAAATTAAAAAAAAAAAACAAATTATTTACATTCTAATGGATAAGAGATAAGATAAGTGGAATCGTCTCGCTTTCTTATGGAAAGATTTAATTACGTCCACGTAAAATGTTGGTGAACGTTTTAATTGTATCAATAACTGTTTTTAATTGCGATAATTGATGAAATCTGAAATACACTCTTAACCTTGTGTATTATCTCAACAAAGTTTAAAGATTTCCTCTCAGATTATCACTTTAACACACTTCAATTCATCACAAGGAACACTATTATCCTCCATTTTCATTAAAAATCTTTAAAAAAGCATACATTTTGAACTTGTAATATTAAATTGCTTAATATAAGCACACAGAGTAAATAAACATTGAAACGTGAAATGAACTTGCAAAGTATTGCCCGCGCGCCTCCGCTTTTAACAAATTTGTTCCCAAAAGCCTGGCTTTAAATCTCTATACTAATTGCTATATATATAATCGTAGTTATATTTCATTATAGAATATTTTGCCATAGGTTAGAAAGAGAGCGATCGTCTTCTCGAAAGCCCCGTAAAAAGCCCACGTGAGCGAGGGAGACAACTATTAGCTCTATTAAAACTCATTTCTTATGACAGCAGCAGTATCACTAAGGCAATACGAGGTCATCGGTCGACATGTGTCGAACAGTGGAGTGCGCGGGAAATTTGAAGTAGCTTGAAACATTTTACGAGTTATTTTATTAGTTGATATTATTGATTGATTCAGGTTTAATAAGGCAAGCCCGGCTTTTCGGCTTTAATGGAAGCTTCGCCACTGCTGCTGACATACATTATTTTAGAATAGATAATGAACTAATTTGTGAAAACTATTACTATGACTTCGGACCTTTAAATCTTGGTTGTGTTTACAAATACTGCAAACGTCAAAATAATTAAATCGATGTGCACTATCCTTCATCTGATCCTAAAAAAGAACTAATGCCGCGTTTTTATTGGGATGCTCTGGCATTTTATATTTGAGTTTGTTACCAAAAGAAGCTTTGAAACCGTTAACTGTGAACGGTTATAGTTTTAGGCCTTTTCAAGATTCAACGCCTGGTTCATCGTACACAATATTAATATTAGATTGCCTTAAATTAGTAAACAAAGCTTGAGAACTAGGTTTTTTTAATGTGCAAGATTTTAATTATACAAAGTTATAGACTTTTAAGTGCTGTAGATATATTTTTACATTTTTTACTTTTTTAACTTTTTCAATGAATACTGGTGCTATGATAAATTCACAGTCGGATTTACTACAATGTCAAAATTGTACCAACGTTAGGCTGCTTAAAGGTAAAAGGGGATTAAATTTACACATTAAACAAAGCCATAGTAAAAGTATTTTGGCTTCACAATCTACCGTATAAATTCATGACTCTTTTTGTAATATCCCTTTTTCACTTTTTTCGGAACAATTGTACAATTTTCATAGTAACATAGCAGTGGTCAAAAGAATTCCCAGAGGTGCGAGGATGCAACTTGCTAAAGCATTGTCATACACTATTCAAAATCGTTTAACGAATTGTGAAAGTAGTTGGCAAAAATTATTTACATTCGCGTATTTCCATTTTGATTTTAGTAAAACAATAAATAAATCAATTACGTCTCAACTAAAACAGACTTCTTTTTTTTTAAATTTAGATTACTCAATTAATACTCATTTATCTCGACCTTGTCCTAAATTTTATTTTAAAAAAGTAGTTGAATCGAAAGTATTCCACATTTCGACGCTTAACTTCAAAATTAGCTTGCAGGCACATAATTTCAAACCTTAAGACAAAAGTTCAGCTTACTCCACTTTGACTTTGGCTTTGGCACTATAGGTGGCTGTGAGGCGGCGGTACGGTGCGTACTTTTTTAACAGGTTCTAATGCAGATGTTCTTTTGAAGGTTGACCTCAGAAATGTTTTTAACTCTATTGATAGGGTAACCCTGCTGAAAGAAGTGGCTAACAATACCCCCGTAATTTATCATTACGTTTGGCAATGTTTCAGTCAAAATTCGAACTTGTTTTATAAAAACCATATTATTGAGTCTGCTGTAAGTGCTCAGCAGAGCGATCCACTAGGTCCAGTTTTTTCAGTTTGGGAATTCAACCTATTATTTCAAATTTCAAATCCAAGCTGAATGTCTGGTACCTGGACGACGGTACACTGGGTAGTAAAGCAGATGACGTACTCAGTGATCTTACTCACATTTTTCAAAATTTTAAAACATTGGTCTTGAACCAAATGGCAATAAATGTGAAATATTTATCTCCAACAATTTATCCAATTCTATCAAAGACACTTTAATTCAAAATTTCAATCGTATTTCTCCAGGAATAAACACTGTCAATGCGGAATCGCTATATCTGCTCGGTGCTCCGTTATGTTTAAATAGTATTAAATCTGTTTTAAGAACAAAATTTGATCAATTTTTAAATCACGTTGATAAATTGTATATCTACCCTCATATCGCCCTTTCTTACTTTAAATTTACATACTTAATACACTCAAGTCCAGTCTGAAATTGTTCGGATATTTTAAAAGATATTTATAATAATATTAAAATAGCTTTAGAAAACATTCTAAACTTGAGATTATATACAACAGTCTGGAATTAAGCTACTTTACCTATAAAATTTGGTGGTATTGCTGTAAGAAATCTTTCTAGCATCGCATTGCCTGCTTTCCTTGCTTCCGTGCATAGTGTCAATGAGTTATGTAACATAATTTTAAATAATAAAGTAGACCTGTGTTTTGCTGCGGAGGCAAGGCAAATATCTAACGCTCTGTCCCGGCGAAAATGTTGGTACGGAGTGTCCAGAACGATTTATTTCACAATTTCCACACTGACCAAGATCAGGTTCGCCTTCTAGCTGTTTCGACTAAGGAATCTAGTCATTGGTTAGACGCTCTACCATCAAGTAATCTCGGCACATTGCTTGATGGTGAAAACTTGCGCATCACCGTAGGAATTCGGCTAGGAGCGGCAATTAGTCAACTTCACCAGTGCCCCTGTGGTAGCAGCGTCGATGAGTTTGAGCTCCACGGACTTTCATGCAAGAAAAGTGCAGGTAGGTTTTCCCGTAACAGTTCTTTGAACGAAATCATCTGAAAGGCTCTTGTCTCCATAAATATTCCCTCGATTTTAGAGCTTTACGGAATACTTAGAGATGATGGCAAGAGACCCGACGGTATGACTTTGGTCCCTTAGGAGAGAGGTAAAGCCCTAGTGTGGGATGATACTTGCGTTGACACATTGGCGGCCTCTCATCTCAAGGGTACCTCTTTTAGAGCCAGGGCGGCATCAGAGGCAGCTGAATTAAGTAAATGGTGCAAATATGAGTCTTTTAGAAATGACTACATATTTGTGCTTGCTTTAAATCAGTCTGTTTGACCGTATGTTTAAATTTGTATATTTTTTTTTCTTATTTTGGCGGGATTTTCACTGGCAGATAGCTGATATTGGGTTCACCACAAGAAAATTACAACTCATGAAATCGAACGGTAATAATTTAGAAGCAGATGAAGTCGCGGGAAACAGCTAGTTTCAAATATATTTTGTGTTTATAATTGGGTGTACCCCTTAAGAAACTAGTGACTGATCAATAGAGGATGCCTTAAGGTATTCACGGCGAAGCAAAAAGGAGGGTAATGATTTAGACCGGTATGTTCACTTTAAAGTTTTTCAGCAATAACTGTTGACACTAAAATAATAATATATTTTACACGTTTACGAAGTGACACTATGATGAAGATAATCTCAGTTAGATCGATTTTTCGCCTCCGTAAATCCTTAAATTGTGTACTTCATCGAAATCGTTAGACGTTTTCGAGAACGTGATTACAAACAAAAAAAAAATTATATTACACGTACATTTATACATCGAAAATTCAATATGAAAAATGTTCTTTCACTTTTTCACTATATTATCATGTAACTTTAATTCTAAGGCGGGTATGAATTTAGCGTCCGAATTTATTGGAATTCGTTTTTGCCGTTCACAGATATTACTCATGACTTAGGCTTGGAATTGAGTAATATTATTGTATGTAACACCCACATTTATTAAAAATCTTTTACTATCATATTTATTTTATATTTAGTTATTTAATTTCATGAACACATTTCTTGTACATGAGTTAATAAAAAATAATAAGTCGGGCTTCTTTTATTTACTTTCAAATAAGTAAAGCTATTATTATATAATATTAAAGTGATAAACGATCTAACAATATAATACTAGACGGTAACTACTGTAGCCAGGGATACCTCCAATCAAATTCAAGGAAAGAAGTTTACAGAAACCTTGTCATCATTTAGGCTTAAGACGGTGTGCCTAAGAGCCTCAAATACTAGCTCTCTTACCTTTCAGCTCAGAAAAAAACTGCTGATTTCGTCGATTCGACTACGTCAAAGACCAAAGTGCCCACCTTGTATTGTAAATGAACCTTACAACCAAGTATAAAATAACGGTCTACTCCCGTCTCAACACAAGGCACAAACACGCTTTAAAAAGCCTTGTCACCGCTGGGCCTATGATGGAATGCCTTAGAGCATCTAATACTGTCTCTCTTAACTTGCAAACCAGATCACAAATGCTGATTTCATCTGTTTGGGTAAGAGGATAGTCGAAGTACCACGTGTTAGGTAAAATAACCCTATAACTTAGTATAAAGTAACAAATTACTCGCGTTACCACATTGGGCATAGGGTCGCATCTAAGAAGGCTATGGAATAGGAATGAGTCAGCCACACTGCAGTAGATTTAAACCTATGACGTGTACCTTTCGATAAGGCTGTATAACGGGCATTCCACTAATACATCCATAATACGCTAGTAGACCCCATGAGGTGAGCAGGGATACTTTTGAACCCCTGTGCGAAGAATGCATCAAATCATCACATAACATAAAAACTTCTTTAATATCAATAATCATTGATTACAAGTTGTTCTATTTTCAAATTTAAGTGACTTTTACGGTCTGATGAAAAACTAAAAAAAAATAACTTTAATGAAAAGTAAAACCGACATTCATAGACTTATGTAAAAATAATAATTTCGCATTCTGAAATCTTTTTTTATGGGATAAGGGTAACAAACTATCACACAGCCCTCTTGATGGTAAGTGGATGCTGCGGTCCATAGAAATCTACATTTATCCTTAAGAATAAAAATGCAGATGCGTTTTTATTTATCCCTATGATAATATATAATAATGATAATGAGTATGTAATGAGTATATAATAATTAGGACTAAAGTGGAATGCCTCGTTTCCAATAAAAGGGGTCTCCGATTTTCTACTCTCACAATACGAAACACAATAGCATTAAGGTGCCATTTCACGCTGGTATTTTGTGAGAGCGTGGTCGTTCCCCGGTCGATCCGATCCACTCGTGCTACAACCACAATATAGCGGCAGCGTGGCTCTAACACGTAATAAGTACTAATTTATAGAATTATTAAATAATAATTTATAGAAGAATTTAGGCCCCGACTTCAAAATATCAACTTTTTTGTTATTTATAGTCGGCTTCTACTTTTATTAAAAGTTTATTTAACCCTTTAGAGTGGATGAAGGATTATCGCAATCTCAATGCTGTTTAAATAGTTACATTAAAAGCTATTAAGTGGCCCTGATTTGTCACTCTTAAGGGTGATTTTTTTCTAAATTCTATGGAACACACTATCTATTAAAACAAGAATCATCAAAGTTCATATACAAATGATGAAGATATCGCTTAACATACATACAAAAAAAAATACAGTCGAATTGTAGTTTCTGAAGTCTAATAACACATTGCCAGTGTCGGATGTACTAAATATCGCGTTATTTTCTCTGTCTATTAGTGTAGGTGAACCCCTCGCTTGTGTGCTTGCGTTGCGAACGTTTTCTTTCCAGCTTGCTCTTTCTCTTTCACTATATTAAGATTTAATGTCGTTAATATTAAGATTAGCAGATAAATGCACAAGTGCATAAAATTCTTTTTGACTAATCAATAAACAAACACTGTAATGAAGCAATTAAAATAAATGTACTTATGACCTACCGATTCCCCACAGGTTTATATCCCACTTAAAATCTATTGTTTTTTGCATGTTCACAGATTTCATATCATGTCTTCAAAATAATTCTTATTTTTAAGACAACTTTAGGTACTCACTTGTTCTTTTTGTCTACAGATCACGTGGTAAATAAAAATATTTGCTGGTAGCGCTTAGTGTAACTGCTGGTAAATAAGCTTTCATTCACTTTAAGTCTCAGATCTTAGAGTAATTACATACATACGTATCTCAGACAAAATTGAATGTAAGTTCTAATTTAGAAACACGACAATTGGGTTACCTCAGACGGGGTGGATAATCGGAATTCACTTATTCATTGTTGTTGTCCGTGTACTCATAACTTAATATATTATTATTGGTTAATTTTTAATAACCACAAACTTAAACAAAAATCATATTACGTGTTGCATTTAATCCCAAAGTTAACTTCATCGTTTTTAATAATATTAGGTAATTTATAAATTCTGCAATATGTCCATGAAATCCAACACTAACTTCATTATTGAGTAGATGTAAATGTACATCCTTGATAAATTCGTCCCTTTAAGTGCACATTTATTTCTTTGTTACAACAGTATTAGCGAAAAATGGGCGTTTTTTTGCAAGCAATCCAAAAAATTACTTAATTTGGATGTTTGTCTTTAACAAACAGCCATCATGTTTCTTTAAACGACTATACACAGGCGAGGGAGAAAATTGGAATAAAAATAATATACGAATTCCAATTATACACCCCGTCTAGTGTAGATAAATGATCACGTGTTTTCGAGTATCCACCCTACGGTGGATTTCTTAGCGTGGCTAAACGGAATAACACGCTGCTATGGCGCCGCTGGACGGGTAGCTGCCACGGTAAATATACCAAGCAGTTGCATTTTATTTTACGACAGTTACTGTTTTTAGGCAAATACGAAATAAAGTTGCATACTTATCTGAAATAAATTTGAAATCATGTTGGCAAAGTGCGCACATAAATAGTGACAGCGTATTTTATTTAGTCCCATGAAACAAAATCAGTCTAAGATTTCCGAAAACAACCTTCGCGTTTTACAAAAGAAAGAACTCGTCTTCTCGCCGCTTTCAGTCGGCTACAGAGCCCAATATACGATCCGTCGTTAGAATTCGTCGTTTTAAGATTAATTGAAACGACGGATCTGCAGTGTATTTTACGGTCGTTAGCGATTTACTTGATCGCAGACGACAGCGGAGATTGTAACAAAACCAAAGGCAATCTTGAATATCGATTGACTATGGATCTTACGATTGACGAGGTAGGTATGTCGGTTCCGCCATTCTCATATAATTGTGCCATTAGTTTGAGAGGAATCACAATTACATTATCTTTTAATTTGCGAATATTGATGTAGTTTTAATAACCACTGGTGGGTTTAAAACTCACCATTTTCTACGTTTTATTTTGTTATGTAGCCGGCACAGAAAATAAGCTCATTTTTCATTTTAAAATAAGGCACGTAATTAATTATTTGGATTTCTGCTAGTGAAAGCACGTTTTTATCGTTTCATTTCAAAGAAGTAAATGATCGATCGCAACGACCAATCGTTTCGTAAGTGAGCGCTAAGCTTTAAGAGATCTATCATCACGATATCCTTTCAGATTGATCGTAAAGACGGATCGTTCCCTGTATGGGGAACGAAATAAAGAAGTTACGAAGAATTGATCGTAACTTAATACCAGATGTTTATCATCTTTGACCCTGCTCCCTCTTGCTGTACACCCAAAGTGTTTTACATTTGATATTTTGTTATAGCATTGGGTGACAAACGAGCATATAGTCCACCTGATGGTAAGTGGATGCTTTAGCCCATAGAAATACACATTTATTCTCAATTTTGAATCAAAATGCAAATGCGTTGTCACCTCTGAGGATTAAGATGGAATACTTCGATTCCAGTAAAAAGAGTCTTCGGTTCTCTACACGCAGCATACGAAACACAGCAGCATTACGCTGCTATTTTACACTGGTATTCTGTGAGAGCGCGGTCGTGCCCCGGTTGAGGCGATCTGTTCGTGCTACAGCTATATTATAGCTACAGTGTGGCTCTACCACTTACAAGTTACACGTTTATGGCTATGTAATCTTTCTGACAATTCTCGTAGGTGGCTCTTATGATGTTTACAGTACGATGCGGGGTATTTAAATTGTTTCACGTCGCTATAATGGAGTAGGAAATTATCAAATTAATAGAATTCAGCCATTCTTATATTATTCTAAGCCAACGCTTAACTACAATCCCACCTGATGGTAAGTGGTGATGTAACCTAAGATAGTGAAGCGCACTCACTTAACAAAAGCCTATTCACTCTTGCCTTGAAGACACCCATACTGTAATCGGATGGAAAAACAGATGCTAGCAACTTATTCCACAGCAAAGCTGTACACATGATAAACGATTAGCAAACCGTTTGGTACGAATGCGTGGTAAGTGAACAACCAAAGGGTTATATTGCAATCTTAGCTATTTGTATTTGTATTGTAATCGATAGAAACGACGTTATTTAGGGAAAATCAAACGCGTTATAGAATACACACAATTACATAATTTGAGTTATTTACTCAATAGGTGGTGTAAATTGGTGCATGCATTGATGCTATGATGTTCGCGACTTTTTTCCTAGAGTTGCCTAATAGCGCCAGAAATAGCATAAATGGTTCCTCTGCCAGGTCGGAAACCACATTGGCTCTCTGGGAGGTATTATTGTTCAGCTAGCTTGCTAAGGCGGCTATTAATGATGTGCGCGAGTATCTTACCGGCGCTGGAGAGAAGCGATATGCCTCGGTAAGAGCTGTAATCGGATGCATCTCCCTTTCCTTTGTACAGCTTACAAATAACTATCCCTCCAGTCCTGAGGCAATTTTTCACTGTTCCACACTCTTAAAACAAGATTGAAGAACCCGTTAACAGTGTGTTTTCCACTATATTTGTATATTTCAGCTGGAAGTTGGTCTACCAGGTGTTTTGGAGTTTTTGAGACGCTTTACTGCCGTCACAAACTCTTCAAAAATTGGTGGGTAATCTAAACGTTCACAGACTGGCAAATCTTCCAGCAAGTTTATATAGGACAGGTTAGCACTAAGCGCATTGGGACTTAAAACATCATTGAAGTGTTTAGCCCATCGCTTTAATACAAGTTTTTTATCTGTAATTCAATGCTGCCTGTCTTTCGAATAAATTGTGTGTGTGTGCAAACTGTGTGTTGTGCAAACCCGCTGACATGGCGTTCAGTTCATGTCTGTACCTTTCCACAAGAATTCTGTAGTGAAATGTTCAGTCTGCGGAACAGAAGCAGCAAATTTTGAGTCCAGCATAGTACCCAACTCTGTTGAGGTAATAAGTCTAGAAAAGGCCAACTTAGGTGAGATTTTATTGCATGCCCGTCATGGAGCTTTAAGCTCTGGTTGCATCTTGGATCTGATGGTCAGTTCATCCCAGCGCCCCACGCTTCGCTCTCGTTATAAGAACGTCACGTAGGTCTTTACGGCGGACAAGGACGAAATCTAGAAGATGCCAGTGCCCAGATCTAGGGTGCATCTACGAGGTCTTATATTTATCGGCGAGACGGAAATACGTATTAGTAGTAAATGTAAATAGAATTCGGCACACTGCGACAATAGACGTGAACCGTTGGCGTTACATTTTCCAACACCATATTTGCTGAGTACACCACTCCAGAGATCATAGTCGGTGCCAACACGGGTATTAAAGTCCCTCAACAAAACGATCTTGTCATGTTTCTGAACAACTTCAAGAATTTGGCGAAGTTATTGGTAAATTGCCTCCTTATCCTCATCCGGTGACGGTAGAGTTAGCGCATAAGCATTTATTAGATGGACGTACTTTCTATGTGCAATAGGCAAACGCAAAGTCATGAGCCGGTCATTAATGCCCTTTGGTACTTCATTTAAATCTTTAACCAGACTATTGCGAATAGCAAAGCCTACGCCGTTACTCGCCCTCTCACCTGCAGGACGTCCGCCCCACTAATACGAGTTTGTGTAGCCGCCAAGTTGTTCACAAAGCTCTCCGCAGTCGCTCAGGTGGGTCTTGCTAATGGCAGCTATATTAACTTTAAATCGCGACAACTCTCTTGCGATGAGGGCAGGTTTTCTGTCTGGACATAAATTGCGATCACTGTCCAGTAAAGTTCGTACATTCCAGGTGGCTATGCAAAATTGTTTAGTTCTTATTTTTTTTTTTTGCTTGTTTTTCTGTAATTTTCGACCGCATTATTCGATGTCCAAACGCCCGCGATTAGGCAATTAGATTTTGGATGAGACGGACTATGTTTAGGTCACCTTTTCTAGGCCCCTCCTCTATGTAGAAGAAAGCATAGCGATCCTAAATAGGGCTGCTTTGTCATCAGTCGTGCTGCTGAACCCAGAGTCCCGACTCATTCGACTCCGGGAGCGACCACTCTCTCCTGACCGCCTACGTGCAGGGTATCAGCTAAAGCCTCGATACATCGATACCTCAGCCCCACCGCCTTCACCCTACCGCCGCAGGACTTTACGAAGCTCAAAATCTGAAAAAGAGATAGCTAGAGTCATCTGCGCGTGAACTTATTTAAAGTGGAGAAGCGGTTGCGCGGGTGCAAGTTCACTTCACTCGTCCCTACCTCTTTAACCCAATGGACCGGTAAACCAGTACGATCGGTAGGGGATGGGATGCAGCGAAAAGACACTAAGTTACTACATGGATTCTGACAAATGCCCTTAAGGCTATTCGCATTACCCTGCTATATCGATAGTTCAATGCATGTATATAGATGTTCGTTGATACAGTCCCTTTCGCTAGGTTTAGCCCACTGACGTGGTTTCCCGGGGTGTGGCCGCTGTGACTACAGCTTCTAGGAGCCACTAGAGAAGAGATTGCAGAGGTTAAAAATGCATCCGAGAACCACCACTACACCCCAGTTCTGTACTACCACACACACGAAGAATTGGCCGCTCCCCTGGTTGAACACCTTGCCCGGCGGGTGATCTCCTTTTTTTATTCCACGGCCTAAGTTTTAATTTTTCATTACGTGGGTCTGAACTTTGTAAGTCTTAACTCGAACTTTTATAAAAAAATTATAAAAGCTCGAACGAAGTTGGTTTCAGAACAAATTGGCAACTTATTAAAAGTTAACGAGCCATAGTTAACAAACATTTGAAGGCCCTTGTCCTAATTAGCTACTTAAACTATCTACAAAGTAATATTTAACTATTAAACCTTTTAACAGCTGGTTCGTATTTTTCAAACAAAAAGTAATATTGCGCAGAATTGTAAAATGGAAATGTATAAGTTTTCTTCGAACGTTTAATTACTTCAATAACGTTATTACGTATTCGATTCTCGATAATAAGATATGTCATACCCATTCTTTTTTTATTACTTTTAATGAGCCAGTGCTTGACCACAATCTCAATCGTAAATCGCACTGTCTTAGCGTATGCCTATTCACTCTTGCCTTGACGCCCAGATTGTATTCGGACGGAAAGATAGACGCCGGCAAATGATTCCACTCTCCTTTGCTGTACGCATTAAAAAATTCGAAGCAAGTCGTTTGGTTTTAATGAGTGGAATATCGACAACAAAGGAGTGAAGACCGCCTGGTCATCCGATGGTGGAAAGGAGAGGGAGGAATTAAAGCGTGCAATTCTTGCGTATACTCTGCAAAATGCATCCTATAGAAAACAGAGAGGCTGGCTACTCTACGCCTGTGCTCGAGACTGACAAGGTTGGTTTCAACCAAATCAAGGTCACCAATGAGCCTCTTAGCACGTGTTTGCATAGAGTCCAACGCTGCCAGGTGACATTTTACAGCACCAGCCCATATGTGACAGCAGTACTCCATGCACGACCGGACTTGTGCTTTATATAAGGTAAGAAACTGCCCCGGCGTGAAGTATCGCCGCACCCTTGTGAGAACATCAAGTTTCCTTGTGGCTGCTTTGGCTCTGAAATCAATGAACCGCCCATAGTTGAGGTTCGGAGAAAATTCAACCCCTAACAACTGAAGGCGGTCAGTGTAGTCCAAGAATACATTGCGAAAAGTAGGAGCCAGGGTGAGCGGGCACCTTTTAGCGGAGAAAAACACGATTGTGTTTTGGAGGCGTTGAATCTCACGAAGTTGGAATTGCCCCATTCGGACCCTGCCTGTAGTATGAGATTCGCATGCTCAACTATAGCCTCTCTTTTGGACTAGATTTGAGGAGGAGTCCCAGGCATTTGGTTGGTATCTCTCCACAACTCTGCTATCGTCTGGATCATTAATATGCAGCAGGAAGAGAGTTGCGGAGAGAACGGACCCTTCAGGAACACCAGCGTTAATCACCACAGGATTGGATGAGCAGCCTTCGATGACGACCCGGAGAGACCGTTTACTCAGAAAGTCCTTCACCTATTCAATCAGACCAGGGGATAAGCCGTACGCTGACTTACCGATAAGGCTAGCGTGCCAAACTCTGTCCAATTCCTTCGAGACATCAAGGGAAACAGCAAGTGCTTCCCCACTTTATTTATATAATCTTTATTAGCGTTATGCATTGTAGAAATACAACTTGCTTAACCGTACGATATTACTTGTATCTGTTTTAAAAGCGTGCTATTAACGTATTGGCTCAGTTATGTTATTTAAAAATACGGTTGACGCAACAGGCCATCCCTGCAACTTCGCGCTAATTTCATTTCACCTATTTGAACTCTTAGAGCTTATTCAAGTTTTTATTTTTATTTTGATGCGGTTTACGGCAATTGACGCAGTTTTATGAGCTTAACAAAAACATTTATAACAAAAAATTAAATTGACGAAAGTTTTTTCAAGTTGATTCAGTTTACGGCAATCGGCGTCGTTTTTTTTTAAGTGGAAGAGCTGATTAGATTATAGGACTGACCAAAACAAGGCTGCCAATATAATGCAACAAAACACTTTTTGTAAATTAAAAATACTCTAATTTTTGAGGTTTTCTCGGAATTTACCGCGCCGATTCGGTCTAAACTCATAGGAAGTCTAAGTTCAGCTAGTTCCTTTCAGATGCCGAAAACTACTTTTCGATCGGACACCAATTTACAAAGTTATGAGATGTTTACATGTTTACATACATACTCACTCACGCATACGGACATCATCGCAAAAATAGTCAGAATAGCTTCCTAGGACCTCAAAGCGTCGAGATCTGATGAGAACTCGATTTTTAAAAACCGGTATAAAAGCAATAGTTTCCCGATTTTTAGAAAATCTTTGATTTTCATAGCGGGAAGTCAATAAAGCTGGTATAAAATTCTTAAACCGTACAAATCAACAACAAAGGATCTGTTCTACTTCAAAGATAATTCACACAGATATTTAAAATTTTCATCGAATTCTTTGTTGAAAATAGTGGAAATAGAACGAAAACATTATTTGCATTGCAATAAAAGGTACCCACCTTTTATTGTAATGCAATTAATGTTTTCTTTTCTGAAACGTATCTTCTGTTTAAGGCCGATAAAACATTCATAATAAGATTTGAATTAAAAAGAGATCTTGTCGTTTGACGAAGTAAAGAAAATGACAGAACGAAAATCTGATACTCGTAATTATTCCAATAACAAAAATTATTATTAAACAGTATTACGGGCTGCCATGGTAGTAGTATCTATCTATATATATATATATATATATATATATATATATATAGTAGTAGTATAGTAGGGCTCTGCTATACGAGTGAGCATGATAAAGATTTCATTTTATATCTTTCTCATTTTTACTGCAGGATTTGTAAATTGTTACCATTACAGTCTATCTGTCCACCGCTTGACATAGGCTTCCACCGTTGATCTTATGGTACAGTGGTATATTTGCCATAGATTTTGGTGGATATAGTGGTATATTGGCAACTACAGTATTTTTTTTTGTGATCAGGAAGCTGCTGCTGCCATTCTGCTGATCATCTGGAATTACCTATCAATGTTTGTAGGTTTCCGTAACATTACGTGTTAAATACGATGAAGCCTCTGTAGAACTTGTGTGGACTTTTATTCTTCGATATTCGGTTCCTTAAGCTTGGAGAGGATCTTTCGTGGGGCTGTCCAGTTTATGCGACTTCAAAGTTAAACTTTGTTATGCAATGTAGATTATGAGGATGCTTATTGAAATAATTTTTTTTATTTGTTACTGTTTCTCAAAAAAAAAACTATCTTGTAAGGTATAACCAAAATAAGAGTAAACCTTTTTTAAGGTTCCGAATCATCCTTTCTATCAGTAATAACTATTGATTTTAACGACCTGGAAAAAATCTTTCGATTATAAAACACAAATATCAAGAAAATAAGAAATTACGCTTGAGACTATTTAAATATAACGAATATTTCCTAGTACATTAAATAAAACACAATAAGTAATGGAATTAAGTCCAAGATAACACGAAAAGAGATGACGTGTACAAAACAGCGGCAACAGTGACAGTGATAGAGGACAGCCTCTTCGCAAAATTACCTTTTTAGCTTATCCTAGCTGAGCCAGATGTACAAAATCATGACACCGATTAAAATTCTTCGAATGTGTGATTCAAGATAATTGCCTACGTTGTAATTAACATTAGTCGATAGAGTGATACTTAATAATATCCTCATTGCTTCGTTATTTTCATATCCTCATACATAATAATGTGATATACACAATTTATGAAACAACTAAGACTTAAATTGACTTATAAATTACGACTTAATTACTATCACTACAGAACTATTGAATAAAAGCCTTCCCCGTTGATCTAGTATAATGTCTAGTTTTTTTTTTAAAAATTGTATACGATTCTGAACCACCTGCATCCATTAGTTGCCTGCATGACTGCTACGTACTTTGTAGCAACAGTACGTAGCAGGCTGGGCGTAGATTGTTACAAAGTACGACTGTGAGTCACCTTATGGATAATACATACTATTACCAAAATAAATTAATTTAAAATTAAAACATGTTGACTCTTATTCTTTTCAGAAAATAAATTGCCTGCCTTTACTATAAAGTTTTGTTTTTAAAATACATTTAAAAACAAAACTTTATAGAAAAACTTTATAGAAGGAATATTCGTTATTCTTTATTTTTATATATTCATTTAGTTATTTATTGATGAAAGCCCATAAAACAAGTTATATAAATGCCTCTACAAATTTCTGGTACATAATCATAATTTACTGATAATATAACTATTTCGCGTCTTAGCAACACAAACCAATTGCGAAGATGTAACGGTTTTACTATTTTAATGACATTTTTATTACCAAGAATAAAAATTGAATAAAAACCACGGATATAATTGCAGTGTAAATGGTAGCTATTCAATTATTTCTGTAGTATCTTAAAGAAAATTGCTTTATTAATATATCTTATTTCGTTATTTGTTGCAATTACCTTATTTTTAATTCGCCCATCCATTTCAATTTATGTACTAAATATTTTTATACTTACACATCATGAATAATTAGTTTGTAGATTAAATAAAAGTAACTACATTCGATATCATAATACACTTAATATCCTTTTATAAACTTAAGCAACATGCATTGTCATCGGTTTTTAATATGTGTGCGTAAATTCAGATGTCTTTACGTGGGTGTAGACAGAATTATAAAATTCTACTTATATTCATGCATTCATAATAATAATAATATTCTCAAGACCGAGTTTCAGGTATTGCGGCCAGTCCCGACGGAGACTGCGCAGCACAGGATTATAGAGCCAAGAGTGTATGCGCAAGTATAGGTGCTCTTTCCTCTCCGTTCCCTAACACATATTTTGATGGGACTACAAACCGGCACAATCGTACAAAGAATAGGCGCAGCACCAACGGTTGTACGTGCTCTCAGCTCAGTCTCGCTTGGCACGAGCTCGCCTCGAAACACCGCCAACCTACTGATTCCGGGCTGCTACTGAGAATTTCTTGACAGAACTCAATTTGTAAGTTCTATTTTGACTAAACATATGAAGGTGGGCTTTAATGATATTATTTTTAAATATATATATATATATATATAAATTACGTATCAAGTTGTTTGTCCGCGATGGACTACCTAAACTACTTAATCAATTTTAATCAAATTTGCATACCGTATGCAGTTTGGTCCAATTTGAGAGATAGGATAGTTTTTTTTTGCCTATGAGTTAACCATAATTATTTTTTTGCGAATTTAAGGATGTTTAATAGGACATGACAAAGGGTCATCGAAAAGGGCAGAACAACGTGGCAAGGTAGAATAAAAATAAAAAAATATATATATATATATGGAGTAAGTACATACATTACTGTTACATTGACATGTAAGTCTACATCAACCATTACTAATTTCGTATCGTATCGGTTGTCGTAAGAGGCTTCTATACTACGGGATGGACAGACGTAAAATACTCAGATCAGCGAAAGGCGTGAAACATTTGGTACTATGACCGTCATTTCGCCTACCAGGCGTGATGCTTAAGGTAAATCTTTTTCCTACAACGAGGAAGTCCTATATCCAACGGTAGACTAACACTGGCTAATGGAGAAAAAAATGAAGAATTATAATAATTTCTTAACCATGTGGGTTAGAAACTTTGAAAAAAATCCTCTGGTGTTCTTCCTACAATGTATAAATTTACCAGCCTTAAGAAATCCTTTTATATTTATTAATATTCTTTTTAAAAAGTGAAGCCAAAGAAGCGAAAAAAGTTTGTAAGCATGCTGCCTTGTACGATGTTAATTTACGACCTTATCGGTAAGCATCTCTGACCTTTGCTGTTTTCTAATAACGTCGGATGCCGCTGTCGCTATGTGATTTATGGTACCAGAAAGGCGGCTGTTGCTCGTGCTAACAACATTTGGCTAACTCGCGACCTGCAGCTACCCTGAGACAGATTAAGCTTTAACAGCCAAAAGGTTAACATCACTAATATTTACTCAACTCAACTCTCACAAATAAACACAATATATTGATCCATTTCAAAGCAGGTTTAAAAAAAAGAATAAAGTTATCTTATATAATATAGTTATTGGATAAGCTAAATTTAGGTATCTTTAGCATATAACCACAACCCGTTCTGTAGAAGACGGATAAAATTCATAGAGCAATATGGCGGACCGAAGGATCGTAGCCATAGCGTTTATTTTCCGACATAGAACTATGTAATTTTTTGCGGGGGGAAAGTCTGGCACTTCGAAACTCACACATAACAATTAAAACAATAAATTAATTTTACACACACATGGATATATTATAACAGTATCGCTCGGTGGCAGCAACAACCCGGATACAGACAGACTCGGATCAGTTGCTCGACCGATACGCATAATATGCGATTGTTCCAGGGTGAGCGTCCTGTGTTGGTAAACAAATCCAAAATCATACGACCGTTTTTATCGTAATTTTTAAGTTTAAAATGAGGTAAACTGAAATAATGTGATTAATAATTACTTATGTATGAAAGTTAACGCCATTTTTTTTGTAAATTTGACGTGACAGATCTCTATTTGCAGACACAAACTGAACAATTTGCCGTTTTTATAGGACGTCGATTCGAACTAGATTTAGTCTGACGAGCAGTGCGGCTGGAACTATTTTTGTTGTATGCATAGAACGGCTTGGACTTATACTTTGACAGAGTGGCAAAACCTAAGTGTAGCTACTCTCCTCCGGTTGTCACTCTCAAATTTGTATAAATAATAAAAAT
Organism: Parnassius apollo; assembly: GCA_907164705.1. Taxonomy (NCBI): domain Eukaryota; kingdom Metazoa; phylum Arthropoda; class Insecta; order Lepidoptera; family Papilionidae; genus Parnassius; species Parnassius apollo. Next base: position 8,307,208 of record CAJQZP010001331.1, read on the forward strand.
ATGGTTGTCATATTTGTTATACGTTGTGTTGACATTTATCTTGTTAAAAAACTTATACCGATATTTTATCTAATTTTTAAACACAGACAAAAAATTTGTTTTATGATTCTAATATTTATTGGAAAAAGTACCTATATTCTTTATCCATGTTAGCGATTTTCGGAATTTTTGTCTATCTATCAAAAACTGTCTGTCAAAAACTATCACACCTAAAATATCCAAACCGGTGACCATTAGGATGTTTTGCTGTGAGCACTATAGTATTAATGTAGGTATTGTAATACCAGGTAGATTAATAATGTAAGGAACAACAGAACTTGGATACTATGGACACAAATTTTAATTAAGATAGAAGCCCTTTTGTTGAATGTTTGTGTTGTCTATCGGCATGGTTAAGCTTATGAACATTTAGCTATCTAATATCCTATGTAGGTATTGTGAGATTAAGTCCAATGACAAAAAAAAATTGTAAGGACAGTTTGTATCATCTTTTGGTGCTTAATTATGGAAAGTATTTATAATCATTTCTTTCTTTTAAATTTAATAAGTCTCTGGTCCTCAATGGGCTTCTTTACATTCCCCCATTCTTGGCCAACAAAATATGATGTTGTTAAGCCGAAGTCGTTGCGAAAAACGTTTCCTACGTAAGTAAGTATAAGTATGAAAATGTAATCTAAAAACGAACACATATTTTATATTTATTAATTTGTACGCAATCAATAAATCAATATGAATTCATCGCTTATGAATTTAAAATAGTACATGAGCTAGTGTTCGTTGAAATTGTAATTTTTCCAGTAAACACAATGAGTTTGAGTACTGGATTTTCACGTAAATTATTACACGTCATTACTCTATATGTGTTCTTGTTGATGAAATTTTTAAGAGCTTATATTTGAAACTTAATAACTAATGGAATAATTTTACCATATATACATATATATCGCTATTATCGATTTGCATAGTTTTTAATGTTTTATTTTTTATCATATTTTTAGTCATAATTTTTTCATATTTCTTTTTGTTGTTTTTATTTGTACGTTTGTTTAATTTTGTATGTACGTAATGTAACACATTACGTTTTGGCATATACCTCCTCTTTATTTTTTGATATTTTGAATCTTTTATTATTTTGTATTTCTCTTTAAATTACTCAGTTAATTTAAAACATGGCAAACTTCAAACGAAGTGGCAACTAAACAAAAAACAACTACCATTACGTTTTATTAAATGACAACAAATCCGAGGAAAATAATTATTATACTGCTCTGTATGTCTCATGTACATCGATATTGACTGCATGAATATTTGATCAAAGCGATATTACTTAATTACAAACGAAGGCAAAGGAAAGTGGAAATGTTCTTTGTGTAATAAGAATAGTGGGAGTAAACGAAAATGTCATTCAAATGACATATCTCAATTGAAATATGTACTCGAAGAAAAACACACCTTTAAATCATAATAATATAGGAGAATCAAGTCAAGTATACCTACATAACTGTTAGAGATAAACTTGAGAAAATAAATTCCTCTTTAAGAAACATATCATATTCAGATTCGAAAAATAGGTAATATAAACTTAATTTCGGAATTATATCTCCAAGAAGTTTTCCTAATATAACCCTATCGGAAATATCTCCAAGAAGTTTACACAATATTACCCTATTATAAAATTCACAATTTTTTGATCCTAAGAATGGAGTTGTTCAATTAACTTGGCAACTTGCCAGTGCACATAAGATTATAGAATCAAACTTAGGAACCATAAATTTAAGAAAAACCCTAGAACATACCTAAATGAACTCAAATTCAACAATTTGTTAAATTAACTTAGTTTGTATTATTTAAATGATTCATCATGATATTATTGATACACCATATTATGGTAACGCAAGTAATACGTTTAGTGCAAAGTTTATGAAGTTTATTGCAATTAATATTAAAATAGATTCAATAGACTATACTAAATATTTTATTCATCATAACAATATGTCACAGACAAATTGTAAAAAAAATTGCTTATAAGACTGGGACCATTCCACTCCACTTCGCTAATCTAATAAATCAAAACGTTAATATGAATAAAATTACAAAATCTGTTAAAAATAATAGGGGTTTTAACAACGTAATAAATTACAAGAAAGTAACCATTGCTTTCTATTTTAAAGCAATAAATTATAGAGTTGGTAATAACGTAACCTTACAACCAGTTCTTAAAGAAAAAACTTAAAATATACTATGTTTTACGGAAAACTTTTTTAAGAGAAGATGAAAAGAACTCATCGTCACATGCTATAACTAACGTGACCATACGTCCCACTTTAGGCGGGACGGTCCCGATTTAGGGGTTGTGTCCCGCTGTCCCCAAAATACGTAAGAATGTCCCGCTTTGACAAATAAAAGCGTAGTATGATGCAAATTCTGTCACCCGTGCCATCATTATGACACTACGCGTACCAGGTTTGCCGGCAAGGCTTGACTAGTTACGTGATTATTCTGAAAACCTACACTTTTGAACTTAGTTACGAAGTGACAATTTTTAAATAACCTACAATAAATTATCAAATAACATAGTTATTTCTAATTAGTATTTATTTGCGGTTCAGAAAAAATTAAAAAGCCAGCAGCCAGATTTTATATGATTCTAAGTTCTCATTCTCACTTTTGATCATTAGAAGATTCAAACAACTATGTGTTTTATTTTTAAAACTGTAATAAAGGGTTCTAGATAAAATTTTGGTAACGGCTACCGGAGGCACGGTGGTGAAACCCCGTCAACTTCAATAAATTCGAAATCAATATTCCGGGATGCTACTGAGAATTTTGTGCCAGAAAAACCCAATAAATGATTCTTTGCCCGAATGGGGTTTTGAACCCGGGACCACATGATCAGCAATTGCGTTTACAATCGTTAGACCAAGAAGACAGTCAAAAGTGTTAAAACTATACTAATTTCAAAGGTGTCCCGTTCTGAGGAAAAAAATGGTCAATTTAGACATACCCATTGAACTTATTAAGGTGGTGGCGATTTATGCAAGAAAATCGAAATCTAGAGGAAGCGTTTGCATTTACACAAGAAGTAACATCGATTCCAAATATATAGATCAGTTGAATCAACTATCAATTGGTACTCATTTTGGTAGTTGTTGTATAATTATAAGTGAATGGCATCTGGTTGTTATATATGAAATCCCTAGCAGCGATTTAAAAATATTTATCGAAAATCTTGAAATACGAGTATTACTTTCTAAACTAATGGTAAGCTTACATAACAATAAGAATAATTTTTTTTATAGAATAGTGTGACAAACGAGCACACATCTTAATAAAGATATTTTTTATTTAATAGATTAGTAACTGGATGTAAAATGGTACTACACTTTGTTTTTCACGTTAGATGGCACTGCTTTGTTACACAAGTTAAACGTAGATTGTCGGCGTAGTTCAAATTATTACGCAATAGTTAAAACTAATTTTCGGAATTTTTTTAGGCTTTCTTATAAATATAATTATTTACAAAACACATCAACCATTTAAAATGGAAATTAACATCTAAAGGGAGGCAAAATACTTAACCCTTCATTTTTAAAGTTCTGTATTCGGGTAACAAGTATCCTATAAGTTGCCTTGGGTCCTTAAATACCTACAAACTAAATATCATGGAAAGCTGTCCAGTAGTTTTAGCGTGAATCGTGAATACACAAGCAGACAGACAGATAAAAATTGTGAAAACTAAATTAAACCATAGGGGACTAAACAAAAGACGCTAAAGCCAAATTAGTGGGCTCTAGTGCCCTTTATTTAGCCCACTAGAATTGTTTTTTCGAAAAAATATTAGTATTCAGATGCGACTTTTCTACAGATTTCTTATATGTAACAGATATATCTGTTTTTTTCCACAATATATTGTGCTTGTTGACAGCTAAACAATTTTTACTGTTTAGTGCTTCTGCTTGGAGTATATAAGCGAGCTATGCTTCTGGTATTTTAAGTTAAACCAAGAAAGAAAGCCGAAACTATGTTAATTTTATAAAGAAGCAATAATGAAATAAAAAAATATTTATCAAGTAAATAAAATCCTCGAAGCCATATCGTCCCGTGAGGTAGTTGCGTAAGGAGATGGACAACACCATCTTTCTAATAACAACTAGAAAATAAAAAACTGTGGTAGCCAACCCAGCTACCATGCGCAGTAACTATGTCAAAAATCTCTCTTTCTGTGATGTTCTCTCTTCTGTGTTTCTTAATGGCCGGGTATTTTGATTATATAATTGACTATTTTTGATGACCTTAGTTAGAGTCAAAATTATTAGTCAGAATGTATTCTGGACACTGCATTACCTATACCAATTTACCACATAATCATTCTATTACATCGCATAAGATTGGTCATGGGTGCAATCCTGCTGGATTGACAATGCTGCTGGAAGCATTACATTGGTCATGGGTATTTTTTTAAATCTCTAACTGTTCCAGCACACACAGTCGCAGCCCTTTATTACAAGTATGTAAAACTTTAATGGAGTGGTCGTTGGCTGGTTGTGTCCAGGGTCCAAGAAAAAAAATTAAAGTGACTTCCAAAGTCTCTTGCCTATTTTTTATTAATGTTAGCCTATATATGTATATGTTTGTACATTTCGTAATAAACCAACGGGCCATGACTCTTAAGATGTGGCCTTTCCGAGGGACCGCTGATATTGTTTTGGCAAAGTACCAACGACTTTCCATAGGGACCGCTGGTCCTTATGGAAAACCGTTGGTACTTAACTTGTAAAGCGTAACAAATGCTAGACATAGGTATAATGAGATTCGCTACTAGTTTTCGGTCACTACAAAATTTCCTCCAAGGATTCAGATCTTCCTATCCTTTCCTTCAATTATCATGATACCTGCTTTTTATTTGTAAAATATAAAAGTTGGCAAGGAAATTGAAATTGTTCTATACTTTAAACACTTTGAAACGTAATTTTTTTTCCTAAAACGAGTCATAGCAGTGAGGAAGTCTGAAAATTAATCTGTGATATTTGCTATTGTTAGGATTATTTCTTCTTACTAACACCGAGACCACTCATAGAACAATTAACCCTTGTTAAACAAAATTGTATTTAGTAAAAATAACGACGATTAAACAAAAAAAAATCCAAAACACTGAGGAGTGAGCTTGCGTACCGACTTGTTATACACCTGTCATACAAAATCAGTCACAGAATCATGACACATGCTATCTTTTTCTAGGGAGAAGAAAATTTTCTTCTGCCTTGCACGCTAAGGCCGTCTATTATTATCCTAAGTTTAGTAATAGAGGGCCATAGTGTACAAGCAAAAAAATATGGGTGCTTCGAATGCTTAGCGACCGCGCTACCGAGTGTCATCCTTTCTGATTACTCAAAATTCAGCACTGACGGGTGCCTGTTTTATTATGACTGACTGATACGTGATTTTGTGATTATTTATTTATTGTATTCAATGAGTTGCTCAAGTCTCACAAGAACATCATCACGTTTCATCAGTAGCGGATTCGTACATTTGCCGCCAGTAGGCTATTTACATTTTGCTTACTAATAACTATTAAAAAAAATAAAAATAAACTGTGTTTGCCCACCCGCTTGCCAAGCGTGGCCACTATGGCAAATTTCCCCCCTATTAGGCAATATATATGGGGAGGCCTACGTTCGGCAATGGAGTTTAATAGGCTATAACGGTAACGGTTAACTTAGGTAACTAAACGTTATAAAATAAACAATGTGTTCATCAAATTTTAATAGTATGATGTCACGATATATAGCTCCTTTATAAAATATGGACGCCTGTGCAAACGGTACTCGATCAGCTCTCGTGGATAATAAATGTAGCGTGTAGCGTTCTATTGAAGACACAAAAGGGTGTTGTTCGTATTACTTTTTGTTTCTAAGTTTTGTTTCTTTGTAAATTTGTATGAAAATGTTTTCAAAATATGAATGAATTCAAAAATATAAATATTGTTGAAGCGAACATTTTTATTATATTTAAGGATTTTATCATATTCTGTTTCATTATTATTTAATTTACTTTGGATATATATATCTTAACTAAAAATCTTTCAAACATTGCTAGCAATAACAAAGACATAGCTTTCAGTGTACTTCTATTTACGTAAATCTTTGAGTTTGGGATTTTAACTAGACTAAAAATACATACGATGCCTAAAAACTCCTACATTCTGAGTTTTATTAAATATTCGCAAATACTTGTGGATTACTTCAAGAGCGTGGAAACCATTATCCGTGTGTTTGTTCAAGAAAATCGTTCACTTATATTATTTAATATTTAATCATTTCCTTTGAACGTACTCATCCATTATTCGTTAAGAACATCTTTGTGAAAGACTGTAACTATCCACTGCTGGACTAAGGTCTCACACAAGTTGAGCAAATTCGCTGTAAGCCCAACCCTTCACGAGCAGACCGATTCTAGATCGAAATACCTGTTTAATGAATAGAAAACCGCTCTCCCATTTTGCATTTTTTATATTTTTATTTTTCTGACAATTCCTTTAGCTGCTTTACGATACCGGAGGTGAGCGCTCAAATAAGTATCGTATGATAAAGCATTGTTGCAAAGTAAGGCCTCCAAAAATCAAAGAAAGTTAAAGTAATATAAAGAATAACATTCGTAACCATAATTATCTGACTTATTAAAAAGTGACTTTATTTTTAATTTTCGACTCTGAAGTGCTCTACAGCACCCAAGGCCTGAAGGCTGATGCCTTACGGCCTGTTTGCTTTGTCGAAAAATATTAATTTTTGGTTCGATCGCAGAAAGAACTTACAGTATCCTGTAATATTACAGAGGTATGATTGGTTTTAACTTTTTACAGGCTTAATTTTATTAATTATATATTGCCAACCAGATGTTAGAGCCCAGTTATCTTCTTATTCAACCTCATAAATAATCGGTATTGCTATCGGTGTTCTTTTGCAGTGTCTGTGGTTTAACAATCTGATCTTATGGCGGCGACTACGCCAATATATTTTAAGTCTGTAGCGGGGACTATCATAGACTTATTCACAGCCTGCACTGCAGAATTAATTGTGACATCAGGATATTAAAAAGCTCAATCCCCATGTGATTATGAGTTCATTCTACACATAATAAACAGAAAATGTATAGAATTTAAACGCACTAAAATATGTACAATTAGTTTCATCCGATGTGGAGCCAGCTATAGTATTGCGTAAATATTAGAAATATGTATGTCAACAAGTGATCATTCAATGACGCTGGTAAAGAAAATAAGTTAAAAAAAACTAGTAAAGAAATAATTTATTTTAGGTCTGAGTACAAAAGCACATATACATAGGTAAATATAATAGTTACTGCTAAACACTTCTCTTTGGTTGTGGTATTGTATAGTTATTTTTGTGTTGTACCATTTTTTCATTTCATTATTTGTTTTTCGTTCTATCTTTACTTAACATCTTACCATTCTGGCATATAATAGTCAAAATGTACCTTATTAAAATGAAAATAGAAAACGCACAAATGTTTAGATACCTCTTATATCACAAAAAATACTTTATAGAAAGTGACAAATGGATTGATCACATTGAATCTGTATGAGATAAGTTACGAGCAATCCTCACAAAATTTTACCTCATCAAGAGTAAAGTACCTTAGCAGATGCTACTGTTACTATATAATGCACTCAACAAATCAATAGTTGTTTCGTACGGGTTGAGCAGTTACGAACTCACTTATAAAATCCACCTTGAAAAAATATACGAGCTACAATGGAAGGTAATAGAAATAAGGATGGAATTAAGGATACACAATCCATAAATGTATCACCCCTCTCAAAATCAAAGATAAATAAAAAAAACCTTATGGTCTTTTCCATAACAGCCAAATACTGCCAGTACATGACAAAGTGAAATACCTGTTGCTGCTTGAAAACTGTAGCAAGAAATAATTAAAAATTAGCCGTATTTACACAAAGCTTACTCAAAAAGCCCTCAATCCATATATGATTATAACAAAATATAAAAATATGTAAGGAAAATTCAGTTTACAATATCAAGTTCATATTCTTTTGAACCAAATTACAAAACTAATAAAAAATGTACTGACTGATTTTTTTTAATATAAGCTTAAATAATATTTTATCGACAAACTGTTAACGAGTACTACAAATAATTTATTTCAGAAATAAAACTAGATATCTACTAACACACGTTAGAATATACACAAATAAAAATCTACTAAAAATATTTTTATAGGTATGGTGTAGTATGGTATATGTAGAGAACCGGAGACCCTTTTTACTGGAAACGAGGCATTTCATCTTAGTCCTCACGGGTGACAACGCATCTGCATTTTCATTCGTAATCGAGGATAGGTGTAGATGTCAATGGACCACAGCAACCACTTACCATCAGGTGGACTGTGTGCTCGTTTGTCACCCTCTCCTATAAAAAATAAATAAATATATACAATAGATACACAACATTAAATCATTGTTATCTCAATTACTAATATTCATTTAACATACTACTACGTTTGGCTTTGATTTGGCTATTTTGTAACACCGTGTATATGTACGTCATTAAATAAACTGTCGTAACGCGAACCGATTGAACATGGTCGAAGTTACGAATCAGCGATACATGGAAAAACTTTTGTTAGTTTATTTGTACTGTAGGATGTTCTTAAATAACTATATTTAGTAAAATAAATAAAATAAATAAATAAATATATAACCAAGTGCAATAAGTGACAAGTGCGTAAGTGATAATGAAGCTCGAGATGGTTTTGTGACTGTGGCGATGAGAAGCGCACTGTCTTAACGTTATAAATGCCTCTCTTCACAACTCTTACCTGTTTGTGGCTGTGTCGGTGTCTTCACACCATATTATAGTCGGTCGGAAAAACAACGACAAAGGGATGGAAACGGCTGGTAACTCTCCTCTCAATCGTCTGCAAGCCCGTAGTACAGGGCAAAAAATAATTTTTTCAGCCAATCAATCAAGAGGATAAGATTTAATTTTCGTTTATTTTAGAAAAAATTGCTACACACCTGGGCTTCCATAGAAAATAGATAAATTGCCATAGATAAATCGCTCATCGACAACCATCCAAACCCGAAACAATTATTTTTAAGTCATACAAACAATATCTGCGCAGGATTAAAATCCGCGGTACTACAACCTAACGATTAGTCAAACGCATATTCAATGGTCAAACGCTTACACATGCTAGTACGTAGTTATATTATTTACTCAGTAATGCTAGTAACTCTGTGGCCAGGTGCCACCGACCCGTTAAACCTATTCTTACCAAAGTATGATTGCAGACAAATTCGTAAAATGCTGTAAATACTTAATACGGTCTTTACGAATAGCACTAATGGAAGCAGTCACTCGTCCTTACTTTAAGTGACTTAACTTTAACTATACTTCGGTTTTTCAGAGATGACTGTTACAATTGAGATGAAATTTTGTATTTAGATAATATTTTACTTCCAAAGTCTATCTAAATAGGTATTATCCATCATTAAAAATATTTCTAACATCTAGCAAATTTTGGTCGCCCAGCTACTGACTCGTAAAATGTGACATACCTAAGTGAGTTAAAAATAACAAGACTCAGTACGGAATAGCCTCATTTTCTGCAATGGAATTCGAAGTAGCTGTCGTCACTTTACTTTTTAAATTAATACTGAAAATGTTATTTATTACTACTTTAATATTATGTTAACCTCTCTAATTAAGCTAAAATGTTTGTGCAAGTGGTTGACGATAATAGTCGAATGTAGGATTCGAAACTACGACTTTTTAATTTTGAAGTCCGTACTCATTAGGCTACTGTTATTTATTTCATATAGAAGAAAGTTTTAAAGGAGAGACTTATCAATATATAATAATATAGTTCAAAAGTTTTTCGGTTGTTAATATTTATGAGAAGGCTGCCGTTTTAAAGAACGTAAAAATGATGATGGTGACGTAGTCCTTCTGGTCGATTGTTCGACCATATCAGTGACTTCCGAATAATACGGAAATATTAATTGAACAGAATTTATTAGAACGCCTAGCGTATGCGGTAAAAGGAGCCTACTGCACCCGTTCCCAATGTAATGCTTATGTGGTAACATTAAACTCAGACTAGGAAAAGCTTCAAAGACAAGACAAGGACAAACAGAGCACAACCAGACCCGAAAAGAAACAATTATTTTTTGCAATAATATTGACTTTGCTTTCGGAACACGGACCCGCAGCGTGTAATACTACTTTAAACCATTAATTAACACGATTGTATATAAAATCGAACAAATAATAGACGAGCAAACGAAATAACGGTCAACATCACAACAATAAAGTTAACTTTTACATGTTGCTGCAGCTGTATTGTGGTTGTAGCACAAATGGGTCGCCTCGACGGGGAAAGGACCACGCTTTCAGAAAACCGGAGACCCTTTTTTACTAGAAATTACGTATTTCATCTCAGTCCTCAGGTGTGAAAACGCATCTGCATTTTTATTTTTAATCGAGGATAGATATAGATGTCTATGGGCCACAACATACACTTCCTATCGGGTGGACTATGTGCCCGTTGGTAACCTTTATTCTATAAAAAAGACTTACTTGTCGAAATAGAAATTATTTGTGCACCCGACAAATCACTGGTTACAGCGAGCCGTCAATCTTCTGTCATCATAGCTGTTTGCTAGCTGCAGGTAAAATTGTTTCCGTCAATTTATATTTATAATTTTCGTTCTATTCTGAGCTATAATGGCACGTCACATTTTCAACTGATATAGTGGATATATTGAAAAGGTTTACATTTTTGTAAAGGTTTATTACATAGTAGAAAGATGTACTTTAGTTTCAAATAAAATAATGAATTGAAGTTCAATAATCTAAATACTATTGATCAGCGTGATAATGGCGATGGGGAACATTTTTACTGACGGGACTTAAACATTTACTCATTATTTCCAGCTTGTACCATCTAAATAAAGAAGCTGAAAATAATTGGTATATGTGGTTCATCCCTTGAAATTTTTAAAGACTTTTTAAATAACACATTCCAATCCGTAAAAATAGTTAATAATGCTAACAGTCCCTTACCATTCACTTGCGATTTACAGCATATATATAGCAATATACTATAGCAAGTCTCTTTTTGATTTACATAAACAAACTCTGCACGTGTATACCTTCAAATGGAAAAAAATTGTATGAAGATGAGACTGCGATCTCATTCCAGGGAGTGACTTGGACCGAAACACATTCACTAGTTGAATAAGATTTTATTAGCGATACTTATGGCTAAATAAGTTCAAAAATCTAGTTACATAACACTTTCTATAAATAAATCCACACAGCCAAACAATAATAACTTAATTATAAAAATGCACGTAACATAAATTCTTCAGATTACTTCAGTCTACTATTACAAAAAACTCGTTAGATTAAATATATTGATGTACAGCTCGATGAAACACTATCGTGGCACACAACTGGATCTTCTATCTGCAAGAACATGTGAGCTGATATGGATTTTTATAAAAGTTAGAAATTTAAGTTTTAACCCTTTCTTTTTTTGCAAATGTAACCGCAATTTCTGCCTGCAGTTTGTCAAGTATTGACGCGTAGCATGCTTCTGTAATGGTTTTTCCTTTTTGAAGATAATCGATTAAAATAACTTCATGACAATCACAAAAAATAGGCGCCATCACTTTCTCAGCCGAAAAAACAATTGTTAATTTTTTTGCAACCGCTTCCGCCTTTGCAGTCCACTGTTTTGACTGTATTTTTGTTTCTTGCGTATAATGGTGTATATCCAAGTTTCATCTATAGTAATTAATTGGCGCCAAAACTTGGATTTATTGCGCCGAAACTGCGCCAACAGCGCGTTGGGAATGTTCATTCGACTCGAACTTTCATCGTCTCCCAAGCTCTCAGGGCCACGTTTAAATTAAGCTGCCCAAACTTTCAATGTAGTAAATGATGGAGCAAAGTCCCCATATACAAAGCTTGTCTTTGATTTGCGTAGGTGTATTGCTTTTCAAAAACAAAAAAATAGTGACAGCTCGATACTCAATTTTTTCCATTTTCCCAAAACACTCGCACAGTCACAAACGACTGACGACTCGTCGACGACAAATTTTGGTGCAAACTGTCAAAAAATGCACATATACATTCACTAGCTTGTATTGCATTACATATACATTGCATCTTCACGTTGAGGTTGGAAACTTTTCCGACCAGCCTGGTATTTTTAAACTTAATATTTAGATTACGTAGAATTGTGAAAATTCAAGGGTTTTCTGGAGCAGTGAATATAAAGGGGTTTTTCAGATCCGGTAAACTTATTTTACATAAAAAAGCCGCATTTATGAATAGAAAAATCCGTATGAAAACCAGACCGGTTCTCGTAGTTTTATTTTTATGTTTTAAGTACTAGGTTTGTTACTGTTATTAACGTATGGATAGTTATTGGATATTAATATTTCAAAATTTAGAAGCAGCTGTCTTCTGTGATTACTTACATTAAAAGATCTAATCTGTATAACCCCTTTCTAATTCTAGATCTTACTGTTTACTTTTTTTAATACTATAGAAAATATTAGTGATACTATGGTATACCAACACCTCAGAAGTGACAACGCATTTGCCCACTGACAGACCTTTATTTACACAGCAACCTTTATTTATGGGTTGTTTACTACCTTGGATAATTATGTCCAACTGTGGACTGAATGGTGTGATGTTGTATCTTATTAATGTGATAAATGGTCTAGAAAATGTTACATATAATATATAATTGGATAATTAGAAGTATTGTGAATATTTATAGTATTAGATTTTTACATGTTGTTCAACCCACCCAAATCCTCGTCACTAGTCTGTATACTTTTTGCATAAAACTGAAGTACAAACACACTTAGTTTAACTGTGACTACTGCATTCCACTGCAACATAAAACCAACTTCACATAAAGATAACTACCGCCTCGTTTTCACCTTTGAGGTCTAAGATGGAATGCCTCACGGCCTGCAGTTACACCCTGCAAGAAGAACATAGCAGTGCAAGCACAGGTATCTGGCAGCAAATAGCTGAGAGTGTACGTACTTCCAGTCAGGAAAACACAGGAAAGACCAGCAAATATATAAGGTAGTTGTATCAAAGTTGCCCCTACTTCTGTAATGTCGAATATTTGAGTCATTTTTTGAATTAATTTAAGGGGGGGTGGGCATTTTCTGTAGTAAATTTTATGAAAAAAATGACCACAATAAGAATACTATTGGACCATCAGAAGTCCAATGCTAATTACAGGTCACCTCGAAACGTTTTCGCTAAATACAACAACCAGACAGGGACAAACAACCAAACCTTTGCAGGATTACAACCCGCGGCTCAGCGACACTACCACACGCTGAGCTAATGCGCTACTGTCAGATCTGTTGACAAACAATTCTTAACTCCTACCGTGACGTATCGTCTGAATATTACCTTTTATGTCATCTATCGGTAGTTACGAGATCTATTAGACAGTTTCCCATATCGCCGCATACGACGTGATGAGAAAATATGTGGTGATGAATTAGCTTAAAACGCGGCTATTTGACGTGGTAGAGCCGTGCTGCAGTCATATTATGGTTTGAGGATAAACTGTGTAACAAAATTTCAGCGTAAAAATATATCAATGTTATTTAACCGATATAGGGTGTATCTATCTATATGTTCCAGCTTTATTTTAATAAAAATTTCTGACAGTGGATAATTCATATATTTATACGTGGTAAAGCCAGGCTGCAGCTATATTACAGTATAGCACGAATGGGTCGGCTCGTCAGGGGAAGGACCACGCTCGCGCGCGCAAGACGCGCAGGCAAGTGGGAGCGAAATTAGAATTTGATCTGACTTACTATATCCCCTTAAGTAGCGAGAAATAAATGGACATGCAAATGGCATAGGCAATTATTGCATCATTGCTTGGAAACATTTTCATAGGGATAAAAAATTGAATAATTGTCTCCCTTTTGAACATTTGTTAGGTTTGGTTTAGTTTCTCAGACGCTAGGGCCTTCTTCGCTACTTAGCAGGTCTGAGTTCATGTAAAGTTGGTACTTGAGGTTTGGAATGTATGGGAAAAATATTATAAGCAAAATAATTCTGCTTCACTTTATCACCTCGTAAAATTTGATATTTATTATATAGATATATTATTTTTATAGGACAAAACGTAACGTAAAAAAAGTCTGCCTGGCCAGCTAGTAGAAATATATAACTTAAAAATACGAGGAGGTTTTGTATGTCAAGGGTATGCCGAAAATTGACATCACTAATATAGAGAGAAATTTTAGCGGAGAGAAAAATGAAATCAAGCAAATCAAATCAATGTACGAGGGGTCCATTCATTAGAAAAGACCCGCCTTCCGTCCACAAGTTTGTGTAAGGTGTAAGCTTAACTGAAAGGATCTATGACGAGTACTATGGAAATGAATTGAATAGGAGGTTTAGATTTCTTTTTTGCAACCGTAAAAATCTTTCATTCTGATGAGATTCTTGTATTGAAAATTAATATTTCCACGGATTCGCCGGATACTTACTATGACCAGATGATGATAGATGTGACCAGCTATATCCTGTCTTTTTTGAACTCGGATTGAGCGTATTGTGTCTCAGACATTGCTTCCGGCCCTCGCTATCGTTTCGTGAAAGCGTTTAACGGATGCAGGAAAGTACAAACGAGTGATTGGTTTGATCGTTCAATGTTATCGTTGTTGGCAAAAACGAAAACCGTTCTTTTTGAATTTTTATTTTTTATTGATATTGTACTATTGATCGACTTCTTATTGGCGATGTTAAATTACCAGCTATCCCATATGGTATCTCGGGTATCGTAGATGCGTCGAACGGAAATAAACCAGTAGATTAGAAGCAGCGTCTCCCCAATCACAACTAAAATGCTATTGAAACCCACCTCTTAGCGCGGCGCTATAGCAAATATCCTCCGTGTGAGATAATCTGTGGAGGAGGCCTATATTCAGCAGTGGACTTTTGATAGTCTATAAAGATAAAAGGTATAAATATTAATATATTTTTCTTTCATATTGTGTATAATTGTAGATATATATTATACGAGATACATAAATATTGAGCGTGAAATATTGAACATAAACATTCAGCGGACGCTACCTTTATACATCACGCGCTGAGGGATTGTGAATTGCTAGGGCTTATATCCATTGACTTAAATTATATTACTAGCTTACATATCAGTCACATAACAACACAAAGTTCGCATTGCTTTGAATATATTAATCTTTATTGCTTAGGTACCTTGTGGACATGACCAACTATTATTTATTCTGTACATGACTTTTAGCTTTTTTATATGTATATTTTATTCGTGTTTTCTTTACATTTTAAAGCAGCTCAGAATAAGAATAGTTGCGTAACATAAAATAATATAAATACATGTAAATGTAAATAGATCAAAAACCATTGTAGGTTTACAGTGAAATATATATCTACCTTTACAAAACCGTGACCAAGAGAGCCTTTTAACATTGGTAGAGACACGCGGCAACTTTTGCTGTTACACGTATGGGCTGGCTCGAACCGGAGTGGTCCAAGACCTCACTGAAGACCAGCGTGAAGTAGAAGCTCTGCTTCTGCATTGTCTGGTGAGTACAGGTGGCCGGAGGCCTAATTCCCCCCGTTAACATGGTAATGAATTCAAATAGAACACTACCCCAGGAGGCTACCAGCACCCTTGGTGACAAAGAATCCCTCGCTGAGCATCCGCGCCTAAAATACCCTACTCTTCCTGAGTGTGGGTGCTCAGGCTACCCCGCGTATTCCGGGGGTGGGGGCGAAATTCTGCTCGAGACTAAACCTGCTCGGGGCAAATCGAACAATAGGACAAAGGCGCCCCCTATCACCTATCCGTGAATTTCTGCAACATTAGGAGACTTTATTCAAACCTTAACGTCGTTCAGTACCATCTGGAAATGCGAAGCTGGCTTTGCTCTTTCTAACCGAGACACAGGTGTCCTCTCCTGCTGATACTTCGTATCTCTCCTATTCGGAGTATAAATTAGAACACTCTTTTGTGTCCCGGACTGAAGTTTGCACGTATATCAGAGAGGACATCTATTTTTGACGCTTCGGCACCCTTGAGGGTACGCACCTGTCCTGCGTCTACGGCCGCCCTTATAGACCGACTCATCGACCACGTACAAATGGCTACAGACTCCGTGCTACAGCAGGTACCATCCGCAGAGACCATGATGCTTGGTGATTTTAACGCCCACCACACTGAATGGTTTGGTTTCCGTTTAGCCAATCATGAGGGTAGATCTGTTTATGATTTTGCTTTAGCTTATAGTTTGACACAACTGGTTACCTCGCCTACGCAGATCCCATATGTGGAAGATCATGTACCTTCCCTGTTGGACCTTCTGCTGACCTCTCCTATGAACGGATATCAGGTCTCCATCGATGCCCCTCTTGGCTCCGCGGATCACTGTCTGATTCGGACAAAAACATTGCCAGTATAAACTGCCAGTTCAAAAGGTATTGGCTTCCCAAGAAATTGTGCAATTGGATCACCAGTATCCTTGCAGATCGGAGCATCAAGGTCGTAGTAGATGGTGCGTGCTCCGATTACAAGCCCATTAATGCTGGTGTTCCACAAGTCTGCGTGTTTATTCTACATATCAATGATATGTTGCAAACTGGTAACATTCATTGCTATGCGGACGACAGCACTGGTGATACTTTATACACCGGCCGTGCTAATATTTCTCGGGAAAACGTCGCGCCTTTACCGTTAAAAAGAACCGCTTCGTCGTATCTCCTCAGTTTCAAGGCACTCCCCTTGCCGCCTTATCCAGTATCGGAATCCTCGGCGTCGACATATCGAGTGATTTGCAGTTTCGTGTTCACTTGGAACAGAAGGCCGAATTACTCGGATATATCGAATATAGATCGGCCGCACATGTAATACTGTTCCCATCTCTGGGCTGGGGCTCCCCAGTGCCAGCTCCTTCCATTTGATCACATCCAGCGTAGAGCCGTTCGAACCGTCGGCGATCGAGCTTTTTCCGATCGGCTTGACTCACTAGCGATTAAATACATAAAATACGCAAAGAGATGTTGCATCTCTTTGCGAATTTTATTATACCACGTGTTTGCGTATTTTTTTATTTACCACGGGGAGTGCTCTGAGGAATTATAGTCTGTCTGACTAATTCCAGCCGCACATTTTCACCGTCGCACATCGCGACTAAACTCGCGATACCATCCATACCATCTGGATGACTGGCTGTTCACCACTGTGCGATTTAAAAGAAGTTTTCTTCTTCGCACAACTTCCTTGTGAAATGGATTACCATCAGAGATTTTTCCGGAAAAGATTATTCCTTTTTAAAAGGCCGACAACGCATCTGAAATTCCCCTATTGTTGCAATCGTTGTAATCACTTACCATCGGATGAGCCGTATGCTCGTTTACCCCAACTCCTTTAAAAACAAGAGTGTACTTTTAGCTGGCATTTCCTAGATTATCCGAACCGATATCCTTGCACTTTTAATAATGCTGTCCATTGATGGTCTGTAAAGTTAATTTTCGTGATTTTTGATGGATTTTTAGATCAGTTGGTCTGTACAACCTGTATATAACTACAACCTGTACAATAAACCAGTGGCTTAGCAAAGAAGAGTGGTACAGGAAGCAATGTCCTTAGGCGGCAGATTTTAGGCGGTGGAATTGGGACAGAAATGAAAAAGTCTAAATTATTTTTCAGTAAGATTGATAAGAATGTAATTACTCACCCAAACTTGCCAAAGATTATTACTATATTAATATTGATAAATTCATTTGCAAATCATACAAATAAACTAGAGATGTCTTACCGATTTTACGTTAATTTGTAAGGTTGACGACAGACTTGCCTTTAAATTGTTTCAATACGCAAATAGATAGGCGAATTTGCGCCAAGTGAGCGCCACGGGCACTTCTGGAAGTACGCCTGAGGGAGGCATTGTAGTATAAGGGGTGGCCCTGGACGTCAATTTAGACATTGCGAAGGCATTCGATACGGTTTGGCGCTTCTTTTGTGGCCCCCTTCGTTGGGCTTCCCGAGAAATTGTGTAATTGGGTTAACATTTTAGGTAGACGGTGCAAGGTGACGGTTCGATTACAAGTCTATGAAATCCGTTAAAGCAATCTTTTGGTTCCAGCGAGCAAACATTCTCCAAAAAGGTTAGCTTCGACAGAATGAGTGATTCACACAACATAATGCGCGTGTACACTGTCAAATACTTATTTGTACATGTTACGTTACGTTTCTTGTACATGACTCTCAAAATGCAACCTTTCATCCATAACGAGACCTAGGTTCCGAGTTCCCAATGGAAGTTCTGAAGGAGTACTCTTGGTGTCAATTAATTCAATTCATTAGATCAAAATACTCGTATAACTCTTCTTATTTTATATCTTTGAATCCGATGCTACAGCAGTCAGAGCACGTCAAAAGAGCAAGATACCTGTGATACTGCTATGCAATTTCTGTCGACCAAGTAGGGCGTTTACGGCAAATTTTTCCTGCAATAGAATAAGTCGATACACTGATATACCTATGAGCTATAATGGGCTGACAAATAAGAAAATATTTTATAATTTTACAATATGATGACCGGTTGTATCCTAGCCAATTACGATTACGGTTGCCACTTCCGGATATTTTCGGAAACTAGCAGGTGTTTCATTATTACGTTTTATTTATCATATATTTATTTCTTTATTTATTTATTTTAGAAAGGCTTATAGACTTATACCTTGATAAAGTTACAACATGGTAATAAGAATTGCTAAGTACAAGTTTCACATATTAAACTTCTTTTCATATTTCGATGGGTCGGCATCGGCAATTCGACACGACTGCGTATGTATAAATCAGGTACAGTGCCAAGCGCTTTACGCGCTTTCCGAAACGTGGGGGCATTTTCTTATTTGTATGTAAAGATATACTTAGTTTGTACTTTAAAATGTTATTAATAAAATCACGAATGAAAACATCCAACATTTATTTAGTCATAACTAGACTTAGAGTTATTACATACATACGTATGCATAACTAGATAGTTAATATCCTGTCACTATACTATATCAATGTCAAGGTTTAAAATTCTTTCGTATATATATAAATATAAATTAGCTTCACCGTTGCTTCATATCATGTTGTATGGCTTCTGATGTTAGTTATTTAACAACATAGTAAAAGTAAAGTCTTTTTTTTAATATTTCAATCTCTAGTTAAACTTACACATAATATCACTTGACGAAATACTTTGCATCAGTGAGAGGCATTTTTAAAAATTAACCAGCTGGCAGATGTTAAGAAATACTGCACTGGTCGTACTGCTATCATCTGCAGAATTTGGGTTCAACGGTTTTGGATAGATATATCGCTACCAAAACTCGACCAGAGGTGAATCCAGTCTGATCGACATAATATTGTTACGAGCTTGAAGTTCATGACGATAAAAACTGCCGATTGAATTACCAAAATTAACACTTTAATTCACTTTACACTAATTAAACTTAAAACACTAATAATTAATCACACTGATTCACTATATTCCGCTCCGAAGCTTCGCTTGTCTCGCCAAATTCAATACTTCCCCGCTCGCATCTTGCAGCGCCTTTAAATACACATTATCACCGAAACATCCAGAATATTCAAATAAATACGCGCGCCAATCGACTAGGCGCCGAAAGTTCGAGTGTCGGGCTTCTAGAAGCTTAGTTCTTCGTTTAGATACTAGATGGCGCTGTCGGTTGAAAGATTAGTGATGTCATTTTCTGGAAAGCTCTCCTCGCTCCGTTACCCGACACATATGGCGCTAGTGCCAGGTACATGACGTCAACTTAGGCGCGCAACACTGCCCTCTCCTAAGACATGCTCGTTCCGAGCATTATCGGCCCCATAGTAACGCGCCAGGCGATCCACATGGACGATCTTAGGAGTCCCTCTTGCGCCTTTCTGTAACGACTCCGCAATGTCTCGCCAAATTCAATACTTCCCCGCTCGTATCTTGCAGCGCCTTTAAATACACATATCACCGAAACATCCAGAATATTCAAGTAAATACGCGCGCCAATCGACTAGGCGCCGAAAGTTCGAGTGTCGGGCTTCTAGAAGCTTAGTTCTTCGTTTCGATACTAGATGGCGCTGTCGGTTGAAAGATTAGTGATGTCATTTTCTGGAAAGCTCTCCTCGCTCCGTTACCCGACACAGATGGCGCTAGAACCGGGTACATGACGTCAACTTAGGCGCGCAACAATATGGACAAATCTAATAGGGAATATTTGCCGGTTGACGCATTCTTAAGGCTTGAATTATTTTTTTTTATAGAAGAGGGGGCAAACGAGCATGTGGCTCACCTGATGTTAAGTGACTACCGCCGCCCATGATCAACCGCAACACCAGGGGAATTGCAGGTGCGTTGCCGGCCCTTTAGAAAGGAGTAAGCTCTTTTCTTGAAGGTCCCCAGGTCGTATCGGTCCGGAAAAATCACCGGTGGTAAATTATCGTATTTAAAGACCCATATCCAGTAAGTAGTAGATATAAAAGTGTTAGTCGTGTGATTACACCATATTATGTTTCTAGCAATTTCTTTTGTTAAATTTTACAACAATAAAGCGATGAAAAATAATATAGATAATGGACATTGTATGAAATATGAAGTACAAACGATATGAAAAAATAAGGAGTACCTTTATGACACCACCGGATACCAGCCTTTATTGAATTAAGTTTTATCACTAAAGACGCCATTTACCAACGACAGTTGAATCGACGGTTAATCAAAACATAGTAATGATATTTACTTTCGTCTGTAGTAAACATTTGCACACATGTGTCGACTTAGTTGAATGGACGCTCCATGGAAAATTATTACAGTCTATTATTACTAGTGGACATTCGTGTACTCCGCTGCGTGAATTATTGTCGTTATCGTTATAAATAAATAAAGGAAATGAGGAAAGCTATACTATTACTAATATAATTACTGTAATGTGTGGCTTAAAGTAAGTAAACTCTTTTTTATCTTCTTTCTAAACGCTTTCAAACCTGCAATTTTTTTAGGTATTAACTATTTTATTTGCTTTGGAAAAATTTTGTAGGATAATGTTTGTCATTTTTAAGTAAAAACAATCTAAAGATAAATACCCTGCCGTAGCTTACTGTATTTCGAATTCTGCGCTGACCTCAAACTTGAATCTCTATGATACAGCGATATAAATTTCTTAACATTTTTCCCTCTTTATCATTTGGCACTTCTCTTCTCTGATATTAATTGAAAGACTAATTGACTAATTGGGAAACATTCACACTCACAATACGATTTAGGACATATCGCAAGGTCCTGTAAAGCATTGGACTGTTCTACGATCAATTAATACGTTCGTTCGTGAGATTGTTCGTACGATCGTCTTTACGTGAATGGGCTTGTTAAGAATTCTGTGAAATTGGAAACTAAACTTCATGACCCGTATAAATAATGAAACTGAAATAATTTCATATCGGTTTATTTTATACTGTAAGTTCATGTTTGAATAGTGAAATTTACTGCACTGCACCGTTATGCTTTGC
This sequence comes from Parnassius apollo, assembly GCA_907164705.1. Classification (NCBI taxonomy): domain Eukaryota; kingdom Metazoa; phylum Arthropoda; class Insecta; order Lepidoptera; family Papilionidae; genus Parnassius; species Parnassius apollo. Next base: position 8,328,859 of record CAJQZP010001331.1, read on the forward strand.
CGGTAGTTCTGGTCCCAGACACTTTTATTGCCGTGTTGAATGTATCCGATTTTTTGAAGAACTGCCCAGTAGCACTGCGACTTAGCTTTTAGCTTTGACACTGTGGTTTTTGAGATTTTCAACTCAAAATTAAATCAAATCAAATAATTGTATTACATCCACTCTTTAGTCAACTTATACAAGATCTTCGGTTTGTTTCCAGAAATTTTCGATATTAATGATAAGAGCCACCGCGATGCTCATTTCGATAATGTTCTGCCTTTGCAATTGAAATTGCAAAGGAAAACGGAACGGAGCCTCCAATGTTACCCCCACCATGTCAGCGAGTATTTCTTTGATGCCATCTACCTCCAAATTATGGAAATACCTCACTTTTGAGTTTTAAAAATTTCTCCATTTTAAAAATATCTTTCCGGCCGCTAGTATTGATATAAATGTACTTGCTCCGTGGGACGAAAACACAAATCCTGGTTTTATGATATTAAAGGAAGCTACTGATCTTTTCGACAATCCAAATACAATATGAAAAATTTTTTCGAGCCGTCCCTGGGATTTTTTGAAATACTTTTGTATCTTTTCCTTATTTTCTTATTTTAAACGTTATTCAACTTAACTTGGAAACAATATGATTTATATCCCTGAAAAAAAAGTGGTAATGTTATTCTGTGATGGCTAGGTGTTATTCTGTGATGTGATTACAAATATCTAGTGAAAATATCCAGCCCCATTCCGTATCAGTACCTATCAGCTGCAGTGACAAAGTTCTTTCAACTAAAAACTAAATACCCTATGGACCGATCTTTTTTCTAAAACGCTAACTGATAAATAAAGTTCCTTTTCCTTACCTTAGAGTTAACCATCAATTACTTCGAGAATATACATGTGTCGGGAAGGGACGCGGTAGACGAAAGTTTATCGACCAAATAGGTGATATATTGAAGATAAACCGGATTAAGAGTATCCTTAACCGACGAGCATGTAACCCTAGGTATATGGATGTAAAGAAAGCAGAAAAGGTGTCTCAGTATCGTGCCAAACGGAAGTACGTATTGTCTGCCTACCCCTTCGGGTGATCGGCGAGAGTGTTTATGTATGTATGTGAAACCTAAGTGGTATAAGAATTGGTGCTAAATCGTACATAATATTACGACATGTGTAAGGTATATCTCCCAAGATAAACATTTCAAAAAATTACAATTATTGGAAGGTGTTAAAACGTTAAAGTCGTTTTTACGACCTGCACACTAAAAAAAGCAACTGCCGCTTGCTCTTAACTCATATAAGGACGGGACGCCCATTCGTTTTAAATATTTTAGTTTTTGACTACATCCTTTGTAATAAAAGTCAGCGCTAATACTAGCGTTACAAATAAAACTAACGATTTGCTTAGGTACTGAGAAAATATATATTTCTTTGTGAGTCAAATCAGTAAGGAAATTCTTGCGACAAGTTTATATTTACAATTCACGTGTTACTTCGTCACAAAGTAGTTATACGATTACGTATATATCGTATACGTACAGCAAAATAGTGGTAGTAAATTTATCAGCATCTCTCTTTCCATCCATTAGGTGACATTAAAACAACATTACCTATTTTTACCGAGATTACTTTTTTAAATACATAAAGTTAACGAATGTGGCCTGTTGTTAAAGATGATTGAATATTTTAACGTTTTGAGTTTTTGATATATTACACAAATGTAGAATAAAAATATCTGAGAATATTGAATCTATGTTTACGCTGTCATGTTTAAGATTGCAGTCAGGAATTTAAAGAGTAACCTAATCGTTAAGGGTACGATGATAAAAGTTCAATATTAAAAAGTTGAAAGTTGGAATATATCATTCGGCTTCTTTCGTGAATTACTCCTAGCACAAGTAACTTTAGCTTATTTTAGTCAATCCTTGTCAGCCTTTGTTCATGAGTAATTTTTTAGGAGTAAGGACTTGTATTCGTCCGTCCGTGTTGACGCACCCCAGCATGCGAATATCCACTACCGCCTTATCATTCCGTGGATCTCGTAAGAGGCAACAGAGAGAAGCAGAAGAGACAGCATTATCTTCCTGATAAAACCAAAAATAATATTATTCTTGGCAACTATGGTAAAATATATGGGTAAAATAAATAAAGCAATCTATGGCGAGGTCTTCGTTAAGCAGTGGAGTGCCGTAATGGATGAATCAATAAATGAATGATACCAACCAATTATCTATTTATGTACACCTTCTGGTCTACTCTGGTTTGAAGGGTAAGAACGCCAGAGTAAATGGAAGTTATTCATCTGATCCGTAAGATTTTGATCTTTGCTCAATGATAAGGAAAAGTTTACAAAAAAGAAGCCGTGATAGCACTAAGCGCTTGCCGTAAATTTCAAAGTACGCGAGCAGCCTTATACGTGGTAGAGCCATGCTGCAGTTACATTAGTAGTATAGTTGTAGCACGAATGGGTCGGCTCGACCGGGGAAGGACCACACTCTCACAGAATACCAGCGTGAAATAGGAGCTTGATGCTGCTGTATTTCGTATGGTGAGTGTAGAGAACCGGAGACCCTTTTTTACTGGAAACGAAGGATCGATGTAGATGTCTATGGGCCGCAACAACCACTTACCATCAGGTGGACTGTGTGCTCGTTTGTCACCCTATTCTATAAAAAAAAGCCTGGGTTCTCCGGCGGCACCAGTGAAATTGTTAATGTGTATTTTAAGTATTAAATTTACCACGTGCTCGGTGGGGAGGTAAAACATCGGGAGAAAAACTGGTGAATGAATAAAATTTCGAAGACATCATGTGAAGCCTGGCATCACAGTTACGCATTGGTGCAGCGCATCAGACTCATTATCTCCGAACCTTCTCAGGAATAAGAACTTTACTTTTACAGAACAGAAATTTTAGTTTGTTAACTACAAAGCAAATCGTCGGTCTTCTTTTTATTTCTTTATTTATCCATTTATTATCACAATTATTATGACTTTAATTAAAATAATAACATTTAATACCTTTTGGCATTCTCTCACACACTCTCCCGGGCGTGTTAAAGTAATATGGCTGGCGCAAAAAGGAACAAAAAACATAACAAAGTAAAAATTACACAGCGATTAGAATAAATACTTAACTTCCTTTTGTAGGAATACTAGATGTCCGACTCCCTTCGACCTCTTTCACATTATTGTGATCTTTTACTATGGTTATATTAAAGCCGGGTTAATTGGTAATGTTTTCGTTTGTACGAATATGATGGTGTGCTTTTTGAATTTCAGTTTGCTTCATACGCTGCAGTTTGTTGCGCACTTCTACTAAGCTTTCAAATATTTATATTGAAATGTTTTGTTTCAGAGCAATTATACCAAGTTTTTGAAGAATCTCCACACGGAACAGATCTCTAAGCTACACGCCAAGAACCAGCATGAGTGCGACCTATTAGAAGACCTGCGTACTTATATTATAAAGCGTTCTGCTATTGAAAAATCGTATTCAGAGGTAAGAATTTTGAGCTCTAGCTAACTGCTGCAGAGTACCTATAAACACCCTGTTAGGTTAATTCAGTCCTATAAAAGTTAATTTGTTGTACATACCAGAAGCATGCTATAATCATTCAACGTTTGTTTTGTACATTGAAAAAGTATGAATTCATTACAATTTCACCTATTCATATGAAACCTAACATTTCCAAATTATGATTCCTTTTTAGTTTAGTTTTTTTTTAAAACGTTACCTCTACACTAGGATTTTCTCCTGTATCGTGAGGGCAGTTCACAAACATAAATTGCACAAGGACAAACATCCAGACCCGGAACAATTATTTGTAGGTCATATAAATACTTGTTCCGTGCGGGATTCGGACCCGCGACCCCCAGCGCAGCCACTCATTGCTAAGCCACTGCGCCACGGAGTCGTCAAATCCTAAACCGCACAAAGAATAAAGTGAAATAATTGATGCATCATATATTAATATAACTGATGAATCATATTGCTTACAAAATTTTTAACATCAATTTACAAAACAATACATACAATTTAGTATAAGAATATTAATTTTAACTACTCTTTAGTACCGTGTCTTACACTGCCTACTAAAGAAAAATATCTGTTTAATAAAAAATTGTAAGTGATGATGCAGTCGAAACCGGTAAAGCGCACTAACTAAACAAGAGCCTCACTCACTCTTTCACTCTTGCCTTAAAACACCCACATTGTTATCGGATGGCAAGACAGGTGCTGACAACTTATGCTACTCCTTTGCTGTACGCGTGACGATCGATAAAGCAAACCGTAATGCCCCATTTACACTCAGCCACTGCTAGTGCTCCTGTCGCTGCCGGAAATATTTCCCCAAATACTTCTGCGGCAATAACGACGCGAGTGGGTGCTTACACTCAACTTTCGTACTTCTTTATTGATAAACTCGAATAATGACTGACGTCGAGTTTGTTTGTGTGACAGCATTATGTCTGCTCAGTGTACATAACTATTACGTACAATTTATAGTTTTATCATAAGGATCCCATATTACCCGCTCAACTTCAGAAAGTTCTAAAAATTTTATTGTTTTATCATTACTAAATATCATTTAAACACAGGACAGATTAGTAAACGATTTGCCGTTTTTAAACGGAGCGCGTTCGAACTTCGAACTTCGGCGGCAAGTGAGCGAGGATGTGAACAATCGCTCCCGCTCGCGGTGCCCGTCCTTGACGCGCGAAAAACCGACAATCGAGGGAGCGCCGGGCAGTGGCAGCGGCATGGGCAGTGACAGCGCGAGTAGCCTATTTACGTACGCGCGCTGCCCACTTCCCTGCTCACTTCCCGTCCCACAAAGCTAAGAGTAAAAGGGGCTTTAGGTTCGTATGCGTAGGAAGTCGACAAAGAAAGAGTAGAGACTGACCGAGCGTATGGTTATCCGATTGTGGATGGGAGAGCTGCTCTCCGAAATGTATACTGTAGTAAAGCGAAAGATCGATTACGACAGCATTTGAATTTCATTTACACTATAATGAGTATTTAATATTTAATTTTTGCTATAAATATGATTATTTATTACTTCATAATTCCGTAATATTATGACGTCGTGCATATATCGTTCGGCATTTAGTCTCAAAGGGTAGTGTGGAGTTCGTGTTTTCATCTGTAGTGTTGGCCTGATTTCAAGCCTCACAAACGCGCACAGCTTTGTTTAGTCAAATCGATATTTCGCACGTAAAACTAGTCTGACCGTAAATAATTTAACATTTTTTTTTCTAAGTCAATATTTTTGCTAATTATGTAAGGAGGAATTTCAAATGATTAGCCGTCATTTCACATGTAATTTTTATCACGATTGTTAAATTACGAGGGCGGCACTGAAAATTTCGGGAATCAAGAAAGTGACGCAACATTACTATTTAAAAATGTATTTATTGCTTTTCGAAGTATTCTCCGCGAAATTTGACACATTTTTCCATACGAAGGAACCAATCATTGAAGCAACCATTCCATTCGGAAGTTGGGGTCTCCAAAATGGCCGTTTTGTACCGCGTTTGTAACGCGTCCACAGCTTCTTCAGGTGATGAAAATCTCTGTCCACGCAATTTATTCTTTATTTTAGGGAAAGTATGGAAATCATTAAGGCTTAGGTCTGGGCTGCACGGCAGTTGATCTAATAATTCTATGTTTAACTCTTTTGTTCTGTGTGCGGTGTGAGAACTCGCATTGTCGTGATGGAGGATGATGCGACGGTTGCAGTTCTCCTTACGGATTTCAGATCTGTGGCAAACAAATGCTAGCATACCATTCCGCATTAACCGTTCTTTTTCCCTCAAGAGGAATAGTCGTAACATGGCCGGTTTTGGAGACAAACGTGTCCACCATTTTTTTTGCAACACTCCGTGACCGAACAATTTTTGTTGGCTTTAACTCATTTTCGAACACCCAAACTCGTGACTGGTTTTTTGTTTCGGGTTCGTACGCGTTCTAGGATTCGTCACCTGATACAATGTTGTGTACAGCATTTGAGGATCCTGCGTGGATTCTTTCGAGAGTTCTGATGCACCAAGTAACGCGAGCCGCTTTTTGCTCTTCACAGAGCGAATGCGGTATCCATCGGGAAAACAAGTTTTTTACACCTAATTGTTCATGCAAGATTATTTGTATTTGACTCATTTCAATGTCTAAAGTGGCCTGAATTTCGCGGTATGTCACATGTCGATCTTCTTCAATCAGCTTACGCACAGCATCAACGTTTTCTTGGGTGACTGCAGTTTTTGGACGACCTTAACGGGGATCATTACTGAGCTTGACACGTGCACGTTGAAATTCAGCAAACCAGCGATAAATTGTGGTTTTGGATGGGGCTTCATCACAAAATGCAGAAATCATCCGGTCAACACACTGTTTTTGTGTTAAACCACTTCGAAAGTCACAATAAATCATCGCTCTTGAATTTTCTCGAGTCAATTCCATTTTCTCAACGACTAAACAAGTTTGACAAAACCTTGTGACAAGACCGAGAATCTTTTTTTTAAATAAATAAATGGTATTCGATTTTTAAAACCAAGGAGTTTTCAATTAAAAAGATTTTAATATGACAGGAAAAGTGGAAATATTCCATTCCCGATACTTTTAGTGCAGCCTAGTACATTATGGCGTAGGTCGTTAAAAGTGAATGCTTTGCACTAAGTGGGTATCAGCAGCTTCTCTGTCGAAGAACATAAAATATTAGTGCGACTACGTGCTGTTAAGAGCGGACAGGCTACGAACTCTGTCAAAACCAGAATTTTACGAAATCCTACGAGATAACACAACCAAATTAAATGAATATCAATGCTTGAAAGGTTGGCACCCGCATTTTTTTCTTTTCCTAGTTGTTATTAGGCAGACGCTGCTGCCATTCTCTTGCCGTTGTCCTTTACGACACTCACGGGACGACATGGGGTAGTGGATAATTGAATACCACCACTTCAGGGGAAATGAATATGTCGGAAACACAGTAAATCTCACTTCTGATTTAGGAAAGGGAAATTGTTAAAGTAGTAAATGTGTGAGAGCGAATGTTCATATTCAAATTACTTTCTTGCTTACGCAATTAATCATTATCAGTAATAAGACAGGGTAATGCACTATATATTCAGTATAGAGTAATTACAGTTTGCCACACAGTAACACGTCCTCGCCACGACCACAGTCCATCGTAACGTGAGGGATGTAATGAGGGAGTGAGGGAAGGGACACCAAACTATGCAAACCAACAGTAGCACTACACATTTTAATGTAACAGAGAGCAGCCTCTCAAGAACACCATCTTACTTGCCTACACCAGAAGAATCACCAGGAAGGACAGAAACACGATACTATCTTGGCACTATTACTATTTAAAATGACTGACGGATCCGCCACGCACGGCACCTAATTATGAACTTTATACTGCACAAATGAGGATGGGTTTCTCAACATATCCTCAATTCCATCTAGCCACCATCGATATTACGCTTCGCTAGACTAGAGTGACACAACATCTCGCTCACTCTCGATCTAACCGCTATTTAACAGACGCGTCTACTAATATTTAGCGAGTGATGTTTTTTTTGTTAAATGCCAACAATTTTCCTTTTCATATATCCTGTAAATAGTCGTCAACTGTACATGTATATCCCCCATAATAAGGAGACATTTACGTGATTGCCACTTTCAATAGGTGGATTAGTAATTGCAGGTACCAGAAATCTCGCATCTTAGACGCGACCTTACATACTTCTAGGTCTAGATTAGATAAATAACGATATCTGATAGATAAACATAGCATATTTGTAATAAATAGTCAACAATATCATTTGGGTATTAATGTTGGTGTCAATGGCTAGTCTAGAAGAAAGTTATTATATAAATGTCTGACAAGCCAAGCGAGGAGAAGCTTTAGGTTACTGGTGCGAGTGAGCGAAGGGAGAGTGTGGAGGCAGCGGCCAGCGAGGCGAAGCTTGATATAACTTTGCCCTAGGCTAATTAAAAAGTTAATCGTTAGCTACGCATGGCGGGCGGGCTGGTAACCACACTTTTTATTACTTTGAGCTCTTATCAGGATGAAGCTATTGTACACACATAATACTATAATACACAATAGAATGGCTGTCAACCTTATTTTGTACGAGGAGTGGCGTCGCCGGGCGCACACATTCAAGCAGTTACGTCGTATTATCACTACTACAAACCTGATTCGCTGTGTTGACAGACAGATTTTAATACATATTTATTTGTAAATAGCGTGCAATTTGGCATTTTCTAAATAGTTTGCATGCAAAATATGAAAACGATTGTAACGTCAAAACACATCACGTGTTGACGTTTATACGTGTGAATAGACGTATTAGTGACATTTTAGTGGCTACACGGGCTCCGCTCACTCCCCCATTCTATTATGTATGCAATTATAGTAATATATGATTGTGCGGGACATGCCTGTTTCATTTGCCTTTGTCGCCTAATATAACATACGGATTAATCTTCTCTTCTTCTCTTACATATAAAAATTAATTGCTGTCCGTTGTTTGTGTGTGCCAGCCAAAATCTCACTAAAACGCAAAAACGGCTCGATGGATTTCGATGAAATTTTTTGTGTGTGTTTAAGTGGGTCCCTGAATGATCGAAACGATTCACAATTGGACCCAGTAGCTGGTGTTGTCGTCGAGATCCAGAAATCATCCGTGCGAAGCCGGGGCGGATCGCCAGTGTTCTGGCTAACTATCGATAATGTTCGAAATAAAATTTATTCAACAATATCTTAGTTCTTAGTATTGTGTCCATTTAAGTACTTAGAGCAGAGGTAGCTCAGGCGCTAAACGCTCCCTGTGAATTTCAGAGTACGCTAGCAACTCGGTTACGGTCAACAATGAGATTGTTAATTGCAATTTTTTTATAGGATAGGGTGACAAACGAGCACACAGTCCACCTGATGGTAAGTGGTTGCTGCGGCCCATAGACATCTACATCTATCCTCGACTACAAATCAAAATGCAGATACATTGTCACCCGTAAGGACTAAGATGGGATGTTTCGTTTCCAGTAAAAAGGGTATCCGGTCCTCTACACTCACCATACAAAACACAGCAGCATTAAGCTACTATTTGACGCTGGTATTCTGTGAGAGCGTGGTCCTTCCCCGGTCGAGCCGACCCATTCGTCCTACAACTATACTACTAATATAACTGCAGCATAGCTCTACCACGTTTAAAAGTTTTAATTGTTGATTTACCACGTGCTCGGCTGTGAAGTAAGATATCATGAGGAAACCTACAAGTTTAAAAAACAAGAAAAATCTTTTCTTGTTAGTTAAGTCTTTTAAATTTTTATTAGAAGAAGTTTAAAATTCGCCAACACGCATTAGGACTGCGCGACGGACATTTCCGTACCCTAAAACCCTCTCAGAAATTAGAGACTCAAAAACGCCTTAACAAACACGGCCGCGGAATCGAAATAACCTTCATGAAAGTTAATTAAACAATAAGTACATATCGCTCGTGTAAACCACAATTTAAAACAAATATTTTTGTTCTCAGGCACTATTGAAAATTTCTTCAGCCTATCTGAACAAGAAGATACCGAATATTCCAGACATAAAAGTCGATGGAGCCGAGGAGAAATGGTTTGTATTTGCTTAATTCTAATATTTGTAGTACTCAATAGTCGATACAAAATATTTTTCTTTCTTTATATGAAGCAAAATTTACTTTTCTTTTCAATTAATTAGGTAATTAATATATTTTTTTCTTATTAAGGAATATCTTATTTGTATTATAAATTACAACAATTATTTACTAATTATCTTTACATGTATTATTTTTATTGTATTCTATTTAATTTGCTGCTTACAATAATTTTATCCTATTTTCTAATGATCAATAATTTAACTGTATTGAATTTAAGGGTTTGCCGCTAATGTTAACATATGTCTTACTGTGTTCGAGCTGAGTACGCGAAATTTTAAAACATTTGGTTGATCTCATTGGAATACTGAAATTTAGTTGCAATTATACTAATAATTTAGACTACACCGTGTCAAAAATATATTTGGAATCAATTTACAATAATATATTCATATTAGTCCTGGGTATATGCCGTGTAGTGGCGCCATAAGAATACCCCATATAAGCCCGTCGGTGTCTTAAGCGGCAGTAGGGAGAAATAAAATAGGAGATGGGTAACAGCACTTTTCTGACAATAACTCTAAATAATTAAAAAAAATAGGATTACCATACCCAGCATAAATAAAGCATACACGAAACAATATTATTTTTGCCATCTACACTATTTAGCAAACGAATAGTATCTAATTAGCGAAAATAGTTCAATAATTATTAACACTATCTCAGGTCAGATATTATTAAATAACACTTAACATACTTATAAGTTTTTGTTTCTTTAAATTTTAGTATTTTCTTATTGCCATAACTAAGCATTATCAATTAATAATATCACCTATTTAAATGAAAAATTATGACACGCTCGTAAAAAATAATAATCGAAAGTCTATAAAATTATTTCTGTGAAATAATTTAAGTCATTCAAAATAATTATATGTACAAAAACAAAATTGATTGTATATAAATTTACAAAAAAATCAGGCGTTCAATAAGAAAATATGCATCGAATAAAATTGGTTTGGAGTCGTTATCATCATTTGATCCTGATGTATGCAAAAAATATGTTCACTGTCTTAGATATGTCACATGCACGAGGACTTCCTTTTAAAACAGTAGAACTGAAGTCCAACCATAAAACGCGAAGACTTGACATATATTATTAGGATTTGGACTTGCGTAAATATTTTGAATATGAAAGGAAGTTAAAAAAGATATGACAAGTTCATATCGATTATGTGTGTGTTTACTAAGCGGTGATTACAAAAAGTAGACAATATTAAGTTGAGATGTTTATTTTAATCACTAAAACTTCCTCGTGATTTTCGTGGTATAATTATATGAATATTAATGCCTATATAGTACGAGTGCCTAAAAGTGTAGGCCAATATTAGTTTCGAGAATAAGTTACTGTTTAATGGGCCTTCTTAATTAATAATGAAAGGAACGGTAGAATTTACTATTAATATAGTATACTATGCCAGCATATATGTTTTATTCATAACTAGGCACAAATGAATCTTGATAGCAAACTCACTATCAATTATCAATTAATTTCGTAGCAATGCCCTAGCGAAATTTTCATTAATTTAACTTGTATGCAAAATACATATCTTAAATACGTGTCTATGTTATCTAAGATACGTGTCTTAATTTACTTATAAACGTTGATAAGTATTTAAGTTACTTAATAAGTTTTATACCATGCAGGTAATAAAAAAATTATTTAGAAAATATTTATGATATCGACGTTTCTAGAATTTACTCTATACCAAAGATATAAATAGATACCTAATTCCATTATGTAGGTTACTGATAGTTCGGGTTTAAATTATGGTTTAAGAACAGTCCTTCTAGGCTTCTAGAAAATGATTTTTACTTCTTTATATTTTAATTTGCACAATATTTTCCGCGGGATTCCTTTCGTGAAACAGATTCTAGTATAAACCTGAGACTAATTTCAAACAACTTTTTGTAATTAGTACCGTCTTTTAGTAATTTTTGCACAAACCACTACTTTGACTGCGCTAATATTTATAAGCAATGCGATCTCCTTTTGAATTTAAAAAATTGATTTTGTGTTGCTGTATAAGCAAAGCGAATTTTGTATTTTATAACTGAGGTTTGTATCAGCCACCGTTGCCATATTAATAAGACCACGCTCTTAAACCAGCCTAATTTTTATGTCTTTTACGTCCACATTTGCTACATATACTTACTTGTAGCTAAATAATTTACGTATTTTTATTTGTTATATAACTTGTCATATATCTGAATTTTATGTAATATTGGGAAACTTAGGCAGGTTTCAAATTTTATCTTTTGTGTAAATATTATGGCCTTGACTATAAATTTGTCACTATGAAATTCGAGTTTAAACTCTGTATTGTATCAAATGAATAAAGCTGGTATTGAGAGACAAAATTGATTTACCGGTATTTCTTTTAAATAAATTTCGTGATACGGAATGTGCCACTCACGCTCCCTTCGCGGTTGAGTTCTGCACACTTCCAGCGTATTTGGCATTACGGGTCGGCGGATTGGGACGGAATGAGGTCTTTCTTTGCATCCCGCCCTTGGGTTTCCTTCTCGCCGGATGATCCCAACGCTGTTGCCGATTCTGTCTCTGACGTGGTGCTGCAGTGAATGGAACTATTAATTCCATCATCTGTGATACCCATTGGAAGCATATCTCGGCCTTGGTTTGATCACTCTTGTAAGACTGCATTAAGCAGGAGTGCTATCAGGTCTGGGCTGCCGCGTCTGCGGCTCGGGATGAAAGCACCAGCATCCTTAAAAATAAGTATAACTTCGCATCCAGGTCTTTCAAAGGAGTTATTGCCAAGGCAAAAAAAAAAAAAGGAAGAAGTTCCCGTTCCTTCGCAAGCGGTCTCTATGTTAAATAAGCATATCCACGCACAGGAAAAAAAAGCCAACCTTAGCTCGTTTGCAATTTTTTCGACGGGGAAACCCCGACAATTCCGCGCCCGGTATACACAACCAAAGCACTTCCCTACCTGGATCCATCCACAAGTCGAAAGGACCTGACGGAATCTCATCCAATTGTACTGAGAACGTGTGCTCCAGATTTGGCACTGGTGCTAACGCGTCTTTTTCGGTTTGATTGGTTTCCCTAGGCGTCGTCACAAATTCATGGATGACAGTTTTCGTGCACCCGATCCCTAAAAAAGGTAACCGCTCTGATCCGTCCAACTACAGGCGTACCGCCAACACCTATTTGTTCTCGAAAATAATCGAGTTCATTGCTAACTACCGGCTCATGCAGCACCTTGACGAGCACCAGCTGATTAGTGACCACCGGTATGGTTTCCGTCAGGGTTGCTTAGCTGGTGATCTTCTTGTTTACCTAACACGCTAATGACACAGAATAAATAATAATATTACGTACAGAAGTTGAACTCATTTGATGTTGACTGCTTGCCGACGCTTAATTGCCTACATAATTATTATTAATTGGATAAATCGCGTAAACAAGCTTAATCGCTGTTCTCGAGTGTCCATATTACTTTGCATCTTTTCCTCTTCCTAAGTCACTGCGGACTTTCCGTGGTTACTAAAAGATGACAATAAAAAGTAATAAAATATATTTCGAAATGGTAAGTAAGTTACTTAGTTGACCGACCATATTTTCGCATCTATGTGAGTTCTGTGATGTCCAACGCATGCAACTTGCAAGGTCTGTCGTCGGGAATCGCGATGCTTGGCTCGGAAGAAACAGGTAGATAGTGTAAACAACAAATAAATTTGAAATACAATACCTAACAGAAACGTGATTCTATCCTACTTATTTAAAAATCGTGTTAGTCAACAAAGTTTTAATTTCAGTATTTTGTGTTATTATAACTTAAATTATTTTAATTACAAAAAACAAGTACAGGTATTTAAGTAGATACTTGGATAGTGAAGTAAATTTCAACTAAGTTTTGTAATAAAGTACCTAGGCATTACTTCTGTAGTGAAATTATTAATTATTTTTTCTACTATAAGTACCTATCTAACAAAAAAAATTAAATTAATTTACCTTTCATAACTTCCTACTAAAATCTTTTGGTAACTTAAAAAATGATATCTGTAACCATTTTTGGTCATTTAGCATCCATCCATGGAACAACTATAATAAGAATTACGTCTTGCTTTGCAACTGTTGTATACCATTCAGAGTTGACTGACCCACAATTTTCCAGCATTGACGACGACAAGTGTCCGCTCCGCGAAAAAAAAATAGCCACCTTTTCTTTGCCGACGTTGTGAGGTCCTTCCAGTTTTGTCGGTATCTGTCCTTCTGAGTAGACCCATACCGATGATTGCCTTTTATTTTCCGGATCGTATTGACAGATCCATGTCTCGTCACCAGTAACGATTTCCGAAACACGCCTAAATGCCACACGAGTCTGTTTTTCGCTTTGGGAGAGCAAACGAGGGATCCATCGACAACAAAGCTTCCTCAGATGTTGATGTAGGATGGTATGAATGCTCCCCGAACTAATACCTACAATCTTTCGATGTCCGTATATGTGGTTCGTAGGTCTTCTCGCACCAACATTTCAGTAGTCCATACATTTTCTGCCTTTACTGCTGTTTGCGGGGCCCCGGTTCTTTGGTCATCTTTAAGGTTAATATTACCCTTTTTGAATTCAGTAAACCACCAAAAATTGTTGCGCGTGATGGAGCTGAGTCTCCTAAGGCTGATTGGAACCGTTGTAAACTTAATTGTTCGGTTAAACCAAATTTAAAATCCATCATCCGTCATCGTTTTAAATGAAAAGCGCGGGAAGCGTTGCAGGAAAATTAATAGAACTTTGTTTTTTTTTTAATATTGAGGAATTGACTTATGGAGTTCTATTTTTAAATAAATTTGTTTTTTAGAAACATATAACACAAGTGCATTCCATTTTTAAATTTCGAGCATCTCAAAACTTATTGAGTGGCCTACGTAGAGAACCGGAAACCTTTTTACTCAAAACGAGGCATTCCATCCATAAATACTAACTTTAGGGATAACAACGTGTCTGCATTTTGATTTTTAATCGAGGATAAATTTGGATATCTGTGTCACAGTATCTACATACCATTAGGACTGTGTGCTCGTTTGTCATAAAATATCTGGTAAAAAATCTGCTGATGATGATGATGAAATTTAATAAATTAAGTTATGAAGGTTTTGCAATTCCGTCTTGCGCGAATTTTTATTCACAAAATCGTCAATAATATCGTCGTATGAAATATTGTTCATTAGCTGACACTATGCACAGAAGCCCTAAGGCGTTTGTTTAGCTTTTTTTGGCTCATGGTGGATCTTAGAAAGTTTTTCACCCGTTTAAGCCAGAAAGGTCTCTCTTATTCGAACCAATTTGACGTTGGTGTACATAAAGCCATACTAACTGCTGCATTAAAGTTTGGATAAACGTTTTGCAAACTCTTTTTTCGCAAAAACGAAGATTTTTGCGAGAAAAGAGTTTTCAATAATTCAGAATCAGGTTTAACTAAAATTGTTTCAGAAGAAAGATGATATTGAAAGTGAATTTTTGAACTAAATCAGTCTTTAAAGTCTAACATTTCTTCCAATAAAAGGGTTTTTTTCCGTACTAATTAATAATAAAAAATCACTCATTTTCATCTAAAATGAAAAATTCATTTAATCCGTTGTAGGCGTCCTGCCGTTTTTTTAATTCGGATACGAGTGTATCAATGAGGAAATAAATATATTAATCCTGAAAATATCACTCGAAGTTATTCTCATTTCTTCTGATTTCATTGAGTGTTTGATTTCTTTTTTCCTTATTAGTTGTCTTTTTTGTATACTGCTTCGACACCCTTAATACCATCGCATTTTCTTCGAAATACTTAGAAATTTCTTGTTCAGCTACAAAAAACGCAAAAAATTTCCTAAAAATTGACATTTTTGATCAAATTTACAGTAGAAACCTGAATTTAAACATTTACTTTGTATATACTTTACAAAAGAATATTCTACACAACAACCATTACCGCCATTTTCAGTTTCTATAAATTTAAAAGTATTCCCGTTACGCTAGTAATTAATATATAAGTCAATGATTTCCGTCGCTTTGTTTTTCAGGCTTTTCGGTACCAATATATAATCGGTATAATCATCCTTGATTAATTTCAAAGTGTTAAGGACATCGTTCCAAGAATTTCTAAACTTACAATGCGTCCTCTTTAGCTGACCAAGGTGTCAGATTTACTCTCTTTAGCGTTTTCCCTTTCTCAATGGTGTCAAACCTATATAAAAGTTTCATAAAGCAACATGAAGAAACGACAAGCTTTTGTGCAACACTCAGCAGCCACAGTTGCCACTGAATTTAAAGAGTGGACAGAGCGAGGAACGAAAAAATGTTTTCACTTCCGAGATAATGTCAGAAAATATTTCTTGATCCATCGCTTAAAAATTTAATTCTCCTTAATTTCTGTGAGACAAAAAAAATTTTGGCCTCAAATTTGCCGCCCCAAAAGTCTGCCACCCTAGGCTCCAGCCTACTCAGCCCACTGGTAAATCCGCCACTGCCCTTTTGGCGGTTAGTTAGGACAGAGCGCAGGCCCTTCAATCGGGTTTGGCACAAAGCGCTTCTTTCGAAGCTTCCTTCCTATGGGTTTCCTGACAAATTATGCAATTATATCACCACTTTTCTGGGTGATAGTGTTGTACGTGGTAAAGCTACGCTCCAGTTATATTTTTTGTACAGTTGTAGCATGAATGGGTCGGTTTGACAAGGGAAGGACCACGCTCTTACAGAATACCAGCGTAAAATAGTAGCTTAATGCTGCTGTGTTTCGTATGGTGAGTGTAGAGAATCGAACACCCTTTTTACTGGAAACGAAGCATCCCATCTCATCTTAGTCCTCACTGGTGACAACGCATCTGTATTTTGATTCGTAGTCGAGGATAACTATAGATGTCTATGGGCTGCAGCAATCACTTACCATCATGTGGATTGTGTGCTCGTTTGTCACCCTATTCTATAAAAAATAGATTGTGAAACACCAGGGTTAACAGGCTTGCTTTAGTAGCCTGTTAACCCTGGGCTTTGCAAGGCTGAGTGCTTTCACTAATACTGTTCCTCGTACATAACAATGATATGTTGCAAACCGATTACATTCACTGCTATGCAGACTATGCTATGTACTGGTGATGCTTTATACACGGAAAACGTCGCCGAGTACCGGAATAAACTTGTGTCTGAAGTCGTGACTTTGTTGAACGTAGTTTTGGATTGGAGACGACTAAATCTGGTCCAGTTCAATCCCCAGAAGACACAAGTTTGTGCGTTTACCGCTAAATAGAACCCCTTTGTCATATCGCCTTAGTTCCTGGGCACTCCCCTTGTTTCCTCGGCCAGTATTGAAATCCTCGGCCTCGTCGTAGCGAATTACGTGCAGTTTCGTGGTCACTTGGAAGAAAAGACCAAATTGGTCTTTAAAAAGGTTGGCGTGCTCAGTAGAGCTGGACAGTATTTCATACCGCCGCCTACAACTTTACAAGGCGCAGGTTCGGCCTCAGACGGGATACTGTTCCCATCTCTGGGCCGAGGCTCTCCAGGGCCTGCTCCTCTATTTGATCGCATCCGGCGTTCGTAATGTCGGCGACCGAGCTCTCTCTGATGCTGAGAAGATATGTTACATCTCTTTGCGTATTCTATCGTATTTACCACGAGGAGTGTTGAGAGAAATTACAGCCGCTCGATTAAACTGGAGACCATCCATACTATCTGGATGTTTGGCGGAACCCCACTACTACGATTTGCAAGAAGTTTTCTTCCTCGCACAACTTCCTTGTGGAATCGACTACCACCAGCGATATTTCTCTTACCCATACGATTTAAGGACCTTCAATAAAAGGGGGTGGCTCTTTTTTAAAAGGCTGGTAACGCATCTGCAATTCCCCTGGCGTTGCAGTTGTTCATTGGCGGTGATAGTTACTTTCCAACATATGAGCCGTGTAGCAGTACACTGTTGTGTGCGAGATTGTAAAAAACTCAGCACAATTATATATAAGCTTTGAGGCATTTTCTCTTAGTTATTGCAGTCCTTAGGTTTGATAACGTCAAACCTCTTTTTTATTCAAAATAGAAAGGTTGACCTCAAGATTTACTTCTGTGAGATAAGAGTGTTTCTCATGCATCAATTTCAAATGGACAAACATCCAGAAGGAACAATTTTTATTATAGACCATGCAAGCATTTGTTTCGTGTGGAACTGAAACCCTCGACCTAGGAGTACCACAACCAAATGATTACGTTACGCAACTATAAAATTTATTTGCATGATGTTGGTTGCAGCTGTCAGTAGAGTAGAGTTGGGGGTTCTGCATCACTTCATCGCTCAGTAGGCAATTTTATAGGTTTCTGTAGTTGAAGTCGTCATATCGTGTAGAATGGGGGGCTTCTGCAACTGGAACTGAGTGCAGCGAGGTAAAGTGATGCAGAACCTCTTTTTTTTTTTGTTAAATTTGTTTTATATTCTTACAATATATCTATGGTACCTTACGATATCTTCTAAAATGTTGGTTCTATATTGCATCATTTTTGTCGTCTTGCTAAATAATTTTGACGAAGAGAAATTAAAACAGGTCATCTTGATAAATAACATGTACGTTTAACAGAATTATAAAGAAATTTGTGGTTGCGGCTTCAAAGACACAAGTATCCATTTTATCGTATGGATATGTTAAGCAACTTAGGGAATTGCCCGAAAGATAAATCTTTTAAAATTTAGAACGTGACTTACAGTAAATTTCCATGCCATAGGTCATATACGAAGGCCTAATTTCACGAGATAATGAAAATGAGAAAGAAGATACACAATTTTGAACCAATTAATTATGTAACCTTATAAATATATTTCACCAGCATATTATTTTTATATATATTTATTGTGACGAAACTCCATCCCATTATTGTATAAATTATATTGGTATAAAAAGGTGGAAAAGGACAATTTTTATACAGCATCGGAATCTCTAACAACCAGTCCGGTCGCGTACATCATCATCAATTATTTTTAAATTGCATGCTACCATTCTGCTCTTATCTAGAACATCTTAGCAAATTTTAATTAATGATTCACATTCTGCTGAGCAGAAACACTTTACTTAGGAGTTTTCAATTTAAGATTAAATTCAGATCGCAAATACGCGATGCAGCGCTTGAGATCCGTTCAGCACGTTGATCAACCTGTCCAGTATTGCATTTAGGTGGTATTTTATTCTATAAAGAGGTTTCATTAGCTTCATAAGTAGAGGTCTTTAAGAACAGAATAATTGGATATTAATCAGTCTTTATTCATAGACGTTTACTTTCATACTTTGTTAATTATGTTGCCTTGTGTGCAGATATGAGAACACTACAGTTGTAGTTGCAGATTTAAAAAAATAACTTAATGTTCATAACACATTATGAAATAATTTGAAAAATGTATTAATTTTATCAAAGGTTACTTACTCTCAATTAAATGAGGTGTGGTTTTAACAATCTACCTTAACAGGAATATGTGGAACGTGTGGCGCACCGTGTTAGAAGAAAACGAGAAGTTAGCCCGCGCACGCCTGGCAGCCGTCGAAGTTTTCCAGCAACAGATTGCTGATGAAGCGAAATTCCTGCGGCAGCATAAATTAAATGTGGCTAAAAAGGTATTGCGTTAATATTTTATATTCTTTATTTTTATTTATCTGTCTCAGCCTAACAAATAAAGACGGAGCGCTACCAATAGTTAAAGTGACGACGAAATCAAGCTCTTCTTGTCGCTCTCGCACACATCTTAGTTCTTTTTTTCTTTAACAGTATGTAAAATAGTCGTGTAGTGGCGGTTGAGAATATCCACTACCCCATATCTTCCCGTGGGTGTCGTAAGAGGCGACAGAGGGACACAGAAAGGAGATGGGCAGCAGCATCTTCCTAATAACAACAATAACATAATAAAAAACTGCGGATGCCAACCCGCTCGCCAAGCGTGGCAACTATGGCAAATATCACCCCATGAGCAACGACGCAAATAAACGGCCCCCAGTCCCCGGCGGCCCCGCTATTCCTGGCTACGGTGGCGACCATGGTAACGGCGGGACAGGGGGTGCTAAGAATCTCCGGTGGAGGTTCGGTTGCCACCTACGACGACTCGACCTGGCAACGTATAACGCACGCACCCTGAGGACTGACGAGAAGATACTGGAGCTGGAAGAAGAGGTAGACAAGTTGCGCTGGCATATTATTGGATTATCTGAGGTCCGAAGAGAGGTGGAGGACACGGTAATCCTCGAGTCCGGCAACTTGTTCTATCACCGGGAGGGCGACCATCTGTCCCAAGGAGGTGTCGGATTTATCGTCCACAAGTCTCTCGTTAACAACGTTGTAAAGATTGGGAGTGTGTCGACGAGGGTCGCGTACCTGATACTCAGAATCACCAAACGGTATTCGCTGAAGGTCTTACAGGTCTACGCACCAACCTCGGCACATCCCGATGAGGAGGTGGAGGAAATGTATGAGGATATTTCTAGAGCCATGCATTCCTCCAAAACCCACTACACGGTGTTGATGGGAGACTTCAACGCAAAACTAGGCACAAGAGAAGGCGGTGAGCTGAAGTTAGGGAAATTTGGAGTAGGGCAACGGAACCGTAGGGGCCAGCAGCAGGCTGACTTTATGGAGGAAGAGGTACTCTTTATGATGAACTCTTTCTTCCAGAAGCGGCCCCACAGGAAGTGGACCTGGTCGAGCCCCGACGGTTCGACCAAAAATGAGATTGACTTCATTATGACGACGAGACGCCAACTGTTCAGTGATGTCTCAGTGATCGCAAGGGTAAAAACCGGCAGCGATCACCGAATGGTTAGAGGCACACTAAACCTAAACGTTAAGTTGGAGAGGTCTCGTCTAATGAAGTAAACGCTCCGTCCCCCTCGTGCTCTAATCCAGAATCCCGAGACTTTTCAGCTCGAGTTACGTAACCGCTTTCAGTGCCTAGAAGATTGCAATGCAGTGGACGATATGAATGACAAGCTCGTGGAAACTGTCCATGCGGTCGGAGCTAAGTTCTGCAAGACCCGCCGCAGAAGAACACAAAAACTCTCCGATCACACTCTTAATCTCATGGCTGTTAGACGGGAGATGAGGCTGCAATCGTCAACAGATTTGACAACATACAGGCAACTGAACAGACAGAACTCCAAATGCATGCGGCGAGACTTACGCAACTTTAATACTGCTCGTATTAAAGAAGCGATCGAGCGGAACCAGGGCTCCAAAGTCTTTGCCAGAGATCTGTCTGCCAGAAAGAGCCAACTGTCAAAGCTGAAGACTGAGTGTGGCAGCATCGTTTCCGAGACACCTAAGATTTTGAGTGAGATTGAGAGGTTCATTGGGCAGCTGTACACATCATCGTTGGAGCCACACGCAAGTGTGAGTAACGATCCAAGAGCAAGTCTTACCCGACACTATTCCGATGATATCCTGGACATCAGTCTGAGCGAAATTAGAATAGCTTTCCAGCACCTTAAAAACGTTAGGGCCCCAGGCGAGGACGGAATTACAGCGGAGCTTCTGAAAGTGGGTGGAACACCGGTACTTGAAGTCCTTCAGAAGCTCTTCAATTCCGTCCTTTATGGTGGCACTACTCCGGAGGCGTGGAGCAGAATTGCGGTGGTCTTGTTCTTTAAGAAAGGCGACAACGCTCTCTTGAAGAACTACAGACCGATTTCCCTTCTGAGCCGCGTCTACGTGCTGTTTTCGAGAGTCATTACGAATCGTCTCGCACGCAGACTCCACGACTTCCAGCCTACCGAACAAGCCGGTTTCCGAAAAGGCTTCAGTACCATAGACCACATACATACCCTGCGGCAGATTGTACAGAAGACCGAAGAGTACAATCTGCCACTTTGCCTGGCGTATGTGGACTATGAGAAAGTCTTTCATTCCGTCGAAATTTGGGCGGTGCTACAGTCCCTTCAGCGGTGCCAAGTTGACTGTCGGTATATCGAAGTGCTGAAGTGTTTGTACAGTAGGGCTACAATGCCTATCCAAGTACAGAATCAGAGCTCGAAACCTATCCAACTGCAGAGAGGTGTAAGACAGGGTGAAATTATATCCCCGAAACTCTTCACCGCTGCATTGGAAGACGTTTTCAAGCTACTAGATTGGAAAGGATACGGTATTAACATCAATGGCGAGTACATCACTCACCTTCGATTTGCCGACGATATAGTCCTTATGGCAGAATCGTTGGAGGACCTTAGCACTATGCTCAATGACCTCAATGGTGTCTCCCAACGGATGGGTTTTAAGATGAACATGGACAAAACAAAGATTATGTTTAATATCCATGTCTCACCTATGCCGGTAGTTGTTGGGAGCACTATGCTCGAAGTTGTTGACGAGTACGTTTACCTGGGACAAATAGTCCGACTAGGTAAGTCCAACTTCGACCGAGAGTTCAATCGACGGATTCAACTCGGCTGGGCAGCGTTCGGGAAATTACGACACATCTTCTCGTCAGGTATACCTCAATCTCTGAAAACTAAAGTGTATAACCAGTGCGTGTTGCCAGTGATGACTTACGGATCTGAGACGTGGTCCTTCACTGCTGGCCGTATGAGGACGCTCAAAGTCGCTCAGCGAGCTATGGAGAGGGCTATGCTCGGAGTTTCTCTGCGTCATAGATTCAGAAATGAGGATATCCGCAGTAAAACCAGAGTGACCGACATAGCACAACGGATTAGTAAGCTGAAGTGGCAATGGGCCGGCCATATAGCTCGAAGAACCGATAACCGATGGGGAGGAAAAGTTCTCGAGTGGCAGCCTCGTACCGATAGGCGTAGTGTTGGGCGACCCCCACTAGATGGAGTGACGACCTGGTAAGAGATGCAGGAAGTCGATGGATGCAGGTGGCTCAGGACCGTGCTTTGTGGCGTTACTTGGGGGAGGCCTATGTTCAGCAGTGGACTTGTGAAGGGCTGTAATGATGATGTAAAATTCCACTGCTGTCCAATGTTAAAAGATGTCGTTGGTTACGTATGATTTTAATGTACGCGTGAGTGCGCGTACGTACAATACGTTGAACATTGTTTTTAGCTTGGTTTCGGCATAACTTGAAATGTATTTGTCATTTTCTTTATTTGTTGGTTTGAGAAAGCTGTACGACCACCCCACTCCCATATGAAGCAATCTACTGGAGAGGCTCATGTTAAGCAGTGAATTTTATAGGCTATAATGCTAAAAATGTTTATATGTCTTATTTACGATATCCTGTTATATAATTGAAGTTCCTATATAATTGAACAGCCAACTTGCCCGAGCTTGGCAGTTCAAGTATTTGAGTGAGGCTTATACTTCACAGATAGCCACTGTCACTAATGTGAGGAAAAATACGCCTTGGAGTCACGGAGCAGTTGTTAACTTAATTTTTAGCTAATAACTGTACTATTGAGAATCTTTAATCCAAAAGACTTCCTTTTTTTAAGTTGAGGACTTTACTTTTTGTGATCACACAAAGGGAAACAGTGCCGTTTGATGTCGGCGCGATTTTCTGCACACTTTGGTGGTGTTTTTAATTACTTACTTGACACTATCTCCATATCTAGTATGCAATGAAATCACCTACAAATCAAAGAAGCCATCAATAGCAATTATAAGTATATTGAGATAAAATATAAAAAATACACCGACTTTCCATTTACTTAATACACATATATCAAACATTTTTTTCAAATTGAAATTGTAAGGTAGGTATTTGATATTTATTTATTTGTCGGTGTTTAAAAAACGTTTAACCCTCTTAAGTTTCTTTAAAGATCTTTTTAAAAATCAGTAACGATTTTTTTTACAATAATAAATTCTCAAATACTAGGAAAAAAAGAAGAGGTCTACTAAGGTCGCTCAGCGAGCTATGGAGAGGGCTATGCTCGGAGTTTCTCTGCGTGATAGACTCAGAAATGAGGATATCCGCAGTAAAACCAGAGTGACCGACATAGCCCAACGGATTAGTAAGCTGAAGTGGCAATGGGCCGGCCATATAGCTCGAAGAACCGATAACCGATGGGGAAGAAAGGTTCTCGAGTGGCAGCCTCGTACCGGTAGGCGTACTGTAGGGCGACCCCCCACTAGATGGAGTGACGACCTGGTAGGACATGCAGGAAGTCGATGGATGCAGGTGGCTCAGGACCGTGCTTTGTGGCATTACTTGGGGGAGGCCTATGTTCAGCAGTGGACTTGTGAAGGGCTGTAATGATGATGATGATGATGATGAAGAAAAAAAGTTACCGATTTTTTTTCTTTTTGAGATATGCTCATGTAATACTTCAAATAATCCGGAATTAATTTAGATCACAAACTACGCAGACAAATAAATCTCTAAGTAGTTAATAAAATATTTTTTTAAATTTGACGATAGAATGTATTGCCGTAAAATGTAAGAAACTCTTTTTAAAATCTTTAATTACTCTCCTATTTTGCTTGTAGTATTGCATTGGTTCATATCTTATTAAGTATTTTACGTCGCTACTTATTGCTCTATAATTGTTGGATATGTACGAGTACGAGTGAGGCACATTAATTGCTAGTATTAGATAAGTGTCACATGTTGTTATGGACTCAGCATAAGCATATACACATAACAATACCTAGTAAGGACAAGAGTGAATGCTATATTAGCAGACCTTTTAGAGTTATTTCATTAAAAATGCATCGCAATACAATCTTAACTGGAGCTCATTTATCATATCCTTTAGAATACGTGGCATTGTCGGATCCGTGACAAAGAACTAGAAGACTGAATCGTTGACAAGGGTTACGGCACGAAAGAGAAATTAAGAAAATTGCTTGTACTTTGTTATTCACGTCATTAGTTAGAGTATTACATTGTATTTAAGTAAAGCGTATTAAATATTTAATACTTAAAAGCACCTATTAGAAATGTATTAAAATTAGTCATTATATCTAATACATACCAGCATAACATGTGTGGTGTTTTTTCACCGATAAATACTTATTTTGTAATTCAGTCATTTTTACACACATTGTTGAAATAACTAATTTAGTAGGACCGGCACCGTGATTATCTCAAAAGTAACAGGTTGTATAATGTAGATTGGTTATCGTAAAATATACATACATAACCTGCCTGTAGAAGAGCCAATTGTCCATCGAGAGTTCGAGATTGTCATTATATTGGTCTTCGCTACATTTATTCTAGAAATATTAGAAAGCATAAATTCTCCATTTTTAATCATATAATAATAAAATTAAATAATTTTCTAATAATAATAGTCGACAAAAACTTAAACGTAATTTTCTAATAAGGATCGTATTATATTTTTTTTTCAAGATGGTAATATTAAAAATGCTATCTTTACTGAGATATATAAAACACAGTGTGCAGTTCTCACGCGATAGAACTGAAACCTTCAGAAAATTGACTAAAATTACTTTGTAATAGCGCCTACTTATACTACTTCATTCTATGGATAAAGTAATTTTATTGAAAAAACTTGATTGACTCTCTTGATGACTTGATGATACGAAAAATAGACGCTAGATGGCATAAAAGCAACTAATTTAATTTAAATCGGTAAGTTATGAATATATTGGATAGGATTATTTTTATTCGATATGGTTAATTTTATTCTCTTAATCTCTATCTTAATTAATTTGTTAGTTTTTTTTTAAATGTTTAATTTAACAGTTGTAAGTTACATTCACCATCTTTAAAGCACCGCACAGGAGTCTGAGATAATAGGTGTTTTCTATTATGCATACTGTATTCTATCTCATTCTCTGGCAGGCTTAATCTTATAGATGTAAAGGTTTGTCTTTTTTTATTAATGCTATTTGGTTTTGTAAGGTTTCAAGAAATAACGATTCCAAAGCAATATTCACTTCAAAAACTCTGAAGAATATTTTCAAATCAAAGAACTGTATAATGTTTCTTCGTATATATTCTCTTAACAATGCTTCACGGAAAATTACAAATCTACATTGCGGTAGCGACTTAAAAACTCCTTCAACTATTTTTCATGACAGCGAAGGTAATATCAGATCCTTGAGCACAAGTCCACCCAATGACGTACCCACAATACTAGGGTAGTACAGGTTGGGCACGTGGCCTAAGCACTATTCATGGGAGTGGATTTATTATACATAAAATATTATATTCATAGAAATCTCATGTGTGAAAAAGTCCTATTATGGAAAACATAATTTATTTGATGATTAGATGATTTAATTTATTGGATCATTATTTGGTTTTATGCCGAATTAATGGTCTATTCAGGCGTTGGCGCCATCGGTCATCTGTGTCTACCACTGCGTTACAGCGTATAAGAACAGAAAGATTACAAGATGAAGGTGAGAAAAACAAGTTCAAATGTAGACTGAAAGAAAATATAAGTGGTTTGGATGAATTATGTATGAAGGAGTTAGACTTGGAGAATGTATGGTAAAATGTAAAGAAAGGTTTAGTGGATGCAGCTACCGAAGTATGTGGTGTTAGTAAGAGAAAGAATGAAAGGAAAAGTAATACGTTATGGTGGGATGATGAGATACGTATGGAAGTTGAAGCAAAGAAGAGAGCATGGCTAGATTTACTAGCAACAAAGGCTGGTAATTCTAGCGGTACGAATGACGATATTGAAAGAAAAAAGGCAGTCTTTAGACATCTTAATAAGAGAGTAAAAGAAGTAGTTGAAAGAAAAAAGCAAGAAAGAACGGATAAGAATGATAGAAGAATATCGGATAATTTACAGGCAAATATTAAAATGTTCTGGAAACTTGTAAGAACTGCCAGGGGACATTCAAAACAGCCTATGATGAATGCTATAAGAGACGAGAATGGCTATATTCTGAATGATGAAGTTTTGAGTTTAAAGAGATGGAAGGAATATTTTGAAAGCGTGTTTATGAGTGAGGAGACAACGAGTGTACTAAGTGAAGTAGAAACTCCGAAAGAAGAGGAAAGAGGTAGCGAGATAAGTATAGATGAAATAATGAAAGCAATGAAAAGCATGAAAGCAGGTAAGGCTGCCGGATATGATAGAGTTTCACTCGAAATGCTAAGGCCTGGAGAGGAAGTGGTGGCAGGCCTGCTGCACACCTTGTTTAATTTATGCTGGGAACTGAAGCGGGTACCGGTAGACTGGTGCAAAGCCGTGATAGTCCCAGTATATAAAGGAAAAGGGTCGCAGCAGGACTGTAAAAACTACCGTGGCATCAGCCTTCTTAGCATTGTGGGAAAACTGTATGCTAAAGTACTGATTGAAAGGGTCATGAAAGAAACTTATGGAAAAATTTGGGATGTGCAAGCGGGATTTAGAAAGGGAATGGGATGTACAGATCAAGTCTTTTCCATGCGCATGATCGCGGAGAAGTTTTTGGCTAAAAACCAAAAGGTTTTTTGTGCGTTCATTGACTTGGAAAAGGCCTATGACAGAGTTGATAGGGAT
Organism: Parnassius apollo; assembly: GCA_907164705.1. Classification (NCBI taxonomy): domain Eukaryota; kingdom Metazoa; phylum Arthropoda; class Insecta; order Lepidoptera; family Papilionidae; genus Parnassius; species Parnassius apollo. The sequence goes on from CAJQZP010001331.1 coordinate 8,355,926, forward strand.
GTGCTATGGCAAACACTGAAATCATTTGGGTTGAGCGCAGGCTTGATACAGGCATTGGAGTCTCTTTATAGGGACTCTAGTGCTTGTGTTAGGATCAACGGGGTCTACTCGGACTGGTTTGACACATAAGGTCAGACAGCTGTGTGGCTTCCCCGTGGCTGTTCAACCTATTTATGGACAGTTGTTTGCAAAATTTGAAAGTTGAAGAATGCGGATTAAGAATGGGTGAGTTAACCGTCAAATGCCTTTTGTACGCCGATGATCAAGTTATCCTTGCGTCGTCGGCGGCCTAGTTGCAAATGATGGTCACATTAATGAACATATCATTAAAAGAAAGGGGTATGAAAGTGAACGCAAGTAAGACGAAGGTTATGGTTTTTGAAAGAGAAGAAAGTAAAACGATTTGTGAAATAAGAATAGAAGGGGAGTTGATCGAGCAAGTAGACGAGTTTGTATATTTGGGCTGCGTATTTAGCAGGGATGGGAGATATGATAAGGATATAGAACGACGAGTGAATGCGGGAAATAGAGTAAATGGGGCCCTACACTCAAATGTGAAGTCAAAATGTGTCGAAAAAGGCACGCATATTCACAATGCTGTGTTGGTCCCTACTTTAACGTATGGTAGTGAAAGTTGGGTGTGGCAGAAGAAGCACGAGAGTAGAATGAACGCAGTAGAAATGCGATCGTTAAGGAGTATGTTAGGGCTGAATCTGAATGACAGGGTAAGAAATTGTGTAATAAGAGAAGAGTGTGGTTTGCAAGATGATGTTGTGACCAGGATTAAGAAAGGAATGCTTCGGTGGTTTGGTCATGTGGAAAGAATGGATGAGGAAAGACTGACAAAGAAAATTTGTGTTGCAGAAGTGAATGGCAGAGTTGGAAAGGGACGTCCTAGGCGAAAATGTATCGACCAAATTGGCGATTTATTAAAAACGGGCCAAATTAGGAGTACCCTTAACCGACGAGCATGTATGCGTAGGTGTATGGATGTGAAGGAGGCGAGAGAGGTGTGTCAGGATCGTGCCAAATGGAAGTCTGTAGTCTCTGCCTACCCCTCTGGGTGACAGGCGTGAGTGTTTATGTATGTATGTATAATTTATTACTTTTTATTTTTATTTATTATTTATTATTGACAATATAATCCGTCGTCACTTTGTGAAAATCTATTATATCACGTGTCCCAGAAATCAACGTAAAGCCGAAAACGGGCATTAGAGTCAAGTCGTGACAGTTTTAAAAAAATATAGAAAAATCTCTTGGTATGTACGATTCAAATTATAAGGATTCAAAAATAAATCTAAAAAAATTGACAGCCTGTGATCATCTTTTAAATCCTGTGACTATAAATATTAATTTTCTGTTATGAAACCATGTTTAATCGTTCTGTAAATTACAGTCAAAAGTTAAAACATGTCTGCCCCAGTTTTAAATAAAACGTATTTTTTGCCCAACATTGAATTCAAAATAATTACATCATCCAACTTTAAATGTACCACACTATTCAATTCAAAACGGTATGACACTTACTAAAGGTGAATTTTAAATAAAATTCAGTTGTTTGTTTTCTTTAGTTATGATTTGTATTAAATCAGATTTACAAAGTTTTTATCAACAAATTTTCGAACTGTTTGCCTTCAGCTGCAATGCAAGCTCCTACATCTTTTTAAAAATGATCGCGTAATAAGACAGGCGTATATTTTCGAGTTGATGTATTCAGCGATTTTTTTTAGGCTTTGGCGCAGCTCGTCTAAATCTTGAATAGGTTTAGAGTACACTTTATTCTTTATCGTACCCCAGAAAAGAAATCTATGAGGTATAAGTCGGGTGAACGGGCAAGCCACGAAATTGTCGGAAAAATCTACCTATCGGAGTATTCTCGATTGAAAAACTCTCGTACTGTGAGAGCATAATACGCTGTGCAGCCATCTTGTTGATACCACATGCTGCCGTAAATGTTCAGTGGCACTTCTTCCAATAAATCTGGTAATTGGTTCTATAAGAAGTTCAAATAACGCTGGACATTTAAGTTCTCGCACGCTCAATTAGACCAATAATTTTACCATTCGAAATTCCCGCCCACATGTTTACTTTAAACTGGTCACATCGCGACAAAGCTCACGATACTATCTACACCATCTGGATGCATAGCGGTCCACCACTGTACGTTTCACTAGGAATTTTTTTCCTCGTACAACCCCTCTGTGAAATCGTTTACCATCGGCGATTTTTCCGGCCAATACGACTTAGGGACCTTCAAGAAAAGAGCTTACTCCTTTCTAAATGGCCGTCAATGCATCTGCAATTCCCCTGGTGTTGCAGTTGTTCATGGGCGGCGGTAGTCACTTCCCATCAGGGAGCCGCATGCTTGTTTGCCCCCTCTTCTATAGAAGAAATTACTGTTTTTTATTTTAAAAAAAAACAGTAATTTCTGTAAAACCAGTGAATGTCATTCTTAATTTGAAATACATTAACATTATACTGCTGTTTTACATTAAAATTATATTATGTGCCAAGCTCTGGCGACGCATAATAGGCATCCCCATCGTGTTACGAAGAGGTGAACTGGTAAGTGTTCTGATAGGGAGTAAAGAAGCAAACAAGGGTAAAAAACGAGCACACAGTTCTCTGTGTACTAAGTGAATGCTGTGATCCATATACAAATAATCTAATATCGATTAATAATCAGATTATTATTTATATAATAAATATTAACAATAAAAGACTGTCTCGTTGGTCTAGTAGTTGTAGTAGTGCGACTGCTGATCATGAGGCCCCGGGTTTCGAATCCCGAGTTGAGCAAAAAAATCAGTTATTGAGTTTTTCCATTAAGATATTCTCAGTAGTCAGAAAGTCGGCGGTGTCTCACCGCCGTGCCTCGGAAAGCACGTACAGCCTTTGGTCCCGAGCCTGATCTCTTTCCGATTGTGTCGGTTTACCGTGCCATCGCACCATAAGAGTAAAAGAATAAAGAGTGCACCAGTGCTTGCGCATACAGTTTCCACAGTATAATCCTGTCCTGCACCGATGGCTAGTTTCTGTTAAGGCTGGCCGCCGTGACCGATATTCGGTCTGGAGGATAATTTCCTCCAAACCGAATATCGTTTATTATTATTAATAATAATAACAAATAATAATAAAAGTTTATTTATTAAGGTATCAACCCACTTATGTCAAGTACATTTTGCATCAAAGATAATGAATTATCACATACAAAATTACAAATTAAACTCATGAGTTAAAATATAGTACTTAAAATAATTGTTCATCACCTATAGCGTCCGATGCATACCATGCCAGTATTTATAAAATATATTGTCAGGAGACACCTGAGCAACGACCTTAACTAATTCGTTTGTTGAGTTACGTACGGTTTCCCAGAAACTGGCCGTTCTACAACGTAACACGTAAAAGTCTCGGACAGCAGCCTCTGCGAACATTGTGGACGCACTACAGTACCGTGGATGTTTCAAAAAATACGAAAAGCATCATTATACTGTACTCTGAGAATGTTATAGGATTTTTTGCTGTAATTTATCCAAAGTTTTCCAGTGTAAAAGCTAATACAATAGGCTTTAAACAGAAGTAATCTTAACATCCTCAGAACACGAGGAAAAGCAACGCGCCAGCATGTTACAACGTATAGCTCTAGCTATACGTTGTAACATGCTGGCTCTACGTTCGGGCTCAATATCCAAATCGTCACTCAGGTTCTTCGCCAACATATGACCCAAGTACATGAAATTCTTCACAGTCCGAACCTGCACACCATTTATGCTTACTGGCGGTACTCTCCTCGAACCATTTCGATCACGAAAGACTAGCATTTCAGTCTTACACTCATTATATTTTATCATATATATCCATGTTGACGAGCATAATTTTCGCAGATGAATATAAACTTTCTAAGACCGATGATCGATGGGCTAAGGAGCACCATATCGTCTGCGTAGCTAAGGTTGTTAAACGCTTTACCATTAATGTGACATCCAATTTTGGTACTCTTAAGCTCCTCGATCAAGCCGTTAACATAAAGATTGAAGAGGTCCGGAGAGGTCAGCCCTCCCTGACGTACCCCACATTATAGTTTATAGCCACTAGAGGTTGTGTCTTCCCACCTAACTATATTTGTCTGGTTCTCGTACTAATATCTCAGCAAACCCACAACAGAGCCAGGTACATTGGAGTCATGCATTTTCCTCCATAATATATTATAATTAACAAGGTCAAATGCACGACTCATGTCCAGAAAGCAGGCGTAAACAGATGTACTACGTCTTTAATAGTTTACAACGTGCTTAACTAACCGTATTGCAGAATCGGCAGAAATACCGGCACGAAAACCAAACCATAATCAAAATGCGATGCGTTTTAATCATATAGGACTAAGGTGTGATGCCCTGTTACCAGAGATAAGGGTCTTCGATCTCTATACTCTTTTTACTCTTTCTGAACTCTCCCAACGAAACGCAGCTTTACAATATCGGTATACCGTGAGAGTGTTTGTGCTGATACCATAATATAGTTGCAGACTACCTCATTTTTCTAGTGGTAGTTGGCGCGGCTAGTAATCACGAGGTCTCGACTTCGAATCCCGCTTCGTACCCGAATTCTATAATTAAGAAATTCTCAGAAGCAGCCCAGTTTGTAAGGTTAGAGGTATTCCAACCCCATGCTTCGGAAAACAGATGCCATTCTCCAGACGTGTCATATTAACGTCCCATTGGAATATGGGTGTAAGGAAATAGGGAGTGCACCTATACCTGCGCACACCAACAACCTATACACTATAATCCTGTTCTACGTAGATAACTAGTTCCCGTCAATGATTTCTTAAATTTACGCGAACACTACACATTGAATAAAACTATTATTTACGGATTTTATCGCGTTTAATTACTTTAATTTATTTTTATTATTATCCCGACGTTTCGGGTGCTTTACAGCACCCATGGTCACGGGGGGGACTGAGATGTTTGACGTCCCAATGTCATAGTTAGTCCGGCTACCTTCAGTTTTTTTAATATTAATTTTTGGTCCGATTTACGCAAAACGAGCTTATAGTATCATGAAGTCTTGCAGTGGTATGCTTGGGTTTGGGTTTAATTTAAAACAAGTCTGCAGTCTGCGAACATGTTCAAGATCATCCCCACCATTACATTAGATTCGATAAACCACAAATTCTTGCAAAAGAACACCGATTCCTACCAAGGATGATACGCGAGGCTATTGAAATTAAAAAACATCCAAATTTCAATAGAGAAGATGGTTGGGTGCGTAAAAGCTCGTTTTGCGTAAATCGGACCAAAAATTAATATTAAAAAAACTGAAGGTAGCCGGACTAACTATGACATTGGGACATCAAACATCTCAGTCCCCCCCGTGATCATGGGTGCTGTAAAGCACCCGAAACGTCGGGATAATAATAAAAATAAATTAAAGTAATTAAACGCGATAAAATCCGTAAATAGTTTTATTCAATAGTTCCCGTTAAGTTTGGCCGCCGTGCTCGAAGTTCAGTTTGGAAGATACAAATAGTTGCGATGTAGCTGTATCACGTAAAAGGTATTAGCATACTTAATTTGTTTCCAAAACTTGTGGTAAAGGAAGGAGGTATTATTATGTATTGCGACTTCTGATTGCAATGGTATTTTGAATTGGAAGGCAAATTTTGCAAATTGAAATGCTCATCCTTAGTTCCACGATCGATAATAATAATAAGGATTTTAGATTTAGATTATATCGGTTTGACACACACTAAGTTGTTTAGCGTGGTGCAGCACAGCATGCTAGATGGTCTAAACACAAAAAATTAATATGAATCAGTAAGATCCATCTATTCCATTCATAATATACCGACTGATTTATGTTGTTTTTATGTTTATATTTACTTATAAACTTGAGTCAATAAATTTTTTTCAGATTAAATTACTTTATTACCTATAGTATGAAGTAGAAAGTTACAAAGTTAAATAGAAAATTTTAAAAAAATTAGAAAATACAATAAAGTCTTTTTGTAATGAAGTAAAACCACTAAAACAAGTAATGTAACATAATAAATAAACAGAAACATGATTTATATTGAAATTTATAATCATTGTATTGAAAATAAAAGCACGACAAATTCCATGTAATGAAACTTTTTAGGTAAATTAGCGACGCCGCGTCACGCAAAGCGTTGTCAATCGTTTTAGCTGGGGATTGAAGGAGTGGATAATTTTTACACCGTACCGAGCGAGCGCAAGTTTCCATAGTAGTCTGTATAACTACGTAGTACTATTATTTATTCTGTGGTATAACCTCGAGGGCCCATGTAAATTTGGCTACTGAGCAACTAGTAGTGGTATATTATAGTTTCTATTATATTATACCAGTTTGAATGTAGTGATTATAATCTGATTGATATCATAATATAAATATTCTATATTAAATATATCTTTTACGCGGGTTTTTATGGAAATTTCATCCAAAGATGTGAAAAAAAAATCCAGCATTAAAAGTGATAAAATCCGTAAAATTAGTTTTATATTCCATGTGTTCAATTCATCTTTCTAGAACTGAATTTATGAAATTTTCAAGTCTACTCTATTAATTCAATTCTGAAAACTTATTTATTCACGTGTTCCTGTAGCATTATATCTATTCCAAATATCAATCACCTACGTCCAATAAGTCTATGAGAATTGAATGATCTCTATGAGAAATGAACAGACATAGACACACAGACACCAGATGACTCTAAAAGTGATCGAATTTTGCTAAATTTGTTACGGAACATCATTTAACGGCTTTTCTAAACAAAAGCCCAGGCGGGCGAAACGGCGGATAAAAAGCTAGTTTGTAATATATCCGTAAAAAAAATAATCTTCTGTAAAGAAATGCCAATCAAAACATGATGTAATTTAGCTATTGATTTCCATACCTAGTTCTTACTTAGTTTATAACAGTAATTTTTGATTTCAAAGTTACTCCGTGAATGACTTCACTAATGATCATCATCATTATTACAGCCTTTTTCAAGTCCACTGCTGAACATAGGTCTCCCCCAAGGAATGCCACAAAGCACGGTCCTAGGCTACCTGCATCCATCGACTTCCTGTATGTCTTACCAGGTCGTCATTCCATCCAGTGGGGGGGGGGTCGCCCTACACTACTACCCTACCCTACCGGTACGAGGCTGCCACTCGAGAACTTTTTTTCCTATCAGTTATAGGTTGTTCAAGTTAAATAACTCATTTGGGCGGCCCATTGCCACATCAGCTTACGATTAGTCCGTTGGGCTATGTCGGTCACTCTGGTTCTACTGCGGATATCCTCATTTCCAAGTTTGTCTGAACTGAGCATAGCACCCTCGATAGTTCGCTGAGCGACCTTGAGCGTCCTCATGCGGCCAGCAGAGAAGGAAGGTGTCAGATCCATAAGTCATCGCCAGCAATACGAACTGGTTGTACAATCTAGTTTTCAGGTTTTGAGGTATACCTGACGAGAAGATCGTAGTTAAAGGTCGTAATTTCCCGAACGCCTGCCCAGCTGAGTTGAATCCGTTGATTGACCTCTTAGTCGAAGTTTGACTTACCTAGTCGGACTTTTTGTCCCAGGTAAACGTACTCAACAACTTCGAGCTTAGTGCTCCCAACAACTACCGGCATAAGTGTGACATGGATATTAAACATGATGTTTGTTTGTCCATGTTCATTTTAAGACCTGTCCGTTGGGAGACACTACTGAGGTCATTGAACATATTGCTTAGGTCTTCTAGCAATTCTGCCATAAGGACTATATCGCCGGAAAATCGAAGGTGAGTGATGTACTCGCCATTGATGTTAATACCGTATCCTTTTCAGTCTAGTAGCTTGAAAATGTATTCCAATGCAGCAGTGAAGAGTTTCGGAGATATAACGTCACCCTGTCTTACACCTCTCTGCAGTTTGATAGGTTTCGTACTCTGGTTCTGTATTCGGATAGCCATCGTAGCCTTACTGCACAAACACTTCAGCATTTCTATATACCGACAGCCAGCTTGGAACCGCTGAAAAGACTGTAGAAGGGCCCAAATTTCGACGGAAACAAAGGCTTTTTCATAGTCCACATACGCCAGACCACTAATATATAAATTACGTGTCACGTTGTTTGTCCGCGATGGACTCCTAAACTACTTAACTGATTTTGATTTCACACCGTGTGCAGTTTGGTCCAACTTGAGAGATTAGGATAGTTTTTTTTTTGCCCATGAGTGACTCACAATTTTTTTTTTGCAAATATAAGGATTTTTAATAGGATATGACAAAGGGTCGTCAAAAAGGGCAGAACAACGTCTGCCTGGCAAGCTATTATACATATATATATATATATATATATATATATATATATATATATATATATATATATATATATATATATCCAATTATGGTTAATGTCAATTTCAGTCCAAGAAATCCTGTAATTTCAAATTCTTCGACGACTGAGCCATCTGGAGAATTTTAGTCTTTATATTAAACTTCCCAACTGTTCAATATTCTGCTTTTAAATATTTCATATATCATATATTTATTGTATATCAATTAAAAATAAATTCCGAGAATGGTTCCTTAACGAACACCAAGATAAACATTTCTAAGCTTAGACTTAAAAGTTTCAATAGTTTTATTTTTAATATATGTATCCCCAGAATAGATGTTTGATATCGATCTTCACAGTATGAAAATAGTTTTAGTGTAATTCCACGAATGCCAAAATTTTGTAATTGTTTTAGTATGATTAACACAATCAAATGATCTTACTATATCTAAACAAACCAAGCTTTATTTTTGTTTGGGACTTGGTTTTGCTTCGATCCGTTGTTGGAAATAGTCTTTACAAAAGCTCTCATAGGTTATATTATATTTTTCAAATTAAAAAAGTAATGACTTCAAAGAACCTGTTTGATATATTGTGTGGTATAATAAACCTATGAAACTGCCGTTCAGCCGTATTGGCTATTTGAAATCAAAATAATTTTGTTTGACTAAGAATTCTAATTTCAAATACACGATTGTTACGAGTATAATTAACAAATACATCGAAATACAGTCAAATTCGAAAGTTTATTCGGTTTTATTTGATGGACTTTTTACTAGCATCATTTTCATGTTAATACTGTTGAAACTGAATGAATTAAGTTTTATAAGATCCTATAATGTGATGATCCTAATATGATTTCGATGACTAGTTACGTGTAAAGAATGGCTCATTAAAAATTTTATCATTTTCATTGGTTTCCTTACTGTGATTCATGTAGCTTTTGTTTATTAATGTAAGAAAATTAAAAACTTTAATTCTGAATTATTACTAAGATATTGTAAGCAACAAAGTTATCACAAAGTTAACCGTATATCAAACTCTTTACAACACTCCCGTGTTGCTTCTGCGTTTTACAATCAATTTAAATGTAAAAGATTATATGCTTACTAAATTACATGATCCAAGTTTCGGATTTACCGTAACAGTTTATTCCGTTGAAATGTTATGACGAGTATTGGCGTCATAAGAAAGCAAAACACCAACAAATTTCTTATTATGAGGTCCGTAAGAGGCGACTAGGGAATACACTAAAAATATCTCATGACCTGCGATAGTTGTTTAACCTATCGTATGTATAATTTAGGTATAAAATAGCCAATACCGGCGACGCGACGAGGAGAAGCGTCAAAGATTCGTGTACGTTACGTTTGGTCGCCAATTCGCTTGATAAGCTTGTTGATTATGAAAAGTATACCTTACAATGGAAAAATCCATTTACAACGGTGTACCGTTATTTACGGTTTGACAAATAAGAACTGTATTACGAGTAGATACCTTACCTTACCACTACGATAATTTTATCATCGACATATGAAGTATTTACATATTAAAATTACATCTTTTAATGCTAATTACTTTAAAAATCTCTATTTCTGCGCTTGAAGAGCTCAAGTGTGACGCGATGTAAAGGACGGCCATAAAATCAAAAAAATACATCTAATTAATGAGAGTGGTTAGCGTGGCCTTGTCAAGTCGACAGTAAAGTGTTAAAACCCTACCTCTATCGCTTCTCGTTCGAGGTGTGCACAAAATGAACCCAATATTTTACTTATATAAAAATGATTACAAAAATAATTTGTTAAACAAATAATTCGGCGATATGATAGTTCTTACTTATATACAACATTTTTTGATAAACGAGGACACAGTCCACCTTACGGTAAGTGGATGCTTTGGTCCATAAACATGTTCATTTATTCTCGATTAAAAATCAAAATGCAGATGCGTTGTCACCATTTAATATTATAATACACAATAGAATGGCTGCCAACCTTATTTTGTGCGAGAACCAGTATCACCACAACAACGACAAACGATTACATCCTATTATCACTACTAGAAACCCAATTCGCTTATTTTCAATAAATAAAATATATTACAAACGCATTTTGATATAACATAAAAACAGACTTTATTGTAAGGTAATAACAATGGATTCACAACTAATCGTTACAGACCGTCTCTTTCTGAATAAGGAATAACTGTGTTGACAGACTGAGCGAAATAGTGGAATAGTTTACCACTGGCGATTTTTTCAAGAAAAGAGCTCTTACTCCTTTATAAAAGGCCAGCAACGCAGATGCAATTCCCCTGGTTCATGGGCGGCGGGAGTCACTTAAAATCAGGTGAACCGTATCTCCTTTGTCCCCTCCTATAAAAAAATAAAAAATAAAAATTGCACACTTTAAACTTTTGATGATGTTCACAATCATCACTAAAAAACCTTAAATTTCAAAACATTCATTTGTAAATAGTGTGCTAACTGATTGCAAGTACGATCAAAGCAAGTATTTTTTTTTTCTTATTTATATATATTATGTACTACGCACTAGATTTGGCATTCCGAACACCCACTATGTTCAATTGAACTGTACTGCAATCCGTAAACTTGTTATTGTGGCTTCGATATTCCTACAGTGCGGAGCGGCGCTAATAATAATTTTATATTAAATTAGCACATATGCTAAATAAACGAAAATTAAAAAAATGTACTCGATTAACAATACAATCTAAATAAACAACTATTTATTATGACAATTTTCGTGCGTTTAAATATCAACTGCGCATGCGCGACTCTACTGTTTCCCGCGCATGTGCGGATACAGAGTAGTGCACATTTTTTGTTTAGAATAGCTTCTCTAGAACATAGTACATATAACTCAATGATTTTAAATAAAAAGTTTTTGAACACGTTTAAAATGTGAAATGTGAAGCATCATATTAGTCTGTGCGTTTAAGCAAGCTGCAGTATATACGGGAGTTTTGGCGGGAACTTGACCGTAGACGGATTGTCGCTCCTGTTTTGTCGCTTGAATAATAGTTTGAAGTGGATTTTGATTCGTAAAAGAGATCGTCAAACTATTAAAGAAAATGACGAAACAAGTGCTTTAATGTCGATATAAACCTCAAGTTATTTTGATCGCTTGGGCGCCTTATGAACTTGAGTGGCTGTCGGCATCAACTGTCCGCTAGGTTGAGCTGTCGTCAAAATCTCCCAAGGGCTTCGCAATGTGACGCATCAGCATATTGTGAAGAAAAAGAACATAAAATGAAGATTCCAAAAGAAAGGATATGCTCAGAAGGTCTAGAAACCAGAGCCGTAAAGCCAGTTAATAAAGAAAAAGAGAAAGATGCAGTATATACTCGTATTGGTATCACAACTAGGGATGTAGTCCTGTCTAGTGGCAACCGGTAACCACCAGTAAAACTTGAGTATATAATATATATATATATATATATATATATATATATATATATTATAATTATTAAGTGAACATTTTATTTCACAATTTCCGTTTGGTATTTTTAGCAACTCTGATTTACAACAAGAAATAATGTCTTATACTCGTATTTTTCAAATATGTACTTTACATGTGACTTCTTATAGGTTAACTATAATCTCAAGAAACAATTATTACAGCCTTTGAGTGATTCCCACGTTTCGAGCTTATATCTTCTTCTTCTTGAATGCTATTATCCGTAGCCTCATTTTTTCGAGCCATCGCATACTCAGGTGTTGAATTAATTCTTTTCAAAGGATCACACCTACCGGTGCTAATGTCAATTTCGTTACGTGAAATTGCATTGTCCTTGAAATATCATTTGTGATGTATGGATAAGAAGTCAGTCTAAAAAGATTGTTAGTTAATCCTTTCGAATCCGCACATATATCATAACAATATCCAAACATAAAAATATGGATAGAAGCCATTCTATCCATATTTTTATGTTCGGATCTCTAAGAAAAATGCAAATTGGTTTATATAAATAAATATATTTTATCTTATACAAAAACTACCAATAGTAGTAAATAGTACAATATTAGTAAGCTTTATTATATGTTTATTATAGCTAGATGAAATATATATATATATTTGTAATTTTAACACAAAATGGGTCTACCCAACCGTTTTTGAGTGATTAAATATACGTAAATATACGTACGATACGTAACCAGAAGATTGAATCTTAAAAATTTATTGAAAATTTTCAGTGATACCTATAGAAGGAACAAAACCGCAATTTAATTGAAAAAAATATATAGCAATTTATTCGTAGGTCATTAAATTACTATTTTATACCGTTGATCGAATCTATTTAGCTTCTCATTATACCAAGCAACATTATTATTTGCTTAATTTGTCATGTTTTTTTTTTACTAAATTAATCTTTATTGAACTTTTCAGAAATTGTTGAAATTAGGGTTAATAAAGGTGGGCTTATACGGGCAACTAAAATTGCTCAATGCCAGTCAAACCCAAAGACGTCAGCACAAGGGGCAAGGCAACAGCATCAATACTGCCAAAAGATCCAACTTCATCAACTAGGCAATACTGTCCTACACAGCATTTATACGCCGCTATGAGACATTGTTCTTGCTGCGGTGACTTTGCGTTTTTTTTATTATTAATCAAAAAAAAAAGAAGGAAAAGGAATAGGAGTATCTGGGTGCGATCGTTTTTGGCAAAGAGGCCGCAATTTTCATTGTGTAAAGAATTAGATGATATATTATTCAAAAACTTTACTAGAATGTCACGAACAGACTTTGAATTACTTTTGAACAAAGTTAGCCCATTAATTACGCAGACGACCAACATGAGAGAACCAATTTCTGCATCAACAAAACTTGCTTTAACCCTTCGATTTCTGGCGATTTCCGACCTCTCGCTCTCCCCGCGGAAGCAAGACGGCAAGCCGCAAAAGAAACATGTGCGAATGAGATATATACAAAAACTGCTAGGAATTTCCAAGCCCATTAGATATTCGTCAATTCGTATCTGCGACATTGAGCGATATGAAATATCTGGAGCAATTAGAAGCAATATCGCCGAAATAATTGCCGCAATTTGCTCCATTGCTTTGAAATTGCTCCATTAATTGCTCCAGATCGGTCCATTCGTGTAGCCGAGCAAGTATTGCCCTCGTGTAAGCGCACCTTTACAAGATTTGCGAGTTAGTAAATTCTCAAAATTTATAATAATTTATAATATTTATAATAATTAAAGTTATAAAAACAATTTATAATGTATTTATTAATAAATAATAATAATTTCGTTTTTTTTCTTTGAATGATATTATATACACGTATATTAAATGTTGATAGATCATTTCAAACTAGCGCACAACAGCCCGTTTTTATTGAGACAACTTAGCGATCGCAGCGCCTCACTTATTTTTCCATATTTCTGGAACACTATTTTCTACAGCGAACGTTCTCCTTCTAACCTTCATGCTAAGTATAATTTTAAAAGCATCAATATTTCCCGGTTTACCGGTGTCAGTAAAATTTTGTCACCCCAGTAATGTTGTTTTTACACATCAATATTCCTTTATTTATGATTCATAAAATACCTATAAATAGTTTTGAGTTATTGATGAAAGAAAACCACTTTTATTCAAATTCAACATCCGGCTGTTTTCCCGATAGGTAATTATCGCACAATTCGACGTTTTTGAAATACATTGCAACTAGCAACGCTTAACCAAAAATTTGGCAACGACTGTGACGTCAAAAGAGATGTGTTGACATTAATAGGTGTGAATTGACATGTTAGTGGCGACACGGGCACCGCCACTGTATTCTATGGTTGTCATCCAAAAAGTTAATATGGAATGTTTTGTTTCCAGTAAATAGGGGTTTCCGGTTCTCTACACTCACCATACGAAACACCGCAGCATTAGGCTGCTATTCTGTGAGAACGTGGTCCCCCGGTCACCGGTCGAGCTGACCATTTCGTGCTACAACCAAATGTACGCTACATGCCAAATAAGCTGCAGCTTGGCTCTACCACGATACATATATAATAAAACGATGTCCTAGTAAACAATAGTAAAATAATAATAAATAAAGAAATAATAAAATGAAACATACCAGTGTTTACCATAGAACACTATTATTACAGCCGACCTTGGAGTTGCTTACATTATTAACATTGAAAAATTCTTTGACAGTACACCGATTCGCTAGCTCAAGCGCATAAAGAGCTTCAATTGACAGTACTGGAAGTGGATAAGACCAAGAAGCTATACTTCGATGAAGAGCATACCGCGCATGACGTCCGAGACAAAGCCAAGGATATTGAGGAAAAGTAAGTATAAAGTTAGCGTGCCGATTATGGCAAGTCTACCTTCCGCAGAGATCCACGTCCAACATTTGCTTAATTTTCGATCTTCTTTCGAGTTTTTTTTAAATGTCATTCAGCATGCGATAGAAATAGCTATGCTCGGGATCTCTGCAGGATAAAACCCATAATGAGGATTCCGCATTAGATAAATAGAGACTAACTTAGCACAGGTAATCAGTAATTATAGTGGCAATGGTCTGGCCATAAAGCTCCAAGAACCCGCCAATCGATGGGAAAGAAGCGTAGCTACTTCGTATTGGCAAGCGCAGTTTTTGTCGACCCCCCTCCTGATAGAGTGAAGAGCTAAAAAAACACGCAGAAAGTCGTTGGATGCAGCTCAGGACTATACTTTGCGGTAGCCTATGGGGGATACCTGCAATCAACAGTGGACTTAATAACGAGTTTGACAGTTATTGCACTGTAATGATAATGTCATCTAAATAAAATTGAAGTATCTGTCTATACTGCAAGTGCCCGCGTGCATGCAGTTATTTCGATATTATTCGAGTGCGTGCACGCACGCCATTCAGACGTGAACAACCATTTTTAAAATTTTGTCTGTCTGAACAATTCTTCGAAATTACTACACCACCCAGATCCTATCCACGCGAATTCGGGCGAGTTGCTAGTCATGATAATGAAACTTACGATTACCTAAAAAATAACTATATTTGATAAATACAGACAATTTATTTTGCAACCAAAAGTACAATATGCGACTATACCTCTTCGATTTTGGTACAATCATGACACATTTCTAATTTCAGCTTATACATCGTATACACTAAAATAGATCATACAAATTTAAAAAGATTCTGGAAAGAAATACGTGTTAATTTTTTTATTCATTTTATTATTTAGGTTAAAGAAAAAGAAGGGTTCCTTCTTTCAATCTATTACATCACTACAAAAAAACAGTGCAAAAGTTTCCTCACGACGAGATCAACTTGAGGAAAAGTCAACGGGGGCCAGAAATGACTATCTTTTGAGTATCGCCGCGGCTAACGCTCATCAGGTAATGTAGATTTAGAAAAAATATATTTAATCAATAATTGACACTAATGTGAATAAACCAAATAAATGTAAAATAATTGAATATACCGGGTGTCCTGCTAATAGTAGTCCAAACTAAATGTGGCGAGAGACGAGATCGTGCCCTATGAGCAAAATATTTAATGTAACTGTGACAGTTTTCAAGATTTTTTGATTTTCATGATTTTATCGAAAATGTAACATTAATATGTATGATTTATGCCATTCTATTGAAATAGCGAAAACGTTTTTTTATTGAATATTATCTATGAGAAAAAATATCAAAGTTGTAATGAATGAAGATTTAAAATTGAATCATAACTGAAAGGCCTAATTATTCGATAAAGTTTTTTTATTTTATTTTGAATTACATCTTAAAATATTGTAAAAATTAGAGATTGTGGCCAAAATTAGAGAGCTTTAACTATAACTAGCAACAAAACAGGTTTACAAGTTAATAAATTTTTGAGAAAAACACAAATGATATGACGAATAATAAAAAAATAAAACAAAGTGTATTATTATTATTCATTCTTTTTCATAACAGATGTTCAAAATGTCCACCCCTGACCTGATACAGCAGCTGCTCTAGCATTAACTCATTCATTCTTTTTCATAACAGATGTTCAAAATGTCCACCTCTGACCTGATACAGCAGCTGCTCTAGCATTAACTCATTCATTCTTTTTCATAACAGATGTTCAAAATGTCCACCCCTGACCTGATACAGCAGCTGCTCTAGCATTAACTCATTCATTCTTTTTCATAACAGATGTTCAAAATGTCCACCCCTGACCTGATACAGCAGCTGCTCTAGCATTAACTCATTCATTCTTTTTCATAACAGATGTTCAAAATGTCCACCCCTGACCTGATACAGCAGCTGCTCTAGCATTAACTCATTCATTCTTTTTCATAACAGATGTTCAAAATGTCCACCCCTGACCTGATACAGAAGCTGCTCTAGCATTAACTCATTCATTCTTTTTCATAACAGATGTTCAAAATGTCCACCCCTGACCTGATACAGCAGCTGCTCTAGCATTAACTCATTCATTCTTTTTCATAACAGATGTTCAAAATGTCCACCCCTGACCTGATACAGCAGCTGCTCTAGCATTAACTCATTCATTCTTTTTCATAAGAGATGTTCAAAATGTCCACCCCTGATCTGATACAGCAGCTGCTCTAGCATTAACTCATTCATTCTTTTTCATAACAGATGTTCAAAATGTCCACCCCTGACCTGATACAGCAGCTGCTCTAGCATTAACTCATTCATTCTTTTTCATAACAGATGTTCAAAATGTCCACCCCTGACCTGATACAGCAGCTGCTCTAGCATTAACTCATTCATTCTTTTTCATAACAGATGTTCAAAATGTCCACCCCTGACCTGATACAGCAGCTGCTCTAGCATTAACTCATTCATTCTTTTTCATAACAGATGTTCAAAATGTCCACCCCTGACCTGATACAGCAGCTGCTCTAGCATTAACTCATTCATTCTTTTTCATAACAGATGTTCAAAATGTCCACCCCCTGACCTGATACAGCAGCTGCTCTAGCATTAACTCATTCATTCTTTTTCATAAGAGATGTTCAAAATGTCCACCCCTGATCTGATACAGCAGCTGCTCTAGCATTAACTCATTCATTCTTTTTCATAACAGATGTTCAAAATGTCCACCCCTGACCTGATACAGCAGCTGCTCTAGCATTAACTCATTCATTCTTTTTCATAACAGATGTTCAAAATGTCCACCCCTGACCTGATACAGCAGCTGCTCTAGCATTAACTCATTCATTCTTTTTCATAACAGATGTTCAAAATGTCCACCCCTGACCTGATACAGCAGCTGCTCTAGCATTAACTCCGTAAATGAAATGCATATTCGCATATTCAGTTGGCTTGTACGCCATGATAGTAGCCACAGTATGCAAAAAACTCTTACTCCGGAAGAATACCAAGTCACCGTTGTCACAGAATCCAATATCCAAATCGCAAAACAAAAAAAAAAGTCCAAAATACAATTTCGAGTTCATAAATAGCGAATGAGATCCGAGAGAACATCTAGCATGCGACGTGAAATAACGCACTGAGTATTAGAAAATAATAAATAGGAAACAACAAAAGACATTGAAAATTTCAAGGACCGGATTATTTGTCTCTTTTACTCACTCCTTACCAAGTTCCGAACTTTTTTGCTATCTCTACAACAACGTCTACACTACAACTACGTCAACACATACCTCTGTGTCGTTCATAGAGAAAAAACGTCGTCGTTCATTGATAAAAACAACCATTGTTTACAACATAGCAAGTGGATAAAATTGATTAAATTGAAAACCTTTTTTGTTGCTAGTTTTGGTACCTCATTAATTTTGGCTAAAATCTCTAATTTTTACACTATTTTTACTGATTCCAGATGTACTGAAAAATAAAATAAAAATACTTTTATCGAAAAATTTACCCCTTCTAATGAAATAGCTAAAACTTTTTGTTTCATTAAAATTGTTTTTTGATTTATTGTTTTTAAATTTTCATTCATCACACTATTTTTCATGCTAATGGACATCAAGGATGTAGTACTTTTTAACACCACAGTATTTTAAACTTGAATGAAAAATCTTGTCGCGTAGATATTTGCACTTCTAATATTTTTTTCTAAAGAAACTATTTATGTTTTTGAGAAACTGCGATAAACATGTAGTTACACAACTAGTCATAGATAATATTCAATAAAAAATGCGTTTTCGCTATTTATATAGAATGATATAAATTATACGTATTAAGGTGATAAATATTCGATAAAATCATATAAATCAAAACATCTTGAAAACTGTAACAGTTTTACTAAGAAAATTTACTAGACTACTATTATCAGGACACCCTATTGAATATTTTTGGTAGATGCAAGATTTACTAGAAGGGACTGGTATAAAATATATTGTGACGAAAATATAGGTTTCTTTCATGTATTGATACTTCCAGAACCGCTATTTCCTGGTGGAGCTTCAGACATGCATGCAAAACATGGAGTCAGCCGTGTATGAAAAAGTATCAGAATATCTCACTCTTATGGGTCGTACAGAACTCTTAACTTGTTCTGCCACGCAACACTCTTTTGGAAAGATAAGAGATCAGGCTCAGCAGCTGACCAGAGAATACAACTTACAATGCTTATACTTATACTATCCAGTCCTAAAGCAACATATTCAGGTAAAAATTAACCTATCGAATTCAAAAATTAAGCTTCTAGCATAAATAAAAAATCTATTCATTTATAAGATGTTTTACTAGTTAGTACAAATAAATTTACTTACGCTCGTTTCTCTCATAGGATAGATAGGTAGACACACATCTAGAAAAATTTGCGATCTGTTTGAAAAATTGAAATATTTTTCGTTACTGTAGACTTTATTAAAATTTCTTCTTTTTTTAAGATTCTTTACTTAAAAATATAGAATTAGAATATGAGACAATAAAACAAAATCAACTGTTTTTCCATATAAAAAGAAACTCAGTTCAAGCTTACGCTTAATCAGAAATCTAACTCAGTCAATTTTAATAGATTTAAATTGTGTTTCGAGGAAAGTTGGGATTGAAAAAATGCCAAGAAGATTATCAAAAGTTTTACGAGCAAGAAGATAGAGAGATAGATAGATAAAAGCGTTTATTTGTTTCTCCAATCACACACGTAAATTCAGTGATTAAACTGGATACAAAGCATAGTGTTATGAAAAAAGTTGCATAAACTTAAGATCTAAATGTACATGTGTGTTGCGATTTAACAAATGGGTTCTAGCACAGCGATTAATATTGCTCAGAGAGCAAACACTTATTTTAAGCTATTACCCTCGAGTATTGTAAAGTAATGTAACTTTGAGGGAAGAAGAATGTTCCACGAAAGAAATAGCACGCAGAGTTGCTGTATCCCAATTCTGTGTCGTGGCCTTGTTGCAGAGGTACCACGGCATGGATAGTTTAGTTGACCGATCCCACATTTGTCGCTCAACTGTTCTGACTGCTGCTCAGAAGCGCTATATCAGATTTCTAGCAGACGTGACCCAACAATCAACGCCCATACAATAAAAGCAGAAGTGCGGGCTCCTCTGCTTGAAGTTAGCACTCAGACTATTAGACTCTCAGTGACTCAGACCAAGAAAGCGAAACACGAAATGGGCAGCAGCATCTTCCTGATAACATATCAAAATTATAAAAAATGTGGTTGTTTACTCGCGTGCCAAGCGTAGCAACAATGAGAAAACGCTCCTATGAAGCAATCTGTGCGGACGGCATATGTTTAGCAGTGAATTTTTATAGGCTGTAATGTAATGGTATAGCGGCTCAGATCTTGAATTCTGTAGAAAAATTTAACAACTAAATTTCTGTATGAAAATTCGCAATGACCTTAAAACAAAGTTCCCATTATCAACACCTGTAACACTCGAGTAGATTGCACTCGAATATAAATGTTTCAAAAGCAATTTTAGGCTTTCATTTAATTGTAACGGGAAACTACATTTTCACTATGTGATTACTGTATGCTTATTCTAAGCGGTATTACAATTTTATATATTATTTTGTTTTATTAATTTTTTGACTGTAACTAGCAGTCTAACAAAAAATTTGATTTCAATGTCAACTTAATGTAATTTTTTGTAGTATGAGTTTGAGCCATGCGATAACGATCCAGTGGACACCGTAACCATGGAGCATGAGTCAGTATCGCAAACTCTGGCACAAGAAGCTCGTCGTTGGGCTACCCGTGTGGTGCGCGAGACTGCACTAGTAAGAGATGCTACGCGCAAATTGCATCTTTACCAAGCAATGCGAGACGCTGGACAAAAAGTAAGTTTATCTATATATTTCGTTGAGTTATTTCTTTGCAATATCCCTTTTACAAAATTAATATTATGTATTTTAGGTCGATCCGAACGATCCTAATGGACCAGAACTAGAAGTGAGAATGGATGAACTTCGATCAAATATTCGCCGATCTGAAACGTCGAAAGCTAAATATGAAGCTCGACTTGAGTGCTTGAGAAACAGCGGTGCACCAGTAGATGAATGGCTCAAGGAAATTGATTTATTGGCAGTACAAGATACACTACCACGCAGCAGCAGCCTTCTAAGCGTCCGCACCGATGCATCTGGTGCAGCTGTACGTACAGTACTTCAACTAAAATATTCTTATTCTAATAGTATTGCAAATTTAAATTGTTTATTACACTCACACAGGATCAACCCAGTTCGGATTCATTTTATGACAGTGACAATACAGAAGGTGAAGCAGCGACTTCAGCAGCCGCCACCGTTGCCACAAGTGGACATCAACGCACTACATCTGATTCACAAAATGAAGATGAACATGAAGAAGAAGTGGATGGTTGTGAGCTTGATTTTATAAATCTATAGCTCTTAAACGAATTGCATTTAAATTCATCTTATAATTTAAAATTGCAGCGGAGTTAGAAGAGGATCGTATGCGTATAGAACAGTTAACAGTTGGTTGGGATGATCCAACGCAAGTCAATTGGGACGAATCGGAACCGGAACCTACTGCCCCGGATACAACTGAACCGCCTGCTGCCCCACTGTTCAAATGTACAGCTTTATACTCTTATACGGTACGTAAGGCTGCCGAAAACTTTTAACCCATAATAAAATGAAACCCAATAAGCTTAAAACATTTTTGTAGGCCCAAAATCCCGATGAATTGTCAATTATTGAGAATGAACAATTAGAGGTAGTTGGTGAAGGTGACGGTGATGGCTGGCTGCGTGCTAGGAATTATCGTGGAGAGGAAGGATATGTACCACATAACTATCTTGATGTGGAAAGAGAACAGGTATCGCGATTTTAATAATTAGAATTTGAATAATAAGAATTTGAAATGGTCGAAACTAAGATTTTATACTTTTAGACTTCTAGCGCACCAGGTTTGGTTACGCAGATATCATTCTCATCTGTGGATTATACAGTTGAAGGTGAAGATGCGGAGGTTGTACAATCCCCAGACCAGATTTCAGTGATTTCGGCACCAACCGCTAAACCCGAAGAGTCCAAAGTCGAAGAACTACCAAAGGCAGAAGCTTCTCAACCTGAAAATGTACCAACACTCGGCTATTGTTTTGCTCTTTACGACTACGATGCAGAAGCTTCTGATGAGCTTAATCTTGAAGAGGGACAGGTAGCATTAATATTGATTGTTTTTTATAGCATATAACATTTTTAATATTATCTCTATATTCAACTTCTATTAGTTATTTGATTAACATAACATTTTTCCAGATAATCCGTATCGTTTCCCGCGATGCTCATGGCGTAGACGACGGTTGGTGGCGTGGAGAAGCTAACGGTGTAATCGGTAACTTCCCCTCATTGATAGTGGAAGAATGTGACGAAGTACGTATATAAGAGTATTTTAATTTAGATAAAGGCAAGATAATCAAAAGATAAATTTAATTTTGTTATCTATACTATCTAAACTAAATATTAATGACCTTTGTGGCATTCTTATGTTCAGTAGGGGACTTGTAAAAGGCTGTAATGATGATATTGGTGGTTATGATAAATACTAGCTCAAAATTACTTTACATAAAGCTCTTCCAAATTACTTTTTTAGCTTAAAATTATTGCTAATTATAAAATAACAATTACCTGTTATAAAAAAATATTTTCAACTGAATTTTCAATTTTTTTACCATTATGATGTTTAGATATAAGTACGTATAGTAGTACAGTAAGTAGTGCGGGCCGTAGATTTAAATCCTGCATTCGGATTTGAATGTTTGTCCTTTTAAAATTATTAATGCCCAAGCACCGGCTGCGTGGCGAGTATCGATTTTTTATAGTACAAAATGTCAATCTTAAAATTTCATCAGAATAGAATAGAATATTTTTTATTCAATATAGATACATGTAATTCTGATTGAGAAACATTTTAACCACTGATCCTCCTTTGTTCTGTGAAGAACTAGAAAGAAATTCCGCGAAACTTTTTTTCAAAGTAAATTAAACAGTATGGAAGGTTGTATATTTATAAAATATTTATTATATTAATAATTGATATTTTAGAAACAGCTTATAAGCGACTACCTCTCGGGGTTATTATCAACCGTGTATTTATGTTATAATAATCCTTTTATACAGTTTTTGTTTAATAAAATATTTAAACTTGGTTATAGAGGGACCTTGTATATTTTCAGGGACTTTGTTATAATAGCGTATATATTGCCCCCCATACGCTGTGTGCGTACCTAATGTTTACATTTTTAATAAAACTGCATTTGTTTTTGTAAACATACATTAAATTTTCGTAAATATACTGAGTGTTTAATGTTTTATTTCTTTAAGTTTTTCCCTGAGACTTGGTTTATGTTGTAAATAGCTATTCTGCGAAACAGAAATAGTTTCTAAATCAATCGTATTTCCCCATAGCTAAATCCGATAAGACAGAAAATGCTATGGAAATAGCTAAAATAAACTAATCTAGCTGCCTCGATACTAGTGAGACCTCTAATCTTTATCCAGCATTGGCTGTAGAGCTTAGTCTACTTGCTAGTTTAGATATTTGGGTAGCTTTGAGCCACTGAAGCTTTGCGTCGAGAATAATGCCAAGGAAAACAGTGGATTCAACAGGGCTCTGTTCTTCCCCATTTAAAAGCACATTGGTATTCAGATTTTTAACAATTGATGTTGTGAATTTTGTTCATATAGTTTTATAAATAAAATATTACACTTATTAACTCACAATAAGTTACTCAATAATGAAATAAAATAGATGCTTATAAATATATGCTATATTATAGCGACTAATTATCGTATGACTTGCACTGTACTTGACAAGTAACCTGAGGCAGTAATGAGCAAATAATATTTTTGATACCATTATTGGATTTTTTTAATAATAAGAAAATCTATATTCTTGTTTACTAATTTATCTGAAACGAGAGCCAAGTTCGGGCCCAGACCACGAACATCGTTTGTAACAATTTCGCAAACACGCGGTATAGCATTGCATTGCATTATATAACAGATATAATATAGCTAATTATCTAGGCTGTATCTAATGTTAGTAAAAACTTCGAATATGGTGTCTTTCCTGCTTTATTAAAACAGTAAAGAGATAAGATGTTAAGTTTTTTAATATAAATGAATTACTTCATAAAAACCTCGAACCTGGCCCCCTTTTTTTGGATATCATTAGTTGTTGAAAACAACTCGTCCTATAATATGTTATAACTATATTAATCTAAATAAATACTTGATCTTCAACGATTTTTTTTGTAATTCGCTGTTTTTTTTTATTTAGCTATAATAATTAAATGTTGATAAATTTATTGGTACGTACTTGAAACTAACCGCATCAATAACTTTATCGGCAACGAATCTCGATAGTTTCTGGTTATCAGATTTTTTTCTTTGCATACGCCTAGATAACAAATTTTAAGTTTCGAAGTAACTAAGAGAGTGAATCAGTGACTAATAAAAACGACGCCTTATTGATAAAATTTTAGATTCTATAGATCTATTTTACTATATTAATCTTTTGGAATCTTTTATAATTACACACATCAAAAAAAGTTTGCGATCAGTTTGAAAAATCGAATTCTTTTTGTTACTGTAGACTATATTATTATATTTTTAATTTTTTTTAGATTCTTGACTCAAAATATAAAATTAGAATATAAAACAAATTACATTGTTTTTCCATATAAAAAAAATTAATTCAAGCCTACGCTGATTCAGAAATCTGACTTAATAAATTTTAACAGATTTAAGATATTTTTTCGAGAAAAGTTGTGATTGAAAACATGTCAAGAGGATTGTCAGAAGTTTTACGACAAAGAATTGTAACTTTGGGGGAAGTAGGATATTTCACGAGAGAAATAGCATGCATAGTTGCTGTATCCAAATCCAGTGTCGTGGTCACGTTGCAGAGGTACCACGGCATGAATAATTTAGCTGATCGATCTCGCAGTTGTCGCTCAACTGTACTGACTGCTGCTCAGAAACGCTATATCAGATTTCTGGCAGCCCGTGACCCAACTATCAACACCAGTACAATAAAAGTAGGGAGTATACGGAAGTACGAGCCGCCTCTGGACTTGAGGTTAGCACTGAGACCATTAGGCGTCTTAGCGAGCATCTGTGAATTCACAGCAATGTCAGCGACGAAGATTGTGGTGAACTAGGCTCTAAATGAAGAGGATGAGGAGGAAAACATTTGGCAAAACTGTCTCCTACTTGACGAATCGCGGATCAGTACTCATCCAGATAAGCGACATATCCGCAACTGGAAAAAACCTGGAGACTTTGAAAGGCAAAGAACTGCCACTGGAACTGGTCAGCATGGCGGAAAATCAGTGTTCCCTTGTGGTGGAACTACGATTGGAGCTAGAACGCCTTAGATCTCGTATCGAGGCTCCATGACGGAAGATAGGTACAGAACAGTTGATATTGTTGGAATTATCAAACTGTTCCGAGTAAAGGCATATACATCGTAGGGCCATAGACATCGTTCATCATTCTCATTCGTTCTGGTCGATGATGGCTTTCGGCAAGGTTGAGGGTGCAAATGCCTGTTTGTGCCTATGGTCATGCCATGAAACGGCGCTAGGTCTGTGTGTCTCCCGTTAACTGACGCTCACTTTAACGGATGATTGAAAATAAGGTAATGTGTGTAAGGCCACTACCTGGAGGTCACCAGGGTGCGTCTGGAGTTGGTACTTCACATGATAGAATGCGTACCGCAAACTCAGTAGCCCTTCGAATCAATCATCCCCGCTATCAAGCTTGGTGTCGGCAGGGCCTTCACGGACCCAGCAATAGACATCCGCCACTGGCGAAGTATGCCGGAGAGCAGTATTGACTGTCAATACTGTTCGCCGAGAATATGACATGAGAAGGTTGGACTGGCCTGCCGGCTTGGGTGACTGAATCCCAATAGAGCACGTGTAAGATGCTCTCAAGTGAGCGAAAACCGTCAGCCACCTACCCAGACGAGTGTCAGAGATCAGGGAAGCCGCTATTCAAGAATGGGACAGGTTACCGCAAGAAATGCTGGATAGCTTGATCTTCAGCATAACCAGGAGGATCTCCACAGGAGGGCTCCATTCGAGCCGAGGGAAGAGTTATATTGTGTTAAATAAAAACTTTCTAGTAATAAATTGTTGTAAGTTTGGTTAAAGAATTTTTTTCTATCCATCAAATTTCTATTACATTAAAATTGAATTACTCAATTTTTTTACTAAAAGATAAAAAGGAGTTTTATATTTTAATTTCAAACATTGTATTTTTATTTGAAGAAGATATAACGTAAACACTCATTATTGATAAAGTTAAATTTTAAAATATAACAGCTTTTGCAAATTACAAACTTTTTTGACGTGTCTATGTTATTTCGACAAGGTTTTTGAACTATAAGAAAATTATTTTACCTCTCATTACAATGTGAGGTATGAACCAAAACACTTTTAATAAAAATATTAATTATGACCTTTATATAAAATCTATTTTAGAATGGCGAGCCACTAAGTGGAGGAGAGGATTGGACACCACCAAACTCTGCCCCTCCCGTTTTCGCGACACCGCCCAGATCGCCACCTGATGTAGGCTACGATGATGAGGGTAAGGATTTTTTGAGTTCATTATAATTACCTTCCTTCTATCTGTATTTCTCAGCACTAACCGCTCGTACTTGAACAACTTCTTTCACTCTAACTCTTCTGTACTACTGAGACTTTTTTCTGACCACGCCTTAGCGAGTTACACACCAAATATTGAAATAATTATTATATAATAACACGTTGTTCCCGTCCGAACGGTAAACATTAATTTGTTTCGTTTATAGATCATTTGTGCATTCTTTGTATCGTACTAAATTATTGTAATGTTGATCACTTTGTAGTGAAACATCGTGCAGTTAATCACTTGATAGTGAGCTTATTGGCTGATTGGGTAATTGGTTGTCGTTGTAATCCCCAATTAGTATATTACTTGTAACTTATTGAATGGCACGCTCCAAAAACCGCGGTAGAAGTCGTTAGGCGAGACTGCGCTGAACCACAGGTCATTCACATTATTGTCATGATTGCATGTGATTCTGCACGTTCAAATTAATATGTGTAGTAATTATATTGCTTCAATATAAATATACAATTTAAACAAAACGTTTTAAGGTTTTGTGAAAACATTTCTTTTTAGTCACTCTCCAATCCAATTTTTTTAACTAAGGCAAACTGCGTTCGATCCGACTGCGATGAAATTGTTGATATCGACTATAATTACTGATTTGGTATGTGCTCAGCGATGAAAGAAAACAGCGTGAAAAAACCCACGCGTCCCATATATTTAAAAAAAATATTTCTTAGGCGTGTAAAGTCCGCCGAAATGGATGGAGGTAGCGCAGCGGACTTTTTCCTGCACTAAGTACCTTCTTATAAATCAGAGAAAGCCCGTGCCCAATGGTTGGGTGTATATAGCATGTACCTACTTTGTCTATATCAGTATCTATTTCATGTAAATATCTAGTGGGCCCAAAACAATTATCTCCTTTCTGTCTTTCAATTCGATGTTTTTATTCTGCGCATATATGACTCATAAATTCATCTAACCTCCAGCCACACACTCGTCGAGTGGCATAGGAAGTAGAGAGGAAAGAAGGCAAAGCCGTAGTGTGACCACAATACTCGTCATGCCGCACGTCATGCTCCTCGTCATGCCCATCGCTACATGTTTTGTCGGTTTATGGGGCGCTAGTCAAAGGAGTGGGAACTGGCCACACTCTCGCGCAAATGCAGTCTGAGTCGAGCGCTCACGTGTCACGCACGAGTCATTGAAAAATCATAAATCATCAACATACAGCCATATAACATGAGTAAATAATATACAGAAATACTATCTCGACTACGACAACGTATATTTATTTCTTTTATGACAATGATATAATTAGCTATAATAAAGATGCATAGCTCGCACGCTGCAACAGTTTCAACATCCATTGTGTTGTAAACACGGGCGACCTAGTGCGGAGCGTCGCTAATAAGTCGCGATGAGTAGAGCAGTGTGTGTACAGACAGGGAAACATCGCGGCAACGCGAGGAGCATAGTGTGGTCGAGCCATTAGATAACTCAGATAATTCCTTAACTTAATAATCTTTTAACAACTTTAAGCTAATAGAAGAATTATGTGTGTGTCTGTGTGTTTAACCAAGTAAACTGAATAGCGTCTTTTTTTTTCAAAATTAAAATGTTGGATCGTTTTCTGTGGTTGAAATGTGTGTGCCCTATCCTTGGACGCTGCTAGTCATCATGGCAGACAACAATAATAGTAAGGGGGCCGCACCTCCACCGGCCGACCCTCCACCGCCACCTCCAGCTGATCTCGATGACTCTATGGACAGTCAACCGGACTTCAGCTTTAACTTAGAGCTAAGTCACAACCAGCATGAACAATATGACTTGCAATTCTCCGAACAAGAACAAAGCAAATCGTCTGTTGCACCTGCTGTTACTATCGTCGGTAAGTTGTCAAATAACGCAGCATAGATCTGTTGCAGAAGTTTACATCAAAACTAAATATATTATGGTACTTCTATCACAGAAGGAATACATATATAATGGTATCAATCATAACTACTTAAATGGTCATTTTTATCCACTTCTCTAGAAATATGGAACGCCTAAGTGATATGCCAGCGTCAGTTATTAAGAGTTAATTCTGTGATAAAGAATTTCTGTCCTTTTCTACTAATATTTTAATAATCCAGAACTAACCAGACAACAAAAACTAGATTTAATAATAATTCTAACCCAGGCATCTTTGATACAGGTTAAACATTATTGTCAAGATATATATTTCAAGTATTCTATTTATTTGTTGCCTGTAATAGCATTAACTCTTCACATTAACTGACACTCACTGAACTCTGTTATACAGCGTAGTATATACATGGATCAGTAGTACTGACACTACTTTTAGTTTACTAAAATTGCATTTTTTTCTTTAATAGGGTTCTCGACACTTTTGTTATCTTACTAAACGTTATTTTTTAATGAAGAGAATAGAATGAAAGGCTGGACTAATATTAATAAAACTTGACATGCCATAATCAATTATTGAATTTAGATTTTTTTTTAAATTGAATTTTAAATTGAATTAAGAATAAATATTTTATAACAATAATTGTGAAAGTTTAATAAACGGTCACGGCCAGCAAAGTTGGTGGATAACAGACAGAAACCTTTCCTAAAAATTGTATTATGTAACGTAATAATTTTGTGGTATATATATTGTGTGTATGATATATTCCTATTAATAATTTACTTATGAGACCTGCTAAATGTAGCAGATTCAAATCATATTATAATGTAGTAATAATTTATTAATGTAGGTGTAAACTGAAACATTTTAATTTATGTATGTCGTAAGATAATTAGATACAGCGAATTTTCCGGAAAAATCTAGGGAAATCCCGAAAACACGGATAATTAGACAATGGATATGACATTTCTCAATCTTACTGAAAAAAGATTACGGTTTTGCAACTTTGAATATACTTAACTCTGATTGGCTTAATTTTGGTTTATAGGCGTATAGTTTATGAGTAATGATTTTTTTTTTGTAAAATCATAACCTCACGTTTTACACAGAAATATTGACCCAAAGTTACTTCTGTAACAGCTCCTACGGCGCTAGCCGTACTAACGGGTACCTACAGTATGCTACGGCGGGCTGGGGCTGCTCTCCCTTCGCGCCTACGTCTTTTCAAAAACACGCTAGGGTAGGGTAGACAAGATTACGGGGAGTCGGGACGTGCTGATTCGGTTTTAGAACAGATTCAACCAATCATCTAATTATTCGTGTTTTTGCGATATCCCTAGATTTTTGCGGAAAATTCGGTTTATCTAATTATCCTACGACATATTTAACTGAACGTAACGGTTCACTGATCTACGATGTATGATAAGTGGAAAATAATTAAAAACTACTGATCACAGGAGCAGAAAAAGTAGGTACTGATAAAATGATCTCTCGGAACAACTTTCAACTAAACTTTTATTCAAACCTTATTGTAAGGAGTGGCTGTCTACACCAAAATTAACAGTTTAATATTAAAATAGAACGCTACAAGTATAATATGTAACATTTTCCTTTAATATATAAAAGCAATAAAATATTTTAGTCGAAGTTGTTTATTTTCTTTACTTGTTACAATTTTACAAA
This sequence comes from Parnassius apollo, assembly GCA_907164705.1. Taxonomy (NCBI): domain Eukaryota; kingdom Metazoa; phylum Arthropoda; class Insecta; order Lepidoptera; family Papilionidae; genus Parnassius; species Parnassius apollo. The sequence continues at coordinate 8,385,879 of CAJQZP010001331.1, forward strand.
GAGTTGTGTTAATAACATTATCAAAATCTTTTCCATGCTCCAGTCGATGAGGTTGTTGGTGAAAATATTGAGGATGAGGTTTGCTTTTAACATATATGTAGGCATGCTTTTATATCCTGATTGTTTCGCAACGCTTCGTTGTGCCAAGTGCTCACAATTAAAGTTTCCATCTGTCAAATTTATTACCAATGGAGTTTTATCACAACTTATCTGATGTAATTTTTACCGGGTTACAAAGAGCAGTAAAAAGTAGTAAGTTTTACCCCGGCGTTTTTTGAATAAGTTAAGTGTGTTTTCTTCTGTAATATATTATATATGTATCATATATACATATATAATATATTACATTTTTTTATTATTCTTTTATTCTTATTTATTTAATATTCTTTGGCTAGTGAGATATTTTATACATTATTGATATTGACTAATGGAAATTTTGTGTAACCCTTTTATAAATCGCCGCTTCCTTAAGCATTTAACAAAATATGCTGAAAATAATGTATTATCAATGTGTATGTTTTATTTTAATTACATCAATGTTAATAAAAAATTATACTTGGATTTAAAAAAATAATAAATAAATATATTAACATAACACATTCCATAATTCCATTATTAGATTAACCATGGCTTTTCATTTTGCATGAATACTGCATGCATTGAATATATTATCTACATATTAAAAATTAAGACTTTGTGAAAACCTTTATAAAAGTTTTTTTACAGTTTTTAACGCTTTCATGCAATTTATGTCGTGTAGAGTTTTTAAATTAGGCAATTATTTAGCTTTGACAGTGATGCACACAAATAGATTATGAAGCAATTCTATAAAAAACTAATGTTATTAAAACAGGAGGAAGAGAAGCAGGCACCGCCTCCGCCGCCACCGCTGCCCCCGCCGCCACAAGCACCACAACCACCGCCACCGAGCAAACCTGTACCACTGAATGTTGAAGCCGGTGCCAGCGGCTGCGGCCTGGGCGTGGCTCAAATAGTGATCACCGCGGCGACGCCAATGGTTGAGGAGCCTGACCAGCCCTTCCCGCCACCGGAATCCGAACCCGAGCCGCAACCCGAGGAAAACGAAGACGAAGAATCGTCCTTATCTGAGCAAACCGCCGTTTGCCTCCGCAACTCCGAAGACAGCCCGGGGTACTCTGCCCCGCATCCGGCCTCCAGTTCCACAGCATCTGAAGGCGAGTCTCCTGGCGCCTCAATTGCTTCTGGACCCCCCACCGCCCCACAATCTCCCCCATCGGCCCCACGCGGCGGGCGTGCCTCTATTCCCGACGAGCTTGAACCCGCGCAACTAGCGAGGCTTACCGACCTTAAGGAATCCAATGCTTAGAATATAGTATGCCGACTGAAATTTCCTTCTCTAAAAATGAACTCTGCAGTTTATATCATTGTCCCGTCGATAGTTACTGTTCAACAAGGCTTGACGAATGGCACCCCCTTACTTTAGCTGATACCCCTACATAACAACCCCTTTTATTAAGGCATCGGTCATATTACAATGTTTGCAGAATGAGACCGTTTCTCACCCTTCAAATGAATGGAAAATTAAAAAAAAATAGTTTCACAGTCCTATTACTTTTTATTTAATCGTCTTAGATAAACTTAAATAGGTCGTAAGCTATTAACAAATTTTTATACTCAAGTAATAAATAATCTATTTACATAACTTTTACTATAATTGACAATAGAATTCGAGTAGCGTAGAAGTACAACGACTTTGAAGGTAATAATTGAATAGGAATTTGCTACGTTTTATATTCAAGAAATGATGCAATATTTTATAACGAGTCATACATTTTACGTGTCTGATATTAAAGTTTCTGTTATCTGACCAAGCAATTATCAGTTATTTTATAATGTTTGGTTAACAAGGAGGAAATTATTACGATCAAGTGACTGGAAATGGTAGAACAACATATTAAAAAAATGGAATAAATAGTAAAATGAAGTATATAGATGTCAAAGTATGTTTAAAACCCTGTTAGCCGCGTACACGTCTAGCTCACGGGCTCGCGTGGTAGCCTTGGTGTGCGGCTCTCGAGCGAAGGGTCGCGAGGCAACCTCAGTGGTTTTGTCTGGAACTCAGAGTCATGTCTCGCAAGGCAGGTCGAGCCATCATAAGTCCCCGAGCATCCAAAATGGACAGTTGTGTAATTGCATCTTCAGCTACTTTCTTAGTTGCTTATTGTTCAAAAACACGAAAACAGTCACGTTTTAAGAAAAGACCAAGACGCTTCTGGATTAGAAAATATACAAGCATCGCAACCAATATGAAAATAAATTACTTAAAGATTTAACATGATCAGATTGTACATTCATTGAATTAAACGAATATTTTTAAAGTGACTTTTCAGCAAAACTAAAACAAACACCATAGTATCGCCTCGCGAGCCTAAATACAACCGTACATACCAAACGAACAGCGATTACTGAGGCACCTTTGAGCGCGTCTAGTTTACCGACAACGTATGGCTCGCAGTCGAGCGGCGCTCCGCCGAGGCAACGTGCGCTGAGGCAGCCTGAGGCACGTCCACATCAGCCGAGGCACTTGGCTCGCGAGGCTGCCACGCGAGCCCGTGCGTTAGGTGTGTAAGCGGCTATTGAGTCAGAAGTATAAAAGAAGTACTCAACGTCTTCCCTTCTTATACTTACTTGTAGTAGATATTGTAAAGAGTTTTACTGTATTCCATCATTTTAATCGCCACCAACGTCTTATACGTCAAATGAAAACGTGCCCACCACGTCAACTACATCAACGTCAATTAAGAGACGACCCTTACTAAATCTATCTTACAAATTGATGGTAAATGAAATATTTTAAAAAGCTAGGATCACACGACATGGACAACAGACGTCCGTTCATAGTGTATGGTATCCATGCGGAACGAAATAAAAAATATTTTTTCTTCCTTCCGAAACTTAAGTGTCCAAAGACGACGTCATGACGCAGAATAATTTTAGACCTGGAGTTATTTCAAAACATTTATTGTGGTTATAATTAATGGTTTTAATGTATACTCCGTAAGAATACGAATAGATTTAGTTTTGTTATTGATATTTAAACACACAAAAATATTCTGTGTTTTTTCGATATACGATTGGAAACGCTACATTTTTTCTTCACGTTATAGATGAATTTGAAGCGTGGCGGGGTAAGTGCAGTCTAAATGCACGATGCACGTCTTTAGTGTGGCTTTCAAAGGATCTTGATCTTTTATAATCTGAGTTCCACAGAACTTAATTATGGCCTTAAATAAATGGATGGATGGCCGTAAATAAATGGATGATAAATTCGTACATTAAATATAGATTTTATCTTTCTACACTTACATACACACATATACATATACATTACAAATCCACTTTTAGTATACTTTCAATGTCTGTGTAGTGTTGTAGTGTTGCAAGTTACCCTAAATATGTATAATCAATGCCCTATATCGATATAATTATGCTGAATGAAGGTAAAAAATAACTTACCAAACCTTTCATGATCCTCTTTACTAGAAGTCACTCAACACTCACACACACAAGGTGATCACTTTATTGATACAGCCAAAGATTTCTATTTAAACTACTAGACGGGCATTACGCTTACATATGGTACTATAGTATTCTGTGCTACGGTACTAATACATTGGGTACTAAGTTACGGTCAGTTATCCGTAACTTCTTTAGTCGACGGCGAGCTGGCCAGAAGACTAGTTCTTTGTTTTGTAAACCGCAAACGTTGTTTCGACAACCTAATACTGATTTTGTTTAGTGTAATTAAGAAAACGCTGTCATTATTTTTGTGTAGATTTAAAAATGAAGATATCCGCAGTAGAACTAGAGTAACTGACAAAGCCCAACAAAGTAGCAAGCTGAAGTGGCAATGGACCGGGACATATAGCTCGAAGAACCGACAACCGATGGGGAAGAAAGGTTCTCGAGTGGCAGCCTCGTACTGGCGGGCGAAGTGTAGGACGTCCTCCCACTAAATGCAGTGAAGACCTGGTAATGGTAAAACATCCAGGAAGTCAATAGACGCAAGTGGCTCGGGACCGTGCTTTGTGGTGCTCCTTGGGGGAGGCCTATGCTTGTGAAGGGCTGTAACGATGACGATGATGAGACTTTGCCAATGTGATTTGAAAGTTATTACAGATATGTATGTTGATTTATTTCTTATTTGCTTAAAAATAGAAACTGTCATCACGAATGAAATTACGACTGCGTGGCTTATTTACCGTGCCATCAATCCGCCCTTCCGATCCACATCTGTAACACAGGTTTTTTTTCTAAATTGCTGGTCTAGATCTAGTAGTATACATAGAAGTATTTGGATACAACTAACAAATAATTTGTTCAAACATATTTTTGTTACAGCAATTATAATAAAATATTTTAATTATATATCAGGGATTACATGCATAGTGTAATTTATTGTTTCATGTTAACCATGGCCTAACTGGTAAGTTACTTCCTTTGATTATATATATATGTATATTGTATGATAATCAAAGGCTACTTCACTAATCTTATTAGGTACTAGAGACACGTTAACACAGTGAGAAGCGGTCACAATATCTTAGAAGTATTGTATATAACTAATTATAATATGTACTAATTTCTAGTTTGCTGTTACAGCACATCTTAGGGTTTGTTAAATAGAAAGCATTATATAAATTATAATGAGCATTAAAAGTGCGATATGGCATAATATATTAATCTACATCGTACTTTGGAGATTATGACTCAAAAATATTAAAGTTTGTTTGTATTATATTGAAAATATAGGTACCTATATGTAATAAGTTTCTGCAAACAAATTATGTGCGTAATACAATTTAATTAAAAGGTTAGGAGAACGCGTGATATATTTGTTTATTTTAATATAATTGAACGAATATAATTTTCAGGCTTTGTTGTATTGTTGACAGCCAAAAGACAACGCACAGCGTTGTCTTTTGGCTGTCAATCGCTTGCTTACATAATTAACAGGCACGAAAACATATTAAATTCGTTATATCTCGAAGTTATTAATATATAGCCAATGTGCACAAAAAATAATGCATTGTAATGAATAACTCTGAATGTTTACGCCGTATAGTGTAGGAGCAAAGAGCACAAGAATGACTCGAGGTGTGAAGATTCAATGAAGATATTATTATGTAAGATTAGGAAGATACAGGGTGTTACTACCTTCTCGTTCCCGTATTATCCTGGGATACGTTGCAATCTAGTATAATTATAGTTAATCGAATTTGTTTATGTATTAAGAGAATAAAATGCGTTCATTACTTATACATTTATAATTTTATTGTATTTTATTTCCACGACTTTATTCACCTTATGTATTTCTATTAAACTCACGAAGCTTTCAGCAGACCATAAGAGAGGGTCCACAAATATTTTCAGTATTATCAATGTAGATGATTGCTACGTTTTATTTAGGAATATATTTAATGTGTTATTAAGATTTAGTGAAAATTTATTATAGGCACAATCGTTCAATTTATAAAAAAAACACGTATCAATGATTTTCCTTAATTATCTATTGGTAGTAAAAGTAATAATTAAAGAAATGTTATAATAAAATGAATACAAAATTTCGTACCACTAGGTTTAAGTGAAAACGTAGTTTTATTTTCAATGACACGCAGAAAGAAAATCTTACCTATACATAAAACAATATAAACTAAAATTCATTAGAAGATAATTCTATAAACATTTAAAAGGGCGTTGAGTATTTCATCTTAAGACATTTAAATGATTATTTTCTCAACAGCTTTTAAATTTATAATAATCACAAGAAATAATCATAACATGATTAATATAAGATTCAAATTATATTATAACTTAAATTTTTCTTTTGTTTCAAACAAAAATTATAACCAAAGTATACCTAATCGTAGTTATATTGTAATAAGTAGGTACGTCTTTGTTTATAACTTGTCTGATAATAATTTTTAATTAGTCGTTTAGGATTTCTTTGCTTTTTGGTGTTACAAATATTAACGTTGTTATTGTTTATCAATTATAGTTATTCATGTGCTTGCTTATATACCCGTAAATATTAAAGTTAAGAAACACACATAAAATAATTCAAGTGTTTCGGTGTTCAAATTAATTTTTAGTAAAAATTCGTCTTTGAGAGGTTTGTAGCACTCTGTAGAACTTAAAATATTAATATTACTTACACTGTATTTAAAATGCTCAGTTGTCTGTTAAACTAAACCCGTACTAACGTCAGTTTGTGATACATAAGATATTATTTTACCTACAGATACTATTATACTTAAACGTTGCTTTTTCTTTAGATTGACGGGAAAGTAATATTAGATAGACCCTTTAGCCTGACCTGAGTGCTGATTAATGCTTAAATATATTTAAAAACACTCAACAATTGCGTTTTATTTAATCCTGGCAAAATAAACAAACGCGAACGCGAGTAATCCGGGTTAGATCCCCGCCGGCACCAACGAAATTATTAATTGCATGTCTGAGGAATAAATAAAAAAAATATTTCAAAGACATGTGAAGTTCGCCAACACGCATTGGGGCAGCGCGGCGGACACTTCCTTGCCCTAAACTGGGAATATTTTGCTTTTTGAACTCAAAGATTTTTGATTTTAACGTGTTCGTAGATAAGACATACTTTTTTATATGCATAATGAAGAATTGGCCATCAAGGCTTAAGACCGGACTTAAATTTAAAGCCACTTCTACAGCTTCTACTGCTTAGAGGACAGAGTTCATAAAAGGAATTTGGTGCTATCTATTTTTCTATTATTCTATTTTTACCGCTCAGAAACATATTTAAATATGATCTATAAATTATTAGAAACATAAATATTCCAAACGATTCTCTTTTATTTTTGTCTCGTGGCATCCGTTGTTACGTATGACACAAGATGAAATTACGCAATATACGGGAAAGATCGGATACATTTGGTTTTTATTTTTAATCTATTTATTTATTTATTTATGCTTTCATGCACAAAAAAGTACATATGGTGGAGTTAATACCATAGGGCATTCTCTCCCAGTCAACCATTAGGCTAAACAGAGATAGACCTTATGGAGACGGTGCGGCAATAATCGATGTCGAAGTCGATGAGAGTTATTTGTTGCGAATTACGCGCTTGGACCTCACCGTCGACTTTGATGCACTACCACTGTTAACATTTGGTGACACTTTCTTCGTCGTAGAATCAGATGGTCGATCCGATGCAGCAGGCAGTTCATATTATGTAATGAGCTCATCGAGGTCCTTGGTGTCCGATGGCGCTTACCAAAAGGCAACTTGACGTGTATATTACCATCGAGTGACCAAACTTGTCTAATACCAAAGTGCTTACGTGCAGCAATGAATAAGCCTTGACGCTCACGAGTAAGAAACTCGGACAGCACATATAAAGTGCCTTTTAACATAGTCTTTTTGGCCCAAATGGTTGACTTAATGGACTGATCCCTAAACCGAATCAGAACTGTTTTGCACGAGCTTCCGATACTGCACCTTGACGATGGCAAGCCGTAATGGAGCTTGAAGAAAATTCCTGTGGTTGAAGCTTATCCTGCAGGACTGTTACAACTTTATTTAAGATGTTTTCATCAGATGATTCCGGAACTCCATTTAGCAGCAAATATTTTCTCCGATGCCGCATCTCAATATTGTCAACAGTTTGACTAACCTAATTGATCTTTTAGTGTAGTAGTGACATGATTTGCCAAACATTATCCTTAAACGCTTGAAAGTCGCTTGAGAGAGATTTTATGTCAGGAGCCGTGGTGGCAGATTTTTTATAAGTGCTTCAAATTCCGCCATACGTTGATTGAGAGAAGTTAACGCAGCCTTTTGGATATTTGCTAACTCGGCAATGGTGGACATTTTCTTGAAAACTTATCTTCTGGTGTGTTGTGAGAGTTGAAAGTGACCGGTGGTAGGGTGATGTAACTTTATCACAGTTTAACCATTAAGGGGAGTTAAACCCACAATGTATGTATTTAAATACACAAAAATAGTAAAAACTGTAAACTAAGAAACTGTACATTAGTTAAAATATCAATAAAAAATTATTTTGTTACTTAGAGCAATGTGCATGTGTATTTCACGCCTACCGCCAAAAAAAAGCTAACAGTAAGAATCTCCGGGAGTAAAACCGGTGATGAGGTTCGCCACCCGTCACGTTCTGTCTCCCGAAGGGGTGAAAAGTGGATTGCAGAAGCCCGTCTAGCTACGCTGAATGTATGTGGAGCTATTAATGATAAGATGGATGAAGTAAATGATGAATGACAGAGGAATAGATGTCTTATGTACAAATGAGACGAAACGAAAGGAAAAGGATGACACTGCATATGCCATGTATACCGCGTATTGGTCTGGTGTGGACGAGAGCTAGCGAGCATGCCAGGGTCGGTTTCATCCTTTCAGAAAGAATGGGTCAATGTGTGAAAGAGTACGAATGTGTAAGCCCGAGGCTACTATCGATATGAATGAAAGTGGGCTTAAAGTAGCTGTTAGTGCTAGGAGTGTACGCCCCCGATATGTCTAAGCCCACTTATATCCGAGAGCAGTTTTTGGACATGGTAAGGATGGTATTGATGAATTACATTTCATCATGGTATTGATGAAATGTAATGAAAATGAATTATGTTAGGAGATAATTGATAGAATCAGGCGTTACTTTACGGAAATCCATTATAATAAATAATTCATTACTTCGCAACCTTCCGCTAACTAATTACAATGATGTGTCTTACCTGGATTGAAGAGCACCTCCCGCCCTCCCTCAATTGCATGCACTAACTCCGTCACCATTAGTCCCAGCACCACTACTCCCAACACCACTACTAGACTAAGACACACCATCGACGACAATACGACACGTGTTTCGCCTCTACACGAGGCATCCTCAGGTAATGTAGACTCTACGGCGACTGACCGCTAAGACTTAGCGACAGTCTGAGCGAGATTAGAATGGCAGCACCTTAAAAACGGCAGGTCCCCAGGCGAGGATGGAATTACAGCGGAGCTTCTGAAAGCGGGTGGAACACCGGTACTGGAAGTCCTTCAGAAGCTCTTCAATTCTTTCCTCCATGGTAGCACTACTCCGGAGGCGTGGAGCAGAAGTGCGGTGGTCTTGTTCTTCAAGAAAGGTGACAACGCTCTCATCAAGAGCTACAGACCGATATCCCTTCTGAGCCGCGTCTATGTGCTGTTTTCGAGAATCAATACGAATCGTCTCGCATGCAGACTCGACGACTTCCAGCCTTTCCAGCCAGCAAAGCCTTTGACTCCGTCGAAATTTGGGTGGTGCTACAGTCTCTTCAGCGGTGCTAACTTGACTGTCGGTATATTGAAGTGCTGAAGTGTTTGTACAGTAGGGCTACGATGGCTATCCGTGTACAGAACCAGAGTACGAAACCTATCCAACTGCAGAGAGGTGTAAGACAGGGTGACGTTATTTCCCCGAAACTCTTCACCGCTGCATTGGAAGACGTTTTCAAGCTACTGGACTGGAAAGGATACGGTATTAACATCAATGGCGAGCACATCACTCACCTTCGATTTACCGATGACATAGTCCTTATGGCAGAATCGCTGGATGACTTAAGCACTATGCTCAATGACCTCAATAATGCCTTTTTTTATATATATATATATAGGATAGGGTGACAAACGAGCACACAGTTCACCTGATGGTAAGTGGTTGCTGTGGCCCATAGACATCCACATCTATCCTCGATTACGAATCAAAATGCAGATGCGTTGTCACCCGTGAGGACTAAGATGGAATGCCTCGTTTCCAGTAAAAAGGTCTCCGGTTCTCTACACTCACCATACGAAATACAGCAGCATTAGGTAAGCTACTATTTCACGCTGGTATTCTGTGAGAGCGTGGTCCCTCCCCGGTCGAGCCGACCCATTCGTACCTCCCAAAGGATAGGTCTTAAGATGAACATGGACAAAACAAAGATCATGTTTAATGTCCATGTCACACCTATGCCGGTAGTTGTTGGGAGTACTAAGCTCGAAGTTGTTTACGAGTATGTTTACCTGGGACAAATAGTCCGACTAGGTAAGTCCAACTTCGACCGAGAGGTCAATCGACGGATTCAACTCGGCTGGGCAGCGTTCGGGAAATTACGACACATCTTCTCGTCAGGTATACCTCAAAACCTGAAAACTAAGTTGTACAACCAGTGCGTGTTGCCAGTGATGACCTACGGAACCGAGACGTGGTCCTTCACTGATGGCCGTATGAGGACGCTCAAAGTCGCTCAGCGAGCTATGGAGAGGGCTATGCTCGGAGTTTCTCTGCGTGATAAACTTAGTAATGAGGATATCCGCAGTAGAACTAGAGTGACTGACATAGCCCAATGGATTAGTAAGCTGAAGTGGCAATTGGCCGGCCATATATCTTGAAGAACCGACAACCGTTGGGGAAGAAGGGTTCCTGAGTTGCAGTCTCGTACCGGTAGGCGAAGTGTAGGGCGACCCCCCACTAGATGGAGTGACGACCTGGTAAGACATGCAGGAAGTCGATGGATGCAGGTGGCTCAGGACCGTGCTATGTGGCATACCTTGGGGGAGGCCTATGTTCAGCAGTGGACTTGTGAAGGGCTGTAATGATGATGATGAACGTAAATATAGTATATAGTATAATAGTTCGCTGTGTAGTGCCGGCGTAAGATATTAATCACTTACTCATATAAAGGTGCATTGTAGTCAATTTCTTCAGTATTATCTGCCAAGGCTCCGATAATTCTCAATGCAGTTATCTGCCTATCATACTCAGCCTGCAACATTATACGTTCATTCTGTTTCGCCTCCAATACGAAGTCGAGGTGACGTTGCTGTTCTTTTAGATTTTGAAATTTCTTTAACGCATCTCTTATTTTCCTAAAAATTGAGACTGAACTGTAGATTTGACAGGACATGTGGTAGCGTAAGAGAATTTATTACTCTACTTTGTCTTCTGGATTTTGCAAGAGACAACTTGGGGAAATAATCATTTTTATAAAACAAGGGTGACAGACAAGCACACAGTCCACCTGATAGTTGCTGGATGCTAGGTGAGGTGGAGTTCATCTTGATAAATGGATATTGTGTTCTATAGACACATTTCCATGCCTCCCACTTTACTTTAATATATACACTTATAAACACTTTACTGCCTTGTTGATATTGGTCGCAAACTCGATAAGGCCAAAAAATCTATTAAGTGTTGAGTTTTTCTGTGAAGAAATTCACAGTAGAAGTCCGGAGTCAGAAAAATGGCTGTGTTTTCACCTCAGTGCCTCGAAAAGCACATAAAACCGTTAGTCCTGCGCCTGATCTTCCAGTTGTGTTGCTATGAGAGTGAGGGAATAGAGTATGCCACCTGTGCTTGCAAGTGTATGGGCACTATAATCCTGTCCTACACAGGAGATTGTCTCAGTTAAGATTTATGGCCTTGACCAGATTTGGGTTGAAGATTACTTGTGAACAGGTGCCATTTATGAGGTCTGGCCCATTCGTGTTTGCTAACGAATTTAATAAGTAACTTACTGTTTATTCTCTTCCATTTTGGGATTGAAATTGCTATTGGGTGCGGTCGTTAAGCTTTTAAGAGCCTGTACCTGTGAGACAGATTTAAGTGCTTGCTGCTCCTCACGTAATGTTGAAATAACAGCTTTTTACTTAATGCATATGAAATTATATAACAAATAAACAATTTAAAAAGAAATTGCCTGGTGTTTCTGGGTAATTTACGAAATGGCTGCACCTATTTTGATGGGACTTTACTGGCAGATACCTGATATTATAAGGAGTAACTTAGGCTACTTTTATTTGAGAAAAATAATTAGGGTTTAGTGGACAAAAATTGAAACCAATGAAATTGTGATCAATATCCTATTCAAATAGGGAAAAATTATAATAAATTATGAACAACAAATGAAGGTACATGTATAGCTGATAATTAATGAAAAGCTTGATATACAGAAGCCTAACATATGGTATACCATCCACCACCCCATTTCATGCCATGGATGTTTTAAGAGTTAAAATGCTTTCAGACGAGAGAGAAGGCCTGTGCCCAGCAGTGGTATTTATCTAGGCTTTAATTCTTATAGTAGATATTTACCTACTTAACAGGTTCCCTGTCTGCAAAACAGACAATAGTAATTGAACAATTGACATGTTCATATATGAGTCATGAAACAGGGAAAGGGTTTTAATCCCCACTCATTATAATACAAATATATTAAAAAAATAAGCTTGAAAACAAACTTTAAATTTAAGATAAAGTAAAATCGCTGTATATCAACTTATTATTTGTGTATTCAATATGGCTAAGGTAGGTAAAAGGATACTTTCATTCAGAAGTATTAAAAGGAAAATTTAATTAATTTTTGATTTGTAATTGCATTATGAATAAAGCTTAAAGCTGACAAAACTTACAGACTACCTGATGCTATTTAGTAGCAGAAATAGAAAAGAGTGTGGTTTATGTGTTGGGTTGGTTATAATCTACCCAGATGTATCCCAAGTCTGAAAGACCAACCACATAGTAGAAAAATCTTAAATTTACCTGTTCAAAAGAATATAAAAAATTAAATTTTAATTCTTTACCAGAAGGTTATAAAATAAAACAGTTGTTTTCCTTCTTTTTAGTGCCACAACTAATAAGGGGATAAATCTATATTTTTTTTTAGCAAAATGGCGAAACTAAACAGTTTTCGGCCAGGACGCGTTTGCTAACTTCAGTAGCGCTGACCGCTGCCGCTGACACAATCCGCCATTTTGCTTATTTGCTTTGTTTGTTTTGAAGTAGAGTTAATAAGTTGTTTTGTGCAATATTAGTTTCAAGTAATATAATGACATGAATAAACATATTATACATGTTATTAAAAATTCATGATTAGTAAGTTTTTAATATGAATACTTTACAAACATACATTTAAATTAGGTTAGGTTCCCCGGTTAAAGCTAACTTCGTGTCCTAGAGGAAAATAGCTACTTACGATTTGACAGCGCTTACCGCTTACGATCGCCATTTTGCTTACAAGCGCTTCTTAGCGCTTTTTTCTGCCAAACGCAGCCATTAATATTAGATACTACTAATGTTGGTTAATATATAATAGCGCATAGCGCCATATTATAGCGCGCTATCTCTTCATAACACATAGCGCGTGCTATGTAAGTAGTCGCCAGGGCGTTATTGCGCTATGGCGCTTTGACGCTATCAAGTATTAATATCTATCGGCAATTAGTTCTTAGAACAGCGCTGTTGGGAGAGGACGTGTGACGAAAATTTGATCTCGTAGCGCGCTATTCATCGCGCGCGACCTAATTTAATGTTAGACGTTGTTTAGTTAGTGTATACTGTACATTTACAAATGATCAAAGGACACAGTTACGATAAAAGAAGCCTAACTAATGTTTTAAATGTAAATAAAATAAAGATACAAAAGTGTATAATATAATAGTGTATGTAAATAATTGATTTTTATAAATACAATAAATAAACTTTTAAATACACCTTTATTTGATTTATAATTTATATTAAGGTTAAAATAATGTTTACATCAATTATAATAAAAAATATTTAGTTTTATTTCGATTCTTAAAATAAAATTCATTCTATTTTAAACAGTACATAAGTTAAAAATATTTTTAGGATTATAGAAATTAGTAAGCCTGAAAAGTATGAAAACGTGCATTGGTTTTTCTATACCACTTTAATTTATTTTAGTCTAAAATGCGACTTATTACGAAATATGTATAATACGCGAACACTACACATTGAAAAATTATTTACGATACTAATTACTAAATCCAGTGGTGCAGCCGGGGCCCCAGTAGGTCGCCATAGGTAAAAAAAAACAAAAAGTCGAGTGTATCTTGAATTGCTTGGCGTGTGAAGCACCGCCGCCCTGTTTTCACTCCTGAAAAGAGAAGGGAGGCATTTTCACAAAACACAAATTATTTTTTATTAAAAATTTTATTAAAAATTAACACAAAAAGACCCATACCAACCGATATTTAAATGGTGAATCTCACCATCATCCTTCACAGTTGGCTACCGTGGGTAAATCTTTGTTTCAGAGAGCACGAGGGATCTGTGACAGAAAACATCTGGCCGCGGAGCTTCAGCACGTCAAGCAAGTATTGCAAGCGCACTACAACCTACCGGGTCCCGCGCCTACGTCACAGTGAACGAGTGAAGCCGGCCACAGTCGAGCGCGCGCCTGCTCTACTACCATATGTTAGAGGAGTCACAGACAAGATTGGCTACATCTTGAAGCGAGCGTCCATTAAGACATACTACAAGCCGCTGAAGAAGATTAGTCAATTTTTACCATCCATCAAATGTAATATTCCTCTACAAGATGCAGGTGTGTACAAGCTAGATTGTGAATGTGGTCTCTCTTACATAGGTCAAACAAAGAGATCTATAAAAACCCGCGTGAAGGAACATATAGCTGATGTGAAGCACCGACGCTCCGGGAAGTCCGCAGTCTGCGAACATGTTCAAGATCGTCCCCACCATTACATTAGATTTGATAAACCACAAATTCTCGCAAAAGAACACCGATTCCTACCAAGCAATGATACGCGAGGCCATTGAAATTAAAAAACATCCAAATTTCAATAGAGAAGATGGTTGGGTGCTACCATCTGCTTGGGATCCTATAATTAACAAAATTAAACCCAAACCCAAGCATACCACTGCAAGACTTCATGATACTATAAGCTCGTTTTGCGTAAATCGGACCAAAAATTAATATTAAAAAACTGAAGGTAGCCGGACTAACTATGACATTGGGACGTCAAACATCTCAGTCCCCCCCCCCGTGACCATGGGCGCTGTAAAGCACCCGAAACGTCGGGATAATAATAAAAATAAATTAAAGTAATTAAACGCGATAAAATCCGTAAATAATAATTTTATTCAACGAAATAATGTTCTTATATAGCACGCGATCTATCCAATGAATGATATGCAATGTAACGTGCTAAGAGATATAACGTGCTGTAAAACTTAACGCGCTTACCGGACTCCTACACGCTTTCTTATAAATAGCGCGCTATAACATAGCGTATTTAATAGCGCGCTAGAAATTTATAGTTTATAGTCTGTAGCGTGCTTTTGATTTATAGTCGTTTTGAACAACTTTAGTGGCAATGGTTTTGGCTATAAGGCCATGGCGTTTAGAGGTACCATCGATCACTAATAAAAGTAGATGCTGCTTTATTTTTCCACCTTATAATTTTATGTATAATGTTTCCAATACCTGAAATGTAATCATAAAAAATCCACAAGTGTTCATGGCTGAAATCAAACAAGATATTGCTAAACTTCTTAGAGCATAAAGTACCAATTTTATAATTGTTTGAACCTTCTTAGTGTCTTTTGAGCTCAGTTTTGTTATTTTGTAATAGCAATATGATAATAATGCGTGAACAACTAAAAGCTTACAATGTTAATGCTTTTAGTTTTAATTTACATAAATTATTGTGTTGAACGTATTTATTTATTATTGTTACATTGCACCAATATTTGTCAAATAAAAATTTCTATGCATACAGTATGTCGACATTTTAGTTCTTAAATAATTTTAAGTAATAAATCAAACATTATTGCTAATAAAAGTTGTCTGCTTAAAAGCATTACGAGATTTACATCTACATGCACGTCACATCACATCAACATTCAATCAGATTTTGCAGCGTAATTAATTGTTCTAAGAATAGTTTATCTATGAATAAAATATTTTGTTACATTTTATGATATATGAGGTCTTTCGACATAATGCTTTACATTTAAAACTTTGAAATAACAATTTTTTTATTTACACCAAGTTAAAACATCAACAATAAAACTACGAGCGACAATAAAACTTATAGCTAAATTAGTTAGGTAGATGAAACTTACTGAATTCTTAACTAAATAACTATTTAAAAAGTTAAGGCGCAAACAAATGAAGGATGTTACTCATCTAAAGATAATATCTACATAATATTAACACTATCCTGTTTCAGTACCTATATTGAAATGATACAATTGCCAGTATAGTATTTTACTAAAAATGTAGGAAGAATGGGGTCATCTACAATACAGGCCGCCTTTGAACGTTTTAAAGAATTAAAACGAGTACGCGGTTTTCTAGTAGAAAGAAAAATTAACTTGTTCAATCTCGGCTTAAACATTTATTGTTTCTTTATTTTATTTTTAATACACGATAAACCCAAGTCTTGGACAACAACAATTTTAATTTATTATAAAGCTATGGAGCTCCTTTGGTCTTGGGGACCGTTAAGGAAATTAAGGGGAAATTAAGGAAACACCTATTGCCGGTATCACGGGAAGAGCCAGTAGGTATACTGCGTAACGTTTCACCCCAGTCTTTAGAGGTGTGGTTTTCAGTTTGTAGTTGATAGCCTATCAATTGTTATGGTCACCCACTAACTGCCGTAAAGCAACGAGTTCACCGTAAAGAACAGGAGAACGATCGCCGTGGAAAATAGTGCCCCAGAAATATGGACCATAAGTGAGGCGCTGCGATCGCTAATTTCGGTCAATAAAAGTCATTTTCAGTCTATTTTTCCGATCAGATGCTAAACCACTTGCACATCCACGCACAATAAAATATTTCTCCATTTTTTAATGTTTCTTCTTGTCAAAAATTACAAAATTACGGAGCTTGTAAATTTTCTCACCAATGCCGCGAAGAAAATTTTTACATTATTCAACTAACTTCATCTACTTGTACTCATAAACAGCTAACTTCGCAATCACTACTCACCGACGTCAGCGCCGCTATAAATTCTACAATTTACAAGGACAGGTGGGCTATGCTTTAGTACGTAGTGATCGTTCTCCTGTTCTCTAACCTTCATGGAGGTACCTCTACATTCTATATATAAGGCATTTGTGGCAATGGTTTTGACTTTAAGGTATTTAACCAAAACCAAAGAGAATAAAGGTTAACACTACAATAAGCTTAGATCATAAACTAATAAGAAGTACTAGAACTTGAATATTTCCTTCCTTATCCTTTAATCCAGATACATAGATTAATCCAGATCTGAATCCCACTGTGTATATTTAAACCAAAGGTGTTTTTCCTATACGCAGTATATGTTATCTATAATATCTTCCAACTGGAGAGTCCAGGCGCGTTAATTCCGACAAAAACAACGAAGAAAAAAGTCTGTTAATTTTAGTGCGGGGCGATGAAACACTACATAGACAGTACTGCACACCTACTCAATAAAATTTTTTGTTATTATGGCACACACATCCTTAAATTTCCAACACTATAACACTTTAGGCACACATATAGGTTAAATATATCAACATAGAAAAAGTTATGAGTGTAAGACTCACAAGCGTTAGCAAACTGCACTCGAAGTCTCGAACAATTAAAATCATCTATCTAGTTGGTCAGCGTAGCAAGTTTTTTTTAGCGTTCCGTAGTATCACAACAAGGGACGCTTATATTTTCGCCAAGTCCGACAGTCTGTCCATTTGTCCGCGGCTTAGTGCACAGACTGTTGATGTTCTAAAGAGATGTAATTTGGCATGGTTCAGCATAAATACCAGAAAGAAAAAGACTACGTACCAAAAAACAAAAACTGGAGGATCTTATGTTTTAAATAATAAGCCATCATCACAAAAAAAAAATAGTTTTAAAATCGACATTTATATTATTACAATAAAATACTTTTGTGAAACAAAAATAAAGTATCTCCACTTATTGATTATTAATTTCATTATTGATTATTAAATTCATACAAATTAAGGATGTTTGTTACTCCTTTACGCCTCAACGACTGAACAGATTTGGATAATCTGAATTAACACATAAGCTACATTTGTCCCGGAAAATTAAAAAGTTCCCGCAGTAATAAAAAAACACATGCGTGCAGCTCACACGCGACAGAAGTGAAACCTTCGAATGAAATATAAAATACAAATACTTTAAATGGTTTGTTTAATATTATGATTTGAACTACTAAATCGACATAAAATATAAGAAAATATAATGTAATGATTTCTTATATTTACGCGAACACTACACATTGATTAAAACTACTTTTCTTTTAATTACCCGCGATGAAATCCGTAAAAGTAGTTTTAATCAAAATATAATGTTATAGTAAATAAATGTAATAATCCTTTTAATATATATATACAACATGTAACAAAAACCCTGTGGTTCCCGTTAACTGCGTTATCAGAATCAGTATCCAAGCATATGAAAATAATTTTTTTTCAAAAAAACGCATTTAAAACATTAATTTTAATGAAAAACAAATTTAATTTGCAAATTTTATGTGGTTTTATTATCTTTGCATTGGCCGAGGAGTAAGAGGATTGTCAAAGACCACGCATTACCGATACTCGTGTGAGTTAGAGGAAATAAAACCACATACAATTAGCGAAATATTTTTTTTCATAAAAAAAATTAAATGCGTTTTTTTGAAAAAAGTTTCTATACGCTTGGCTACTGATTCTGATAACACACTTAACGGGAACCACAGGGTTTTTGTTACATATTATATATATATATATATATTATACACAGATATTATATAACTCTTTTCGATATACCTAAAGTACTCATAATTACAAAAAGATTTATATCAATTTTAGCTATTACGAAGTTGAGGTTTGGTCGTTCTTCACTACTTGCTTAATAGGCACACGACACCTTCTTACCACAGTTTGTACCTTGTTGAACAAAACGCGTAAACGACGCCGTTTCGGTGGCGTTTACGACTTTTTGACCTATAATCTATAATGCTTCCCATTTCATTTTCTCCCACGTTAAATCTTATGAATTTATGTGTCTGTCTCTTTTTACTGTCGCTTTTTCGTTTCATCCAGTTTCAAATCACAACGATGCTAAAGAAGTTTTCACTTCAAAAACCTTAATCTACATGGACGAAATCGCGGGCATCATTTAGAATTTTAGATAACAAATAAAATAAATGAAAATACATTAAATGTAATAATTGAAGAAAGATGTAGTATAGGCATATCTATAGCTTTTTTTCTTGATTAAAACTACTTTTATGGATTTTATCGCGTTTTATTTATTTTTATATTAATACCCGACGTTTCGGGTGCTTTCCAGCCAGTCACGGGGACTGAGGTGACTGACGTCCCGATATCAAAGTTAACTACGCAGAATGAACTTATTTGGTTTTGAAGTCTTGCAGTGGTATCCTTGGGCTTAGTTTTAATTTTATTAGTTATAAGGTCCCAAGCAGCTCAGCCTCCTTCTCTATTGAAATTGGGATGTTTTTTAATTTCAATAGCCTCACGTATCATCCTTGGTAGGAATTTTTCCGAGGATTTGTGGTCTATCAAATCTGATGTTATGATTGGGGCCATAGAATACGATAATACATACACGGGGGAGTGGGCGGAGCCCGTGTAGCTACTAAAATGCCCCTAACACGTCAATTCACACGTATAACTGTCAACACGAGATGTGTTTTGACGTTACAATCGTTTCAAAATTTCGCGTGCAAATTATTTAGAAAATGCCAAATTGCACCTTACTTACGAATAAATATGTATTAAAATCCGTCAGTCAACATAGCGAATCGGGTTTGTAGTGGTGATTAACTGATAATACGACGTAATTGCTTGTATGTGTGCTCCCGGCGACGCCAACCCTCCTACAAAATAAGGTTGACAGCCATTCTATTGTGTATTATAGTATTCTATGGTTGGGGCCGTCTAGGATATGATCATAAACTTCTTGAATTTATTTAATCTAAGGACAAAAATTGTTATACACACTTTTATTATAATACTGAGTGATGAGAAATTTTAATGCTTCTTCAATGAATAATAATAAAAAAATATCGATATCGATCCGCACTTCACAGTCACATCACCCATCAATCTGACACCATTTCAATTAAACACTTAACCCTACAGTGGTCGCGTGGATTATAATAGTAATCCACTGCAAAATAATCTCAAATTTAGATATTTCTAAAACCAAATGATTAGAAATAAATATGTAAACTGATATCTGATCTTACTTTCAAGTTAATACAATATATTCGAATAATAATATGAGAAAGTTTTTTTTTAAATATTACAATTTGAATAAAAAAGACGTATAAATGGTTTTGTTTATTAAATATGATTAACCGGTGAGTAAAAGTCACCCTGTTTCATATTTAAAATAAAATAAAAATACATTTTAGTTGATGTTTTAAAGCGTTCTTCTTAATTGAAATTGAACTACATACGCGACCATTTATGTTTTTTATAAGGCGCGACCACTGCAGGGTTAAGTTTACAGTAAATAGTCACGTTACACTTTTATAGTTTATATGTTGCACATGTAAACTAATCTCAGTGCGGTTGTGCTTGCGTGTACAATTTTAAACCCAATTTGTAAAACCGATGGTTGACTTTATCTCGTGTGGAGTGCGCTTGTCATGGCTTGGTCATATTTAAAGCCTGCGTCGTAACAGGCTTTAGTGAGTCTAGTAAATTGCGTCTTGTCCCTGAGGAAGACAGGGGGTGGGACCTGTTTCTTTGTGGCAGCGACGGGGGCTGCGGTGGAGCGAGCAGGCGCGGGGGCTGCGTTGTTCGTCGTCTTCACGCACCTAGGTACGTGCAGGTATCGGGCCTCGGGATATACACCATTGCCCGGATATCCTCATACCCCATAACTATGGGGCAGTCATTTTTTGCCTATCTTGGCATGGCTATAACTACATTTATAATGTAGCCGGATAAGAAATTTCTTTCCGTAGTTCACCGACTACGGGAAAGGGAGGTAATCTATAGAGGTAATCTAATTAGTCTAAGTTGGCCTTTCTGCGGCATTGTGGGTTGTTACTCGACTCTCTAATCACATATAGAGAGGAGTTCTCTTGGAAGAGGTCGCCCGTCCGGTGGCCGGGTGTGCAACGGCGCAAAGCCGTTCAGGTGTTCATGTGGCCCGTTATCGGCACGGTCAAACATGCCGCGCGCTAACCGGGCCACGAAGTCGGTGATGGTCTCGACTTTCAGATCGGCCGCTATGACGTCATTCCGGACGTAACGACCTGCTCCGACAATCGTCCTTAATGGCAGGTTCTGCTGAGCCTGTAGTCGCCGCCTCAGAGGGTCGCTCAGAAGCGCGTACCAGGCCGGAGCAGCGTAGGTGGTAATAGTCCGGATATACATCTTGTATATTGGGCAGCTTGGATGCCAGGACCGGACGAAGCATCGCCCGCGCTCATCCGGCTTTGCGGACGACGAAGTCGACCTGCGCAGTCATGCGCAGCGCCCGGTCGATCCGGCACCCGAGGTATGTCACGGCCTTCTCGTACGCGATCTTCTGGCCATCGAGAGTTAGTGGTGGTGGTAAGTTTCTGAGGCGACGGGTGAGCAGAGCGGTCGTCTTACCAACGTTGACGACCATTCTCCACTCGTTCAGCCATGGTGGCAACAGGTCCAGCAGACGCTGCATTTTGGCAGTGGCTATATGGGCTCTTCTGGACGAGGTGAAATAGGCGCTTTCGTCCGCGTATAGCGCCAGCGCAACGACGTCCTCCCATTCTTGCAGCCTGCCTGCCAATGTTGGGATGTCATTCGTGTAAGCCGCGTACAGGACTGGAGACAGACAACTGCCCTGTGGGACGCCGGCACTGATGGTTCTTGTTGCGGACTCGGCGTCATCTACGCAGACGTAGAACTTCCTGTCTTCCAGGAAAGACGCCATTAACTGCAACATAGCAGGGGGGACACTAGTCTGCTCGTGTAACTTATATAGTAATCCTGAGTGCCACACCCGGTCGAACGCCTTCTCGATATCGAGAAAGACGCCCAACGATATGCGGCCACGATTGTGGCATGTGGCGATACTCTGCCGCAAGCAGGTGCAGCACTCTAGTCAGCTGTGTGACTGTAGAGTGACCCCTCCTGAATCCGTGCTGCTCCGCCCGAAGTTGGATGCACGGACGGAGACGTCTTAGCAGCCATCTTTCAAACAGTTTAGCTATGTGCGGTAATAGCGTAATCGGCCTGTAGCTGGCAGCTCTACGCCTGTCCTTCCCGAGTTTCGGCAAGACGATGATTTTGCCCTTTTTCCATTCCTCCGGGAAGTGGGATGTCCGCAATATCCCATTGTAGAGTCAACCAATCTCTACTAGGACTTTATAGGGCAGCTGTCGGAGTGCAGCGTTGGTAATCCCGTCGTGTCCGGGCGCCTTCCTCTGTTGCAGGCAGGTTACTGTCCTCCGCAGTTCGGCGGGGGAAATGAACCACTCTCCTGCAAGAGGCGGCGCAGATGACGGCAGGAACTCCTGTACGCGACTTTCCTTTAAGGCATGAAGTTCCATGTACTCCGCACTTGCAGGGTTCGGCATAAATTGCTCCTCGAAGTGCTCTCCTAGGATATCCGCTCTGCCCTTGGCATCATAGCAGCGTTCGCCCGCACTGTTGGTAAGCGGGCAAACGGGAGGTCTGGTTTTGGTTAGCTGTCTGTTCAGTTTATAGAGCGACGCATTTTGTTCATCCGCCTTCCATATGCGCCGCTCCCAGGCCTCTCCTCTGTATGCCCGGACTGCAACCGACAGCTCCTCCGATAAGATGTTAAGTTGTGCTTTTAGTCTTGGGCAGCGTGTACGCGCCCAGAGCCTCCTAAGTGCTCTTTTGCGTTTTATCTTAACGCAAATTTCCCGCGGCAGATCGTCACGCCTTTCTGTGATCGGGACGATCGTAGAGGCCGCGTGGAGGGCCTCCTGGATGTTTTTGGTGATTCTGGTTGCAGCAGCCTCTACGTCGTCCGCTGTGTTTATAAGATGGTAAGCTGGAGGTCTCGCCTGCACGTGTTTTGCGTAGCGCCTCCAGTCAATGCGTGTCTTAAATGCTCTGGGCGGCGTAGTCACCGCCTTAGTGCCAAGGGTTATCAGAATCGGAGGTGCTGTGAGCTCAGGTCGTATAGCACCTCTACCACTACCGGGTAGTTGACGTTCCTAGAGAGCACGATGTCTAATACATCCGGATGTTGCTTCGGATCTGTCGGAACGTTGGTTGGTTCTTCGGGACCTAAAACGTCGTAGTTGTTTTTCTCTGAATCTTCGTATAGTGCATGACCCGGCGGGGTGATCACTCTGGACCCCCACGCCGGGTGTTTGGCGTTTAGGTCCCCGGCGATTATAGTGGGTGTTTCGCCTTCCATCACTGTCCGGATGTCTGAGGAGCAGAATGGAGTCCCTGGCGGGCGGTATGCTGCGTAGATCCTTAGTTCCTCGCCCGCCGCCTCCATTCTTATGCCGATAGAGCGCATAGTCTGGTAAGGTGGTAGTTCCAGCTCTTGGTGGACGATGTCCCTCCTCACAAGAACCGCCGTCCCTCTGTAGGCGGCCCCTTGAGGGGTGACCTCGTCCCTTCTGTATAGGTGGTAGTTTGGCAGCTTGATATTCGTCTTTGGATTTAGTTTTGTCTTGCCCAGCAATATGATGTGCAAGTCCTGTTGCTGGGCGACAGTGCGGAGTTCATGAAGCTTCTGCTGTATACCGCCCGGGTTCCAATAGAGGTGTGGCCGGTGAGGAAGGAAAAGGGGAGATCTCCCGCCGGGCAAGGTGTTCTGCCCGGGGAGCGGCCAACACTCCGCGTGATAGTTCGGAGGTGTTCTATATATACTGATTATGATTCGGAATGTTGATAGCGTGATTTAGGCTTCGGAGTGTTTCGCTTGCGGCGCGACGACAGCGCCGCTACATCACCCCCCTGCTCAGACCGGAGGTCGATAGTGCAGCCTCGTTGCCGACGAATGTGCAAGTGCCAGGATATTGCCTTGTAGTCTGCGGTGAGTCGAGAAGAAGGCAAGTAATCTGCGAGAGTGCCGTGAAGCAGAGGCGAGCAGTAAGGCTCAGAGCCGTGCCGAACACTGTATGGCGCAGAGAGTAGCTTGAAGGAACAGGAAGCATTATTATTCCAGTGCTGCGATGAACCTTGTGAAGCTAGATGGCTTGCAGGATATGAAGACTGCAGACGATATCTACTCGGGAGCGAATGGGTGGGGTACTCTATGACGATGATGAAGCTTGAAGTTTCCGAAGGTTATTTGGTTGCGTGTTCAGAATCACGTCGGATGGTCACCTCTGTGGCCGGTGAGGAAGGAAAAGGGGAGATCTCCCGCCGGGCAAGGTGTTCTGCCCGGGGAGCGGCCAACACTCCGCGTGATAGTTCGGAGGTGTTCTATATATACTGATTATGATTCGGAATGTTGATAGCGTGATTTAGGCTTCGGAGTGTTTCGCTTGCGGCGCGACGACAGCGCCGCTACAGAGGACACGCAGATTACTCTCCTCCGTAATGCCGGGCTAATAAGTTTGCCAGCGCCTTCATGATCGCTGTGATTGGGTCAGTCCAGGCTCTGATATCAGCCAGGACTTGTGTGCCGACCTCGATGGCAATACCAACTAAGCGTTGTATCGCATCTGCTGTCTCGAGGCCGGTGGCGGGTGTTCTCCTGTATGAAGGCGTTGGCAATTGTCTCGGGTGTGGATGTTCCTGGTCCTGCCCTCTTGGCTTGTGGGTAGAGCGCGCTCTAACTGTAGAGCGGGCTCTACGTTCTGGTAGGGCCCTTTCTGGCACTCTACCCACGCCTTTGGTCGACTCCCGAGTAATCTGCGGCTGTGAGGCTACTGGTGCTGATGTTGTCGGGGTAGAGGTAACAGCCTGAGGAGGCTGCGACTTTTTCCTGCTCCTCTCCCGCCTCCTCTTCTTAGAGGGCTGCCGTTCTGTGGCAGGGTTGGCGGGAGGCTGTAGAGTCGCCCCGGTGGTTGCCCTTGTCTCAGTGGGTTCCACCGTTTCCTTAGGTGTTACGGGTGGGGGGGCTGGTTGCCTGCCCTTCCCTGTGATGGTAACCCACCCGTCTTGCTGGATGGTAACAGCTTTCGGGCGACTCTGGGGGATCCTTTTAGGGTCCTCTGGGAGTAGCCCCGGTAAGGTAATCCCCTGCCTCCTAGCATTCCTCCTCAGGACTGGGCAGCTGCGGTCGTTTGCCGTGTGGTTCTTGCCACAATTGGCACATTTGGGTTCCTCTTCCCTACCCCTAGGGCAAAGGCTCGCAATGTGCTCCCCGGCACAGCGCACACACCTCACTGGCCTGAAGCAGTTGGCGGAGGCATGCCCGAAGGCCTGGCATCTGTGGCATTGAGCCGGTCCTACTTTCCTTTGCCAGGCCTCGATGACGACCCCTCTCATAAAGAGGAGTTCGTCGATATTGTATAAATTCTGGAGCTGCTCCAGGCTCAGGTGATCTAGTTGGGCGAAGTAGATGCAGCCAGGTCTGCCTCTACGTGGTGGGATTGCCTTGACATATTTGATGGGGAAACCTTTTGCCCTTATGGCCTCCTCTATTGCCTTGGTATCCGTGCCCATAGGTAGACCCCGGATGCCCACTTTAGTGGGCTTGTCCTCCTCCGGGGTATAGCAGTACCAGGACAGCGTTGGTGTTTCCTTGGTCAGCTCCACCATATAGCGCTGAACCGTACGGAACTCGTTGGCACTTTGTGGCGTGAACCGTACGCCTTTCCCGAACGGACGGGCATTTAAAGGGTGGCCCAACATTCTGTTGAGCTCCTTAAAATGCCTCGTCCAGTCCGGTAGGCATTCAGCCACTATTGGTGGGTATCTCATTTTTTCCTGGTCGGCAGGCTTGTCAGCAGGCACTGCCGCCGGTTGTGGGCGTGGTACTGCTGGTGCAGCTACCATATGGGCATAGCTGGTAGATGGTCGTTGACCATCATCCTGCGGGAGCCCGGACGGATTGGAAGTTGCCACCGGCGATGATCGGCCGGCGGATGCTGCCAGGGTTGCATAGGTGGTCGACCCCCAGCTGTAGGATTCCTCACCCCCTGCTCATACTGAGCCGAATCTCGGCTAAGTCGATCTGGTGATATAGAGCGAGGGGGGAGGTTGTGGTGGAGAAGGCGACTTCGGTGGTGATCTAAGCACCTTCTTCGTTGTCACCACCTGGTGGTATCTTTCATCTTCTGATGAGGGTGGAGCTTCGTCTGACGACAGCTGGGAGCCTATCCGTTGCCTCTTCTCGAATAGAGAGGCTTCAGTCTCTGGCGGCGTGTGGCGTCTGGCCGTTTTCTTGGCCCGCTGTTGTTGGGGCGACGGTTCCTGCCTAACCGTCGCGCTCCCAGACACGGCTGGCGTGAGCGCGACGCCCGTTGCGGGCTCCTTTTTTTCCGCATAGGGATATGGGAGAACGCTGGCACCGTTCTGGTGCGCTCCGGGTTCATCATATCCCTAATTGCTAGTGGTCTCTCTAACACTCCTTTCTTATCCGGCGGTACTCTTGACTTGGGGGGTGGTTCCCCCTTGTCCCTACCCGACATGATAAGGTGTGACCTGACTTGTCGGTTGCACTCTAAGTGGCCCTATCTATAAGATGGTGATATTATTAGGTGACTATCTTCACTGTGGGCACTGCCTACCCCTTTTGTAACCAAAAGGGTTGGGGGAAGTGCGACGGTGGCACTTTATGACGCGACTAGGCACAGGACACCGGAGAGGCGAAGCAAAAAAGTGAATGAGGTGATTGGCTTTTGAGCGAACCTCTTACGGGTGGATGAAGTTTCGGACGCGGTGTCCGAGTGCTCCATGACTTCGGAGTCACGGGTCGCTGAGAAGGCCGCGACAGAAGGTGAAGGTTTACATGCCTTAGGGACAGTGGAGGCTAGAGCGGCGCTAATAATTTTAACGAGAATGGCTTCGTCATGGGGAAGGGTTTGGCCATGGGCTTGAAAAAACTGTTGGGCTACGGCCACTATTTGGACCGAAATTTGTTTGAGAATGTCTGTAGTAGACATGTTGAATAGGGAGGGTGTTGACGACGCTTATTTCAAGAAACTGGGGTCCTTCTCAGAACAAAGGGCTTGCTCTGAAAAGAGCAAGTGACGCCTATTCCAAGAAACAGTAACACAATATTAACAAAATAGTAACAAGAAACATAAACAATAAAAATAACAAGAAACAATAACAATAAAATAACAATGCAAAGCAAGACAGTCGCTCAGGCCTCACCGCGGCAGCGAGGGCGCAAGAACGGTGCTACGAAAGATGACTCACCAACGGCGACTGCTCGGCCGGTGTGAGCCGGGGAGAGCGGGGCGCGTGGGCGAGAGGTTGCACTACCGCACGAGGACGGAACGTGGACTGTATGCACTACCGCTCGGGAGCGGTGCGCAAACGGAACTGATGCGCTCGTACTCGGACCCCCCGCCTTTTTATACCTCCCGCCGCGAGCTGAGTCGAGCGCGGCGACCGTTGCACAAAAATAATCCTTATAGCATGATTCAGTATTCACGTGCGATGGCTTATTAGCGTATTTCATGTATAACTTTGGTGTTTCTATACCGATTTCTATGATTCTTTTTTATTGAATAGATAATAATGTTAACTTTTTTTAATTAGGGGATGGATGAGTGTTATATACCTTGGGGGAGGATGTTCAGCAGTGGACTTGTAAAGGGCTGTAATGATGATGTTGATGATGAGAGTGTTATAAACTTAAGAGTAGACAAATATAATCCGAAAGCTCCGAACTGCTAAGCTATCGGGAGTTACACGTGTTGTTGTGAGTCAACGATAAAAATAGACATATGCTGTTGTGGGCTATTTTTTATATAATTTTAAGGAGAACATTTCTGTTATACATGATTTCTGTGTAGCTTTAACCATTAAGGCTACACACGCGACGGAAGCTTAAAAAATGAAGTAATTTCTCCCGTTTCCCCAACATTTCAAACCTGCGAACTCTCTTACTATTTTAACACAGAACATTCGTAGTAAGTATAAACAAAAACATGAATAATTTCCATATCCTCCTTCGAAGATTGGACACTGACTGCGACATCATCATACTAACAGAATGTTGGCTATCTAAAAGCCAAAGCAACCTCCCATTACTGCCAGGTTACAATACTTTTAGTAGTAAAAATGTATATAACCAAAATGACGGTGTAGTAGTCTTTGCTAAAAAAAATACGAACATATCAGTCAAGGAGCCTAATATGCTAGATTGTAGCCGGTTATTGGTGAAAGTGGGTCATGAAACTGCTATCCTTGCTGTTTACAGACCGTGTGGTTTTAAGCAAATAGACAATTTTATCACGTCATTAGACGATACACTTGGGAAACTGTCGTCGTTCAAAAATATAGTGTTAACGGGTGATATGAATATTGATATAAACCCAGAAGGCAGTGAAGGCGGAGCAAAAGACTACCTTAATATATGTGCATGCCGGGGCCTGCTTCCAGCACATTTGGTCCCTACATATCTAAGTGGTTCTTGTTTAGACCACACTTTTCTAAAAACTAGGTTACCATCTATAACCCTTGTCACCAGTCCTATAGTAACCGATCATAGCGCCGTCATTCTTAACTTAAGCCTTAAAATATCGAAACCTAATTGTAAGTACTCTATTACTAAAATTAATATGAACACCTTGAACAAGCAATTCAAAACATTGACTTTAGCCCAGTTTATAAAACCGATGACGTAAACATTTCTTTGCCTTACTTAATAAATAACGTACGAAATGCCATTGCTAGCAATACTTCGTATAGAACAGTAGCTAAAAAAAATAATAACTTAAAGCCTTGGATTACACCTGGCCTGATTAGGTGCATGAAACACAGGGACAAACTACACCTGATGGCAAAGTCCTCTTCAGATAATTCCGTTTTACAAATTTCATATAAAAGATATAGGAATTTTTGTAACAATTTATTAAAAAAGTTGAAGTATAATTATCTTAGAAACTTACTAGAAGAGTCTGGTAGAGATAATAAAAAGATTTGGCGGCATGTAAAAGATATTGCATTTATTTCCAAACAGCATGAATCTTCGTCAGAATTATTACAAAATAATTCCTCGCCGCTTATATCAGCAAATACAGCAAATAATTACTTTGTGAATGTTGGTAAAAATCTGGCTGAGCAGATAACAAAAAATTCTAACAATAATCGTGAATACAGGGCCACTTTCTTAACTCAAAAAAACTGCCAATTAAGCTCGTTCACATTATTAGATACGGACCCTAGTGAGGTGGAAAGGATTATAATGGAACTGAAAGAAACAAGCGCGGTTGGATGAGATGGCATACCCATTAGTATATTAAAAAAATATAGACAAATTCTAGTACCACCATTAACCCATATTTTCAGAATTTGTCTCTCTGAAGGAATTTTCCCAGATTGTTTAAAAAAAGCAATTGTAGTTCCAGTATTCAAATCGGGGAACAAAGAAAACGTTTCCAATTATCGGCCTATCTCGATACTCTCATCAACGTCTAAAATATTAGAAAAATTAATTAACAACAGATTAATGAATTATTCACAAAGCAAATCCATATTATCGAATATGAAATATGGTTTCAGGCCTAAACTGTCCACTGCTGATGCTGTGCAGGAAATGACCGATTACGTCTCTCAAGAATTAGATAAAGGCAACCAATCAATTGGCATTTTCCTTGACCTTGCAAAAGCATTTGATACGGTTTCTATTCCTATCCTATTAAATAAGTTAGAGAACATAGGTATTCGAGGTAAGCAGCTTCAACTTTTTGATAATTATTTAGAAAATCGATATCAATACATAAAAATCGATAAGAATGTTAGCTCTGAACAAAAAAATACTCATTTTGGCGTGCCTCAAGGAAGTGTATTAGGGCCAACCCTATTTTTGATTTATATAAATGACCTTTGCAATCTTGAACTTAACTCAGGTAAACTAATATCTTACGCAGATGATACCGTGCTACTTATTTCCGCAAATATAGTGGACAAGGTTTATTTATATGCTCAGCAAAGTTTTGATAGAGTTAATAAATGGCTCCAACAAAACATATTAACACTAAATACGGACAAAACCAAATATATTCATTTTTCTATGCGCAGCTCAACCCAGCATACAACCGTTTCAGAAATTTATGCACATCAATGTTACTCAGTCACAGAGTCTAAATGTTACTGCCCAGTCATTTCTAATACAAAAACTATTAAGTACCTTGGAATAATTATAGATTCTACATTTACATTTAAAAACCACATAAACCACCTATGCAATAGAGTTCGTAAACTAATGTTTGTTTTTAAAAAAATCGTTCTTTTGCTGATACTAAGGTAATAAAACAAGTATATTAAGCATTATGTCAGTCAATACTTACCTATTGAATAACCTCTTGGGGTGGAGCAGCTAAAACTACACTGCTACCACTGGAACGCGCTCAAAGAGCTGTATTAAAAGTTGCAACATTCCGCCCTATTCTATTTCCATCCCATCACTTATACAAATCCTCTCAGTGCGCCAGTTATTCGTTATGAGTAAGTTACTAAAACAGCACTTAAAATTGCCCTACAGAAAAGAGGTCACTGATAAAAGACGCAAAGATATAGTAATTAAAACTAACATTAGAATAAGGCATTATTTCATGCATAGATTTTTTACATTCCTCGGTCCTTTTTTGTATAATCAAGTAAATGCAATTTTGTACATATATCCATTAAAAATGACAGACTGTAAAAAAGGTAATTCGAACATGGTTACAAAATTTGTCATACGATGATACGGAGAAGTTGCTGATTGTTTTAAGTTAATTAATATCATAAGTAAATCAATGATGATATATTTTACCCAAATAACCCTTATTAGTTAGTACGTTATTCATTTTATATAAGAAACAGAAAATATTTGTTAATGTATCTTTTAGCACATACACCTGATACAGGTTTATCCTAGTTCAGGTGCCTGTCATTGTAGACTATTTTTAAGTTAACACTTATTGGAATAATTTGTACAGTTTATCAAAATAAAATAAATTATTATTATTATTATTTCCCTTTACTGCTCTGCTCCTATTGATCGTAGCGTGATGAAAAGTATACGTAGTATACTTTTCATCACGCATCGAGTAGTTTTTGTTTCTATAACGAACATACAGACAGACAGTGTAAGTGGACGCATGATATCTGAGATCATGCATAAGACCGGTGTTTCCTTAATTGGTCGAGCATGGATCCATAAGACCGGTGTTTCCTTAATTGGTCGAGCATGGACCTCAATCTGTAGGAGAGCAAGCTCAGACCGCCTTAGGCGTTAGTCCTATCTTCGCCACTTTGACTAGATAAACATCAAGGGGCGTTAGACATAGAAGTGCGTTAAAAGCCGCTCCAGGCGATGGTCGCATAGCTCCTGTTGCCATTAAGCAGGCAGTTTTTTGTAGACTATTTAGTCTGTCCGCAGTCGTCTTTTAGTTGGCCTTATTACACCAGATAGTGGAGGTATAGGTAAGAATCGGCCTCACTATGCTGCTATTCGGCCATAGGCCCCAGTGGCGAAGCCTCCATAGAAGCCGAGAAGCCGGGCTTGCTTTATCAAACTGCTCAATCAATAATATGAACGAATAAAATAATGTCTCTATATTGATAAATTTGTGTTGTTTTTGTTGAGTTTTTACTCACATAGCAAGTAAGAAAATTTGTTTCTGTACTAACATATAAGGAAGGACCTGCGTCTGAAAATAAATGATTAGGTAATAATAATAAATTATCATTCCAATTCTCAGAGTTAGTGTAATGTTCGCCACACACGGTCAGTTCAACTGATCATTCCAACTGATAAGTTCAAACTAAAACTGTTGATATTTTTAAAAATATTGGATTTTTGATATATCGAAAATCCAATATTTTAAAAATAGCAGACAAAATACCTACAAGCTGCAATAATATGGCGAACCTGCTGAAACATAGTTAAATAAACTTTTCCATTCGCTCAAATCAGTTATTAAAATATTTATTTCACTCCTGGAGGTGTACAACATGGCTGTTATGAAAGCGTAGACCTTGCTTCTTCGCCAGACTGAAACCTTTGACCACGAAAATATTTCTTAATTTTAGGAAATGTAAAGAAATCGTTAGAGCTTAGGTAAGTACTGTATGGAGGATGGCGAGAATTTCTACGTTTTCCTGTTTTAAATACTCAATCGATTAACCAGCGCTGTGTGAGCTTGTGTTGTCATGGTGTAGTATGATGCGTCGCTTTGGGTTAGATTTACAACTTTTTTATAGGTTAGGGTGACAAACGAGCACACAGTCCACATGATGGTAAGTGGTTGCTGCGGCCCATAGACATCTACATCTATCCTCGATTAGAAATCAAAATGCAGATGCGTTGTCACCCGTGAGGACTAAGATGGAATGCCTCGTTTCCAGTAAAAAGGGTCTCCGGTTCTCTACAGTCTCCATACGAAATACAACAACATTAAGCTACTATATCACGCTGGTATTCCGTGAGAGTGTGGTCCTTCCCCGGTCGAGCCGACCCATTCGTGCTACAACTATACTGCTAATATAACTGCAGCATGGCTCTACCACGCATTAACCGTTCTACGATCTTCAAGTACAATCGTCGCTACATGACAGGACGCAATTAAGGGGGACAAAATATTCTTTGAAGTGCTTCGAGAGCGAACAAATGTAGTCGGCGTGGGCTCGTCTTGGATGACCCAGATTGTAGATTGTTGTTTAGAATTCTTCACCACTGATGATGTCGTAGACGTAATTTGACTGTCGTCAGTTGAACCTTGAATAGTCTTCTTACACCATCTGTGTGAGCAAGTCGCCTTATGATCGTCGGAAAGCAAATGCGGGATCCAACGGCAAATTAGCTTTCTCACCCCTAGCACTTCATGAAAGATCTTCTAAATAGTTGTCCCTGAGATGTTTTCCCATCTGATTACAGTTTGGGAGCCTTCGAGGCTAGAGAGCCAAGTCTGTTCGCTTTACTATCTTCGGCTACATCACCACTTACCATGAATCAGAATAGTCTCTGAGGGACGGGACTTTTATATTTTATTAAATAGAAAACTAATATTAATAAAGTTTATTAGGTTAAAGGTCCAAAATTTCATTGTATTGCAAGAGAGGCGAAACGCAAACGAGTATACGGTTCATATGACAGCGACTACCGCCGCCCTTGAGCAAGAACTACTGAATGTACGTAATAATAATAATAATGTCCTTCAGACCTAAATTCGGTCACGGCAGCTAGTCTCAACGAAGACTAAGCAATCTACGCAGGACTGGATTATAGTGCCTAAGTGTATGCGCAAGCACACGTGCAC
The DNA here is from genome assembly GCA_907164705.1 of Parnassius apollo. Taxonomy (NCBI): domain Eukaryota; kingdom Metazoa; phylum Arthropoda; class Insecta; order Lepidoptera; family Papilionidae; genus Parnassius; species Parnassius apollo. The sequence goes on from CAJQZP010001331.1 coordinate 8,419,039, forward strand.
TCTCTATTGTCTCATTTTCATAGTCCAGTGTCACGGAGTGAAGAAACACCGCCAAATTCCGGATTCCAGGCTGCTACTGAGAAATTTTTGACATAAAACCCAATAAGTGATTTTCAGAAGTAGAAGGTTGTTTGTTCATCGAAAGTTTCCATCATGACTGGAGCAGAAACTGAAAGTATTTCCTTGAGGCAGCTAAGGATTCAAGTTCTTTCCTAGGTTAAACCGGAGACATTAGGATAGAATAAAGAGTGTTGAGAGCGCGCATACTGCCAAGTGAGCGGTGTTTGAAGAGGCGTCTGTTATTATCCTATTTTCTCTATTTCTGTTTTTTTTTAACGTTACCCCTACACTAAGATTTTCTCTTGTATCGTAGGGGCAGTTTACAAACATAAATTGCACAAGGACAAACATCCAGACCCGGAACAACTATTTGTAGTCCATACAAATACTTGTTCCGTGCGGGATTCGTACCCGCGACCCCCAGCGCAGCCACTCATTGGTAAGCCACTGCGCCACGGAGTAGTCATTAATTCAATAAGTTTAGAGTTAGGCTAGGTTTCAGTGGCATAGAAAAGGGAAAAAATATTTGACATCTGGCAATATTAAAAAAAATTACATTATACAGACAAAAAATTGACACTTATATTTAAAATTTAAATCTTAAAATAAACAATCAATCATCAAGGTCTGAATTATGATCCCTTATGTATTCATCCACCGTGTTGGCTTCTCTTGCTAGCTTCAAAGCGGCATATCTTTGATGAGGATCAGCCAGCCAGTCGTGGCTTGCAGATCTGACCATTAAAAGCTTTAACAACACACGGCGCATTATTTCCATTTTGTCGATCATTGTGCGCAATTCTCTGTAGAATAATAGAATAGTGTGGTAATTAGAAGTGGGCGTTGAATCAATAAACTGTTTTCTTCAACGGCTTTTCATTCGTCAACGTGTTAACTGTCATTAATGAAAAAACAGGTTGAAAATATTAACTGTCAATTTATGCCAACGCACTTAACGAATTTTTTCAATATTATATTATTACTTTCTTTTTTTTCTGTTACTTCCGAAGGTTACCGAACACCGTCGCGTCGATGCATCGGAGGCGGCCTTGTCCGTTCGTGTGTGAGCGTGAGCGAGTGAAGAAAGTACATTTGTTATTTATTATGACTTTGTATTGAGTGTGTGTAAACAATCCATGAGCTTCGGTCAAGGTTAAAATTCAAATTCAAATTGTTTTGTTTGCATTACGCGGTCTAGTGTGAAGTGTTTTTAAGTTTAGCTTTTTTTTTCAACTTTTTAATTTTACCGTAAAATAATATCTATCAGCGGGACGTAAAAACTCAAGTTTACTCTGCCAAAGATAAATAAACAATATAAAACGAATTCTGACTAACATAAGAAAAGCTCGCAGAGAAAGACTTGCCAACTTTTCAACAAATCAACAACACTTCGGAAGATTGGACCACCTACCAACAGTTATGAAAGGTATTGGAACCATTCGAAGAGGTCACAAGAACAATGGGTGGACATAAATATTTGATGGGCGGCTATGTTATAATGACCTATAACATATATCATATATAAATAAATATTGCCTGATATAATCTTATAAGAAGATATGAAAGAAAGGAAATCGAACATAAAATGGCCATGATATAGTTTCATTGTTAAAATCAAGTTTATCAGACCAGTTCAATAAACATAAAAGTAATCTCTTGATAAAAATTTATTCTTATCAAATAAATAACTTCAACATAATCTGCAACAAAATTGTTATTGATCGAAAACGTTGAAATATTAAATTGACGATCAACGCTACAGATTAAAGTTTCAAATCTGTTATTTATTTAACAATTTTTTTACCTGTTGACCATTAATGATTTACAGTTAAATGACATGAACAAAAAAACCGTCAATGACCCATGCCTAGTGCCATGCGCGGCGCCCTTGTGGCAGAAAAAGTATGCATGGCTAGAGATGAATGAAGGGTAGTTGCTAGAAGACTAAGCTGAAATGAACCAAAATGGAAGCCATCCTCTGAACTGAACTCTGAACAGCCTTAGCCACGCACCAGCTTTTACTGTCAAACCGGGGTAGTAAAACGATCTCACAGAATACCACCATGAACTAGAGGCTTACCTCTGCGTTTTGCCTGGTAAGTGTAGGTGGTCGGAGGTTCAATCACCGTCCCCCTCCCTTAAAATCGTAGCGGAATCAAATAAAAACTACCCCACGAGGGTACCAGCACCATTGGTGGCGGAGAATCCCTCACTTCGAAACCACGACCAAACTATCTTACTTTTCCTGAGCGTGAGTGCTTAGGCTGCCCCGCGTATTCTGAGGGGGGGGTGACATTCCGCTCGCGACTAAGACGCGAGAAGGGGCAAGCGGAGCGATAAGACTAAGGCAACCCCTGTCACGCTTTCCGTGAATTTTTGCGACATCAGGAGACTTCATTCCAATTTTAACGCTGTCCAAAACAATCTGGAGACGGCAAAGCCGGCCTTGCTCTTTTTAACCAAAACTCGGGTGCTTTCGCCGGCTAATACTTCATATCTCTCCTACCCGGGGTACAAATTAGTACACTCTTTTGTGCCCAGGGCTGGACTTTGTACTACTTTTTATTTACTTTTATAATTCCATCGATTTTTTTTTATTTCAACAAATTTTTTTACGATTTTTGAATATTAGGTTATTTTTTATAATAAACATGTTTTACATTCCATATGTTATATTTTTTTCTCGATGCTTACACGCTCTTACACGATTTACAGACGCCTCCTACGTTCACCATCTCTTTTCTAATTAATCAAATTATTGAAATTTAGTTAAACAGACAGATTTACTTTCGCATTTTTTTTTGTAGGACAGGGTGACAAACAAGCACACAGTCCACCTGGTAAGTGGTTGGTGTGGCCGTAAGATATCTACATCTATCCTCGATTACGAATCAAAATGCAGATGCGTTGTCCCGTGAGGAATAAGATGGAATGCCTCGATTCCAGTACAAAAGGGTCTCCGGTTCTCTATACTCACCATAGAAAACACAACAGCATTCCGCTGCATTACGCTACCATTTCACGCTGGTATTCTGTGAGAGCGTGGTCCTTCCCCGGTCAAGCCGACCCATTCGTGCTACAGCTATGCAACTAATATAACTGCAGCATGGCTCTAACACGTATAAATTACTCTTATATTTAAAATTAATATACTCAATATTACTCTTATATCTGTAGTATTTCATCTCAATTTTCGGGGACTTTTTTCGCAAAAGTGGCAACACTTCTCCGAACCACACATAGTTATAAAATTGGTTACAGTTTCTTATTCTAGGTGCGATATCTACCTTTTTTACTTCATCTGAGGCAAGAATATATCATAGCCTCCGACAGATGTTAAATACAGGGTGAGGGGCAGCTTCAAAGCTGCAATAATATGATAAGCCTGGTGATACAATTTTATCTGGATGTGGGAAAAGTAGCTTGGATTCCGTCAAATTAGTCTCTTCCGCAGTGCGAGGTTGACTGTGTAAGTTTACCATGTCTATTATCCAATTAGTGAACCGGACTACGAAAACTATACATCATACAATTGCAAAAATGTGAAATCAAGGTGGTGTTATATTTCTGAACCTCTTCCGCACTGCACTGGACTTGAAAGGATATAGTATCAACATCAATGGCGAGTACATCACTCATATTCAATTTGCCGATGATATAGCCATTATGGCAGAATCACTGGAATACCTCACATATTATGCTCATGACCAATATTGTCCCCCAATGAATGGTTCATAAAATAAAAATAGACAAGACAAAAGATCATGAGTAATGTTCATGTCACACACATAAAGCATATTTTTATTTATTAACTTATTCCAACATTTTCAATAACTTCCACTTTTTACATTCTTCCCATTCTTGGTCTGGTTATTTTATAATTTATATCTGGTAAGAAGAGTTGTTTCTTTTGATGCTTGCCGCTTTTGTTCAGTTGTTTACTTCACCATCTTACTATCAAGTTAGATAGTATTATCATATCATCGTGAAATAGGTACTACATACCAATTTCAATAAAATATACTATACAATGCATGCAAAATTTTAGGACAGTGACGTCCTAGAATTTTGCCGGTTTTGCAAAGGAATAAGATACTTTTTAATGTTTAATAATGAGTTATCATCTATTATCATTGTTGTGATGTGCCTGAATATAAAAATACTAGAAAGTTAAGGAATTGAGGGCCAACTGATTTTAAAATAAGAAATATTTGTTTAAAACCGGCAGGAAGATACCCGAATACATTGTCTACAAAAATTAGACTATTCTTCTGTGAAGATCATTTGGATGTAAGTATGACTTATATTTAACTATCGTTTATACAAAACAAGGCATCATGAGATGAAGGGTATTACAGTCCTATTTTGTAATAAATTACGTTAACTTAGATATTGTTACTAATGATTGTTAATGAAACTATCGTTTATACAAAACAAGACATCATGAGATGAAGGGTATTACAGTCCTATTTTGTAATAAATTACGTTAACTTAGATATTATTACTAATGATTGTTAATTATTGTAATTATAGATAAACTAAACTATGATAGCCACTATAATTAATTAATTATACACTATGTTTTATCAAAATACACTCTGCTGACCTGTTATTGTGTTTTTGTATAAACAAAAGTTGGTAATAAGTACCTACTTGATGTTTGAACATTCCTCAACTCAGCAGAGCATAATTGGGCTTGAAATGTACAATTTTACTATCAACGGTTATGTTATCTACTAGATAATTATTGGATATAAAAGTAAAGTTACAAAAAGCACGACACCGCTGCGAGCACGTGGTGAATGACCAGTTATATTTTCAGTTAACAATTTCATTGATGCCGGCCGGGATCGAACCAGAGTTACTCGGTACTCGCGTACTGAGGAATTTACGGTGAGAACTATCCAATTGAGCTACCACGGATCTTTTCATTAAGACAAAAATTTCTAATTGTAGAATATCTCCAATAATAATCCCGAATCTCCAAATAAAAATTTTGTAGATAACATTAACACTAATAAAACTTGGCCTATTGAACATAAGATTTTTTTATATATTAATATCAAAGACGAAGAAGAGGACGAAGAAATTTGATAAATAATCATAAAACATCTTATTATGATTTTCACAGGAGAGGAATGAAAAGTCGCAAAATATTTTCGTTTTCTGAGTTATCTTTATTAATATATTCTTTATTAGTGGTTCTTCAATCAATTGATTTAGAATCAATTGATTTAGAATCACCAATGGATATTTACAGGACCTTTTTATAGTCTCTTCTCTTTCTAAAATATAATTAGGTAGTTATGCATTTTACACGTTTCATTTCTTATATATTTTTGTACACTTATGAACTAAATACCCAGCAACTGTGAACGAATTGTATAAAAAATTGCTATTAATAGTCAATTCAATTTGTTTTGGGTTCTGGATCATTAGGTAAGAACCCCAGTTTTATCTAATGAACGCCATCTTTACAACGCTTAAGAAAACTATCCTACAAGTTTATGTACCCCGCTCACTAGAGGAACGAACTTTCAATACATATTTTATTCTCGTGAATTTGTATGGAAGTTTCATCCCCCCTAACCCTTAGACAGGATCAGTGACGTCACGAAAGTATCTATAGTTCATAATAGATAGCTTGATCTCTGCGATAGCTGTCAGTAAAATCACGCCTATGAAGTCCTGAATTTTTTAGTAGTACAGACAGAACCTGTAAATTTCATACTTTATGGGCATACCTCGGCAGATTTTACTGACAGCAGTCGCAGAGATCAAGCTATCTTTTATGAACTATAATATGGCGGACAGCGTTTTACAGATATGAGGCAAAGACAAAGAAAATTCTTGAAATTGAAATATAAAATTTATAATGCAATGTTATAAATAGAAATCAATATTTCCCGTTTATTTTTTACAAAATCTATCATCATTCATCATTACAGCCCTTCACAAGTCCACTGCTGAACATAGGCCTCCCTCAAGTAATGCCACAAAGCACGGTCCTGAGCCATCTGCATCTATCGACTTCCTGCATGTCTTACCAGGTCGTCACTCCATCTAATAGAGGGTCGCCCTACACTACGCCTACCGTTACGAGACTACCACTCGCGAACTTTTTTCCACATCGGTTATCGGTTCTTCGAGCTATATGGCCGGTCCATTGCCACAACAGCTTACTAATCCGTCGAGCTATATCGGTCACACTGGACTATTACTGCGGATATCCTCATTTCTGAGTTTATCACGCAGAGAAACCCCGAGCATAGCCCTCTCCATAGCTCGGTGATCGATCTTGAGCGTCCTCATATGACCAGCAGTGAAGAACCACGTCTCTGTTCCATAGGTCATCACTGGCAACACGCACTGGTTGTACAATCTAGTTTTCAGAATTTGAGGTATACCTGACGAGAAGATGTGTCGTAATTTCCCGAACGCTGCCCAGCCGAGTTGAATCCGTCGATTGACCTCTCGGTCGAAGTTGGACTTACCTAGTCGGACTATTTGTTCCAGGTAAACGTACTTGTCAATAACTTCAAGCATAGTGCTCCCAACAACTACTGGCATATGTGTGACATGCACATTCAACATGATCTTAGTTTTGTCCATGTTCATCTTAAGACCTATCCGTTGGGAGATACCATTGAGGTCATTGAGCATAGTGCTTAGGTCCTCCTTAGCACTATGCTCAATGACCTCATCATCAATCCCTCCTAGGGATTCTGCCGTAAGGACTATATCGTCGGCAAATCGAAGGTGAGTGATGTACTGACCATTGATGTTAATACCGTATCCTAGTAGCAGTAGTAGCTCTAAAACGTCTTCCAATGCAGCGGTGAAATAGCGGTGTGGTTTGAAATAGCTGTTCTAGTACGTAAGTACATATTACTTCAATGGATTTTATCATAAATAAAATTAGAGGATGAATCGGACTAAATGACTTAGAATAAATAATAATAAAAATGCAATCCCAATTTTTGTTGACTATTTTCAGTTGTCATAATATGTCATGTCATATCTGAAAAGTGACTTGAGTCATGAAATAATGTAGGATGTAGGTCATAGATTACTGAATATATATGTAGGTAGTGTGATCTGTGATATATTTTTTTTATTCTGAGCTTGTTCGTGCAATTGTGACCTAGTGAATGCGTTTATTGTTACTTTTGGATTTCTTTGGCAATTTGTTTTTTTTTTATTTGGACTTTGGATCTGTTATTACTTCTTTGACTCGACTTTTGTTTTATGGACTTCATAATTTACGTAAGATTTTGATTATATTGATATCGGACATCTGTGGCGAATGCTACACGCGTGATATTTATCACGATACTTGGATCGCGATCCAGGATCGTGATATTCATTGAACGTGTAGTATCAATTATTGATGGATCGCGATACGGATCACAGAATTTGTAGATTTCTGAAAATCCATATCGCGATCCAAGGATCGTGATAAATATTTTGCGTGTAGTGTTGCTGCGATACGGAACGCGTCAGTCTGCCACAGTCTGCTTTGGAGAAGCGATCGAAAAGGACGACTTTTGTAGCGATGCGGGCGAAATCGCAAACGAAAGCGAGAATCCTATTTCGACGGGACTATCTACATTCTATCAAAAATAAACAACAACAACAACAACAAAGAAACAACACCCATCTTATGGGACATATCGTGTGATGGTTTTAAAAACAATTGTAAGCGCATAAAGGCACTTCAAAAGTTACTACCAATTTATAAAAAAATAAAAATTTATGCTTCAATAGAAGATGTTAGAAAAAAAATCGGTAAAATCCATACTCTCCTTTTTAATATTATTGCCATAATGATGCCCACACAAGCTTTAAGCAAGCTTTTATATGTGGTAGAGCCATGCTGCAGTTATATTAGTAGTATAGTTGTAGCACGAATGGGTCGGCTAGACCGGGGAAGGACCACGCTCTCACAGAATACCAGCGTAAAATAGTAGCTTAATACTGTTTTGTTGCGTATGGTGAGTGTAGAGAACTGGCGACCCTTTTTACTGGAAACGAGGCATTCCATCTTAGTCCTCACGCGTGAAAACGCATCTGCATTCTGATTCGTAATCGAGGATAGATGTAGATGTGTATAGGCTACAGCAACCACTTACCATCAGGTGGACTGTGTGCTCGTTTGTCACCCTATCCTATTAAAAAAAGTTTTTTCTACATTTCGGTCCATTTTAGATATGTTTACTTAACAGTTTTGTGCCCAATACTGACGTGATCCGTAATGAACGTGTAGGATGTGTCAATGTGGATCGCGATACGTCATTCCAGATCGCGTTCCAGATCGTGATAAATATCACGCGTGTAGCAGTCGCTTGTAGAATCACATTTTGAATCATCAATAACCTAATGACAGTTGACAACTAACGTCAAAACGGCATCAATTCGCCATTAGCTATTCCCGTTTCTAGTAAGAATAAAATATTAATACCACTGATATAATGACAAATCGTGGATTTGAATAACCAAAAATGGTGTCACATATTATTTTAATTTATTTCCCTACTTGTACGCAACCAGACCTACGCTTCATACAAATTAGGACCGTCTCCTTTGAATATTGAACAGTTGCTAATTCAAAATTTCTTGTAAATATGTAAACGATAGAACTTAAAAGGCAAGCCTCATAGTAAAAAGGTATAGTATAATAAAGAATCGAAAAGTGAGGTTGCCAAGTAGAATTTAATAGGACGTAACGTAAATATATTTAGTGGCCGTGTAGTGGCGGTTGAGAATATCCACTACCCCATATCTTCCCGTGGGTGTCGTAAGAGGCGACAGAGGGAGACAGGCAGGAGATGGGCAGCAGCATCTTCCTGATAACAACAATAATATAATAAAAAAACTGCGGTTGCCAACCCGCTCGCCAAGCGTGGCAACTATGGCAAATATCCCCCCATGAGTAACAACGCAAACAAACGGCCCCCTGTCCGGGCCCTGGCGGCCCCGCTATTCCTGGCTACGGTGGCGACCATGGTAACGGCGGGGCAGGGGGTGCTAAGAATCTCCGGTGGAGGTTCGGTTGCCACCTACGACGACTCGACCTGGCAACATATAACGCACGCACCCTGAGGACTGACGAGAAGATACTGGACAAAGACAAGTTGCGCTGGCATATTATTGGATTATCCGAGGTCCGAAGAGAGGGGGGGGAACACGGTAATCCTCGAGTCCGGCAACTTGTTCTATCACCGGAAGGGCGACCATCTGTCCCAAGGAGGTGTCGGATTTATCGTCCACAAGTCTCTCGTCAACAACTTTGTAAAGATTGAGAGTGTGTCGACGAGGATCGCGTACCTGATACTCAGAATCACCAAACGGTATTCGCTGAAGGTCATACAGGTTTACGCACCAACCTCGGCACATCCCGAAGAGGAGGTGGAGGAAATGTATGAGGATATTTACAGAGCCATGCATTCCTCCAAAACCCACTACACGGTATTGATGGGAGACTTCAACTCAAAACTAGGCACAAGAGAAAGCGGTAAGGTGAAGTTAAGGAAATTTGGAGTAGGGAAACGAAACCGTAGGGGCCAGTAGCTGGCCGACTTCATGGAGGAAGAGGGACTCTTTATGATGAACTCTTTCTTCCAGAAGCGGCCCCACAGAAAGTGGACCTGGTCGAGCCCCGACGGTTTGACAAAAATGAGATTGACTTCCTTATGACGACCAGACGCCAACTGTTCAGTGATGTCTCAGTGATCGCAAGGGTGTAAACTGGCAGCGATCACCGAATGGTTAGAGGCACACTGAATCTAAACGTTAAATTGGAGAGGTCTCGTCTAATGAAGTCAATGCTCCGTCCCCCTCGTGCTCTAATCCAGAATCCCGAAACTTTTCAGCTCGAGCTACGTAACCGCTTTCAGTGCCTAGAAGATTGCAATGCAGTGGATGATATGCATGACAAGCTCGTGGAAACTGTCCATGCGGTCGGAGCTAAGTTCTGCAAGACCCGCCGCAGAATAACACAAAAACTCTCCGATCACACCCTTAATCTCATGGCTGTTAGACGGGAGATGAGGTTGCAATCGTCAACAGATTTGACAGCATACAGGCAACTGAACAGACCGATCTCCAAATGCATGCGGCGAAACTTGCGCAACTTCAATACTGCTCGTATTGAAGAAGCGATCGAGCGGAACCAGGGCTCCAAAGTCTTTGCCAGAGATCTGTCTGCCAGTAAGAGCCAAATGTCAAAGCTGAAGACTGGCTCGTTTCCGGGACACCTGAGATTATGAGTGAGTTTGAGAGGTTCTATGGGCAGCTGTACACATCATCGTTGGAGCCACACGCAAGTGTGAGTAACGATCCAAGAGCAAGTCTTATCCGACACTATTCCGATATCCCGGACGTCAGTCTGAGCGAGATTAGAATGGCTCTCCAGCACCTTAAAAACGGCAGGTCCCCAGGCGAGGATGGAATCACAGCGGAGCTTCTGAAAGCGGGTGGAACACCGGTACTGGAAGTCCTTCAGAAGCTCTTCAATTCTGTCCTCCGTGGTGGCACTACTCCGGAGGCGTGGAGCAGAAGTGCGGTGGTCTTGTTCTTCAAGAAAGGTGACAACGCTCTCTTGAAGATCTACAGACCGATATCCCTTCTGAGCCGCGTCTACGTGCTGTTTTCGAGAATCATTATGAATCGTCTCGCATGCAGACTCGACGACTTCCAGCCTTTCCAGCCAGCATAGCCTTTGATTCCGTCGAAATTTGGGTGGTGATACAGTCTCTTCAGCGGTGCCAACTTGACTGTCGGTATATTGAAGTGCTGAAGTGTTTGTACAGTAGGGCTACGATCCCTATTCGAGTACAGAACCAGAGTACGAAACCTATCCAACTGCAGAGAGGTGTAAGACAGGGTGACGTTATTTCCCAAAAACTCTTCACCGCTGCATTAGAAGACGTTTTCAAGCCACTGGACTGGAAAGGATACGATATTAACATCAATGGCGAGCACATCACTCACCTTCGATTTGCCGATAACATAGTCCTTATGGCAGAATCGCTGGATGACTTAAGCACTATGCTCAATGACCTCAATAATGCCTCCCAACGGATAGGTCTTAAGATGAATATGGACAAAACAAAGATCATGTTTAATGTCCATGTCACACCTATGCCGGTAGTTGTTGGGAGTACTAAGCTCGAAGTTGTTGACGAGTACGTTTACCTGGGACAAATAGTCCGACTAGGTAAGTCCAACTTCAAACGAGAGGTCAATCGACGGATTCAACTCGGCTGGGCAGCGTTCGGGAAATTACGACACATCTTCTCGTCAGGTATACCTCAAAACCTGAAAACTAAGTTGTACAACCAGTGCGTGTTGCCAGTGATGACCTACGGAACAGAGACGTGGTCCTTCACTGCTGGCCGTATGAGGACGCTCAAAGTCGCTCAGCGAGCTATGGAGAGGGCTATGCTCGGAGTTTCTCTGCGTGATAAACTTAGAAATGAGGATATCCGCAGTAGAATCAGAGTGACCGACATAGCCCAATGGATTAGTAAGCTGAAGTGGCAATGGGCCGGCCATATAGCTCGAAGAACCGACAACCGTTGGGGAAGAAGGGTTCTTGAGTTGCAGCTTCGTACCGGTAGGCGAAGTGTAGGGCGACCCCCCACTAGATGGAGTGACGACCTGGTAAGACATGCAGGAAGTCGATGGATGCAGGTGGCTCAGGACCGTGCTATGTGGCATTCCTTGGGGGAGGCCTATGTTCAGCAGTGGACTTGTGAAGGGCTGTAATGATGATGATGAACGCAAATATAGTATATAGTATAATAGTTCGCTGTGTAGTGCCGGCGTAAGATATGAATCACTTACTCATATAAAGGTGCATTGGGGTCAATTTCTTCAGTATTATCTGCCAAGGCTCCGACAATTCTCAATGTAGTTATCTGCCTATCATACTCAGCCTGCAACATTATACGTTCATTCTGTTTCGCCTCCAATACTATCTCGAGGTCACGTTGCTGTTCTTTTAGATTTTGAAATTTCTTTAACGCATGTTTTATTTTCCTAAAAATTGAGACTGAACTGTAGATTTGACAGGACATGTGGTAGCGTAAGAGAATTCATTACTCTACTTTGTCTTCTGGATTTTGCAAGAGACAACTTGGGGAAATAATCATTTTTATAAAATAAGGGTGACAAACAAGCACACAGTCCACCTGATAGTTGCTGGATGCTAGGTGAGGTGGAGTTCATCTTGATCAATGGATGTTATGTTCTATAGACACATTTCCGTGCCTCCCACTTTACTTTAATATATACACTTATAAACACTTTACTGCCTCGTTGATGTTGGTCGTAAACTCGATTAGGCCAAAAAATCTATTAAGTGTTGAGTTTTTCTGTGAAGAAATTCACAGTAGAAGTCCGGAGTCAGAAAAATGGCTGTGTTTTCACCTCAGTGCCTCGAAAAGCACATAAAACCGTTAGTCCTGCGCCTGATCTCCTTCCAGTTGTGTTGCTATGAGAGTGAGGGAATAGAGTATGCCACCTGTGCTTGCACGTATATGGGCACTATAATCCTGTCCTACACAGGAGATTGTCTCAGTTAAGATTTATGGCCTTGACCAAATTTGGGCTGAAGGATATTATTACTTGTGAACAGGTGCTATTTATGAGGTCTGGCCCATTCGTGTTTGCTATGCACTGAAAAGCTTACAAATTTTTACATTAACCTTTGTTTTTGGTACACCACACATGCTTATGTAAACAATGGGCCAATATAGGTTTATCTGGTATAGTAACAATTCCCTTGCTTTATATAATTACAGGTTGTGAAGTATTCCATCTTAGTTCTCAAAGGTGATCTGTAGCCCTCTTTGGTCGAAGTTAACTGCTGATATCCATTAGAGTAGTCACTTACCATCAGGTGGCCCATATTCATTAGTACACTAGAGCAGACAAGTTACAAGCTAATAAATGAAAAAGGTTTGAGGGTATGACATTTTCAGTGACTACAATCTAACCTTTGATGAATTCCACAGTTTGAGAGCAACCCGGGTTCAATCCCCGCGAGCACAAATGAAATTGTTAATTCCAATTTTAAATGCTGATTTACCACATGCTCTGCAGTGAAAGAAAACATTGATAGGAAGCCTACATGTTTGGGAAATAAGAACAAATATATTAAAAAGATGTGTGAAGTTCACCAACACACATTTGTGCAGCTGGTTGACATTTCCTTGCCCTAAAAACCTTCTCAGAAATGAGAGGAGGCCTGTGCGTAAGAGGGAGATATAAATAGTTTGTAACTTTAACTTTTAACAGTCTTATCTTTGATCACAAAACTGAATTTAATAAGTAACTTACTGTTTATCCTCTGCCATTTTGGGATTGAAATTGCTATTGGGTGCGGTCTTTAAGCTTTTAAGAGCCCGTGCCTGTGAGACAGATTTAAGTATTTGCTGCTCCTCATGTAATGTTGAAATAACAGCTTTTTACTCAATGCATATGAAATTATATAACAAATAAACAATTTAAAAAAAATCCTGGTATTTCTGGGTAACTTACGAAATGGCTGCACCTATTTTGATGGGACTTTACTGAAATATATCTGATACTATAAGGAGTAACTTAGGCTACTTTATTTTAGCAAAAGAATTAGGGTTTAGTGGAAAAAAATTTAAACCAATGAAATTATGAACAAAATCCTATTCAAATAGGGAAAAATTATAATAAATTATGAACAACAAATGAAGGTGCATGCATAGCTGATAATTAATGAAAAGCTTGATATACAGAAGCCTAATATATGGTATACCATCCACCACCCCATTTCATGCCGTGGATGTTGTAAGAGCTAAAATACTTTCAGACAAGAGAAGGCCTGTGCCCAGCAGTGGTATTTATTTAGGCTTAATTCTTATAGTAGATATTTACCTACTTAACTAATCCCCACTCATTATAATACAAATATATTGAAAAATAAGCTTGAAAGCAAACTTTAAATTTAAGATAAAGTAAAATATCAACTTATTATTTGTGTATCCAATATGGCTACGGTAGGTAAAAGTATACTTTCATTTAGAAGTATTAAATGGAAAACTAATTTAATACATAATAAATTAAATTAATTCTTTACCAGAAGATTATAAAATAAAATAGTTGAGTTTTCCTTCTTTTTAGTATCACAACTAATAAGGGGATAAATCTATAAAATATAAATCTATTTTTTAATTTCTTTCGTCCGCTAAACTGTTCTTTTTTTTAAATTTGTGTACAGACTAACTATTTGAGCACATGCTGCGTTTGGCAGAAAAAGGCGCTAGGAAGCGCTTGTAAGCAAAATGGCGAAACTAAACAGTTTCGCCCAGGACACGGTTGCTAACTTCAGTAGCGCTGACACAATCCGCCATTTTGCTTATTTGCTTTGTTTGTTTTGAAGTAGAGTTTATAAGTTGTTTTGTGCAATATTAGTTTCAAGTAATATAATGACATGAATAAACATATTATACATGTTATTAAAAATTCATGATTAGTAAGTTTTTAATATGAATACTTTACAAACATATATTTAAATTAGGTTAGGTTCCCCGGTTGAAGCTAACTTCGTGTCCTAGAGGAAAATAGCAACTTACGATTTGGCAGCGCTTACCGCTTACAATCGCCATTAGTGGCAATTAATGGTAATTAATATAACGCATAGCGCCATATTATAGCACGCTATCTCTTCATAACACATAGCGCGTGTTATGTAAGTAGTCGCCATGGCGCTATTGCGCTATGGCGCTTTGGCGCTATCAAGTATGAACAGTGTTTCCACAATGAGGGAAAATTCCCCTTTTGAGGGGAAATTAGGGTCCAGAGGGGAAGAAAAAAGGGGAAAGACATGAATAGGGGAAATCATGCGTTAACCCATTTCCGCAATATTTTAAGCTAAGCTAAAATATTGCGGAAAATTTCGGAGTTATTTTTGTGTGGACTATATAGTGTTACCGTATAAAAGAAACAGTGGCGATACGTCGTCGGAGTCGCAAACCTCATAACTCCATCAAAAGAAATTTTACAGGAGGCACAAAAAACTTCACCACGAAATTTTTTGTAGAAGGTTTAATTTAATTTTATATACATAAAATACTTAAGGGGGCTTTGGGAGTTTTGCTATTAGATGCAGTCAGAAATTAGTAATACAACAGTGTAATAATGTCATTTTGAAAAATGAAGCTACGAGGTCTGCGACTTTAGCCGACGACGGTTTTATATATTTCTGGACAGGCAATAAATAAGAATACGAAATGTTGAATTATACTTTATTTACGCTTTGTCTATTTTTTTTTCGTTTCGCTTGCAGTTGCATTGGATTGTACGAACTTAAGGTGTGGTATTTCAAACTGATTTTTCTAAAGTTGTGCAGAGGTTGTTCCCTTTTTTTTCAAGCCAGATTTTAGGCACAGGATTGATCCAACTGTTTCATTATCGAGGCTATTGCGTTTATCCGTTTTAATAGTTTTTATATCACTAAATAACCGTTCTACGGCAGCATTGGAAAAAGGCAGTGACATAAAATAGTTTACCAAAATTGGCAGTTGAATGAATTTGCGTCTGCCCTCAAGATTTTTCAAACATTTTTTTTTCCAATACCGTACAGTATCCGTGGAATCGTTAGAATCCATATCTGCAAGGAGACTTTGATTTCTCCATTCCTTGTCTAGTTCTGTTAAATCCACAGTAATGTGTGAACATTGGCGTTAAATTTAATGAATAGAAATTATGTCAAACAAACCCCTGCTAACCAAATCAATCCTGAAATTATCTCAAACAAACCCCTGCTAACCAAATCAATCCTTATCAGACAGAAGAGCATCTTGAATTGCAACGTATTTATTTAGGTGTGGATGCAACTCATTTATTAACATAGTTGGAAAATAAAGAAAACTGTGAAGTTCAAAAAGTTTTTCAGGCGGCAAAAATGTTTTATATTGAATCGATCGTACACCGTACAGTTTAAGAAACGATTTGTATTTGAAGATGTGCACAATGATTCGTCTTTTTTAAATCCTAGTTCACAATGATTCGTCTTTTTTAAATCCTAAAGAAATTGACAGCCAGTGATGTGCAGTTACATCAAACTAGTGATGCGCAAAGTCGACAAGTTTTTTCGATGTTTCAGCGCAATTTTACTCAGTGGTACCTATGCTTGGTTATTATTTAGTATGTATCACCCAATTATAATTGATTGTGTACCACACAATGATATTATAAGGTTGAATGAGCAGATTTTTACTACTAGTGCAAAAACTACAGCAGAATAATTTTTGAGGGGAAAAAAGTCCTGAGAAGGGGAAATCTCGAATGAGACGTGGGGAAAGGAAATCATTAATGTGGAAACACTGAGTATGAATATCTAGCGGCAATTAGTTCTAGCAGCAGCGCTGTTAGGAGAGGACGTGTGACGCAAATTTGATCTCGTAGCGCGCTATTCATCGCGCGCAGCCTAATTTAATGTTAGACGTTGTTTAGTTAGTGTATACTGTATATTTATAAATGATCAAAGAACACAGTTGTGATAAAAGAATCCTAACTAATGTTTGAAATGTAAATAAAATATAGATACAAAAGTGTATATAATAGTGTATGTAAATAACTGATTTTTATAAATACAATAAATAAACTTTTAAATACACCTTTATTTGATTTATAATTTATATTAAGATTAAAATAACGTTTACATTAATTATAATAAAAAATAATTAATTTTATGTCGATTACAAAAATAAAATTTATTCTATTTTAAATAGTACATAACTTAAGAATATTGTTAGGCATTGCATTGGTTTTTCTTTACCGCTTTATTTTATTTTAGTCTAAAATGCGACTTATTACGAAATAATGTTCTTATATAGCACGCGATCTATCCAATGAACGACATGGAATGTAACGTGCTAAGAGATATAACGTGCTGTAAAACTTAACGCGCTTACCGGCCTCCTACACGCTTTCTTATAAATAGCGCGCTATAACATAGCGTATTTAATAGCGCGCTAGAAATTTATAGTTTATAGTCTGTAGCGTGCTATTGATTTATAGTCGTTTTGAACAATTTTAGTGGCAATGGTTTAGGCTATAGGGCCATGGCGTATAGAGGTACCATCGATCACTAATAAAAGTAGATGATGCTTTGTTTTTCCCCCTTATAATTTTATGTATAATGTTTCCAATACTTGAAATGTAATCATAAAAAATCCACAAGTGTTCATGGCTGAAATCAAACAAGATATTGCTAAACTTCTTAGAGCATAAAGTACCAATTTTATAACTATTTGAACCTTCTTAGTGTTTTTTGAGCTCAGTTTTGTTATTTCGTAATAGCAATATGATAATAATGCGTGAACAACTAAAAGCTTACAATGTTAATGCTTTTAGTTTTAGTTTACATAAATTATTGTATTGAACGAATTTATTTATTATTGTTACATTGCAGCAATATTTGTCAAATAAAAATTTCTACGCATACAGTATGTCGACATTTTATTTCTTAAATAATTTTAAGTAATAAATCAAACATTATTGCTAATAAAAGTTGTCTACTTAAAAGCATTACGGGATTTACATCTACATGGCATGCACGTCACATCACATCAACATTCAATCAGATTTTGCAGCGTAATTAAGTGTTCTAAGAACAGTTTATCTATGAATAAAATATTTTGTTACATTTTATGATATATGAGATCTTTCGACATAATATTATACATTTAAAACTTTGAAATAACAATTTTTTTATTTATACCAAGTTAAAACGTCAACAATAAAACTACGAGCGACAACATTGAGCTAATATGTACTACGTACTAGAGGCGACACTGCATTCAGCTACTATGTTCCATTCAACTGCGGTGCATACACTGCACTTTAATCAGTTATCAGTCACTCGCTAGGCGCTTGTAGAGTTGACACGTGTTGTGTTGATTTAAAAAAAATCTCGTGATAAAAATATGCCGTCGTGCGTACTTAGATATTGCACAAATAATTCAAGAAATGTCAGTAAAAACAAAGGAATTACTTGTCATTGGTTAATAAGATACTTAATCAATAAAAAAGTATTATAAATTAGTAATAAAACAAATTGTTCCTAAGACGCCATCTTGTGTCACGTAATATAGATTATGTAATTAATTTGTTCAGATGCGACATTTCTGTGGGTACTTAAATATAGGACCAATATATTATTATACACATTTTTTTGTAGAAACATATATGAGTTATCATAATTAGACCAAATTTTTATATTTAAATCTGCTAATTATTCTTATATTTTATTTTTAGGTTTCCACATCAAAGTCAAAGTAGAATAACTTCGTCAATTTTTAACTCTCGCGTGCCCAGTATTTATGAACGGCTCTTATTCTAATTTAAATAAATATATTTGTAATTTAAATGTTATATTAACAAGTTTTGTTAAACATACATTTAGTATTTTTTTTATATTTGAGATAGATTAAAATATTGAGATAAAAATATCATTAAAATGTAATTGTGATATAATATTATATTAAATAAGCAAATATAATATACAAAATAAATGACAAAATTTAAAAAATTGTTCTGGATATAATTTACCTATTTAACAGTACAATCTTTTATTACCTACTGATGATTCTACCTATGTTTATTCTATGATGAGAAAACAAAACGCGCGAACACAGAGTAGCGCACATTTTTTGTTTGAAATAGCTGTTATAGTACGTAAGTACATATTACTTCAATGAGCGACAATAAAACTTAGTATCCGGTTGACCGAGGTTTGCTCGGTAATTTTCGCTCGGTTTTTTTTTAATTCGTGTGTTTTGGAAATTATATTTAGATACAAATTACATACTGATGAAATACGAATAATAGTTTTTGATCTTAGCGACATAATAGAAAAAATTGAACTGCTTATTTGAGTAAAAAATCATGAGTGCAATTAGTTTAATTTAAATTTTCGTGTTTTTAAAAAATACTAAAAAAAGGGCTCGAAAAAATAGATTTTCTCTAAAAAGAAAGGAACTTAAAAAAAATTGGTTGATCTGAGCTCGAACCATGGTATTACGATTTTATGACCGCCCAATATACCAATTAAGCTATTTGTAATCATTAATAAACTGTCAAAATTTTTCTTCTTATTCTAAGGATATATTGTAGCAGTTTTTCATTGCCTAAAATCACGGACAAAAAGACATTTTCTAAAAATAAATCCTAGCTAGATCGATTTATTGCCCCCGAAACTCCCTGCACACAAAATTTTATGAAAATCGTTCGTTTTACACGTTATTCGTAAGATAACTGTAAAATGGGTTAAAGCCAAAAATAACGACAAAGGTCAGTACTTGAAACAGTTAAATATTAATTTTTCTAATATTAACACTATCCTGTTTCAGTACCTATATTGAAATGATACAATTGCCAGTATAGTATTTTACTAAAAATGTAGGAAGAATGGGGTCATCTACAATACAGGCCGCCTTTGAACGTTTTAAAGAATTAAAACGAGCTCGCGGTTATCTAGTAGAAAGAAAAATTAACTTGTTCAACCTCGGCTTAAACATTTATTGTTTCTTTATTTTATTTTTAATACACGATAAACCCAAATATTGGACAACAACAATTTTAATTTGTTATGAAGCTATGGAGCTCCTTTGGCCTTGGGGACCGTTAAGGAAATTAAGGGGAAATTAAGTAAATTTCGTCTTAAAGGACAGAGCACCTAATTGCCGGTATCACGGTAAGAGCCAGTAGGTATATTGCGTAACGTTTCACCTCAGTCTTTAGAGGTGTGTTTTTCAGTTTGTAGTTGATAGCCTATCAATTGTTGTGGTCACCCACTAACTACCGTAAACCAATGAGTTCACCGTAAAGAACAGGAGAATGATCGCCGTGGAAAATAGTGCCCCAGAAATATGGACACCATAAGTGAGGCGCTGCGATCGCTAATTTCGGTGAATAAAAGTTATTTTCAGTCTATATTTCCGATCAGATGGTAAACCACTTGCAATAAAATATTTCTCCATTTTTTAATGTTTCTTTTTTGTCAAAAATTACAAAATTACGGAGCTTGAAAATTTTCTCACCAATGCCGCGGAGAAATTTTTTACATTATTCAACTAACTTCATCTACTTGTACTCATAACCTGTTCGCCAAGCGAGCGCGCGACATGTTATACTCCCGTTCGCTCGCGACCGTAATGGCGGGAAAATTTGAAAATTAGCAAATTTTTTGCTATATTGCAAATTTTGCTATATTTTCACTTTGAGACAATATTTATGGATAAAACTTACAGGAATTCTTGTTGAATGTATAAACTATCGAATAAAATTATTTTTGGTTGCTAGAAATTGTAATAAAATACGTAAATTACCCTGTATAGCTGTATAGTGGTATATACTTCAATTTTAGTGACAAAATTACTACTAATTTGAATTCTACACTTTTGTTTTTATAGAAATTTATATGAAAATGTTTGGAAATATGTATATTTTTATGTTTTATGTGTTTCCATTCGTTACTCATACCAAAATATTAAAATATAAAAAAAATTAAAAAAAATAATAATAATATTTTATCTGTGTGACATTTAGAACAATATTTCTAAAATAGTTTTGTGTGAATTTGAAATAAATACAACGTCAAGTTATTTGAAATATGTAAGAAAACTATTTTTACTTACATTTTACACTAAAAATAAATGAGAATTTGAAAAATAACACATTTATGACCCAGCCGCCATAATGGGCCTTCCAGATTTTGAAGCACTTTTGGCAATTTACTTTTCACTTTTTATACCACAAATTATATATATATTTGTGTTCACTATATTACAAGGAATATAAAAAAGTATAATACTTTCGTTTTTAGTCCAGACACAAATATAAAATTCTATAAAAAAAGACGGAGCACCTTCATCAAAACGACACGTGGAACGCCGAAAGTTCAGAGTGATTTCTTTTTTTTTTTTCTAAGGAACATTGCCAGGTTATGGTTTAAAATAAAAGAGCATATCTTTGTCTTTGATACTATTATCTATTGCATAGTGTCCTTGGTTTTGTTTAAAACGAAAAAATAGTTTTTTCATAGGTACACACGTTTACATAATTCTGATCAAATTAGATCACTGCTTGGCGGACGTAAGGTAGGTATTGTACGATCAAAAGTGCGCATGGCTTGGCTTACAATTACAAAATTACGGAGCTTGAAAATTTTCTCACCAATGCCGCGGAGAAATTTTTTACATTATTCAACTAACTTCATCTACTTGTACTCATAACCTGTTCGCCAAGCGAGCGCGCGACATGTTATACTCCCGTTCGCTCGGGACCATAATGGCGGGAAAATTTGAAAATTAGCAAATTTTTTGCTATATTGCAAATTTTGCTATATTTTCACTTTGAGACAATATTTATGGATAAAACTTACAGGAATTCTTGTTGAATGTATAAACTATCGAATAAAATTATTTTTGGTTGCTAGAAATTGTAATAAAATACGTAAATTACCCTGTATAGCTGTATAGTGGTATATACTTCAATTTTAGTGACAAAATTACTACTAATTTGAATTCTACACTTTTGTTTTTATAGAAATTTATATAAAAATGTTTGGAAATATGTATATTTTTATGTTTTATGTGTTTCCATTCGTTACTCATACCAAAATATTAAAATATAAAAAAATTAAAAAAAAAATAATAATAATATTTTATCTGTGTGACATTTAGAACAATATTTCTAAAATAGTTTTGTGTGAATTTGAAATAAATACAACGTCAAGTTATTTGAAATATGTAAGAAAACTATTTTTACTTACATTTTACACTAAAAATAAATGAGAATTTGAAAAATAACACATTTATGACCCAGCCGCCATAATGGGCCTTCCAGATTTTGAAGCACTTTTGGCAATTTACTTTTCACTTTTTATACCACAAATTATATATATATTTGTGTTCACTATATTACAAGGAATATAAAAAAAGTATAATACTTTCGTTTTTAGTCCAGACACAAATATAAAATTCTATAAAAAAGACGGAGCACCTTCATCAAAACGACACGTGGAACGCCGAAAGTTCAGAGTGATTTCTTTTTTTTTTTTCTGAGAAAAATTGCCAGGTTATGGTTTAAAATAAAAGAGCATATCTTTGTCTTTGATACTATTATCTATTGCATAGTGTCCTTGGTTTTGTTTAAAACGAAAAAATAGTTTTTTCATAGGTACACACGTTTACATAATTCTGATCAAATTAGATCACTACTTGGCGGACGTAAGGTAGGTATTGTACGATCAAAAGTGCGCATGGCTTGGCTTACAATTACAAAATTACGGAGCTTGAAAATTTTCTCACCAATGCCGCGGAGAAATTTTTTACATTATTCAACTAACTTCATCTACTTGTACTCATAAACAGCTAACTTCGCAGTCACTACTCACCGACGTCAGCGTTGTTATAAATTCTACAATTTACAAGGACAGGTGGGCTATGCTTTAGTACGTAGTGATCGTTCTCCTGTTCTCTAACCTTCATGGAGGTACCTCTACATTCTATATATAAGGCATTTGTGGCAATGGTTTTGGCTTTAAGGTATTTAACCAAAACCAAAGAGAATAAAGGTTAACACTACAATAAGCTTAGATCATGAACTAATAAGAAGTACTAGAACGTGGATATTTCCTTCCTTATCCTTTAATCTAGATACATAGATTAATCCAGATCTGAATCCCTCTGTGTA
Organism: Parnassius apollo; assembly: GCA_907164705.1. Lineage (NCBI taxonomy): Eukaryota > Metazoa > Arthropoda > Insecta > Lepidoptera > Papilionidae > Parnassius > Parnassius apollo. The sequence goes on from CAJQZP010001331.1 coordinate 8,441,839, forward strand.
TATTTAAACCAAAGATGTTTTTCCTATACGCAGTATATTATAATATCTTCCAACTGGAGAGTCCAGGCGCGTTAATTCCTAAACAAAGAGTCTGTCATCTCCGATATTACTTTCCTCTATATTCTGTCACTTTCAGGGTGAGACGAGGCAAAAACATGTATACTTCACTAAAAATACAAAATCGATTAGCGTCACTCTACACGCACGCTACAGCATTTACGTTTGTGTTCACTGCATTTACGCATACAATCAAATTGTACAAGTGTCGATACACTGGGGCCGCTGTCCAGTGTTCACATCTTAGACCTTTCAACCCAATGGACGGGTAATGCGCTTAATGCTACGAACAAAAACGTCTGTTAATTTTAGTGCGGGGCGATGAAACACTACATAGACAGTACTGCACACCTACACAATAAAATTTTGTGTCATTATGGCACACATATGTTTAAATTTCCAATATTATAACACTTTACGCACACATATAGGTTAAATACATCAACATAGAAAGAGTTATGTGTGTAAGACTCACAAGCGTTAGCAAACTGCACTCGAAGTCTCGAACAATAAAAATCATCTTTGAACTACTAAATCGACATAAAATATAAGAAAATATAATGTAATGATTTCTTATATTTACACGAACACTACACATTGATTAAAACTACTTTTCTTTTAATTACCCGCGATGAAATCCGTAAAAGTAGTTTTAATCAAAATATAATGTTATAGTAAATAAATGTAATAATCCTTTTAATATATATATACAACATGTAACAAAACCCTGTGGTTCCCGTTAACTGCGTTATATATATATATATATATATATATATATATATATATATATATATATATATATATATATATATATATATATATATATATATATATATATATATATATATATATTAGACACATATTATATAACTCTTTTCGATATACCTATAGTACTCATTAATTACAAAAAGATTTATATCAATTTTAGCTATTACGAAGTTGAGGTTTGGTCGTTCTTCACTACTTGCTTAATAGGCAGACGACACCTTCTTACCACAGTTTGTACCTTGTTGAACAAAACGCGTAAGCGACGCCGTTTCGGTGGCGTTTACGACTTTTTTCTCGCGACCATTGACCTATAATCTATAATGCTTCCCATTTCATTTTCTCCCACGTTAAATCTTATAAATTTATGTGTCTGTCTCTTTTTACTGTCGCTTTTTCGTTTCATCCAGTTTAAAACCACAACGATGCTAAAGAAGTTTTCACTTCAAAAACCTTAATCTACATGGACGATATCGCGGGCATCATTTAGAATTTTAGATAACAAATAAAATAAATGAAAATATATTAAATGTAATAATTTAAGGTAGATTTAGTATAGGCATATCTATAGCTTTTTTTCTCGATTAAAACTACTTTTACGGATTTTATCGCGGTTTAATTTATTTTTATTTTAATACCCGACGTTTCAGGTGCTTTCCAGCCTGTCACGGGGACTGAGGTGACTGACGTCCCGATATCAAAGTTAACCCGGAGTACCTTCAGCTTTTAATTAATACTTTGATCCGATCTACGCAGAATGAACTTATTCGGTTTTGAAGTCTTGCAGTGGTATGCTTGGGCTTAGTTTTAATTTTATTAGTTATAAGGTCCCAAGCAGCTCAGCCTCCTTCTCTATTGAAATTGGGATGTTTTTTAATTTCAATAGCCTCACGTATCATCCTTGGTAGGAATTTTTGGCGGGGATTTGTGGTCTATCAAATCTGATGTAATGATTAGGGCCATAGAATACGATAATACATACACGGGGAAGTGGACGGAGCCCGTGTAGCTACTAAAATGCCCCTAACACGTCAATTCACACGTATAACTGTCAACACGAGATGTGTTTTGACGTTACAATCGTTTCAAAATTTCGCTAAATAAATGCTAAATTGTACCCTACTTACGAATAAATATGTATTAAAATCCGTCAGTCAACACAGCGAATCGGGTTTGTAGTGGTGATTAACTGATAATACGACGTAATTGCTTGTATGTGTGCTCCCGGCGACGCCAACCCTCCTACAAAATAAGGTTGACAGCCACTCTATTGTGTATTACAGTATTCTATGATTGGGGCCGTCTAGGATATGATCATAAACTGCACCTTTTTTCTTGAATTTAGTTAATTTAAGGACAAAAATTGTTATACACACTTTTATTATAATACTGAGTGATGAGAAATTTTAATGCTTCTTCAATGAGTAATAATAAAAAAATTATCGATATCGATCCGCACTTCACAGTCACATCACCCATCAATCTGACACCATTTCAATTAAACACTTAAGTTTACAGTAAATAGTCACGTTACACTTTTATAGTTTATATGTTGCACATGTAAACTAATCTCAGTGTGGTTGTGCTTGCGTGTACAATTTTAAACCCAATTTGTAAAAACTGATGGTTGACTTTATCTCGTGGGGAGTGCGCTGGCTTCGTCACGGCTTGGTCGTATTTAAAGCCTGCGTCGTAACAAGCTTTAGAGAGTCTAGTAAATTGCGCCTTGTCCCTGAGGAAGACAGGGGGCGGGACCTGTTTCTTTGTGGCAGCGACGGGGGCTGCGGTGGAGCGAGCAGGCGCGGGGTCTGCGGTGGAGGCTACCGGGACGGGAGATGTGCGAGAGGTCGCAGCGCGTTTCGAGCCGCGCTTGAATTTCACTTACGTGAAGGGGGTCGTATCAATTACCGATTGATTGGAGTCTGTTGAGTCCGAGGAGCAGCTACTGGATGAGGTGATTGGCGTTTGAGCGAACCTCTTACGGGTGGATGAAGTTTCGGACGCTGTGTCCGAGTGCTCCATGACTTCGGAGTCACGGGTCGCTGAGAAGGCCGCGACAGAAGGTGAAGGTTTACATGCCTTAGGGACAGTGGAGGCTAGAGCGGCGCTAATAGTTTTAACGAGAAGGGCTTCGTCATGGGGAAGGGTTCGGCCATGGGCTTGAAAAAACTGTTGGGCTACGGCCACTATTTGGATCGAAATTTGTTTGAGAATGTCTGTAGTAGACATGTTGAGTAGGGAGGGTGTTGACGACGCTTATTTCATGAAACTGGGGTCCTTCTCAGAACAAAGGGCTTGTTCTGAAAAGAGCAAGTGACGCCTATTCCAAGAAACAGTAACACAACGTCTTGTTGTTGGGCGACGATGCGGAGTTTGTAGCCCGATTCCAGTAGAGGAGGCGCAGGTTAGATTCCTCCATAGTGTCGAGCCAGGAGGTTTGCCAGCGCCTTCATAACTGCTGTGATGGGATCAGTCCCGGCTCTGATATCTGCCAGGACCTGACTGCCGACTTCGATTGCTATGCCAACCAGACGTTGGATGGCGTCAGCAGTCTCGAAGCCGGCTGATGGTGTTCTAGGTACCTGTGCAGGAGTTGGCGCTGGTCTCGGGAGTTGGTATACTGCTCTTTGTGTGTGGGTAGAGCGCGCTCTATGTGTAGAGCGGGCTCTATTTTCTGATAGAGCCCTTTCTGGCACTCTACCCATACTGGCTTTCTTATCCTCCTTGGTAACCTGCGCCTGGGCTATCGTTACCGCTGAGGTTGGATGGCTGGATTGGTTGGATGGATGGGGTAGAGGTTGCTGCCTGAGGAGGAGGCTGCACCTTCTTCTTCTTCTTCCTCCCCCGCTTACTCCACTGAGTGGTTTGGCGCTCTATGGCGTCGTTAGCGGGGGGCTGAAGAGTCGCCCCGGTGGTTGCCTTCGATGTGGTGGTAGTGGGCACCACCGTTTCTATGGGTGCCGTGACGGGTGGAGGGGGGGGCAGGTTGCCTTCCCTTTCCTCTAACTGTGGTCCACCCGTCTTCCTCACAAGACGTACAGGTCATCTTGCTGGGAGAGACGAAATTAAACCCGAGTACACGCATAAAGCTGCTTAATTACCACCTTTATAGGAGGGACGAGGTCACTTCTCAAGGGGCCGCCTACAGAGGGACAGCGGTCCTAGTGAGAAGGGACATCGTCCATCAAGAACTTGACCTACCGGAATACCAAACTATGCACTCTATTGGCATAAAAATGGAAGCGGCGGGCGAGGAACTTAGGATCTACGCAGCATACCACCCGCCAGGGACTCCATTTTGCTCCTCAGACGTCCGGACAGTAATGGAAGGCGAAACACCGACCATCATCGCCGGGGACCTAAATGCCAAACACCCGGCGTGGGGATCTTGATTGATCAACCCGCCGGGTCATGCACTCTTTGAAGACGCCGAAAGACACGGCTATGACGTTTTAGGTTCCGAAGAACCCACACATATTCCGACGGATTCACGAAGTCGTCCGGATGTATTGGACATCGTGCTCGCTAGGAACATCAACTACCCGATAGTGGTAGAGGTGCTGTACAACCTGGACTCAGAGCACCTCCCGATCTTAATTACCCTTGGCTTAAAGGCGGTGACTAGGTGACTTAAAGGCGTCGCCCAGAACAGTGAAGACACGTGTCGACTGGATACCAGGAGAACTCCGGACACCCCAACACGACACCCTACTAAAAACCTCACTCTACGATCCCAGAGACGATCTCCCGACATAGCGTCAGATCAGGAGAAAAAGGGCGTTAAGGAGACTGGGCGCGTACTCGCTGCCCGAGAATCAAAACGCAACTGAACACCTTGTCGGAGGAACTGTCGGTTGCAGTCCAGTCACACAGAGGAGATGCCTGGGAGCGGCGCATATGGAAGGCGGAAGAGCATGATGCGTCGCTCTACAAACTGAACTGACAGTTAACTAAAGCTAAACCTCCCGTTTTCCCGCTGACCAACAACGCGGGCGAACGTCGTTGCGATGCCAACGGTAGAGCGGATATCCTAGTAGAGCACTTCGAGGAGCAATTTATGCCGAACCCAGCAAGTGCGGAGTTCTTGGAGCTTCATGCCCAAAAGGAGAGTCGCGTACAGGAGTTCCTGTCGTCGCCCGCGCCGCCTTTTGCAGGAGGGTGGTTCATCTCCCCCGCTGAACTGCGGTGGACAGCAACCCGCCTGCAACCGAGGAAGGCGCCGGGGCACGATGGGATTACCAACGCTGCACTCCGACAGCTGCCCCATAGAGTCCTAGTAGAGCTTGATCGACTCTACAATGGGATATTGCGGACATCCCACTTCCCGGAGGACTGGAAGAAAGGCAAAGTGATCGTCTTGCCGAAACCCGGGAAGGACAGGCGTAGAGCTGCCAGCTACAGGCCGATCACGCAGCTACCACACATAGCTAAACTGCTTGAAAGATTGTTGCTAAGACGCCTCCGCCCGTGCATCCAACTTCGGGCGGAGCAGCACGGATTCAGGAGGGGTCACTCCACAGCAACACAGCCGTGGCTGCACTACGTTGGGCGTCTTTCTCGATATCGAGAAGGCGTTCGACAGGGTGTGGCATTCTGGACTACTTTATAAACTAGAAGAACAGACCAGTGTCCCTCCTGCTATGCTGCGGCAAGTGGCGTCTTTCCTGGCAGACAGGAAGTTCTACGTCTGTGTAGAGGGCGCGGAGTCCACAACCAGAACCATCAGAGCCGGCGTTCCTCAGGGCAGCTGCTTGTCTCCAGTTCTGTACGCGGCTTATACCAATGATATCCCTACCCTGGCAGGAAGGCTGCAAGAGTGGGAGGATGAAGTGGAATTGGCGTTATATGCGGACGATAGCGCTTACTTCACCTCGTCCAGAAGAGCCCACATTGCCACTGCCAGGATGCAACGTCTCCTGGACCTGCTGCCACCATGGCTAGATGAGTGGAGGATGGTCGTCAACGTTGGTAAGACGACCGCTCTGCTCACTCGCCGACTCAGGAACCTACCACCTCAACTAATCCTCAATGGCCAGAAGATCGCCTACGAGAAGGCCGTGACCTACCTTGGGTGCCGGATTGACCGGGCACTGCCCATGACTGCGTACGTCGACCTCGTCGTCCGCCGAGCACGATGTGCGCGGGCGATGCTCCGTCCGGTCCTGGCATCCAAGTTACCACTTAACACCAAAGTGCGAGTCTACAAAACGTATATAAGATCCATCATCACGTATGCTGCTCCGGCCTGGTACGCGCTTCTGAGCGAGCCTCTGAGGCGGCGACTGCAGGCCCAGCAAAATCTGACGTTAAGAACCATCGTCGTTGCGGGTCGCTACGTCCGGATTGACGTCATATCGGCCAACCTGAAGATTGACACCATCCAGGAGTTTGTGGCCCGGTTGGCGCGCGGATTGTTCGACCGTGCAGACAACGGGCCGCACATACATCTTAACCTACTTGCGCCGCTACACACTCGCCCTCCGGACGGGCGACCCTATCCAAGAGAACTCCTCTCTATATCGATTAGAGAGTCGAGTAACAACCCTCAATGCCGATGATAGGCCAACTCTGACTTCACTGGATAACCTCTTTTTTTCGTAGTCTAACCGACTACGAAAAATTAACCGATTACGGACAAATCCGTATATGACACAATGCCAATAGAAGGCTCCCAGGACCGGTCCATAGTGGTGGACCGCGAGGATAACGCGGGTAATGGGGGCATACCCCGAGGCCCGAAACCTGCAGGACACACCATAGTCCTAGCGGAAGACATCAACGTAACACAATATTAACAAAATAGTAACAAGAAAAATAAACAATAAAAATAACAAGAAACAATAACAATAAAATAACAATGCAAAGCAAGACAGTCGCTCAGGCCTCACCGCGGGAGCGAGGGCGCAAGAACGGTGCTAGGAAAGATGACTCACTAACGGCGACTGCTCGGCCGGTGTGAACCGGAGAGAGCGGGGCGCGTGGGTGAGAGGTTGCACTACCGCACGAGGACGGAGCGTGGACTGTATGCACTACCGCTCGAGAGCAGTGCGCAAACGGAACTGATGCGCTCACACTTTTTTTTTTTTGCGCCCGAAGCAATTAAAGGGCTACCCTCCGGAAACGGGGGAGGGAGGCGGTAAATGCATCTACGCATACCACGACAGCCGGTTTAGCGTGGTTATGTCGGAGACTTTTACCCACTAAACACCGCCTTTTAGGAAATGGCAACCGGATCTGACTAAGATCTCTATTGAGCCGTATACGACGCGACCCTCCTTGGGAAAAGAGGGCGCAGGCGGCGAAATGCCGCTTAGAGGAGTGCCTAACGAAGGCAAATTAATGTTAGATATTACATAGTTTTATTTAATTGGAGCTCGGCCTGAGCCGCCAGGAGGCAGTTCAGGTCAGCCGAAAGCTTTATTGGCGGGTCCGAAAGAGAGTTTCTCGGCCTGCCGACACGATAGCGAGTGTGGGTAGGGGCTGCATAAGAAGCTGTCCCACGAATTAAATGATTTGGGTGGGACTCTGAGGCTTTGAAAAATCTCTCAGAGAGTTATTTAAAGAATTGCTGGATTGTTGGGAGCTCTAAGTCCCGATGTAGGTCGGCATTACGGACGTAATAGGGCGAGTTAGCAGCCCGACGACAGAATAGATTTTGAACTATTTGGAGTTCATTTAAAATATTTGGGCTTAGCATGTGCAAAAACGGGGGCCGCGTAGGACATGACTGGTCGTATGCAGACCTTATAAAGGGTACGCTTGTTTCGGAGGGACATTTTACTGTGTCGGCCCAACATACCGTTGAGCCTACCCATGTAAAACCGTGCGGTATGACGGGTAACTCTTCTTGATGTGGGGCTCGAAAGTGAGCCTTGCGTCAAGGGTGACGCCTAAGTATTTGGCTTAAGTTTGCCAGGGGACAGGGGTTCCTAGCATACTTATTGGCGGAGTGTTGGTGAGACGACGTCGTTTATAATCGAAGCGAACGGCGGAGCTTTTCTCCGGGTTTACGTCGATACGCCATTTTTGGAACCAAGCACCTAAGTGCTTCAACTGACTTTTGGATCTTGTTCCGAATATGATGGTAGTGAGACACCTTTGGAGTAAATGGCAGTGTCGTCTGCAAAGAGGGCTAGTTTACCACCTTTCGACGGGATAGGGATGTCGTTGGTGAATAGTATGTATAGCAGGGGAGCAAGCACAGAGCCTTGAGGGACACCGGCTTTTATTTGACGGGTAGAGGATAGCGTGCCTTCGTGTCTAAAACGAAAGGTACGATCCTTCAATAGGAGGCTACAAGACGAACTAGACGGTCGGGGAGACCTAATTCGTACAGTTTGTAGATAAGGCCCTCGTGCCAGACTCTATCGACTGCCTTGGCAATATCAAAAAAGACCGCGATGGTTTTTTGACGACGAGGGTAGAAACCGCTGAGGATATATTCCACAATGCGGTGAACTTGTTGGGGGCATGAGTGTTTGGCTCGGAACCCGAATTGATGTGGGATGACAAGAGGGTCGCCGTCTGTGGGAAACAAATAGCGCCTCAAACGCACGTTTGGATGACTCGTTCGAAAAGCTTGCCCATTGCCTTGAGGAGGCTAATGGGGCGGTGGTTGGAGGGGGAGGTAGAGAGGTTTGCCTGGCTTGGGAATGCCAATGACAGTTGCCTCTTTCCCGTAGAGGGGTAAGTAACTGAGTTCGAAGCAGGCGTTAAAGATAATGGCCAGTAAGGCTTAACACCTGCTCAGGAAAGTGTTTGAGGGCTTGGTTGGAGATGCCATCCGCGCCCGGTGCTTTTTTGGGCTTAAGTCCTTTGATGAGGTAGATGAAATCTCATCTTTGGACACAGAGATAGGGTCGGAAGCGGTAGGGGGCGAATTCCTGCGTCGGACCTCGTCCTCCACTAGTTGGACGTGTAGAGGGGTCCACGGGTTGTGAACTAGGAGAGCATTGAGCGGCAACGCTGTCCGCGAAGCACTCAGCCTGTTCTTCGTCCTCGAAGGCAATGGAGCCGTCGGGACGGGAGAGAGGGGGAGTGTGGTGATAGCGTCTATGCGGAGGGCTCTCGCCGTCCGATAGTACGCTGTGTGAGAAGAAGAGATTTTCTCCATGAGATTGCCCTTTTCGTGGTCTCTGTAGTCTTAGAGAGGCGGAAGCGCAGTTTGCGTTGAAGACGATGGGCCGCGCGTCTATATTCGGGAGTGGGATATCGTGCAGCTCTACGGAAGGCAGCTTTTTTGGCTTTTAACAGGTTCCTAATATGTAGGGGAAGCCCACTAGTTTTAGCAACCGGGACGACTTTTTCATTCTCCTTAAGAGAGGATTTAATAAGTGAGGTGAGATTATTCGACCGCGGTGTCGATTTTTCCGGGACTGTCGAGGGCGTCGGAAGAAAGGGATATGGGAGAGTCCGGAGAGTCTATAGCCGAGGCTAGAGACTCCTTGAATCCCTTCCAGTTGGTGTAGGTTTTGGAAGTGGGAGTTGGGGAGGTGCCTGATGGCCAAGAAGGAGGGATACAGGACGGTGGTCGGATCCTAGATCGTCGAGAGGCTCGATTGCTCTAAGGTTGAGGGAAACTCCTTGGAGTAACTAGCAAAATCTAACACATCGGGGGCGTACGGTAACGTTGTCGGGATAGTGGGTGACAGTGAGAGGGCTATAGACAGTAAGATCAAGAGACTGAGTGATATTGAGCAGCACCCTGCCACTACGAGTAGTAGTGCTGCAGGCCCATTCAGTATGCTTGGAGTTAAAGTCTCCAAACATAATGACTGAATTGCCTAAAGATCAAATGGCCTCGAAATCCCTCTTGACGGGGATGGGTTCCGCTGAAGGGATGTAGCAGGAGGCTATGATGATTGACTGGTGTCCAGTCATAGCTAGTCTGATACGTGGCTTCCATATTGGTAAGCGGCGGAGTAGAAACGTGGGAGCAATGAAGTGACTTTTTGTAATAGATGGCAGTTCCGCCGCCTTTGCGGTCGGGTCTGTCGTTACGAAGAAGAGAATAATTTTTAATAGCAAGGCCTTTAGAGACCTTGAGGCTGAGATGGGTCTCCTGTAGGAGTAAGAGATCGGCTTCGCGATCTCGTAGAAAAAGCCTAAGCTCTGGGAGGTTATTTCGCAGACCGCGGATATTGAATGAAACAAGCGACAAACCCTTTGGTTTGATACGACCGTGAGATATTGCGGGAGCAGAGGGCTCCGGCATAGTTTAATTACAAGGACCTTAGAAGGTTGATGTGCTCAGTAAGAGCAAGGAGACGGTCCTGAGGGGACTGAGCTGTGCTCAGTTTACCCGCAAGGATAAGGATTTCATGTAAGTTGATCCTATTGAGAGTGTTATACACTAGGTTGAGAGACTCTACTACAGGGTCTGTCTGTTTTTTTGGGTCGGCGGAGGGCCGCGGGATATTTGATTCCTTTTGGAACCAGGGGTTTATTGGAAGCGGCGCTGGCTGAGAGAGCGGAAGGCTCATAGGGGGGCCGAGGAGGGCCCTGAGGTGGCCGATAGGGGCCCTGTGGGGGCCAGTAGATGCCCTGTGTGGGCTGAGATGAGCCCTGAGGGGGGCTGAGGTAGGGGCTGGCCCTGGCTGGGCTTGCGGCTTACAAGAGCCGGGAAGGTTCGGTCATTGACCTGTGGTGGAGTTTTGGGGCTCGCAGGTGGGCGAGGGGCGCGAGGGCAACCTCTAAAATTGGCCGGATGGCCTGTTTGTCCACAGAGGACACATGAGGGTGGGGATTCGGCGTTTTTGGGCCGTGGGCACTCTTTCGAGTGATGGGGTTCTAGGCACTTAATGCACCTGGGTGGAGATGAGCAGTTGGCAGCCGCGTGTCCATAGAGTTGGCAGCGGTGGCACTGTGCTGGGTAACCGCGCCGGTGAGGGGCTTCGACCTTAACACGCGACAGGCCGCACACAGTGCGTACCTCGCGGAAAATGGCCTTCGCCTCCGGCACATTGGTGAGAACGAGGAGGGCGAGGTTAAACCTTTCGCCCCTGCTGCTGTGCATTTTATGCACACCTTCAATGGGGAAGCCTTGGGATTTAAGGTCTTCCAGAATGTCTTCGTTTGCGAGTTCATAGGGGAACTCCGCGGAGGACTGCCTTGACTTTCCTTTCTTCGGCGAGGGCGTATGTTACCACACAGGACACACGCTCGGCCGTGAATAGGCGGGTTATGTTACGGAAGTCTTCTATAGACGCCGGCATATTTTTGATGGCCTCGCCGACATTAGTGTCTTGGTCATATTTGAAACCCTTATCGTAGAGGGTTTTGGACAATTGAGTGAATTTCGCCTTGTCTCTGAGAAAGACAGGGGGCGGGACTTGGTTTTTGGCCAGCTCGGGAGCGCAGCGGGTTGCTGGCTTGGCGGTATTGTCTTTCGACTGTGAGGCGGCAGCGTTTGGGGCTGCGGAAGTAGGGGCAATGATGGGAGCTGCGGATGTAGACGCAGCGGCGGAGGGTGTACGGGCGGCGGCGGCGGCGGCCGCCGGGGCGGGGGAAGTGCGGGAAGTCGCGGCGCCTTTCTGGCCGCGCTTTGATTTCACTAGCGTGAATGGGGCTGTGTCGGTTATAGTTCCTTCGGAGTCAGTTGAATCCGAGGAGCCGGTGGAGCTGAGGGCGGACCTCTTCCGGGAGGAGGTAACGGACGTGGTGTCCGAGTGCTCCATATCGGAGTCGGGGTACGTGGGCGAGTCGGTCTGCGGGGCAGCCGCTTGGGTCGCGAGGAATGCCGCGACGGCGGGTGGGGGGACGCATGCCTTAGGGGCACGGGGGGTAAGATTGATCGAGAAGCTATCAAGGTCTACGCCTTGGGTTTTTAAAAATTGGTGGAAAAGAGCCAAAATTTGGCTAGCATCCATGGAAGACATGTTGGTCGGACGGGGGGGAGACGATTTGATTCTTATGAAACTAGAGGTCCCTGTTCTGAGAAGAACAGGGCCTTGCGGCAGATGGGGAGGACTAACGTTCTATTCCAGAAGCTGGGGTCCCTATGTTCTGAAAAGAACAAGGGCTCGCTCTGAGAAGAGCAAGAGACGATCTTCTCTAAGAACAGTATACACAACAAGTAACAGTATAACAAAACAATAACAGAAAAATTAAAAATAATAAAAACAAAACAAGCGAAGCGCGCTCAAGCCTCCCCGCCGGAGCAAGGGGGAGAGCGGGGCGCGCGGGCAAGCGGTTGCGCTACCGAAGGGTCGGAGGCGCGAAAGAACTGTGTGCACGACCGCTCGGGGGCGGCGCGCAAACGGAACTGGGCGCTCACACTCGGACCCCCCGCCTTTTTATACCTCCCGCCGCGAGCTGAGTCGAGCGCGGCGACCGTTATAGCATGATTCAGTATTTACGTGCGATGGCTTATTAGCGTATTTCATGTATAACTTTGGTGTTTCTATACCGATTTCTATGATTCTTTTTTATTGAATAGATAATAATGTTAACTTTTTTTAATTAGGGATGAGTGAGAGTGTTATATAACTTGGGGGAGGCCTATGTTCAGCAGTGGACTTGTAAAGGGCTGTAATGATGATGATGATGATGATGAAAAAGCTCCGAACTGCTAAGCTATCGGGAGTTACACGTGTTGTTGTGAGTCAACGATAAAAGATAGACATATGCTGTTGTGGGCTATTTTTTATATAATTTTAAGGAGAACATTTCCGTTCTACATGATTTCTGTGTAGCTTTAACCATTAAGGCTGCACACGCGACGAAAGCTTAAAAAATGAAGTAATTTCTCCCGTTTCCCCAACATTTCCCTTTACTGCTCTGCTCCTATTGATCGTAGTTTTTGTTTCTATAACGAACATACAGACAGACAGTGTAAGTGGACGCATGATATCTGAGATCATGCATAAGACCGGTGTTTCCTTAATTGGTCGAGCATGGATCTCAATCTGTAGGAGAGCAAGCACAGACCGCCCTAGGCGTTAGTTCTATCTTCGCCACTTTGACTAGATAAACATCAAGGGGCGTTAGACATAGAAGTGCGTTAAGAGCCAGCTCGCATAGCTCCAGTTGCCATTAAGCAGCAGTTCTTTGTAGACTATTTATTCTGTCCACAATCGTCTTTTAGTTAGCCTTATTACACCAGACAGTGGAGGTATAGGTAAGAATCGGCCTCACTATGCTGCTATTCGGCCATAGGCCCCAGTAGCGAAGCCTCCATAGAAGCCGAGAAGCCGGGCTTGCTTTATCAAACTGCTCAATCAATAATATGAACGAATAAAATAATGTCTCTATATTGATAAATTTGTGTTGTTTTTGTTGAGTTTTTACTCACATAGCAAGTAAGAAAATTTGTTTCTGTACTAACATATAAGAAAGGACCTGCGTCTGAAAATAAATGATTAGGTAATAATAATAAATTATCATTCCAATTCTCAGAGTTAGTGTAATGTTCGCCACACACGGTCAGTTCAACTGATCATTCCAACTGATCAGTTCAAACTAAAACTGTTGATATTTTTAAAAATATTGGATTTTTGATATATCGAAATTCCAAAATTTAAAAATAGCAGACAAAATAGCTACAAGCTGCAATAATATGGTAAACCTGCTGGAACAACTTTATCTGGATGTGGGTAAAGTAGCTTGGATTCCGTCGAAATTCTTCTCTTCCGCAGTGCCAGGTTGACTGTGTAAGATTACCATGTCTATTATCCAATTAGTTAACCAGGCTACGAAAACTACATATACCTAATATAACTGCAAAAATGTGAAGGCAAGGTGATATTATATTTCTGAAATTCTTCCGCACTGCACTGGATTTGAAAGGATATAGTATCAACATCAATGGCAAGTAGTACTCATGTTCAATTTGCCAATTATATAGTCAGTATGGCAGAATCACTAGAGTACCTCACATACTATGCTCATGACCAATGTTGTCTCCCAATGAATGGTTCATAAAATAAAAATGGATAAGACAAAAGGTCATAAGTAAGGTCCATGTCACAAACCTATACCATATTTTTATTTATTAATTTATTCTAACATTTTCAATAACTTCCACTTATTACACTCTTCCCATTCTTGGTCTGGTCATTCTATATCTGGTAAGAAGGGTTGTTTATTTTTGTTGCTTGCCGCTTTTGTTCAGTTTACTATACCATCTTACTATCAAGTTAGATAGCATTATCTTATCATCATGCTATAGGTGGTACCTACCAATTTCAATAAAATACAGTATACAAGGCATGCTTTTTAAGTTTTGTCGTTTGATCAAAAAATAAAACTAGTACCTTACAGTGCTTTTTGTTGTTTTTCAAAGTTTTACCACGTAGTTAAATTAAATGAATCCTAGAGTGATAATGAACCTCTATAATTTTTATATAATTTTTTTAACCGAATAGAGACATAAAATTGCTTTTAATCTATCGTTTTGAATTTTAATGCTATCTGCATTATCATATCATCATGCAATAAGTAGTACCTACCAATTTTAATAAAATATAGTATACGAGGCATGCCTTCTAAGTTTTGTTGTTTGACCAAAAATACATTTATTACCATATAGTACTTTTTAATGTTTTTCAAAGTATTCACCGCGTAGTTAAATAAACTTTTCCATTCGCTCAAATCAGTTATTAAAATATTTATTTCACTCCTGGAGGTGTACAACATGGCTGTTATGAAAGCGTAGACCTTGCTTCTTCGCCGGACTGTAACCTTTGACCACGAAAATTTTTCTTAATTTTAGGAAATGTAAAGAAATTGTTAGAGCTTAGGTCAGTACTGTATGGAGGATGGCGAGAATTTCTACGTTTACCTGTTTCAAATACTCAATCGATTAACCAGCGCTGTGTGAACTTGCGTTGTCATGGTGTAGTATGATGCGTCGCTTTGGGTTAGATTTACAATTTTTTTATAGAATAGGGTGACAAACGAGCACACAGTCCACCTGATGGTAAGTGTATGCTGCGGCCCATAGACATCTACATCTATCCTCGATTAGAAATCAAAATGCAAATGCGTTGTCACCCGTGAGGACTAAGATGGAATGCCTCGTTTCCAGTAAAAAGGGTCTCCGGTTCTCTAGAGTCTCCATACGAAATACAACAACATTAAGCAACTATATCACGCTGGTATTCCGTGAGAGCGTGGTCCTTCCCTGGTCGAGCCGACCCATTCGTACTACAACTATACTGCTAATATAACTGAAGCATGGCTCTACCACGCATTAACCGTTCTACGATCTTCAAGTACAATCGTCGCTACATGACAGGACGCAATTAACGGGGACAAAATATTCTTTGAAGTGCTTCGAAAGCGAACAACTGTAGTCGGCGTGGGCTCGTCTTGGATGACCCAGATTGTAGATTGTTGTTTAGAATTCTTCACCACTGATGATGTCGTAGACATAATTTGACGGTCGTTGGTTGAACCTTTGAATAGTTTTCTTACACCATCTGTGTGAGCAAGTCGCCTTATGATCGTCGGAAAGCAAATGCGGGATCCAACGGAAAATTAGCTTTCTCACCCCTAGCACTTCATGAAAGATCTTCTAAATAGTTGTCCCTGAGATGTTTTCCCATCTGATTACAGTTTGGGAGCCTTCGAGGCTAGAGAGCCAAGTGTGTTCGCTTTACTATCTTCGGCTACATCACCACTTACCATGAATCAAAATAGTCGCTGAGGGACGGGACTTTTATATTTTATTAAATAGAAAACTAATATTTATAAAGTTTATTAGGTTAAAGGTCCAAAATTTCATTGTATTGCAAGAGGGGCGAAACGCAAACGAGTATACGGTTCATCTGACAGCGACTACCGCCGCCCATGAGCAAGAACTACTGAATGTACGTAATAATAATAATAATGTCCTTCAGACCTAATTTCGGTCACGGCAGCTAGTCTCAACGAAGACTAAGCAATCTACGCAGGATTGGATTATAGTGCCTAAGTGTATGCGCAAGCACACGTGCACTCTCTATTGTCTCATTTTCATAGTCCAGTGTCACGGAGTGAAGAAACACCGCCAAATTCCGGATTCCAGGCTGCTACTGAGAAATTTTTGACATAAAAACCCAATAAGTGATTTTCAGAAGTAGAAGGTTGTTTGTTCATCGAAAGTTTCCATCATGACTGGAGCAGAAACTGAAAGTATTTCCTTGAGGCAGCTAAGGATTCAAGTTCTTTCCTAGGTTAAACAGGAGACATTAGGATAGAATAAAGAGTGTTGAGAGCGCGCATACTGCCAAGTGAGCGGTGTTTGAAGAGGCGTCTGTTATTATTCTATTTTCTCTATTTCTGTTTTTTTTTTAAACGTTACCCCTACACTAAGATTTTCTCTTGTATCGTAGGGGCAGTTTACAAGCATAAATTGCACAAGGACAAACATCCAGACCCTGAACAACTATTTGTATGTCCATACAAATACTTGTTCCGTGCGGGATTCGAACCCGCGACCCCCAGCGCAGCCACTCATTGGTAAGCCACTGCGCCACGGAGTAGTCATTAATTCAATAAGATTAGAGTTAGGCTAGGTTTCAGTGGCATAGAAAAGGGAAAAAATATTTGACATCTGGCAATATTAAAAAAAATTACATTATACAGACAAAAAAATTGACACGTATATTTAAAATTTAAATCTTAAAATAAACAATCAATCATCAAGGTCTGAATTATGATCCCTTATGTATTCATCCACCGTGTTGGCTTCTCTTGCTAGCTTCAAAGCGGCATATCTTTGATGAGGATCAGCCAGCCAGTCGTGGCTTGCAGATCTGACCATTAAAAGCTTTAACAACACACGGCGCATTATTTCCATTTTGTCGATCATTGTGCGCAATTCTCTGTAGAATAATAGAATAGTGTGGTAATTAGAAGTGGGCGTTGAATCAATAAACTGTTTTCTTCAACGGCTTTTCATTCGTCAACGTGTTAACTGTCATTAATGAAAAAACAGGTTGAAAATATTAACTGTCAATTTATGCCAACGCACTTAACGAATTTTTTCAATATTATTTTATTACTTTCTTTTTTTTCTGTTACTTCCGAAGGTTACCGAACACCGTCGCGTCGATGAATCGGAGGCGGTCTTGTCCGTTCGTGTGTGAGCGTAAGCGAGTAAAGAAAGTTCATTTGTTATTTATTATGACTTTGTATTGAGTGTGTGTAAACAATCCATGAGCTTCGGTCAAGGTTAAATTCAAATTCAAATTATTTTGTTTGCATTACGCGGTCGAGTGTGAAGTAATTTTAAGTTTAGCTTTTTTTCAACTTTTTAAGTTTTACCGTAAAATAATATCTATCAGCGGGACGTAAAAACTCAAGTTTACTCTGCCAAAGATAAATAAACAATATAAAACGAATTCTGACTAACATAAGAAAAGCTCGCAGAAAAGACTTAGACGCTAGCAGACCAAGACTTGCCAACTTTTCAACAAATCAACAACACTTCGGAAGATTGGACCACCTACCAACAGTTATGAAAGGTATTGGAACCATTCGAAGAGGTCACAAGAACAATGGGTGGACATAAATATTTGATGGGCGGCTATGTTATAATAATGACACATTGCCTGATATAATCTTATAAGAAGATATGAGAGAAAGGAAATCGAACATAAAACGGCCATGATATAGTTTCATTATTAAAATCAAGTTTATCAGACCAGTTCAATAAACCTAAAAGTAATCTCTAGATAAAAATTTATTCTTATCAAATCAATAACTTCAACATAATCTGCAACAAAATTGTTATTGATCGAAAACGTTGAAATATTAAATTGACGATCAACGCTAACGATTAAAGTTTCAAATCTTTTATTTATTTAACAATTTTTTTTACCTGTTGACCATTAATGATTTACAGTTAAATGACATGAACAAAAAAACCGTCAATGACCCATGCCTAGTGGTAACGACACAGATTACCTCCTAAGGTAACGAGTACTTCACTACTTTTTCTGCCACTAGGGCGGCGCGGCGCCACTTTGGAATAAAGTGAAATATTTGACAGATTTGATGGCGAGGAAGTTAGGAAAAGTGTAAAGATTAATGTTTTTTTATTAAATTTTATAATAAATAAATTATAAATGGATAAATCAAACTACGAATTATGCCTTAAAATAGTTCTAAATCAAAAAAAAATAAAGAGCACACCACTAGGGCATTATTTTGTGAAGGTATACACTATAAACTGAAAAACTTTTATTACAAGCGACATCTAGTGGGCGAAATATTATTAGCCCTCATTGGTGACGGTGTTTACTATGGCAGTTGTTGTTCCACTGAGAATTCATCACACCCTTTCGCCCTTTGGATGCCATAATGTAGATGCAAGAATCTCAGATGAAGTAAAAAAAGGTAGATACATCGCGGCCTTTGTTATGGGTGAAGCCAAAAAACAGTAAGTAAACACACGCGTTTACGCACACACATGCATCACTACTACGCTCATTTTCGTCAGTACTTCCCGGGGCGTCGTGCAGTAAATTTGCCTACAAAATGCCGCCCTGTGTAATTATATGGTGCAAAAACAATACTTAAAGGAACAAAAAGTCTGAAGCAATATCGTTTCACACGTGAACACTCATTTAACTATATTTTATTTTGATACTCCAACACACTTTTGAAGGTTATTCGTAGCACGGATGTCAATGTTCCGAGATTAGGTTTCGGGAGAATGTTGCCAGTATTTCTTATTTCTTATGGTCCCAGATTTGGGTAATTAATTTAAGGTTATGTTTTAGAAATATAAGTATTCAGCATATTTTTTTATTCACGTGTTATTATGTTACATCAAATTGAATTCAAGGTTAATATTTAATTTTTTAACTCGCTGGTATTTCTGTTTTAATTCTTGATTACTTACAAACTATTTTATTATGAAAAATATTTATGATTATAGGCTTCCACATGGATGGCTAGACATGAATGAAGGGTAGCTGCTAGAAGACTAAGCTGAAATGAACCAAAATGGCAGCCATCCTCTGAACTTGACAGCCTTAGCCACGCAGCAGCTTTTACTGTCAAACCGGGGTGGTACCACGATCTCACAGAATACCACCATGAACTAGAGGCTTACCTCTGCGTTTTGCCTGGTAAGTGTAGGTGGTCGGAGGCTCAATCCCCCTCCCCCTCCCTTGACATCGTAGCGGAATCAAATAAAAACTACCCCAAGAGGGTACCAGCACCACTGGTGGCGGAGAATCCCTCACTTCGAATCCACGACCAAACTATCTTACTTTTCCTGAGCGTGGGTGCTCAGGCTGCCCCGCGTATTCTGGGGGGGGGGTGAAATTCCGCACGCGACTAAGACGCGAGAAGGAGCAAGCGCTGCAATAAGACTAAGGTAACCCCTGTCAAGATTTCCGTGAATTTTTGCGACATCAGGAGACTTCATTCCAATTTTAACGCTGCCCCCTACCACCTGGAGACGGCAAAGCCGGCCTTGCTCTTTTTAACCGAAACTCACGTGTTTTCGCCGGCTAATACTTCATATCTCTTTACCCGGGTTACAAATTAGTACACTCTTTTGTGCCCCGGGCTGGACTTTGTTCTACTTTTTATTTACTAAAATTAACTTTTTTTCATCTAGAAAATTATATTTATAATTCCATCGATTTTTTTATTTCAACTAATTTTTTTACGATTTTTTGAATATTAGGTTATTTTTTATAATAAACATCTTTTGAATTCCATATGTTATATTTTTTCTCGACGCTTACACGCTCTTACACGATTTACAGACGCCTCCTACGTTCACCATCTCTTTTTTAATTAATCAAATTATTGAAATTTAGTTAAACAGACAGATTTACTTTCGCATTTTTTTTTGTAGGACAGGGTGACAAACTAGGACACAGTCCACCTGGTAAGTGGTTGATGTGGCCCATAGACATCTACATCTATCCTCGATTACGAATCAAAATGCAGATGCGTTGTCATCCGTGAGGAATAAGATGGAATACCTCGTTTTCAGTAAAAAGGGTCTCCGGTTCTCTACACTCACCATACAAAACACAACAGCATGCCGCTGCATTACGCTACCATTTCACGCTGGTATTCTGTGAGAGCGTGGTCCTTCCCTGGTCAAGACGACCCATTCGTGCTACAACTATACAACTAATATAACTGCAGCATGGCTCTAACACGTATAAATTACTCTTATATTTAAAAGTAATATACTCAATATTACTCTTATATTTGTAGTATTTCATCTCAATTTTCGGGGACATTTTTCACAAAAGTGGCAACACTTCTCCGAACCACACATAGTTATAAAATTGGTTACAGTTTCTTATTCTAGGTGCGATTACTACCCTTTTTACTTCATCTTAGGCAAGAATATATCATAGCCTCCGACAGATGTTAAATACAGGGTGAGGGGCAGCTTCAAAGCTGCAATAATATGATAAGCCTGGTGATACAACTTTATCTGGATGTGGGAAAAGTAGCTTGGATTCCGTCGAATTAGTCTCTTCCGCAGTGCGAGGTTGACTGTGTAAGTTTACCATGTCTATTATCCAGTTAGTGAACCGGACTACGAAAACTATACATCATACAATTGCAAAAATGTGAAATCAAGGTGGTGTTATATTTCTGAACCTCTTCCGCACTGCACTGGACTTGAAAGGATATAGTATCAACATCAATGGCGAGTACATCACTCATATTCAATTTGCCGATGATATAGTCATTATGGCAGAATCACTGGAGTACCTCACATATTATGCTCATGACCAATATTGTCCCCCAATGAATGGTTCATAAAATAAAAATAGACAAGACAAAAGGTCATGAGTAATGTTCATGTCACACACATAAAGCATATTTTTATTTATTAATTTATTCCAACATTTTCAATAACTTCCACTTTTTACACTCTTCCCATTCTTGGTCTGGTTATTTTATAATTTATATCTGGTAAGAAGAGTTATTTCTTTTTACTGCTTGCCGCTTTTGTTCAGTTGTTTACTTCACCATCTTACTATCAAGTTAGATAGTATTATCATATCACCATGAAATAGGTGGTACTACCTACCAATTTCAATAAAATATAGTATACAATGCATGCAATGCATGCTTTTTAAGTTTTGTCGTTTGATCAAAAAAATACAACTAGTACCTTACAGTACTTTTTATTGTTTTTCAAAGTTTCACCACGTAGTTAAATTGAATGAATCCTGGAGTGATAATGAACCACTATAATTTTTATATAATTTTTTTAAACCGAATAGAGCCATAAAATTGCTTTTAATCTATCGTTTTGAATTTTCGCGTGAAAACGCTAGACGCCATGCTGTTCAACTCGTGATGTCACTGTCCTAGAATTTTGCCGGTTTTGCAAAGGAATAAGATACTTTTTAATGTTTAATAATGAGTTATCATCTATTATCATTGTTGTGATGTGCCTGAATACAAAAATACTAGAAAGTTAAGGAATTGAGGGCCAACCGATTTTAAAATAAGAAATACTTGGTTAAAACCGGCAGGAAGATACCCGAATACATTGTCTACAAAAACTAGACTATTCTTCTGTGAAGATCATTTGGATGTAAGTATGACTTATATTTAACTATCGTTTATACAAAACAAGACATCATGAGATGAAGGGTATTACAGTCCTATTTTGTAATAAATTACGTTAACTTAGATATTGTTACTAATGATTGTTAATTATTGTAATTATAGATAAACTAAACTATGATAGCCAATATAATTAATTAATTATACACTATGTTTTATCAAAATACACTCTGCTGACCTGTTATTGTGTTTTTGTATAAACAAAAGTTGGTAATAAGTACTTACATTGATGTTTGAACATTCCTCAACTCAGCAGAGCATAATTGGGATTGAAATGTACAATTTTACTATCAATGGTTATGTTATCTACTAGATAATTATTGGATATAAAAGTAAAGTTACAAAAAGCACGACACCGCTGCGAGCACGTGGTGAATGACCAGTTATATTTTCAGTTAACAATTTCATTGATGCCGGCCGGGATCGAACCAGAGTTACTCGGTACTCGCGTACTGAGGAATTTACGGTGAGAACTATCCAATTGAGCTACCACGGATCTTTTCATTAAGACAAAAATTTCTAATTATAGAATATCTCCAATAATAATCCCGAATCTCCAAATAAAAATTTTGTAGATAACATAAACACTAACAAAACTTGGCCTATTGCACATAAGATTTTTTTATATATTAATATCAAAGACGAAGAAGAGGACGAAGAAATTTGATAAATAATCATAAAACATCTTATTATGATTTTCACAGGAGAGGAATGAAAAGTCGCAAAATATTTTCGTTTTCTGAGTTATCTTTATTAATATATTCTTTATTAGTGGTTCTTCAATCAATTGATTTAGAATCAATTGATTTAGAATCACCAATGGATATTTACAGGACCTTTTTATAGTCTCTTCTCTTTCTAAAATATAATTAGGTAGTTATGCATTTTACACGTATCATTTCTTATATATTTTTGTACACTTATGAACTAAATACCCAGCAACTGTGAACGAATTGTATAAAAAAATTTCTATTAAATAGTCAATTCAAATTGTTTTTGGGTTCTGGATCATTAGGTAAGAACCCCAGTTTTATCTAATGAACGCCATCTTTACAACGCTTAAGAAAACTATCCTACAAGTTTATGTACCCCGCTCACTAGAGGAACGAACTTTCAATACATATTTTATTCTCGTGAATTTGTATGGAAGTTTCATCCCCCCTAACCCTTAGACAGGATCAGTGACGTCACGAAAGTATCTATAGTTCATAAAAGATAGCTTGATCTCTGCGACAGCTGTCAGTAAAATCACGCCTATGAAGTCCTGAATTTCTTAGTAGTACAGACAGTACCTGTCAATGTCATACTTTATGGGCATACCTCGACAGATTTTACTGACAGCAGTCGCAGAGATCAAGCTATCTTTTTATGAACTATAATACGGCGGACAGCGTTTTACAGATATGAGGCAAAGACAAAGAAAATTCTTGAAATTGAAATATAAAATTTATAATGCAATGTTATAAATAGAAATCAATATTTCCCGTTTACGCATTCATCATTAGCCTTCAGTCCACCTACCCCCCTCAAGTAATGCCAAAGCACCGACTTCCTGCATGTCTTACCAGGTCGTCACTCCATCTAGTGGAGGGTCGCCCTACACTACGCCTACCGTTACGAGACTACCACTCGCGAACTTTTTTCCACATCGGTTATCGGTTCTTCGAGCTATATGGCCGGCCCATTGCCACAACAGCTTACTAATCCGTTGAGCTATGTCGGTCACACTGGACTATTACTGCGGATATCCTCATTTCTGAGTTTATCACGCAGAGAAACCCCGA
Organism: Parnassius apollo; assembly: GCA_907164705.1. Classification (NCBI taxonomy): domain Eukaryota; kingdom Metazoa; phylum Arthropoda; class Insecta; order Lepidoptera; family Papilionidae; genus Parnassius; species Parnassius apollo. Next base: position 8,464,992 of record CAJQZP010001331.1, read on the forward strand.
GCATAGCCCTCTCCATAGCTCGGTGATCGATCTTGAGCGTCCTCATATGACCAGCAGTGACGAACCACGTCTCCGTTCCATAGGTCCTCACTGGCAACACGCACTGATTGTACAATCTAGTTTTCAGAATTTGAGGTATACCTTACGAGTAGATGTGTCGTAATTTCCCAAACGCTGCCCAGCCGAGTTGAATTCGTCGATTGACCTCTCGGTCGAAGTTGGACTTACCTAGTCGGAATATTTGTTCCAGGTAAACGTACTTGTCAATAACTTCAAGCATAGTGCTCCCAACAACTACCGGCATATGTGTGACATGGACATTCAACATGATCTTAGTTTTGTCCATGTTCATCTTAAGACCTATCCGTTGGGAGATACCATTGAGGTCATTGAGCATAGTGCTTAGGTCCTCCTTAGCACTATGCTCAATGACCTCATCATCAATCCCTCCTAGGGATTCTGCCGTAAGGACTATATCGTCGGCAAATCGAAGGTGAGTGATGTACCGACCATTGATGTTAATACCGTATCCTAGTAGCAGTAGTAGCTCTAAAACGTCTTCCAATGCAGCGGTGAAATAGCGGTGTGGTTTGAAATAGCTGTTCTAGTACGTAAGTACATATTACTTCAATGGATTTTATCATAAATAAAATTAGAGGATAAATCGGACTAAATGACTTAGAATAAATAATAATAAAAATGCAATCCCAATTTTTGTTGACTATTTTCAGTTGTCATAATATGTCATGTCATATCTGAAAAGTGACTTGATTAATGAAATAATGTAGGATGTAGGTCATAGATTACTGAATATATATGTAGGTAGTGTGATCTGTGATATATTTTTTTATTCTGAGCTTGTTCGTGCAGTTGTGACCTAGTGAATGCGTTTATTGTTACTTTTGGATTTCTTTGGCAATTTGTTTTTTTTTTATTTGGACTTTGGATCTGTTATTACTTCTTTGACTCGGCCTTTGTTTTATGGAATTCATAATTTACGTAAGATTTTGATTATATTGATATCGGACATCTGTGGCGAATGCTACACGCGTGATATTTATCACGATACTTGGATCGCGATCCAGGATCGTGATATTCATTCAACGTGTAGTATCAATTATTGATGGATCGCGATACGGATCACAGAATTTTTTAGATTTCTGAAAATCCATATCGCGATCCAAGGATCGTGATTAATATTTTGCGTGTAGTGTTGCTGCGATACGGATCGCGTCAGTCTGCCACAGTCTGCTTTGGAGAAGCGATCGAAAAGGACGACTTTTGTAGCGATGCGGGCGAAATCGCAAACGAAAGCGAGAATCCTATTTCGACGGGACTATCTACAATCTATCAAAAATAAACAACAACAACAAAGAAACAACACCCATCTTATGGGACATATCGTGTGATGGTTTTAAAAACAATTGTAAGCGCATAAAGGTACTTCAAAAGTTACTACCAATTTATAAAAAAAATAAAAATTTATGCTTCAATAGAAGATGTTAGAAAAAAATCCGTAAAATCCATACTCTCCTTTTTAATATTATTGCCATAATGATGCCCACACAAGCTTTAAGCAAGCTTTTATATGTGGTAGAGCCATGCTGCAGTTATATTAGTAGTATAGTTGTAGCACGAATGGGTCGACTAGACCGGGGAGGGACCACGCTCTCACAGAATACCAGCGTAAAATAGTAGCTTAATACTGTTTTGTTGCGTATGGTGAGTGTAGAGAACTGGCGACCCCTTTTACTGGAAACGAGGCATTCCATCTTAGTCCTCACGCGTGAAAATACATCTGCATTCTGATTCGTAATCGAGGATAGATGTAGATGTGTATAGGCTACAGCAACCACTTACCATCAGGTGGACTGTGTGCTCGTTTGTCACCCTATCCTATTAAAAAAAGTTTTTTCTACATTTCGGTCCATTTTAGATATGTGTGCACTTAACAGTTTTGTGCCCAATACTGACGTGATCCGTAATGAACGTGTAGGGTGTGTCAATATGGATCGCGATACGTCATTCCAGATCGCGTTCCAGATCGTGATAAATATCACGCGTGTAGCATTCGCTTGTAGAATCACATTTTGAATCATCAATAACCTCATGACAGTTGACAACTAACGTCAAAACGGCATCAATTCGCCATTAGCTGTTCCAGTTTCTAGTAAGAATAAAATATTAATACCACTGATATAAAGACAAATCGTGGATTTGAATAACCAAAAGTGGTGTCATATATTATTTTAATTTATTTCCCTACTTGTACGCAACCAGACCTACGCTCCATACAAGTTAGGACCGTCTCCTTTGAATATTGAACAGTTCCAAATTCAAAATTTCCTGTAAATATGTAAATGATAAAACTTAAAAGGCAAGCCTCATAGTAAAAAGGTATAGTATAATAAAGAATCAAAAAGCTTTGAATTGAAAGTGCTAAGAATCTCCGGTGGAGGTTCGGTTGCCACCTACGACGACTCGACCTGGCACACTGAATCTAAACGTTAAATTGGAGAGGTCTCGTCTAATGAAGTTAACGCTCCGTCCCCCTCGTGCTCTAATCCAGAATCCCGAAACTTTTCAGCTCGAGCTACGTAACCGCTTTGCAATGCAGTGGACGATATGCAAGACAAGCTCGTGGAAACTGTCCATGCGGTTGGAGCTAAGTTCTGCAAGACCCGCCGCAGAATAACACAAAAACTCTCCGATCACACTCTTAATCTCATGGCTGTTAGACGGGAGATGAGGCTGCAATCGTCAACAGATTTGACAGCATACAGCCAACTGAACAGAGAGATCTCCAAATGCATGCCGCGAGACTTGCGCAACTTCAATACTGCTCGTATTGAAGAAGCTATCGAGCGGAACCAGGGCTCCAAAGTCTTTGCCAGAGATCTGTCCGCCAGTAAGAGCCAACTGTCAAAGCTGAAGACTGAGTGGCAGCATCGTTTCCGGGACACCTGACATTATGAGTGAGATTGAGAGGTCCTATGGGCAGCTGTACACATCATCGTTGGAGCCACACGCAAGTGTTAGTAACGATCCAAGAGCAAGTCTTATCCGACACTATTCCGATGATATCCCGGACGTCAGTTTGAGCGAGATTAGAATGGCTCTCCAGCACCTTAAAAACGGCAGATCCCCAGGCGAGGATGTAATTACAGCGGAGCTTCTGAAAGCGGGTGGAACACCTGTACTGGAAGTCCTTCAGAAGCTCTTCAATTCTGTCCTCCATGGCGGCACTACTCCGGAGGCGTGGAGCAGAAGTGCGGTGGTCTTGTTCTTCACGAAAGGTGACAACGCTCTCTTGAAGAACTACAGACCGATATCCCTTCTGAGCCGCGTCTACGTGCTGTTTTCGAGAGTCATTACGAATCGTCTCGCATGCAGACTCGACGACTTCCAGCCTTTCCAGCCAGCAAAGCCTTTGATTCCGTCGAAATTTGGGTGGTGCTACAGTCTCTTCAGCGGTGCCAACTTGACTGTCGGTATATTGAAGTGCTGAAGTGTTTGTACAGTAGGGCTACGATGGCTATCCGAGTACAGAACCAGAGTACGAAACCTATCCAACTGCAGAGAGGTGTAAGACAGGGTGACGTTATTTCCCCGAAACTCTTCACCGCTGCATTGGAAGACGTTTTCAAGCTACTGGACTGGAAAGGATACGGTATTAACATCAATGGCGAGCACTCACCTTCGATTTGCCGATGACATAGTCCTTATGGCAGAATCGCTGGATGACTTAAGCACTATGCTCAATGACCTCAATAATGCCTCCCAACGGATAGGTCTTAAGATGAACATGGACAAAACAAAGATCATGTTTAATGTCCATGTCACACCTATGCCGGTAGTTGTTGGGAGTACTAAGCTCGAAGTTGTTGACGAGTACGTTTACCTGGGACAAATAGTCCGACTAGGTAAGTCCAACTTCGACCGAGAGGTCAATCGACGGATTCAACTCGGCTGGGCAGCGTTCGGGATTTACGACACATCTTCTCATCAGGTATACCTCAAAACCTGAAAACTAAGTTGTACAACCAGTGCGTGTTGCCAGTGATGACCTTACGGAACCGAGACGTGGTCCTTCACTGCTGACCGTATGAGGACGCTCAAAGTCGCTCAGCGAGCTATGGAGAGGGCTATGCTCGGAGTTTCTCTGCGTGATAAACTTAGAAATGAGGATATCCGCAGTAGAACTAGAGTGACCGGCATAGCCCAATGGATTAGTAAGCTGAAGTGGCAATTGGCCGGCCATATAGCTCGAAGAACCGACAACCGTTGGGGAAGAAGGGTTCTTGAGTTGCAGCCTCGTACCGGTAGGCGAAGTGTAGGGCGACCCCCCACTAGATGGAGTGACGACCTGGTAAGACATGCAGGAAGTCGATGGATGCAGGTGGCTCAGGACCGTGCTATGTGGCATACCTTGGGGAGCCTTGGGGGAGGCGAGGGTTCAGCAGTGGACTTGTGAAGGGCTGTAATGATGATGATGAACGTAAATATAGTATATAGTATAATAGTTCGCTGTGTAGTGCCGGCGTAAGATATGAATCACTTACTCATATAAAGGTGCATTGTAGTCAATTTCTTCAGTATTATCTGCCAAGTCTTCGATAATTCTCAATGCAGTTATCTGCCTATCATACTCAGCCTGCAACATTATACGTTCATTCTGTTTCACCTCCAATACCAATTCGAGGTGACGTTGCTGTTCTTTTAGATTTTGAAATTTCTTTAACGTATGTTTCACTTTCCTAAAAATTGAGACTGAACTGTAGATTTGACAAGACATGTGGTAGCGTAAGAGAATTCATTACTCTACTTTGTCTTCTGGATTTTGCAAGAGACAACTTGGGGAAATAATCATTTTTATAAAATAAGGGTGACAAACAAGCACACAATCCACCGGATAGTTGCTGGATGCTAGGTGAGGTGGAGTTCATCTTGATCAATGGATGTTGTGTTCTATAGACACATTTCCGTGCCTCCCACTTTACTTTAATATATACACTTATAAACACTTTACTGTCTCGTTGATGTTGGTCGTAAACTCGATTAGGCCAAAAAATCTATTAAGTGATGAGTTTTCCTGTCAAGAAATTCACAGAAGAGTCAGAAAAATGGCTGTGTTTTCACCTCAGTGCCTCGAAAAGCACATAAAACCGTTAGTCCTGCGCCTGATCTCCTTCCAGTTGTGTTGCTATGAGAGTGAGGGAATAGAGTATGCCACCTGTGCTTGCAAGTGTATGGGCACTATAATCCTGTCCTACACAGGAGATTGTCTCAGTTAAGATTTATGGCCTTGACCAGATTTGAGATGAAGATTACTTGTGAACAGGTGCTATTTATGAGGTCTGGCCCATTCGTGTTTGCTATGCACTGAAAAGCTTACAAATTTTTACATTAACCTTTGTTTTTGGTACACCACACATGCTTATGTAAACAATGGGCCAATATAGGTTCATCTGGTATAGTAACAATTCCCTTGCTTTATATAATTACAGGTTGTGAATTATTCCATCTTAGTCCTCAAAGGTGATCTGTAGCCCTCTTTGGTCGAAGTTAACTGCTGATATCCATTAGAGTAGCCACTTACCATCAGGTGTCCAATATTCATTAGTACACTAGAGCAGACTTACAAGTTACAAGCTAATAAATGAAAAAGGTTTGAGGGTATGACATTTTCAGTGACTACAATCTAACCTTTCATGAATTCCACAGTTTGAGAGCAACCCGGGTTCAATCCCCGCCAGCACAAATGAAATTGTTAATTCCAATTTTAAATGCTGATTTACCACATGCTCTGCAGTGAAAGAAAACATTGATAGGAAGCCTACATGTTTGGGAAATAAGAACAAATATATTTCAAAGATGTGTGAAGTTCACCAACACACATTTGTGCAGCTGGTTGGACATTTCCTTGCCCTAAAAACCTTCTCAGAAATGAGAGGAGCCCTGTGCGTAAGAGGGAGATATACATAGTTTGTAACTTTAACTTTTAACAGTCTTATCTTTGATCACAAAACTGAATTTAATAAGTAACTTACTGTTTATTCTCTGCCATGTTGAGATTGAAATTGCTATTGGGTGCGGTCGTTAAGCTTTTAAGAGCCTGTACCTGTGAGACAGATTTAAGTGTTTGCTGCTCCTCATGTAATGTTGAAATAACAGCTTCTTACTCAATGCATATGAAATTATATAACAAATAAACAATTTAAAAAAAATCCTGGTATTTCTGGGTAACTTACGAAATGGCTGCACCTATTTTGATGGGACTTTACTGACAGATATCTGATAGTATAAGGAGTAACTTAGGCTACTTTTATTTTAGCAAAAAAATTAGGGTTTAGTGGAAAAAAATTTAAACCAATGAAATTATGAACAAAATCCTATTCAAATAGGGAAAAATTATAATAAATTATGAACAACAAATGAAGGTGCATGCATAGCTGATAATTAATGAAAAGCTTGATATACAGAAGCCTAATATATGGTATACCATCCACCACCCCATTTCATGGCGTGGATGTTGTAAGAGCTAAAATACTTTCAGACAAGAGAAGGCCTTGTGCCCAGCAGTGGTATTTATCTAGGCTTAATTCTTATAGTAGATATTTACCTACTTAACTAATCCCCACTCATTATAATACAAATATATTGAAAAATAAGCTTGAAAGCAAACTTTAAATTTAAGATAAAGTAAAATCGCTGTATATCAACTTATTATTTGTGTATCCAATATGGCTACGGTAGGTAAAAGTATACTTTCATTTAGAAGTATTAAATGGAAAACTAATTTAATACATAATAAATTAAATTAATTCTTTACCAGAAGATTATAAAATAAAATAGTTGAGTTTTCCTTCTTTTTAGTATCACAACTAATAAGGGGATAAATCTACAAAATATAAATCTATTTTTTAATTTCTTTCGTCCGTTAAACTGTTCTTTTTTTTTCATTTGTGTACAGACTAACTATTTGTGCACATTCTGCGTTTGGCAGAAAAAAGCGCTAGGAAGCGCTTGTAAGCAAAATGGCGAAACTAAACAGTTTCGCCCAGGACACGGTTGCTAACTTCAGTAGCGCTGACACAATCCGCCATTTTGCTTATTTGCTTTGTTTGTTTGGAAGTAGAGTTTATAAGTTGTTTTGTGCAATGTTTCAAGTAATATAATGACATGAATAAACATATTATACATGTTATTAAAAATTCATGATTAGTAAGTTTTTAATATGAATAATTTACAAACATATATTTAAATTAGGTTAGGTTCCACGGTTGAAGCTAACTTCGTGTCCTAGAGGAAAATAGCTACTTACGATTCGACAGCGCTTACCGCTTACGATCGCCATTTTGCTTACAAGCGCTTCTTAGCGCTTTTTTTGCCAAACGCAGCCAATAATAGTAGATACTACCGAATCATTAGTGGCAATTAATGGTGATTAATATAACGCATAGCGCCATATTATAGCACGCTATCTCTTCATAACACATAGCGAGTGTTATGTAAGTAGTCGCTATGGCGCTATTGCGCTATGGCACTTTGGCGCTATCAAGTATGTATATCTAGCGGCAATTAGTTCTAGCAGCAGCGCTGTTGGGAGAGGACGTGTGACGCAAATTTGATCGCGTAGCGCGCTATTCATCACGCGCAGCCTAATTTAATGTTAGACGTTGTTTAGTTAGTGTATACTGTATATTTATAAATGATCAAAGAACACAGTTGTGATAAAAGAAGCCTAACTAATGTTTGAAATGTAAATAAAATATAGATACAAAAGTGTATATAATAGTGTATGTAAATAACTGATTTTTATAAATACAATAAATAAACTTTTAAATACACCTTTATTTGATTTATAATTTATATTAAGATTAAAATAATGTTTACATCAATTATAATAAAAAATAATTAATTTTATATCGACTCCAAAAATAAAATTTACTCTATTTTAAATAGTACATAACTTAAGAATATTGTTAGGATTATAGAAAGTAGTAAGCCTGCATAGTATAAAAACGCGTGCATTGGTTTTTCTTTACCGCTTTATTTTATTTTAGTCTAAAATGTGACTTATTACGAAATAATGTTCTTATATAGCACGCGATCTATCCAATGAACGACATGTAATGTAACGTGCTAAGAGATATAACGTTCTGTAAAACTTAACGCGCTTACCGCTTAAGGCTTTACGCTTACACGCTTTCTTATAAATAGCGCGCTATAACATAGCATATTTAATAGCGCGCTAGAAATTTATAGTTTATAGTCTGTAGCGTGCTATTGATTTATAGTAGTTTTGAACAACTTTATGGCAATGGTTATGCTATAAGGCCATGGCGTTTAGAGGTACCATCGATCACTAAAAAAAGTAGATGATGCTTTGTTTTTCCCCCTTATAATTTTATGTATAATGTTTCCAATACTTGAAATGTAATCATAAAAAACCCACAAGTGTTCATGGCTGAGATCAAACAAGATATTGCTTAACTTCTTAGAGCATAAAGTACCAATTTTATAATTGTTTGAACTTTCTTAGTGTTTTTTGAGCTCAGTTTTGTTATTTCGTAATAGCAATATGATAATAATGCGTGAACAACTAAAAGCTTACAATGTTAATGCTATTAGTTTTAATCTACATAAATTATTGTGTTGAACGAATTTATTTATTATTGTTACATTTCAGCAATATTTGTCAAATAAAAATTTCTGCACATACAGTATGTCGACATTTTATTTCTTAAATAATTTTAAGTAATAAATCAAACATTATTGCTAATAAAAGTTGTCTACCTAAAAGCATTACGAGATTTACATCTACATGGCATGCACGTCACATCACAACATTCAATCAGATTTTGCAGCGTAATTAATTGTTCTAAGAATAATTTATCTATCTATGAATAAAATATTTTGTTACATTTTATGATATATGAGGTCTTTCGACATAATGTTTTACATTTAAAACTTTGAAATAACAATTTTTTTTATTTATACCAAGTTAAAACATCAACAATAAAACTACGAGCGACAAACGAAAACTTATAGCTAAATTAGTTAGGTAGATGAAACTTACTGAATTCTTAACTAAATAACCATTTAATAAGTTAAAGGCGCAAACAAATGAAGGATGTTACTCTTCTAAAGATATCAGTACAATACATAACATATAATCATATTGTATACAAGTTGTATACGAGAATTTCAATTTATGTAATACAAGGAAAAACTTTATTTAAAATAAGAATAATAAACAAAGAAATACTAACCTCCTGTCCCGACTGAACTAACGCGTCTCACATTTTGCGTTTTACACAATTCGTTTTACACGTTATTCGTAGGATAACTGTAAAATTGGTTAAAGCCAAAAATAACGACAAAGGTCAGTACTCGAAACAGTTAAATATTAATTTTTCCATTGAAATAATACTAGTTTTTACGGAATTTATCGCGTATATTTTAACTTTTTAAATACCCGACGTTTCGAACGCTTTACAGCACTCATGGTCACGGGCAGGACTGAGATGTTCAACGTCCATATGTCATAGTTAACCGTGGTTACCATAGATTAAAATTTAAATTTTGTTCCGATCTATGCAGTATGAACTTATGGTATCTTGAAGTCTTGCAGTTGTATGCTTGGGTTGGGATTTAATTTTATTTATTATAGGATCCCAGCAGATGGTAGCACCCAGCCATCTTCTCTATTGAAATTAGGATGTTTTTTGATTTCAATAGCATCGCGAATCATCCTTGGAAGGAATCGGTGTTCTTTAGCGAGAATCTGCGGTCTATCAAATCTGATGTAGTGACAGGGGCGATCCTGTACGTGTTCACAAACTGCAGACTTCCCGGAGCGTCGATTCTTCACATCAGCTATATGTTCTTTAACGCGGGTTTTTATTGATCTTTTAGTTTGTCCTATGTAGGAGAGACCACATTCACAATCAAGCTTGTACACTCCTGCATCTTGCAGAGGGACATTACACTTGACAGATGGTAAAAACTGACCAATCTTCTTCAGCGGCTTGAAGTATGTTTTGATGGAAGCACGCTTCATGATGTAGCCAATCTTGTCAGTGACTCCTCTAACATATGGCAGTACAGCAGGTACACGCTCGACTGTGGCCGGCTTCACTCGTTCACTGTGACATAGGCACGGGACTCGAAGCTTGTTGTCATGCAAAACTTGCTTGACATGGTGGAGCTCTGCAGCCAGGTGTTTACTGTCACAGATCCCTCGTGCTCTCTGAAACAAAGATTTACCCACGGTAGCTAACTGTGAAGGATGGTGGTGAGAATCACCGTTTAAATATCTATCTGTATGGGTCTTTTTTCTATACACAGTATGGCTCAAGGTGTTATCAGGATTCCGAATTACTAACACATCTAGAAAAGCTAAGGAATTGTTTGCCTCTAACTCCATTGTGAACTGAATTTTAGAATTTATAGAGTTAAGATGGTCTAAAAATACAGTTACTTTATCTAAAGGTAGAATTGTGAAAGTGTCGTCTACGTACCGCTTGTAGAACATTGGATTTATGGGAGAACTAAGCAGGGCTTTCTCCTCAAAGTCTTCCATGAATATGTCGGCGACAATGGGAGATACAGGTGAGCCCATCGCCACACCATCTACTTGCTTGTACTCCTCCTTCCACAATAGGTAGCCAGATGTAAGGCAGTGTCTGAGTAATACTGCATATTCTACGGGCATGTTGTTTTCTTCCAGCCTTCTAGTTACAATTGAGATGCAGTCTTCAACAGGTAAGCATGTAAACAATGACTGCACATCAAAACTGACCATAGTTTCATTGTCTGCCAGATGTAGGTCTTTAATCTCGCTGACAAAATGGTAGGAATCCTTTATGTGTGCTCTTGTATGTCCCCTGAGTGGTGAGAGTATTTTCGCTAAGTGTTGAGCCAATCTGTAAGTTGGTGAATCGATCTGGCTCACTATGGGACGTAATGGAGCAATGGGCTTGTGTATTTTTGGTAACCCATACAATTTTGGTGATTTGGCGCACGTAGGTATTATCCATTTTACGTCCAGATTTAATTTTTCGGAGTGTTTCTTTATGAGGTCACTAGTTGTTTTTAGTGTGCTATTTGTTGGGTCGTTTTTAACCTTTTTTATAAGTACTTACATCCGACAAAAGTTCTTGTATATTAGAATTATAATCTGACGTATCCATGACTACCGTGGCGTTTCCCTTATCTGCGCGGAGAATCGTAAGTTCGTGTTTATTGCGTAGGTTCTTTAACGCTATAAATTTGTCTTTGGGAAGATTCTGTTTAGGCACTGAACATCGACGTAACATAGACGAGATGTCTTGACGTATCGCCTCCAAATCTTCTTTCCGCGTATTGTTTTTAAATAAACAGACCTCGACACTACAGATGAATTGAAGAAAGTTTTAACGACGTTGACTATAATTTTTGCATGGAAACATTAAATAAACGCGAAATTAGTAAATATAATGAATGCAAAAACAAACATATAGAAAAATATCAAAAATTAACGAACAAGTCAAATGTCAAACATCTGAATCAATCAAAGAGTATAATAAGTAGAATCAATGCCAGAACCGAAAGCAACCATTGACAAACACAGATCATAGATTAATCGCGCTCTATAATCTGTCAAAACAAACACTGGATGATGCAACAATTAGGGTTTTATCCAAAGGCCTCAACTTTGCAATTACACCCCGCAAATTACCGTACGAAGAAATTATCTGTAGTGTCGAGGACTGTTTATTTAAAAACAATATGCGGAAAGAAGATTTGGAGGCGATACGTCAAGACATCTCGTCTATGTTACGTCGATGTTCAGTGCCTAAACAGAATCTTCCCAAAGACAAATTTATAGCGTTAAAGAACCTACGCAATAAACACGAACTTACGATTCTCCGCGCAGATAAGGGAAACGCCACGGTAGTCATGGATACGTCAGATTATAATTCTAATATACAAGAACTTTTGTCGGATGTAAGTACTTATAAAAAAGGTTAAAAACGACCCAACAAATAGCACACTAAAAACAACTAGTGACCTCATAAAGAAACACTCCGAAAAATTAAATCTGGACGTAAAATGGATAATACCTACGTGCGCCAAATCACCAAAATTGTATGGGTTACCAAAAATACACAAGCCCATTGCTCCATTACATCCCATAGTGAGCCAGATCGATTCACCAACTTACAGATTGGCTAAACACTTAGCGAAAATACTCTCACCACTCATGGGCATACACGAGCACACATAAAGGATTCCTACCATTTTGTCAGCGAGATTAAAGACCTACATCTGGCAGACAATGAAACTGTGGTCAGTTTTGATGTGCAGTCATTGTTTACATGCTTACCTGTTGAAGACTGCATCTCAATTGTAACTAGAAGGGCTGGAAAAAAACAACATGCCCGTAGAATATGCAGTATTACTCAGACACTGCCTTACATCTGGCTACCTATTGTGGAAGGAGGAGTACAAGCAAGTAGATGGTGTGGCGATGGGCTCACCTGTATCTCCCATTGTCGCCGACATATTCATGGAAGACTTTGAGGAGAAAGCCCTGCTTAGTTCTCCCATAAATCCAAGGTTCTACAAGCGGTACGTAGAAGACACTTTCACAATTCTACCTTTAGATAAAGTAACTGCATTTTTAGACCATCTTAACTCTATAAATTCTGAAAATTCAGTTCACAATGGAGTTAAAGGCAAACAATTCCTTAGCTTTTCTAGATGTGTTAGTAATTCGGAATCCTGATAACACCTTGAGCCATACTGTGTATAGAAAAAAGACCCATACAGATAGATATTTAAACGGTGATTCTCACCACCATCCTTCACAGTTAGCTACCGTGGGTAAATCTTTGTTTCAGAGAGCACGAGGGATCTGTGACAGTAAACACCTGGCTGCAGAGCTCCACCATGTCAAGCAAGTTTTGCATGACAACAAGCTTCGAGTCCCCGCGCCTACGTCACAGTGAACGAGTGAAGCCGGCCACAGTCGAGCGTGTACCTGCTGTACTGCCATATGTTAGAGGAGTCACTGACAAGATTGGCTACATCTTGAAGCGCGCTTCCATCAAAACATACTTTCAAGCCGCTGAAGAAGATTGGTCAGTTTTTACCATCGGTCAAGTGTAATGTCCCTCTGCAAGATGCAGGAGTGTACAAGCTTGATTGTGAATGTGGTCTCTCCTACATAGGACAAACTAAAAGATCAATAAAAACCCGCGTTAAAGAACATATAGCTGATGTGAAGAATCGACGCTCCGGGAAGTCTGCAGTCTGTGAACACGTACAGGATCGCCCCTGTCACTGCATCAGATTTGATAGACCGCAGATCCTCGCTAAAGAACACCGATTCCTTCCAAGGATGATTCGCGAGGCTATTGAAATCAAAAAACATCCTAATTTCAATAGAGAAGATGGCTGGGTGCTACCATCTGCTTGGGATCCTATAATAAATAAAATTAAATCCCAACCCAAGCATACAAATGCAAGACTTCAAGATACCATAAGTTCATACTGCATAGATCGGAACAAAAGTTAAATTTTAATCTATGGTAACCGCGGTTAACTATGACATATGGACGTTGAACATCTCAGTCCTGCCCGTGACCATGAGTGCTGTAAAGCGTTCGAAACGTCGGGTATTTAAAAAGTTAAAATATACGCGATAAATTCCGTAAAAACTAGTATTATTTCAATGTGTAGTGTTCGCGTAAATATAAGAAATCATTATTAATTTTTCCAATATTAACACTATCCTTTTTCAGTACCTATATTGAAATGATACGATTGCCAGTATAGTATTTTACTAAAAATGTAGGAAGCATGGGGTCTTCTACAATACAGGCCGCCTTTGAACGTTTTAAATAATTAAAACGAGCTCGCGGTTTCCTAGTAGAAAAAAAGTCAACTTGTTCAACCTCGGCTTAAACATTTATTGTTTCTTTATTTTATTTTTAATACACGATAAACCCTAGTCTTTGACAACAACAATTTTAATTTGTTATAAAGCTATGGAGCTCCTTTGGTCTTGGGGACCGTTAAGGGGGGAAATTAAGTAAATTTCGTCTTAAAGGACAGAGCACCCATTGCCGGTATCACGGTAAGAGCCAGTAGGTATACTGCGTAACGTTTCACCTCAGTCTTTAGAGGTGTGTTTTTCAGTTTGTAGTTGATAGCCTATCAATTGTTGTGGTCACCCACTAACTGCCGTAAACCAATGAGTTCACCGTAAAGAACAGGAGAATGATCGCCGTGGAAAATAGTGCCCCAGAAATATGGACACCATAAGTGAGGCGCTGCGATCGCTAATTTCGGTGAATAAAAGTTATTTTAGTCTATTTTTCCGAACAGATGCTAAACCACTTGCACATCCACGCAAAATAAAATATTTCTCCATTTTTTAATGTTTATTTTTTTTTTCAAAAATTACAAAATTACGGAGCTTGAAAATTTTCTCACCAATGCCGCGGAGAAATTTTTTACATTACCTATTCAACTAACTTCATCTACTTGTACTCATAAACAGCTAACATCGCAGTCACTACTCACCGACGTCAGCGCCGCTATAATTTCTACAATTTTCAAGGACAGGTGGGCTATGCTTTCGTACGTTGTGATCGTTCTCCTGTTCTCTAACCTTCATGGAGGTACCTCTACATTCTATATATAAGGCATTTGTGGCAATGGTTTTAGCTTTAAGACATTTAACCAAAATCAAAGAGAATAAAGGTTAACACTACAATAAGCTTAGATCATAAACTAAAAAGAAGTACTGTGTAGAACTTGGATATTTCCTTCCTTATCCTTTAATCCAGATACATAGATTAATCCAGATCTGAATCCCTCTGTGTATATTTAAACCAAAGATGTTTTTCCTATACGCAGTATATTATAATATTTTCCAACTGGGAGTCCAGGCGCGTTAATTCCTAAACCAAGTGTCAGTCATCTCCGATATTACTTTCCTCTATATTCTGTCACTTTCAGGGGGAGACGAGGCAAACACATGTATACTTCACTAAAAATACAAAATTGAATATTGTCACTCTACACGCACGCTACAGCATTTACGTTTGTGCTCATTGCATTTACGCATACCATTAAATTGTACAAGTGTCGATACACTGGGGCCGCTGTCCAGTGTTCACATCTTAGACCATTCAACCCAATGGACGAGTAATGCGCCTAATGCTACGAACAAAAAAGTCTTTTAATTGTAAGTTAATTGTAGTGCTGGACGATGAAACACTATAGAGACATTTTGTGTCATTATGGCACACACATCTTTAAATTTCCAACACTATAAGACTTTACACACACATATAGGTTAAATACATCAACATAGAAAAAGTTATGAGTGTAAGACTCACAAGCATTAGCAAACTGCACTCGAAGTCTCGAACAATAAAAATCATCTATCTAGTTCAGAGTTCCCCAAACTTTTTTGTGTCTCAGACCCCTTGCCATGTTTTTCCGTGTTGGGTAGACCACGTAGTAGGGTAGTAGATGAAGTTTAGTGTTAAAAACTTAAAGTAACAACACATGTTAATTTATACATTCATTTTTTTACTTTGACATCGGGACGTCAGTCACCTCAGTCCCCCGTGACCATGGGTGCTGGAAAGCACCCGAAACGTCGGGTATTAAAATTAATATAAATAAAACGCGATAAAATCCGTAAAAGTAGTTTTAATCAATGTATAGTGTTCGCGTAAATATAAGAAATCATTATATACATTTATTAATTGAATTTAAATTAAAACTATTCAAAATAAAATTTTGTATCTGTTATGTAAAATATACGTAGCATTAAATAAACATAAAATAAACTATAAATAAAATAACATAAGCAATAAGTCAATATTTTAGTGAGAAGGATGAACCTGATGCTTTAGTAATAAATTATCAATATTTGGCGTCAATTTTGTAAGGGTTAATCTTAAATCTCCTCGGCTAATGATGTACAGTCTGTTTCTTTTTTTTCGTAAGGAGATTGGTAATAGCGCTGAACCCCCTTTCCACTATGTATGACGATGGAAAGGAAATTAAAAATGTCCTCGCTATATTCCATAATACGGGATAAGTAACGGGTATGTTGTTTTGCAGCCAGAATTGCTGATATCCGTTTTTAAACTGAACCTTAAGTTCTTCGTTTGTACTTAGTGCAGTCAATTCCTCTTGTATTATGACATTCGTTTCTTCTATGTCACCATATGGATTAATTATCCACGGTGGTATTACCATAGTCAAAATATCCTCAAACCTAGATTCAAAATCTGAATAGAGGGCATTTAAATGTTGAACGTAAGTCGAAACGTCGTTTTCCTGGCAGCTTGTCTGTGACAAATTGGGGAACTGAGAAAATTCGCCCCGTCCAATACTTTGCTTCATTAGTATAACTCTGGCAAGAAACGCTGATAAGATGGACTTTGTTTTAATCAAATTTAAGCTGTCGCCTTGTAATTGCAAATTAACCATATTAAATTTTGTAAACAAATCTGTTAAATAGGCGATGCCTGTTTTCCTCTTCATTAAATTTTCTTTTAAAATTTTATCTTTAGTATCCAGAAATTCTAAAATAGTCTCAAAAAGTGCAAAAAATCTTGTCAAACATAAGCCTTTCGACAGCCAGCGTACTTCAGTGTGAAGAAGTAATTGATGAAAGTGTTCGTCATTTTCTTCACACAACTGCGCAAATAACCGCGTATTCAACGCGTTGCTTCGGTTTCGGTTTACTGCATCAATGACTAAATGAAGTGATTCATGCAATCTAACACACAAATTTTTAGCCACTAAATGTTGTCGTTGGATGATGCAATGAATCGCTAACACCCCTGACACATTCTGTTTTAAATAGCTTATGAATCCACGATAACGTCCAACCATGGCAGGTGCTCCATCTGTAGCTACTGATATTATATTTGATAAAGGAATTGCTTTTTCAATGAAGTAATCCTTCAAAACATGAAATATTGATTCACCTTTAGTGTCGGTTATCAAAGTTCTTGCGAAGAGCAGTTCTTCGTAGATTTCTTGATTCATAATAAAACGAACATATGCCAATAATAATGCTGCATTATAAGGTAAAGTTGACTCGTCCAGTTGTATAGAGAAATGGGTCGTTTGCAAATAATTACGTAAGAAGCTTTCAATATCAGAACTCATTTCATCAATATGTCTTTCAACAGTATTGTTGCTTAAGGAAATTCTTTTAATTATATCAGATGCAGGTTTGTGTAAAACAGTTTTTAAAACCTTTTCAACGGCTGACAAAATTAACTTCTCTCCGTAGTAGTAATTAACTTCTCTAGTATGCGGTTTTCCGAATTTTGCTATAAGTACCGAGATATTGTAAGACGCCCGCAAACCATCATCATTTCTTTGTGACGTCGAAGCGAACATTCTGTCCAGTGTAGGTCTCTTCTGAAGTTTATCTTTGAGTATTTGAAAGTATTTCAAATCTTTCTCTGTTTTATCAGGGTGGCATCTTCTCAGATGATCTTGCAGTTTAGATGGTTTCATAGCGTCATTGCCCAAAACTTTGTTGCATAAAAGGCACATAGGCAATTGTTTGTTCGGCAATGATGGAATGAAGCCAAATTTCAAATAATCGACACTGTACTGTCTACATTTCTTTTTAGATTCGGACATGGCATCAGTCATCTGTGGGCAAAATTAAATTATTTAAATAAGACAGAAAATCCAGCAGCTGTATATTAAAAATATTTTTTGATTTTTCCGAAAACATTGCATAATTCGAACATCTTCTTGCAGCAATTAGCTCGAATTACGGAGATTGCACTGTAATTATAATACCGATTGCTAAAACTTTCAAAAAGAAACTTTTAAAAATTTTTGCATGATTGAATATTAAACTACTAATAACTAAAGTCATGATTGGCGTAATTTATCTATCTTTGCTAACTACGAGTACAAAACCAAAATTTAATAAAAAATAATGTACTACTTTTCTCCAGCACTCTCAAACAAAATAACACTGACTCACTATAATTTGTGTGATATACTATCTGTTTATATTTTTTAAAATATTTTCTTAGCACTTTCCTTTTCAAGATTCAGGAAACGAATAAACGTATTTGTCCCACATTCGTATTTATAGAGTGACGAATTGAACAAGTCAGTGCAAGGTAGCGAAGCTCTGAGACTGCGACTCTAAGGTTTTTAGAAGTTCAAAATGTATTGCGACCACAAAGCGAATACAAACATCCTACAACTTACACAATTTTATAAACATATATAATAAATTTTTACTTCATGGGTACTTTTATAAATAATGTATATGTTTTGATATTATAAGATAGTATGATGTAAGTAAATAGGTACTATCAGTGTATGTGTTGAGATCCACTATCGTGGACCCCCATTTTCATTTCATGGACCCCCAAATTTTTTTTCGCTTACGTAGACCCCTTGCAGGTTATCATAGACCCCTAGGGGTCGATATAGACCAGTTTAGGAATCACTGATCTAGTTGGTCAGCGTAGCAAGTTTTTTTTAGCGTTCCGTAGTATCACAACAAGGGACGCTTATATTTTCGCCAAGTCCGACAGTCTGTCCATTTGTCCGCGGCTTAGTGCACAGACTGTTGGTGTTCTAAAGAGATGTAATTTGGCATGGTTCAACATAAATACCAGAAAGAAAAAGACTACGTACCAAAAAACAAAAACTGGAGGATCTTATGTTTTAATAATAAGCCATCATCACAAAAAAAATAGTTTTAAAATCGACATTTATATTATTACAATAAAATGCTTTTGTGAAACAAAAATAAAGTATCTCCACTTACTGATTATTAATACAGTAAATATAATTGATTAAAACTACTTTTACGGATTTTATCGCGTTTTATTTATATTAATTTTAATACCCGACGTTTCGGGTGCTTTCCAGCACCCATGGTCACGGGGGACTGAGGTGACTGACGTCCCGATGTCAAAGTTAACCCGGAGTACCTTCAGCTTTTTAATTATTGTCTTTGGTTCGATCTACGCAGAATGAACTAACTGTATTTTGAAGTAAAAAAGTAGTTTTAATCAATGTATAGTGTTCGCGTAAATATAAGAAATCATTACAATAAATATAAATTAATAAAATTATAAATAAAATAAATATATTAGGCTGATCTTAAGAAGTGACAAGTTTGCAAGCTGGCAGAGACATGTTTGATAAATAAAAAAACAAACATGTCCTAGATAAGAAAGGAATTGAAGAAAGCGAACTTTTAAAAACTCAAAAGTAGTATTTGAAAACTGCCCACAACTAAATATTCCTCAGAGTTAAAATGTTTCACTCTAACACTTAAATAATACTGTGTACGTAAAAGTTGTTTGCCTGCACCACAGACATTGACTAACAGTAGATGACCGACTAGAGTAGCGCTGAAGGCATTAAAATTGAGAGGGGAGAGTAACTCTGATCTAAAAATTTATTGTACCTTCATCATGAAGGAAATGAAAATTAAGCAATTGACGGAATATCATTTTAGCAGCTAAAGGCATTATGGTATGTCCACTACAGGTTTGATTTTATATCAGATAATTCCGATAAAGCTACTAACGCTTTAGTGTTTTATTGGACGGTATAAACACAACATGAAAAGTACACATAGCCAACTTTTTGATTAAGGGTACGGCGCTGAATTAAAAGCACAACTGGTAACATAAGCTTTCCACCTTGTTCACGAAACAGGCATAGAAATAAAGGCGTTAACATGTGATTGTACAAAGACCAAGTTCGCCATGGCGGAAGAGTTGCATTCTACTCAGACTGCAAACTACTATCTTAGATTCAGCTTCAGGGCAGCAAATATACTTATACTTTTTTCTTGATCCTTGCCAAATGGATTATGAGAATACATTAGTAAAAAGTGTAAATGCGAAATTGTTTCTGTACGATAGGTTTTTGCAATAAAGCTTATTCTAATGCTTAATCCAGTGTAGAAATATGCCTACATTCATACAAATTCAGGATGTTTGTTACTCCTTTACGCCTCAAATATATATATATTAGACACAGATATTATATAACTCTTTTCGATATACCTTTAGTACTCATTAATTACAAAAAGATTTATATCAATTTTAGCTATTACGAAGTTGAGGTTTGGTCGTTCTTCACTAATTGCTTAATAGGCACACGACACCTTCTTACCACAGTTCGTACCTTGTTGAACGAAACGCGTAAGCGACGCCGTTTCGGTGGCGTTTACGACTTTTTTCTCGCGACCATTGACCTATAATCTATAATGCTTCCCATTTCATTTTCTCCCACGTTAAATCTTATGAATTTATATGTCTGTCTCTCTTTACCGTCACTTTTTCGTTTCATCCAGTTTCAAATCACAACGATGCTAAAGAAGTTTTCACTTTAAAAACCTTAATCTACATGGACGAAATCGCGGGCATCATTTAGAATTTTAGATAACGAATAAAATAAATGAAAATATATTAAATGTAATAATTGAAGGAAGATTTAGTATAGGCATATCTATAGCTTTTTTCTTGATTAAAACCACTTTTACGGATTTTATCGCGTTTTATTTATTTTTATTTTAAGGTGATACTTCGAAAATTTGGTGGTTTTTCTATTTAACATATTTTTTTAAGTTTTATAGATTACAAACCAAAATGTTGGTATATGATTTTTGACTATATGACCTTGGTTTGCATAAAAGGAAAGCACGATATCGTGTAAATTTTTTTGATAGAAAAAGATTGCAAAGTAGACTCTAATTGTTTACATTTCTTGATGACACCACTAATATTTTTACGAACAGGAATTTATTTTAAAGCATAGTAAATAATCATATCTAAGTTTTCATAAATCAGTTTTTTAATACATAACGTTTTGTTAAAATAAATAAAAATGTTGTTTGGCGCTTACTTAGTTTTTTTCCAAGCGCTTGTTCGGTATGGCTATCTCATAATTTGCGTACTACGAAGTCATTGCATCACTTTCATTTTGACACTCCCGTAGTCGTCCGTTAGCTACACCGACAAAGGAATAAGCCACGCCCCCAAAACTTCGATTCATTTTCAAGGTATCCTCTTAATACCCGACGTTTCGGGTGCTTTCCAGCCAGTCACGGGGACTGAGGTGACTGACGTCCCGATATCAAAGTTAACCCGGAGTACCTTCAGCTTTTAATTATTGTCTTTGATCCGATCTACGCAGAATGAACTTATTCGGTTTTGAAGTCTTGCAGTGGTATGCTTGGGCTTAGTTTTAATTTTATTAATTATAAGGTCCCAAGCAGCTCAGCCTCCTTCTCTATTGAAATTAGGATGTTTTTTAATTCCAATAGCCTCACGTATCATCCTTGGTAGGAATTTTTGGCGAGGATTTGTGGTCTATCAAATCTGATGTAATGATTGGGGCCATAGAATACGATAATACATACATAATAGAAGAGGGGAGTGGGCGGAGCCCGTGTAGTTACTGAAATACCCCTAACACGTCAATTCACACGTATAACTGTAAACACGAGATGTGTTTTGACGTTACAATCGTTTCAAAATTTCGCCCTAATTGCACCCTAGTTACGAATAAATATGTATTAAAATCCGTCAGTCAACACAGCGAATTGGGTTTGTAGTGGTGATTAACTGATAATACGACGTAATTGCGTGTATGTGTGCTCCCGGCGACGCCAACCCTCCTACAAAATAAGGTTGACAGCCATTCTATTGTGTATTATAGTATTCTGTGGTTGTGGCCGTCTAGGATATGATCATAAACTGCACCTTTTTTCTTGAATTTATTTAAACTAAGGACAAAAATTATTATACACACTTTTATTTAATACTGAGTGATGAGAAATTTTAATGCTTCTTCAATGAATAATAATAAAAAATTATCGATATCGATCCGCACTTCACAGTCACATCACCCATCAATCTGACACCATTTCAATTAAACACTTAACCCTATAGTGGTCGCGTGGATTATAATAGTAATCCACTGCAAAATAATCTCAAATTTAGATATTTCTAAAACCAAATGATTAGAAATAAATATGTAAACTGATTTCTGATCTTACTTTCAAGTTAATATAATGTATTCAAATAATAATATGTGAAAGCTTTTTTTAAATATTACAATTTGAATAAAAAAGACGTATAAATGGTTTTGTTTATTAAATATGATTAACCGATGAGTAAAAGTCACCCTGTTTCATATTTAAAATAAAATAAAAATACATTTTAGTTGATATCTTAAAGCGTTCTTCTTAATTGAAATTGAACTACATACGCGACCATTTACGTTTTTTATAAGGCGCGACCACTGCAGGGTTAAGTTAACAGTAAATAGTCACTTTTTTTTTTGCGCCCGAAGCAAATATGGGCAACCCTCCGGAAAGCGGGGGGAGGGAGGTTGAGAATGCTCATAGCATACCACGCAGCCGGCTGCGTGGTTATGTGGAGACTTCGCAGCCGGCTGCGTGGTATGCTATGTACACTTTTATAGTTTATATGTTGCACATGTAAACTAATCTCAGTGCGGTTGTGCTTGCGTGTACGATTTTAAACCCAATTTGTAAAAACTGATGGTTGACTTTATCTCGTGGGGAGTGCACTTGTCACATTTCGATTATCACTACGATTGATTTTCATCAAAAATATTATGTTATCGGTAAAGTTCTCGATTATTATTTATGATATTATTTTAAATGATCATAATAGAAATAAATCACATATCACTATAAAAATACGTATATATATATGTAATGTAACTCCCATCTTTTTGTAAATTTGAAGTATTAGACTGTTTTGCACACGTTAATCGCACAGATCGGCATTTTTCAAAGAGCACCTACGACGGAAACGATTCTTGTAATGACAAAGTCGATTACGTAAACTAGTTAGTCAGCACTAACCTCTATTATATAAGTACGCTGGGGCTCACTGAAGTTAGCCCCCGAAAATTTCTATTTTCAAATTTCGTTATCACATATCGTTAGTTCGTGGTTTGTTGTTGCTTGTTCTCAAATGTATGTTCGTATTAAAAATTATAAAAATCGCCTTAAGTAAATTTCTATCATTTTATCACTTTCATCAAAATTGTATGTTCGTCAATAATTTATTTATAAAAATTATTAAAAACCTGCGTTATAGTTAGCCCCCTCCCCCCACTACAATTTATAATTTTGATAGAACAAACGTATTTTATCAAAGAACAAACATTAATGAATATAAAAAGACAAATAATAATGAAAGAAATTATAAATTGGAGTGGTGGTGAGGGGGGGGGGGGGGTTAACTATAAGGCAGACTTTTAATTACTTTTTTATAAATAATAGACGAACAAACAATTATTGATAGAGTACAATCAAGAGCAAACCACGATCTAACGATATGTGCTAAGATATTTGAAAAATAAAAAAAATAAAAAATTTCGGAGGGCTAACTTCAGTGAGCCGTACGCTGGACTGGCTATAACCGTGACATAAAGAAGCGTAAAGATTATCTTATTATTTATCGCTACACTTTGCACCATCTCTCCGCTCTGCTCCCGATACCGGTCTGAATACTTTTTCTGACCAGCTTTGACACATCATATCTTTTGTAAATTATGATACGAAATAAGAAATAACGTAATAATAGAATGGCCTAGAAGCCAAGTACTCTGATTACAACCACAGGTTCTTGATTCGAATCCAAGTTCTCACACATGCAAAAATATACAGAATGTCCGGTTTCCGATGTCCGATACTTTAAGGGGTTAAAATACAATTAATTTTATCGACAAATCAGGGATCAATGATTTTTTTTTCGCCATCAATAAAAAAAATGGCAGCACTTTAAAAAAAATGTTGGCGAAGCATAGATGCTTGTATTAATTTAACAATATCTACCCAAGTAGAAGACTTTCAAAAACAAAATTGGTCTCAAATGTTAGTTAATAGTGTAGACAATAAATCTAGATTCAAAATATTATTTTTTTTTAATTTTTCAGTATTAGTAAAAAACATTTTTGAAAAAATAAATTAGACAACAAATTGATGTTGTTTTTCAGATTCTTAGCTTTAAAAAAAACCATCGTGTTAACCAATTTTTTTACTTGTTTTTATTATAATACAGGATATTTGCTATAAATGCACATTTAAATCTTAACTCTGAGTTAGATAGTTTAGGAGCTATGACAGTGTAAACATACTTACTTAAAAAGCGCGGATACACTAGCAAATGAAATAAAACAAAATAATTTATATCAATTGCATTTAATTTGGCAAAATAATTACAAAAACTGCTCAAAGTGACCTCCTTCTCTCTGCAGACATGCTGTTGCTCTTAGTGCAACGTGCTGCGTAGAGCGCTGGATCATTGCCTTGTCTTCTCGCAATTCGTTTGCTGCTTGAATTATTTTTTCTGCTAACTCCTCTCGTGTATTTGGCACATTTACATACACTCTTCGTTTGAGTGTGCCCCACAAAAAAAAATCGAGAGGTGTTAAATCCGGCGACCGCGGTGGCCAAGCAATTGTTCCTCCGCGTCCGATCCACGACGAATAGTGTGCATTTAAATGATTCCGCACAAGAAGCGCGAAGTGTGCCGGAGCACCATCCAATTGCAGAATCATTCTGGCCCTGTAGGCCAATAGTAACTCCAATAAAGCATCCAAAAAATTCGTTTCCAGGAAATTTAGGAATCTTGGGCTATTCATTGCCTCCGGTAAAATGATTGGTCCAATTAGAATGTCGTCAATCATTCCGGCCCAAACGTTGACAGAAAATTTATGTTGAAAAGAACTTGGGCGGATCGCATGTGGATTTTCTTGAAGCCACAGGTGTTCGTTACGGTAGTTCGTATACCCTGATCGCGTGAAAGTAGCTTCGTCTGTCCACATAATTCTTTTTAAAAAGTTTGGATCATATCGCGTTTCTCAATATCCGCGAACAAAATATTGCTCTTCTTACATAATCCGGTTCCAGTATTTCTTGCACCCTTCGAAAATGGTAAGGATGTAATCCTTCTCTTTTTAAAATTTTCCACACCGACCATTTTGATAGACTGAGACGATTAGCTATGCGTCTAATGCTCAGGCTAGGGTCTTGAGTAATCATTTGCAATATTTGATGTTCATCTTGGAGCGACAAAACACGAGTACGTTCGTTACCGAGCCTTCTTATTCCATTTTCCGCAAGTCTCAAATGAATTCTCACGAAAGTGCGAGCATTCGGCGTACGTCTGTTAGGAAATCTGCGTGCATACTCTACAACAGCTCTATTTCCACTCCCGTTACACAATACACGAAATGGATGTCAGCGATATGTTGGCTTGAGTACTCGTTCATTGTAATAAACAAAAAGTAACAGTTCAACAACAAAACAAAAACGTAACAAAGTCTAACAACAAACAATAATTATGTACAGTAAGTAGATTTACTTAAAACCAGAATGTTATCACAACGCAGAGCGAGGGACGACTGCTCGACGGCACAAGCGCACACTGCACCCTTTTTTACCTGGAGACAGCCGTTATTCTGTCTCGCTCGCACTGTTGTGCACAGCGTTTTTTTACCTGCTCACACAAAGGATGCTATTGTGCTTGCTTACGATTCCCTGAATTATTGAAGAATTTTATCTTACTCACTGGAATGGGTGTTTAGTTATCTAATATCGGGGTAGAGGCACTTTGAACAGTTACATTCAAATTATTATAGCTCCTAAACTATCTAACTCAGAGTTAAGATTTAAATGTGCATTTATAGCAAATATCCTGTATTATAATAAAAACAAGTAAAAAAATTGGTTAACACGATGTTTTTTTTTAAAGCTAAGAATCTGAAAAACAACATCAATTTGATGTCTAATTTATTTTTTCAAAAATGTTTTTTACTAATACTGAAAAATTAAAAAATAATATTTTGAATCTAGATTTATTGTCTACACTATTAAATAACATTTGAGACCAATTTTGTTTTTGAAAGTCTTCAACTTGGGTAGATATTGTTAAATTAATACAAGCATCTATGCTTCGCCAACAATTTTTTTAAAGTGCTGCCATTTTTTTATTGATGGCGAAAAAAAATCATTGATCCCTGACTTGTCGATAAAATTAATTGTATTTTAACCCCTTAAAGTATCGGACATCGGAAACCGGACACCCTGTAGATAATGAAACTATATCCTATACAGAAAAATATTTAGCATAATCCTATTGCAGATGAAATTGTATATTTGGGATCAGAAAATTTGTTAAGGCAATCGTAGTTATTAAATAAAACAAATATTAGTAACAAATTAATTTATTAATTGTATTGTGTTACGTTTACATGTTTTTTTTTCGGAAAATGCACTTTTAGTTAAATATTGAATGTCATTACTAAGGTTCCTTTTATAAAATCTATTTTTTATAAATAACAATACCAAGCATGAGGTAGACATGTAGCTACATGATAAATGGAAAACATAAAATATACTTTTAATTTTTTTTCAAGTTTGGATTACATAACCACACCAACAATTAGTTTTTAAATTAATACGTTAAAATTCAAGCCTATATGCACCCCATCGCTGGGAACAAGCCTACTGTCATTTCCGATGGGGCTATTAAACAGTTCAACCTATACGCTGCTCCAGTTTTTGCTTTGCATTTTCTATCGCATAAACCACGGGTAGTGCTCCGAGGAGTTATTCGAATTAATGCCAGCCGCCAAATTCTACGTACGCTCGTCGTGACAAAATTAACGAAACCAACCACACCACTTGGATGCTTGGCGGTGCACCATTGTACGTTTCACTAGGTGTTTTTTTCCTCGTACGACCCCTCTATGGAATCGTTTACCACCGACAATTTTATCGATACGACTTAAGGACCTTCAAGGAAATAGCTTACTTCTTTCCTAAAAGCCGGCAACACGCCTGCAATTCCCCTGGTGTTGCAGTTGTTTATGGGCGGAGGTAGTCCTTACCATCAGGTTAGCCGCATGCTCGTTTGCCCACACATAAAAAGTATAAAAGGTCTTTTTTATAAAAAAGACCTTTATTTTCAGCAGTGGACTTTGATAGACTGTAATGAATGGAATAAAATTAATGAACTACTCCTTTTGCATACATATAGTTAGTTGTATAGATTACATGATAAAATTTGGGTTATTAAAAATATCAATTTCTTAAAAATATGTTAAAATTTTTGAGCTTTGTGCAAATGCTTATACAAAACTCATATTTTATTAAGTAATCTAATTATTACGATTTTTTATTAACAGATTTTAATGCATTGTGTCAAATTAATTTGATTACTGAATTATTACCTAAAACTGTTACTTTTGTATTGTTCATAAATATCGTGAAACATGTCGCGGCAGTTCATTTTGATTTTAAGCTTCGAGCACAAGAGAAACACTCCAGATAGTTTCCTGTGAAGCGAGTATATTTCTTCTGGAGGAGGACATAAACGATGGGTTAAAATCGTCGGAACCAATGATTGAA
Organism: Parnassius apollo; assembly: GCA_907164705.1. Lineage (NCBI taxonomy): Eukaryota > Metazoa > Arthropoda > Insecta > Lepidoptera > Papilionidae > Parnassius > Parnassius apollo. Next base: position 8,492,473 of record CAJQZP010001331.1, read on the forward strand.
TTCGCCGCGTAGTCTTTTGCGTTCCGAAGTCGAATTCGTCACCTCTTGTGAAAACTTCGCCCATTATCATAACTGTGTCGACATGCGTTTCTTCCATTATCTGCGACGAATTATAACTAATTAATTCTCATAATGAAAAGTAAAAATAGGAACAACGATTGGAGGTCAGTCAATTTTCAAATTATTCCTAAGACGCCTTCTCGTGTCATGGAATATAGATTATGAAATTAATTTGTTCAGATGCGACATTTCTGTAGGTACTTAAGTATAGGAGGAATATATTATTACACACATTTTTTTTGTAGAAACATTAAGTTATCATAACTAGACTATTTTTATGTTTTAATCTGCTCATTAATCTTTTATTTTATTTTTAGATTTCTACATTAAAGTCAAAGTGGAACAAATTCGTCCAATTTTAACTTTCGCGTGCCCAGCATTAATGAACGACTCTTATTCTAATTTAAATAAATATATTTGTTATTTAAATGTTATATTAATATGTTTTGTTAAACATACATTTAGTATTTTTTTATATTTGACATAAATACCCTTTAAAATATTCAGATAAAAATATCATTAAAATGTAATTGTACTATAGTATTATGTAATATTATATTAAATAAGCAAATATAATATACAAAATAAATGACAAAATTTAAAAATTGTTCTCGATATAATTTACCTATTTAACAATACAATCTACTATTATCTACGGATCACTCTACCTATGTTTATTCTATGATAAAAAACCAACCGCACGAACACAGAGTAGCGCACATTTTTTGTTTGAAATAGCTGTTCTAGTACCTAAGTACATATTGTTACGTGGCTAAGTTGACATCTGGCACTCGCGCCATCTAGTGTCGGGTAACGGAGCTAGTGGAGAGCTTTCCAGAAAATGACATCACTAATTTTTCAACCGACAGCGCCATCTGTTGTCGAAACGAAGAACTAAGCTTCTGGAAGTTGACTCTCGAACTTTCGGCGCTTTGTCGATTAGTGCGCGTATTTACTTGAATGTTCTGGATGATTCGGTACTAATGTGTATTTATAGGCGCTGCAAGGTGCGATCCAGTATTGAATTTGGCGAGACAAGCGAAGCTTCGGAGCGGAATAAAGTGAATCAGTGTGATTAATTTTTAGTGTTTTAAGTTTTAATTAGTGTAAAGAAAACTAAAGTGTGAATTTAGGTATTTCTATCGGCAATTTTTATTGTCACGAACCTCAAGCTCGTAACAATATTACTTCAATGAACAAATACGTCCCACAGCTAGGCACAGACCTTCTTCCTTTATTGAGAAGGTTATGGGGCAATTTATTTTTCGTTAACCGAGTTTGTATTCTATTCATAATGGGATCAGAATGGGTTTATAAATCTCTACCTAACCTCTATTCACTCCTTGCTTACACTCTGTCGCTTTCTATACTCACACACATATTCAAGCATAACGACCAGAAAAAGAAATGATCCTATTCTTTTTAATAGGGCCGAATGGTGAAACGTAACGTAAGCCGCATTCATGCTCGTTCACCCCTCTTCTAATAGGAAATAAAATTTTAGATAGTATATAACATTATTTCTAACATAACATTACTTCCGATGTTTTCGTAATATGTAAACCGACTGCCTAGTTGGTCTAGTGATTGTGAATGAGACAGCTGATCAAGAGGCCACGGGTTCGGTAGCGGGGCAGGCCAAAAATAAAACCAGTTATTGAGTTTTTCCGTCAAGAAATTCTCAGTAGTTGCCCGGAATCGTTGGTCCTGCGCCCGATCTTTCTCCGGTCGTGTTGGTTAACGTCCCGACGCACTATGAGAGTGATTGAATATAGAGTGCACTTTTGTTTGAGCAAACATTTGGGCACTTAATCCTGACCTGCGGCGAGGGTTAGTAGTCTCCGTTGAGGCTGGCAGCCGTAATCGAAATTCGGTCTGGAGGACATTATTAGTATACCGACTGCACAGATGGTATTATTAGTCACAAGTAAGCGTAAGCTACCTAGGTTCGGATTCTAAAGCGTGTCGAAAGCATAATAAAGAAATTATTAAAGATGCGGATTTACTTTAGATTCATATCCTGTGAGGAACTTCATTTCCCGGGACATCCGTAAGATGGCACCGCGGTCGCCGTCCGATGCCGCTTTTATAATTTCAATATACTGATCCATAAATTCTTTAGAATACTCCCGCGTTGCTCCAAAGTCCAAAAGAATTACCTGCGATTAACAAATTAAAATTAGGTTCAAAGTAAATTATGCCTTCGATTTAAATTGTAAACTTAAATTGACCGCCTTAAGAACACATCACAGGTGTGGTAGGACGCGACTATGGGAAAGACCAGAAAGATCTAATGATCCACGACAGAAGGCGGCCATTCTTATTTCTATTCATAGTTTATTATTTCGACGTTTTTTTCGTTTTTTGTCTACATTAACTTCCAAAACAGCACTGAAGCTGAGATCAGAGCAGGAATAGTCGCAGAAAACAAATACTTATATTCATGTAAAAAGCTACTTAACTCCAAAATACTAAGTAGAAAATCCAAACTCACCATCTACCGGACGATCATAAGACCTGTTGTGACTTATGCATACGAAACTTGGACACTTACACGGAGGGACGAAGGGAGACTGGCGGTATTTGTAAGGAAAGTGCACAGAAACATATTTGGAAAGATATTGGAAAGGATATATATATTGGAAAGATAATCCGAAAATCTGATGGCACGTATCGTCAGGTTCTGTAAGTAATAGCGGCTGAGATGGGTGGGCCGCCTGGAACGAATGCCGGATTCTAGGGCCGTGAAAATCATGACCAAGTGGACTCCCCAGCAAAAGAGACCAAAAGGCAGGCCAAAAAAACGTTGGGTACAAAATGTGGAAGAGGATCTAAGAAGAATGGGTAAATACACCAACTGGCGCAGGGAGTCGAAGGATCGCGACAAGTGGAGGAATATTGTGGAGGAGGCCAGGGCTACAAAGGGCTGTAGCGCCACAGGATAGATAGATAGTTTATTATTTCTATCTATATATCTTATAGTTTAAGTCCTCCCCACAATGGGAGAAATACATTTCCATGTAGATTGTTATGAGCTAATAAAGAAAAAAATTTATTCCAAGTGAAAAACCAAGTGAAAGAAAGTGTAACAGTGTTTTAAGTTTATATGCGGCTTTAATTATAAATATACAATACTACTTGTAAAATTGTTTAAAAAAAGGTTTAAGCAAAATGGGGATATTAAAAAATCTATAAAATTGTTGCCCATACCTTAGATCAACAAAGAAAGACAAACGGAGCGCACATTTCAAGTAATGCCGAAACCATTGTTCAACATGTGGTCCTACAATAAGATGTAATAAAATGTAATGTTATGTATAAATGTTTTGGTCTAGTGCTGTAAGCTTATATAGTTTGTTTGAATAAATGAATAAATAAATAAATAGCTTGGTTTCTGCGTGACTTGCAATATACGCAGCTAAACAGGATTACAAATAGATAACTTAAGTATTTCTCTTGATGGCTAATAAATAATATGCATAGCTTTCAAAATTATTTCATCACAACTAAGCACTAAGAAAATGCTTTTTTTAATTTTTATCTTTTGTTTTACAAATGAATCTTTCCTCACAACCAAGCGACTATTTTAAGCGATCCATTATAGCCATCACAAGTCCACTGCTGCACTTAGGCTATCAACTTCCTGCATCTTTTACCAGACTTTTTTTAAGCCGTCGACGCGGTGGCGGGTCTTCCTCTACTTCGTTAACCGGTAAATTATTGCCACGAGAAGATTTCTTCCCCATCCGATACTAAAATTGAGGTTGCCATCCAGCTTCTAAGTGGTAAGACAACTATGGCAAAATTAATCCTCATGATCATGATGAAAATTGATCAAACTTGAAAATTGACGATACATGATCATGATTAAACCCAACGCATCGCAATAACGCAACCTAATTGTTTAGCCACTGCTGCGTACTACGTACTGAGACGTCGAGTTGCTTTTTTACGCAACGTTTTTAATGTAAATTGTATAAAATGTGAAAACACATGTTGTATTGTTGACACATGCTCGTCGTAATATTTATATTCAATTAAAACAAGCACCCAAAACGAAAAAAAAAAAAAAAAAACCCGAAAATTTTTACAAAAAACTATACAGTCGATATTAAAAAGTAACATGCTTGGTTTTTAACAGCACTAAAAAAGTTATTTATAATAATATTTTACAACACAAAATTTTTTTTGCTTCTACTAAGAAGTCGTAAGTCTTTTATACAAAAAATTAAGTACGAACCTGTTTGGTATTAGTGTTATAGAAGAAGTTAGCCCAGTTGGGATCTGTCTGCATGCATCGAAGCACGAACATCTCGCGAAGACACAGTTGCATGATTTTATACGCGATGTCATAGCGGATCTCGTAGGGTGCGTCGAACAACTTGTCCAGAGGAGTCCCGTCTATCAACTCGGTGGTTATTACTTCCGATGCGCAAAGTTCATCTAAAATATAAAAAAAAATAATATAAACTCTCAGAGTTGGCATAGATTCTAAATAAATCAATCGAATCGAATCGAAATGTTTAGAAAGACCTATAACTATGATGCCTCAATGATGTGCTTATGACTAACTCGTAATAAATTACAGTGTCATATAAACTTATACAGGAATATCTCTGAAAAATAACTTATCGACCGGTAGAGATCACAAAACTGTTAAACATTTACGAGTTATAGAAATAAAAGCAGTCAGGCAAGCTAACAAAAACAGTCTACTTTGCAAGAGAAACAACGTAACTTTGTGACAAAACAAATATATTGTAATATCAGTTCAACTTTATCAAAAAACTTTAGATTACTACAACTATAAAATGTGAAAATTTTCTTACCAATAACTTCCGGAACAAAATACTCAGGGTAGGGAGCAAGAAGGTGTTTGAACTTTCTTGTACATTCTGCCTCACGCACATAGTCCACCTCCCATGCTAATTCTTTCTTGGCAACCTCTACAATGTTGTCTATGAACATTCCCTTTGGGAAAACATTCCACACCTGTTCAAGGGTAAATTATACTTTTAGAATAGACTTAAAGTTATAAATACTAAAACTCCTGTGGTACCTAGGAGTCCATCTGCGTTGGTACCACCCTGTGACCTCTTCTTATTTCAGGTGCTAAGCAGCTATGTATCCATTATTGTTTTAATTTAAAAAATAAGGGAGCTTCATCTTATTCTCAAAGATGACAATGCAACTGTACTCTTATATTTTGTAATAACACAATCAGAGAACAATGTATTATCTAAATATAATTTAATCTGAAAAAAATATTGTGCGCTTTTTTGAGTATATTCAAAAGTAATACTACCATGTTTTATCTGTTTAGGGATATTTCACATTTATTAGCATAAAAAAATTATGTGTTAATTTCATCCTGGAAGATTTCTTTTCCGTATTCTAACTTCATGTTAAAAAGACGGGAGGCGGTAAATACATTTTCCTCCATGTTTTTAGAGAGCAGTGTTTAGTCCAAACAAATATATTCCTACGTTTTCTCCCTGTATAATGATATTAGAGCCAATATTGTTTTAAGATACAATCTATATCTTCCACCGCCATGTTGCTACTTTTGTTATTTTTTTTTTCTTTTTTCTATAAATTAATTAATTTAAAAACCAGCAAACCGTCTAAAATTACTAAAACTGCCCAATTAAACCGCCATTATTCAGATTGCAAATTTAGCATCCAGAAATCAATTGTAATATAAACTAAAAATATGAGAAAATAAACAGGCTGTCATAATCTTTCTTACATTGTTTTTGAAAGTAAAGTTAGAATTGGTGTGATGATTTCAATGTAGTTGTATTTCTCAGTTAAATACTCCGGTCGCTCGAGCACAACGCGACTGCAACAGAACGTTAAAAACCTATTTGCCAAATTTCTTGCAGACCTCCTAAATCCTCTTAAAGCGGAGAAGATTGATTTTTTAACAAGTTTGTTAGTTTATTTCATATCAGTCGGTGGTTTATTTATGTAAGAAACAACAAAAAATAAGAAATTACTGTAATTCCAGTAAGCACTTGTTATCTCAAGTGGCACATAATGTTATAAAAAATCTAAAATGGAAACTTCTTATTGCAAACCAATTTTTTTGTCAAACATCTTTTTCGTCCTGTTATTGCACCACACCACTACAAAAAGAGGTTTGAATAACATTTACATACACTTATTTCTAAATAAATAAAAAAATACAGAATATAGATTTCTAATATTAGTCCCCACTATTAACTGAAGAACTGTTATTGTTATGTAAGGAGGAAAAGTCTTCTTCAGTTAACTTTTTGTAATGGAAGATTATTCTTCAACTTACCTTCAGTACGCCAACTAAATTGTCAATATCACTGTTGATTCCCTTTGCAACACCTGGATACTGTACTTTCATGGCTACTTCTTGTCCATTATGCAAAACTGCCAAGTGCACTTGACCTGAAGAAAGATACGATAAGTTACCGTCTGTTGTGTGTGCAGTGTCTGTTGTAAACACTACTAAATGCAAAGTATCCGCAAGAATCATGTAAAAAAAGGAACTCTTGTGTCACCAATCACAATCAATGTATTTTCTAAAAATCAATTGCCGCATGTATGTAAGAGATTGCTTGAGACATCACATGAGATTGAGAATGGCTTGACCGATTTGGCAAAATCTATCTAATCTATGTCATACCTTTAAACGAGCAATATATATATATATATATATATATATATATATATATATATATATATATATATATATATATATATATATATATATATATATATAGATCTCTTTACGGTAAATGTTGATCAGACGCGACATCACGCGAGCACTTTATTGATCCGAAAACGCATGTTGATCCGGCGCCTTTTGTTGATCCAATATGCATCTCTGGTAACTAAAGTGGCTCCGACCGGATCAACATCTGCACTCACGAGACTGTTTGCTAGCGTTGGCCGAAGTTGATCCGATATACAAATCCACCTTGCGATGGTTAGGGAAAATGTTTATCCGATTTAAATGAGCCAATCAGAGCACAGCAAACGATCGGATTGGCTGTATGCAGCCGCGACGTTGCCGTTTCGTATCTTTGGCGGTACAAGCTACAGATTAAATGTGTGTTATGTAATGCATTCAGGGTGCTGTTTGGTCTACCTTGTTATTGTAATGCGCCGGGTATGTTCGCGGATGCGCGCGTGGATTTTTCTACACCACCATGCGTAAACTGGTGCACAGGGTGCGGGCCAGTTCCAATGGTATCCTGAGGGCATTTTCTGACAGGCTTGAGGTCAGTACCTGAACCATTGTCATATGGTGCACGTGCTGACTAATCGGGCCTGTCTTATATATAGTTTTAAAATTAGGTAAATAGTTTTAAGTTTTACGAAATTTAGTTTTAAGATTTGTATTATTAATAACATCTATGATCCTTGTGGTCGAAATAAACGACTTTTTTAACGAATTACTTGACAACGCCCCTTCTTGTAGCGGAAGTGGTGGCAACGGCGACATAAGGTATACGTCTGAGTGCGTGTTTGCGTGCGTGTGTTTGTGTGTGTGTGTTTGTGTGTGTGTGTGTGTGTGTGTGTGTGTGTGTGTGTGTGTGTGTGTGTGTGTGTGTGTGTGTGTGTGTGTGTGTGTGCGCGCGCGCGCGTTTGTGTGTGTGTGTGTGTGTGTGTGTTTTTGTGCATATGTGTGCGTGTGCGTAAGTGTACCTACGTGTGTTTGTGTGTGTGTGTGCGTGTGTGTGTGTGAATGGGTGTGCGTGTGTGAGTGCACTGTTGTGTTTGTGAGTGCGGCAGTGTGCGTGTGTGTGTGTGTATGCGTTTGTGCGTGTGCGCATGTGTGCATGTTTGCGCGCGCGCTTGCGTGTTTGTGTGTGTGTGTGTGTGGGTTTACCATAAACCAGTTAACATGTTTTCTACATCTTCATAATCAAGATTTTTAAGGACGCGTTTACAAAATTGATAGGTATAGAATCGAACTATTGCATGAGATATTATCATGAGACCTTACCTCCGGTCCTGATGGAGTGACCTCAAAGTGTAATTCGGGATTACTAGTGGAACTCTTAGACTAGTATAACTGGGTATGCTGAGTTTAGGCTCGTTTTGTTAGTTATGATGAGTCCTTACCTCCGGACTTGCTGAAGTGACCTGAAGGTGTACTTCGGTAACTAACACTGTAACACCTGGACTAGTAGAACTAGGTATGCCGAGTTTGGCTTTGTTTTGTTAGTTATGGTGAAACCGTCACAAAACAAAAGTTCTTTTCACTTTGTCTCTAGTACCAATAGGTATCCAAGCTGATATTCGGAAAAATTAATAACCTCATGGTAACATCTTTAAGGGCAGTATCGATATCCACTTACCAGCCACATTGTTTTTTTGCTGTAACCAACTGTCCTTTATATGAGCCTCAATTGCCCTCACGCGGTACCCACTTTACTGCACTCCAGTGCACCCACCACCACCTCTGCCACCTACGCCTCCACATCTACCACCGCACCCCTCTCTAAGCCTTCGTTCTCCACCTCCGCTACCTCCGCCCCCACCATACACTCTGCTCCATCCGCCTCAACAATAAACTCCGCTCCCTCTGCCGCCACCACCACGCGCCGTCATCATTCTTTCTGCCTCCAACACAATTCCCCGTTTCCACTATCTCCGACTTCACCACAAATTCCTCTCCTCCGCCTTCACCACATACTACGCTGCATTCACCTCCGCCTCCACGTCTCCATTTTCCGCCTCTGTTTTCTGGACACACACACACACACACACATACACACAAAAACACGCACTCAGACGAACACACACGCACGCACACACACCCGCACGCACGCACCATATCCATCATCTTCTAATTGATCTATGAAAAATGAATAAAATAACACGGAAATTCACTCACACGATAACAAAAACTCGAACAAACGTCTTTCCACAATAAAACCTGCCAAGTTTGATCCACAAAATCAGCAGATAACGTATTTTCTTACCTTATTACTATAACGAAGTAGCCTACTGGGTTCTCTGTCATACACAGAAGGCGATGTTGCCGTTTCGTGTTCGAGTACCTATTCGTCAATTATGGCTCCGGATCCACTTAGTCTAAGTAAATGTCGCATATAAATTAAATATACTCTGGATCTAAAAAATCATATTCAGTATGATTTTTTAGACCGTTGATAGATCAACAAATGTTGGTCAAATCGCTGACGAGTATATTGAAGTCCTGTTAGTGCAGATCCAACGACGTCACACGCGCATCAAGAATGGATCAAAGTATATCAGTTTGTGAGACGAGGAGCTGAACAAACACGTCAAATAGGTGGATCAACAATTATTCTAACTTCTCACTGGATCAACATTTATCGTGAAAGGATGATTATATATATGCAATGAAAAGCTGCTACAATATCGTTAGAATAAGAAGGTAAATTTTAGCAGCGCGAAAACACAAAAACACGAAAACTTAAACTAACTGCACTCATGATTTTTTATTCAAATACCTAACCGTTCAGTTTTTTCTATTATGTGGGTAAGATCAATAAATATTATTCATATTTCATCAGTATGTAATTTGTATCTAAATATAATTTCCAAAACACACGATTTTAAAAAAAATACCGAACAAAGCTATATATATATATATATATATATATATATATATATATATATATATATATATATGCAATGAAAAGCTGCTACAATATCGTTAGAATAAGAAGGTAAATTTTAGCAGCGCGAAAACACAAAAACACGAAAACTTAAACTAACTGCACTCATGATTTTTTATTCAAATACCTAACCGTTCAGTTTTTTCTATTATGTGGGTAAGATCAATAAATATTATTCATATTTCATCAGTATGTAATTTGTATCTAAATATAATTTCCAAAACACACGATTTTAAAAAAAATACCGAACAAAGCTCGGTCATCCAGGTACTATTTTTTGTGTTCAGAATTATCAGATTTATTTGAAAAAAATTTTGATAAATCCCCCAGGAAGTCGAAATTTTGGATACATATATAACAATTTAATTTAAAAAAGTGACATTCAGTTTGACAGTTCTATTGTCACATGTTTTGAATGTAGATAGAAATGCAAACAACATCATGCATGCGATAATCTATGAGCTAAGTATGGTCAACCAGACTTATTCATTACTTTTACTTGCAATCCAAAATAGGAAGAAATCACAAAGCTATTATTAACTGGCCAATCATCGAGCGATCGACATGACATTACATCACAAGTATTTCCGCAGAAACTAAACTTACTCATGAACTCATTACAAAGTATCATGTCTTCGGGGATGTGCGATGTTGGATGTATTCTGTGGAGTGGCAGAAAAGAAAACTGTCTCATGCGCACATCCTTCTATGGATGAACGAGAAACAAAGGCCGGAAGAAATCGTTTCAATCATTTGCCCTGAAATTCCTGATGCAGAATTGTATGAAGTAGTGACGCCGAATATAATCCATGGACCGTGTGGCAATCACAATAAAGAATCATTGTGCATGATCGAAAACAAATGCTCCAAACATTATCCACGTGCTTTGTTGGCGGATACAATCACAGGCAATGATGGCTATCCCCAGTATCGTCGTCGGTCTGCAGTAAATACTATACTATTCACCATTGCTTTCTGAAACATTCAAAGCGCTTTTTAATATTGAGTACTGCAATTCTATAAAGTCCATCAAATACATTTGAAAATACGTCACGAAAGGAAAAGATATTTGTAATTGCAGCACCTCATGCCAATGATGAATTTTAAAAATATAAGATGGGAAGATATGTCAGCAGCAATGAGGCGATTTGGAGAATCATTTCATTTCCCATACACCAACGTCATCCAACTGTAACCCATTTAGCTGTGCATCTAGAGAATAGACAACGAATTTATTTCACGGCAGCAAACGCTGACAAGCTTTTTCAAGACTTGTGCAAACAATCCCTTTGCAAGAACACTACTTTACACAGAGATAGTACACTCATTGGAAGTGTGTGGAATCAACCTTGAATTGTCGTGTTTTTCTCATGGGCAGTTGTACATAGCATACTCAAGGGTTGGTAAACCATTGGCTCTATTCATTTTCTCTCTGGACGAAAAAAAACAAAAACTATTGTTTGTCACCAAGCATTGCAATGCAAATCTTAAAAGCACCAACAAATGATATTTAGAACAATTGTTTAAATTTAATTCACACAAATTACGAATTAAATTTAAACAATTGTTCTAATTAAATATTTATATAACGAATATATAAATCCCTTCATTTATAAAAAATTTATAATCCTTCAAAAATTACTTATTGTATTATTAATTTCTATTGGAAGCATTCAGATGAGTCCTATTTGTTTTCCTATTCAATATAAAGAGCATATTATTCTGACCAATTTGTGGGTGACAATCTGCAACCACTTGAAAAACGAGAAGAAGAAAATGAAACTGATGATGGAAACTAATGTATGGTAACAATGACAAAGAAATGGAAAAGCAAATATACATACATACATAAATATACACCCAAAATACATTTCACTCTCCCTGGAGCAGTCAGGTAATTATTGTATTGTAATAAACACTAGTTTGTATGTTACCAATAGAAGCAGCGGCAAATGGCTTCTCTTCAAAGTGTTGTACACGACTGCGCCAATCTGGACCCAGTTGAGAGCTCATCACCTTTTCAACTTGCCATGTCGGCATAAAGTCAGCAGACTGACGCACACGTTCAAATATTCTTTGCAACTCAGGAGAAATCATTGTTTCATCTTGAATACTTAAAAGCTGTCCTAGCTTCAATGCTGCACCTATTACAAAAAAATTCAAATGCACTGAATACCAAATATAGCTTATTTTTTAGTTCAAATTTGACAATTTTCTGTAGATAAAATTGGCCCAACTTTCGTTATAACATATTCATTTGATAGATACACAGTTCAGAAAACTTTCAAAATTCTAAGTTATATAAATATATAAAATGTATTACATAAAAAATAAAATTTGTAATAATTATTCTATGAACAAAGTATACATTAAATATTTACCTCGAACTTTACAAAGTGTGTCAACAATTCTCTCTGCATTAGCTGGTGACAGAAAGGCATTAGCAGATTCATCAACACGTCCAGTTACTGACTGAATTGTATTACGGGCATACTGTGCAACAGTACCAACTCCCAAACCTGCAGCCAGAGAACCAAAAGAGATCATTCTTCCAATCCTTGATGACGGCACTACTCGAGCCTTGGAGTTTTCACTAAGCTGTAAAGGCACGAAATATTTAATTTATTAACCTCAGTTCATAGAATTTTGTATTTGCAGTTCCTTGACGCCTATAAAAATTTCAAACAGAACACTTATAGATGCATTCTCACCCTGAGGATTAAGGTAACACTTGACCAAATGGTCTCTCATAACAAAATACATCTCAGACTTAACAGATATTAAGGTGGCTACTTAATCATAAGTTTTATATTCTCCTGATACCTGTACTTATTCAAATTTATGTAGCCATATCAAGTAGCAATTGGTTGATCATACATATTAATATCACAATATTGATAAAATAACTTGATTTTAGATTTAAGAAATGCACAGTATTATTTTAATATATTTGCCAGAAATTGATTACAGAGACTTGAGCAGAAATGAAGTTCCACAACCCAGTCAACATTTTCACTTTTGTTGATCTCCATAAATATCGGGAAATTTATTTAGTCAATTTAATAAATTACAGTATTCAAATCCTAATTAATATATTTGAAAAATAACTTACGGAGACTCTTATTTTCTTTTTTGCTACTGGTTTTGGTAGTGTTTGATTTGTACTCGTTTCAGCCACTGATGCTGGTATTGGTTTTACTTTTTGTTCTATATTAGGTGCTTGCATGTTTTTAATTTCAACTTGCATTTGCACTTTTTCTATTGGTGCTTCAAATTCATCAAGGGATACTGGTGATTTTGACACTGATTTCTTATTCTCAGCCTTTTTCAAACTCTCAAATGTCTTATCAAACTCCCTATTTAGCTGCTCAATTTCTTCTTTCAGTTGATCATTCATTGCAGTTTCACTTTCTACTGTAGCATTAAAATTAGGAACATACATACTAGCATATAGTCTAAAACCATGAGCAACTACATAAGCTCTTTCAATAAAATCTTTTGTTAGCTCAGCATTTGGCTTATAACTTTTAAGAGGGTTAGTAGTGCAGTTTTGTAAAACAGGTTTTAAGCTGGAATTATTCCATATAACTCTAGAATTTTCCTGCTGCAATTTTATACCAGCTTCAACTACTTGCCGAAGTCCCTTTATTACACCTAAGAGGTCATTAATGTATGACATATTCTGAAAGGTCAGTATAAAGTTATTGAGTTAAATACAATATAATACAAATAGATAATAACAGAAAAATAACAAGATTGTAATAATAATGTGTGTGACCAAAGTTTAAAATGCTCCAAGCTTATATGATGAAACATTCGAGTATTAATTCAAAGGTTGGTTATTGTATTGGCACCTGTACTTGATTTACTATAACTTTAACTTATATTTATAACAGCTTCTTTTTCCTATTATTTATGTTTATTCCTTATTTATAACAGTTAGCATCATCATTTTGTCAGTTGATGATGTCAAGGTGGAATTTTATGCCTAACATTACAAGTATGACATGAAAAACTGGGCAACCATTTAAAAGAGGGCAATAAGATAACTCAAGTAATATATTAATATATTTTATGTATTAACAGTAAAAACATGCTGATCTAAATACATTATTGCGTAATAAACTAACATGTTTGTAAAGAAAGTCAATAATTTTATCTTAAGCTATTTGATAAAAGCATTACATCCAAAAGTAAAGTCAAAATTTAAAAGCAGTGTTGCATAACCTGACAAAATATAAAATATATGTATTTTATAAACATATGTTGTATGTATTTAAATTATAATTATACACAAGCGATTGAAGCATATTATGGAAGAGTACGCTACAACCAATTTTAGATAAACAATAGAATAAACACTTATAAATTTAAAATAAAATTTAGGCATAGTTATGCAATTACTCATGCAATATGAAATGTAAATAATGAATTGCATACGTAGGTACGTAATTACTATAAGATGAATTACCTTTAGATTGCGGCGTATAATTAGTAAAATATAAGAAGTCGTAAATAAAAATAGTAATTTTATACTCTGCGTTATAATGTTTTAGTAAATGACGACTTTATTTCAATGTTTCAATGTAAAATTCGTAATCATAGGTTAATAAGAACTTTGTTGTTACACATCACATCAAGGACTTTGATGAAAGTAAAACTAAAAATCTAAAACAAATAACAACAATATAGATCAGACAAAAAACCACAAATAACTTTACTACAGTCTGCAAAAAAAAGCAACCCATTAAACCATTATACACTCGTGGGTGCGTAGACAGAGAAAGCTATAGACTAATAATCGGCGTGGCCTCGAGTGAGAAAGGACGATAACGAATTTTTAGGTTATACAATAATCTTTATGACTTTTAAACACATTTAGATAAAAATTTTAATTGTTCTAAGAACTGAACTGAACAAGATTCACGAATCTTAAGCTCACAAAACACTTTTTTCTCACTTAAACCAACTTGTAAACTCCTTAAATCGCTACGCTGTTAAAGTTGTTTAGCAAACTGTAGAGTTTGCTAAACAAAAAAACCGGCACGGAGAAAGGGACAAACAATCACACCGCTCCATCTCATTTCTATGCAAGACGTATTCATAAATCTATCTTTTTCGTGTGCGAGTGCGAAAGAAGGCGTCAATTTGTCTATAGGTTTCTCTGTCTACGCGTGGGTGGCTTGGCACAGACTACTAAGGCTCGCGACATACTCACATATATACGGAATTCCGTTTCCAGATTCCGTTTCGGATTTCCGATTCGGTATTCCGAACAGCAGGTCCGCATAAAATCAATGACCCGCCACACACGTACGGTATTTTCCCGTTTGGAATTTTCTTCGATTCAAGATTCCGTATTACCGCATGTCTGTTCAGAATCCCGAATGGAAAAAAGCCGCTTCAAACGTAAGTTTCCATAGATTTTGTATGGGTCGCTACACACATTCGGAAATTCCGTCCGGAACTGAGTGTCGCACAACCGAAGCGAATGGGTGATCTAGGACATGTATGATTATATTTTTCCTCATTATGAATACCTGTTGTGTCCTGCATAGGGAAAGCAAGCGTATTAATTTCATATTACGTATATAGTTTTCCAAACAATGATATAGGACTCTAGTGAGAGAAAAATATAGCAGCTCGGTTCAAAGGAACTGCAGAAGTTCTTTGTCAGTTTTCTTTATTTGTCAGTTTGTCACACAATGTCATTTAATTGAGAAAATAGTTTTAAATAAAAGTTTATCAGTTTCTAGCGTAGACAGAGAAACCTATAGAATATTGATTAGCGTGGCCTTGAGTGAGAAAGGAGGATAACGTAGTTTTAGGTTATACAAAAATCTTTGTGACTTTTAAACACATTTAGATAAAAATTTTAATTATTCTAAGAACTGAACTGAACAAGATTCACCAATCTTAAGCTCACAAAACACTTTTTTCTCACTTAAACCAACTTGTAAACTCCTTAAATCGCTAAGAACTGCCAAAGTTTGCCAAATTGTAGTTTGATAAACAGAAAAACCGGCACGGAGAAAGGGACAAACGATCACACCGCTCTGTCTCATTTCTATGCAACATCTTATATAAATATCAGTACCCGGATGACCGAGCTTTGCTCGGTTTTTTTTTAAGTTACCTTTAGATACAAATTACATGAATAATATTTTTTGACCTTATTGACATAATAGAAAAAACTGAACTGGTTATTTGAATAAAATCATGAGTGCAATTAGTTTAAAATAAAATAAAATTTCTCTTATTTTTAAAAATTACTAAAAAAAAGGCTCGAAATAATAGATTTTCTTACAAAAGAAAAGAAGGGAATTTGAAAAAAAAAAGGAAAAAAAGTCGGACCCGAGACGGGACGCGAACCACGGAACTCCGATATCACGCCCGACCGACATCCCGCCTGAGCTATTACCATCGTTAGTAGTCTGTCAAAATTTACCTTCTTATATTGTAGCAGTTTTTTTATTGCCTGAAAACACGGACAAAAGGACATTTTCTAAAAATAAATCCTAGCTAGATCGATTTATTGCCCTCGAAACTCCCTGGACACTAAATTTTATGAAAATCGTTGGAGCCGTTTCCGAGATATCGATTATATATATATATATATATATATATATATATATATATATATATATATATATATATATATATATATATATATATATATCATATAAAGTCGGCATAGCCAGTCCAGCGTAGTTGTATATATAGAGGTCAGTGCCCATCGGTCAGTCTCCATCATAGAGGAAAGTAATATATCGTACAGTCTCCATCATATGGACTTTACGCTCAACATGATTCTTCCACACCTGTTACTGTTACCTCTGGCTCATCATTAAGAAATGATGTAAGAAATGAAATAATTTGTTGAAAGAGTTTATAGACATCCGATAGTATTTAAAAAAAATCCCAATAGGCTCGTAATTAGGCTCTATTTACATAATACTGGCTATCTTGTAATCTTAGGGTATTAAGGGGATGCACCCAGTAACGGTGGCAATATGTTTTCTCCTTGGCTAGATACAGCAACAATGCTATCGCAATATCGTCGTCCATATTCGCCGGCTGAATATCTGTAATCAGTTAGTTGAACGGTGTTGTTTGGTAAAGAGGCTAGGCTGTTGCTTGAATGGCTAATTAAGCTAGTTGGCTGCGACATATACATAGTCTCGCAAAAATTCGAAACTGGCTCGACCGATTTTGTTTAAATTTTGTGTGTTTTAGGAGGTCCCTGGATGGTTTAGATTAGACTCACAATTGGAGCCGTCTCGTCTTACCATCGGTGACGCTGTTGTCGAGAACTAGAAATCGCCCGTGTGAAGTCGGGGCAAATCGCTTGTAAGTATAGAAAAAAATTGTGTGTCAGCTTCGACGCTTGACTAGAGTTTACTCCTGAAAAACTATTGTCTTAAAATATAGTATGTATACAAAGGCAAAGATGGTAAATGAACCCATATATGTATTGATTGTAGTTAGTTTGTAGATGGTATTGGTAGATCAATAAGTTTTTGGAAACGAAGTGATGACTATTATGTACCTAAATTATATTATTTTAATGATTTCTTATATTTACGCGAACATTGCACATGATTAAAACTACTTTTACGGATTTTATCGCGTTTATTTTTTCTTACTTTTTATTTTTATTTTTAATTCCCGACGTTTCGGGCGCTTTCCAGCACCCATGGTCACGGGGGACTGAGATGACTGACGTCCCGATGTCATTGTTAAACCCGGAGTACCTTCAGCTTTTTTAATTATTGTTTATGGTCCGATCTATGCAAAATGAACTGACTATGTCCTGAGGTCTTGCAGTGGTATGCTTGGGTTTAGTTTTAATTTTATTGATTATAGGATCCCAAGCAGGTGGTAGTACCCAGCCTCCTTCTCTATTGAAATTAGGATGTTTTTTAATTTCAATAGCCTCACGTATCATCCTTGGTAGGAATCGGTGTTCTTTCGCGAGGATTTGTGGTCTATCAAATCTGATGTAATGGTTGGGGCCGTCTAGGATATGATCACAAACTGTAGACTTCCCGGAACGTTGATGCTTCACATCAGCTATATGTTCTTTTACGCGGGTCCTAATTGATCTTTTGGTTTGTCCTATATAAGAGAGACCACATTCACAATCAAGCTTGTACACTCCTGCACCTTGTAGAGGAATATGACACTTGACGGATGGTAGGAACTGACTAATCTTCTTCGGCGGCTTGTAGAATGTTCTAATAGAAGCTCGCTTCAAGATATAGCCAATCTTGTCTGTGACACCTCTGACATATGGTATTTCAGCAGGCACACGCTCGACTGTGGCCGGCTTCACTCGGTCACTGTGACGTAGGCGCGGGACCCGAAGCTTGTTGTCAACAATAAAAGTTTTAGAAAAAGGTATTAATTTCGCAATAACACCGCGAAAAATACCGTATGAGGACATTATCTGTAGTGTTGAGGACTGTCTGTATAAAAATAATATTGGTAATGAAGATTTAGAGGCCATACGTCAAGACATCTCGTCTATGTTACGTCGAAGTTCAGCGCCGAAATTAAATCTCCCCAAAAATTAATTTAACGCGTTGAAAAACTTACGCAACAGACCAGAGCTTACGATTCTCCGCGCAGATAAAGGTAATTCTACGGTTATAATGGATACGTCAGATTACAATTTTAAAATACAACAACTTTTGTCGGATGAAACTACTTATCGAAAGGTCAAAACAGACCCTACAACTAATACGCTTAAAACAACTAGCGATCTAATTAAGAAATACTCCGAAAAATTGAATCTGGACGTTAATTCGATAATACCTTCCTGTGCCAAACCACCGAAGTTGTATGGGTTACCAAAGATACACAAACCGAATGCTCCATTACGTCCAATAGTGAGTCAGATTGATTCGCCATTTTACAGATTGGCTCAATACTTAGCTAAAATATTATCACCACTCAGAGGACACACAAGAGCACACACTAAGGATTCATACCATTTTGTCAGTGAGATAAAAGACCTACATCTTACTGACAATGAAACCATGGTCAGTTTTGATGTTCAGTCTCTATTTACATGCCTACCTGTTGAAGACTGCATCTCAATTATAACTAGGAAACTAGAGGAAAATAACATGCCAGCAGAATATGCAGTATTACTAAGACATTGCCTTACATCTGGCTATCTATTGTGGAAGGAAGAGTTTTACAAGCAAGTAGATGGTGTGGCGATGGGCTCACCTGTATCTCCCATTGTCGCCGATATATTCATGGAAGACTTTGAGGAGAAAGCCCTCCTTACTGCACCTGTTACACCAAGGATCTACAAGCGGTACGTAGACGATTCTTTCACAATTTTACCATCAGACAAAGTAACTGCATTTTTAGAACATCTTAATTCCATAAACGCTAAAATTCAATTTACTATGGAGTTAGAGGCAAATAATTCCTTACCTTTCCTAGATGTGTTAGTCATCCGAAATCCTAATAACACCATTGGTCACACTGTGTATAGGAAAAAGACCCATACAAACCGATATTTAAACGGTGAATCTCACCACCATCCTTCACAGTTAGCTACCGTGGGCAAATCTTTGTTACAGAGAGCACGAGGGATCTGTGACAGCAAACACCTGGCCGCCGAGCTTCAGCACGTCAAGCAAGTTCTGCACGACAACAAGCTTCGGGTCCCGCGCCTACGTCACAGTGACCGAGTGAAGCCGGCCACAGTCGAGCGTGTGCCTGCTGTACTACCATATGTCAGAGGTGTCACAGACAAGATTGGCTATATCTTGAAGCGAGCTTCTATTAGAACATTCTACAAGCCGCCGAAGAAGATTAGTCAGTTCCTACCATCCGTCAAGTGTCATATTCCTCTACAAGATGCAGGAGTGTACAAGCTTGATTGTGAATGTGGTCTCTCTTATATAGGACAAACCAAAAGATCAATTAGGACCCGCGTAAAAGAACATATAGCTGATGTGAAGCATCAACGTTCCGGGAAGTCTGCAGTTTGTGATCATATCCTAGACGGCCCCAACCATTACATCAGATTTGAT
Organism: Parnassius apollo; assembly: GCA_907164705.1. NCBI lineage: Eukaryota > Metazoa > Arthropoda > Insecta > Lepidoptera > Papilionidae > Parnassius > Parnassius apollo. The sequence goes on from CAJQZP010001331.1 coordinate 8,512,238, forward strand.
AGACCACAAATCCTCGCGAAAGAACACCGATTCCTACCAAGGATGATACGTGAGGCTATTGAAATTAAAAAACATCCTAATTTCAATAGAGAAGGAGGCTGGGTACTACCACCTGCTTGGGATCCTATAATCAATAAAATTAAAACTAAACCCAAGCATACCACTGCAAGACCTCAGGACATAGTCAGTTCATTTTGCATAGATCGGACCATAAACAATAATTAAAAAAGCTGAAGGTACTCCGGGTTTAACAATGACATCGGGACGTCAGTCATCTCAGTCCCCCGTGACCATGGGTGCTGGAAAGCGCCCGAAACGTCGGGAATTAAAAATAAAAATAAAAAGTAAGAAAAAATAAACGCGATAAAATCCGTAAAAGTAGTTTTAATTATATTATTTTTTCAATGTAATCGCCTTTTAAGCATATTGCATAGCGTTTTGCAAGTTGGCTGATTCCCATCGAAAGATGTTTTGATCCTGGGACTCGAAAAAGTCATCTGCTTTTTTAGGTAAGTCAAAAGGTAAAATCACTCTGAACTAGCTAGATGGTCGATCAGCTGGTGATCTTCTAGCTTACTCATAGATGGGCAGAGGCAGTAGAGTGCAAGGGGGAGGCATTGGCCGTAAGGTTGGACATAGTAAAGGCCTTCGGTCGGCTCTGGCACAAAACGCTTCTTTCGAAGCTTTCTACGGGCTTTCCGAGAAATTGTGTGATTGGATCACTAGTTTTTTTTTACTAATCGGAGCATCAATGTCGTAGTAGACAGTGCATGCTGATTACAAGCCTATTAACGCTGGTGTTCCACAAAGCTGCGTGATAACGCTGTTTCTTCTGCATATCAATGATATGTTGCAAACTGATAACATTCATTGCTATGCAGACGATAGCACTGGTTATTCCTTATACACCGGGCGTGCCAAAATTTTAGGGAAATCGTCGCCGAGTACCGAGACAAACTTGTGTCTGTAGTCGAGTCTTTGCTTAACAAAGTCTCGGGCGACTAAATCTAGTCCAATTAAATCCCCAGAAGACACAAGTTTGCGCGTTAACCGCTAAAATGAACCCCTTTGTCATTACTCATCAGTTGGAAGGCGCTCCCCTTGCTGCCTCAGCTAGCATCAGAATCCTCGGCGTCGACATATCGAATAGTGTGCAGTTTCGTGGTCACTTCGAGGAGAAGGTCAAATTGGCGTCTAAAAAGCTTGGCGTGCTCAGCAGAGCAAGATAGTATTTCATGCCGGCACATAGCTTGCTTGGTAGTTGTTGGGAGCACTATGCTCGAAGTTATTGACGAGTACGTTTACCTGTGACAAATAGTCCGACTAGGTAAGTCCAACTTCGACCGAGAGGTCAATCGACGGATTCAACTCGGCTGTCAGCGTTCGGCAAATTACGACATATCTTCTCGTCAGGTATACCTACCTCAATCTCTGAAAACTAAAGTGTACAACAAGTGCGTGTTGCCAGTGATGACTTACGGATCAGAGACGTGGTCCTACACTGCTGGCCGTATGATGCCTATGCTCGGAGTTTCTCTGCGTGATAGACTCAGAAATGAGAATATCCGCAGTAAAACCAGAGTGACCGACATAGCCCAACGGATTAGTAAGCTGAAGTGGCAATGGGCCGGCCATATAGCTCGAGGAACCGATAACCGATGGGGAAGAAAGGTTCTCGAGTGGCAGCCTCGTACCGGTAGGCGTAGTGTAGGGCGACCTCCCACTAGATGGAGTGACGACCTGGTAAGACATGCAGGAAGTCGATGGATGCAGGTGGCTCAGGACCGTGCTTTGTGGCATTACTTGGGGGAGGCTTATGTTCAGCAGTGGACTTGTGAAGGGCTGTAATGATGATGATGATGATGATGACATAGCTTGCAACTTTACAAAGCGCAAGTTCGGCCTCACGTGGAATACCTACTGTTCTCATCTCTGGGCCGGGACACCCCAATACCAGCTCCTTCCACTTGACCGTATCCACCGCAGAGCGGTTCGAATCGTCGACGAACGAGTTCTTTCTGATCGGCTCGATTCACTGGTGCTGCGTAGGGATGTTGCATCCCTTTCCGTTTTCTATCGTATTTACCATGGAGAGTGTTCTGAGGAATTGTTCGGATTGGTTTTATCCGCCAAATTTCACGAAGGCATATCTCGTCAATATTGCCGATACCATCCTCACCGTCTGGATGCTTGGCGGTCCACTACTGTACGTTTTACTAGGAGTTTCCTTCCTCGCGCAACTTCTCTGTGGAATTGTTTAACACCGGCAATTTTTCCGGACGATACCACTTAGGGACCTTCAAGAAAAGAGCTTACTCCTTTCTTAAAGGCCGGCAACGCATCTGCAATTCCCCTGGTATTGCGGTTATTCATGGGCGGCAGTAGTCACTTACCATCAGGTGAGCCGCACGCTCGTTTGCCCCCCTCTTCTATAAGTATAATCAATCTCTTCTATGTCTGGGAAATATGTCGAGTGCTGCAACAACTGAAACCCAGCAGTTCGGATGGCAGCACCTGCAACATCAGATCGATGAAAAGGAACATTATCATAATAAAAAGCACTCCAGCACGCAATTTTCCTGGACGTTTATTCTTTAGTTCTTCGCGTAGTTTTTTGATTAATTATTCGTAATAATTCTCCGGTTATTGTCTCCCCTTTACTGAAATAGAAGATCTATTATACCTTTCGCATCCAAGAAGACCAGACGCCATTATTTTTTCAGCGTACACAGACACCCTGAATCTCTTAGGTGGCGGGGAAAGCGCTCTTTCCCACACCTTGCTTTAGTTTTCGTCTCCAGGTCAAAATGGTGTAAGTACCCACGGTTCATCTACGATTACAAAACGAGCGCTAAAAGATTCGGGATCTTCTTTAATTATCGCTAAAATTAGCTTTGAAATAACTTAGCTTACTTGGATTTCTTTTGGTTTGGAATTGCTTTTGCTTTTTTTTTTGGGCGTCTGTTAACATTCGAGAAACCCAGCGCGAGGACATCTTTTTAAATTTCGAAGTATGAGTTACAAGTGAATTAAGTACACCCCTCATTTTTGAAGTCGGATAAAAAGGAGGAGGTTCTCAATTCGACTTTATTTTTAATGTGCGTTACTCGGGACTTTTTTCTAGGTGATCAGATTTCGATGACTCTTTTTTTCTAATTATTATTATTTGAAAGCTGGTGTTTCTCATGTGGTCCCTAAGAATTTCACCATAATCTGACAAGTAGTTTTCGAGTTATTCTTAATAATACGTGTTTAATTGACTTCGACTACATTGGTGATGTTCTCATTTTATTTATTGAAGTTGGTTGCACAAAATTTTCAATTTTACCACTTATTTTAAAATTGATTGAAAATAAACTGAATTGTCCCAAACAAAAGCTTTAGACTCTCAGCTAAATAACGGATAGTCACACGTCGATCTACCTTAACAATTTCTTCGATGTTTTTAAACATTTTCTTGCGTAGCGGCTGTTGTTGGCCGCCCAGAGCGTCTGCAATGACGAAATCATTGCAGGCGGTTCAGCAGCATATAAATTTGGCGCACTGTAGACTACAGTCTGTAGTATATAAGCATGTTACTATAGAATAACATGGAGCATTGACTGGCAAAGTTAAGAAAAATTGTAGACAATTTTTTAGGAAGAAATATTTAATAACGGCACGAAGTTTGAATTTCTCCATTTTGCCTACAAATCAATTTTCTGTCAAATGTGATGTATGACAATAAAAATTGGGTATAATTTTTTATTTAGTTTTTTCTGGCCTTGGCTACCAAAGAATTTAAGATTCATTAATAAGTATTGTCTGCCAAAGTTTTAAAGAAATTATAGAAAATTTTATTGAATTAAATGAATCTTAAATTCTTTAGTAGCCAAGGCCAGCAAAAAACTTAATTAAAAACTATACCCAATTTTTATTGTCATACATCACATTTGGCGGAAAATTTATTCGTAGGCAAAATGGAGAAATTCGAATTTTGTGTAGTTATTAAATATTTACTATTCCGAAAACTTATTGATCAATCTACTAATAATGATTAATATCATAAACAAAATGAGAAGTATTACTCCATACACCAAGTTAAAAATGGTTCACTTGAAAAATAACAAAAACGGTTTAAATTTAAATGTATTTTTATTAGCATAGTACATAATAGGTTTCATTACCGAAACAGATACTCTAATTACAGACATTCATTGCATACATAGAAATTTGATAAATTAGTGTACAATTATGATCACGGAACTCAAAGTATTTCAATTCCGTATGTAACTTCTATAAGTATTTCTTAAAAATAATAAAATATTTTTGTCATTTTATTTTAAACATTTCTAAATTTCATCATAAAGGAAATAAAATTTAATATGTATTAAAATTATTTTAAAGCTCTTATAAAACTGAAAAAAGGATCTTCATTTATAATTATGATATTAAATATACAAATCATATGCTTTTCTGAAAATTTTCAAATCCTTATTTTGTTATGCGCCATAAAATTTATTAGAGTATTAATGTCGTCGTAAAATTATTGCAGAAATAAATAAACAAGGGAACTTAGCACAGCTAATTTGCGGAGAGAACAAGTTCTAAAGTATGGTTTTGTCGGTTGTAAGCAACCGTAATGCCCGCTGTAAAATTTACATAATATATGAATACTATATCCATGTCGTGTTATAAATGCGCAACACAATAAAAATATATAATATAATATCTAATGACAGTGACATACTTTATTATAAATAGAAATGCATCCATTCTTTATTTATCGCAACATAAGACATAAGTAAAAATCTATTAGAAAATGTTTTGTATTAACCACACCATACATCTATAGATTTCGGCAAAAAGACTAATTAATTTACAATTACTTCGTGTTTGCTGCAATATTATCCATTATTCTCATAAATATGTCCTCTGGTAGCGGTGTGCAATGTGTTGTAACTAAATCTTGCATGTGTTTTGAAATCTATGGATTAAAACATGTCACATATAAAAATTGTGATAGATAACTTATGTTTTTTATACTAACCTATCAACATTGATCTCATGACGGTGATTTCTTCTATAATAAAATCCTACTGCTTTGATTTCGACCGATTTTCTACGATTTGATTGCGACCCTTGGGACCAACTGGTAGAAATAGCATTAACAGTGCACAAGTATCGGTTCAACTCAACTTTCGCAAGAAATGCATGCTAGCTTATACATCTTAGAAACGTTATGTTTTTGAAATGTCTTTGCCACGTCCAGTGGTAGAGTTTAATTGTGCCGAAGAGGTTCTTTATATGACAAAAGATAATTAAATATCGGAAAAAATGGTAATTTTTAATATAGGTCATACTTGGTGTTCTCGTTTGTCATGATTAGGCTTATTAGCCGGTCAAACTATTGCATCGGCTTATGGGACAATAGACTGATTACAAAATTAAAACTATCATGAGTCTATGCATTTACCATTACATTATACAGTGAAATTTTTTTAACGAAAATTCTATTTATGAAATATTAGTATAATTTTGTTGGTTTACATATAAACAAATACATTAAATCTCCCTCTAGGAAGAACAAAGGGCATGCTCTCTTTAGTAAAAATAAAAGTGATGGATGGATGTTAGATCCCTTTTCTTCCACTGTGTAACCACCGTTTGGAAGTACAATTAAAGGGCCTTGAAGGCTGAAGAGGAAGGTACCTTTTGTAAGATACGAAAGGCAACATTTTAAGCCATGTCGCAGTGGTTCCAGCAGTAGCGCATCAACAACATTACAATCACTGGGTCTATTGTAAAATCAAAGCCAGAAAATTCACCCAACAGCAGGATATCACAGATTTCAAGGCCCAGCTGAAGGCTGGCTCAGATATTTTAAAAGGCGTCACAATATAAACTACGTCCAGAAAAATGTTTTGTCATTATTGGGTTGTTTCCAAATTAACGACATAAAATGTCTAGTCACTTGAATTTAATTAAATTAATAAAAATAACATTTCTCTTTAATTATTATTTACTGATCTGTTAAACTTCATCAATTTTTTTACTTACCAATCTCAACATTTTACGATCACTTTCTTCAATTTGACCACGCTCTAAAGCAGCTCGTTGGGTACTCAGAAGACCGACATACTTCTCCAATATTGCCAACTCTTCACTTGTTACATCTGGATATCTAGCTTCTATGAGTTTTATTAAAAGATTGTTACCTCGGTTTGTATTCACCAGGCCTTGCCTGCAAAGAAATAACGCATGACTTAAAATTTCATATACAAAGTTTATCAAGAAGTTTAATAAAAGGATTAGTATAACATTGAAGAATATTATATGGAGTTTAATTGAGTTTCTTGCTGGCTTTTCTCAGGACAGAGCTATTGATTCAAACCAATGGAATTTATCTTAATATATATAAATTACGTGTCACGTTGTTTGTCCGCGATGGACTTCTAAACTGCTTAACCGATTTTAATCAAATTTGCACACCGTGTTCAGTTTGATCCAACTTGAGAGATAGGATAGTTTTTTTGCCCATGAGTGACCCACAATTTTTTTTTTGCGAATTTAAGGATTTTTAATAGGACGTGACAAAGGGTGGTCGAAAAGAAAAATATTTTTTTATAAAATTGAAGTGGCAAAACAACTTACAGCCCGCTTGAAAATAATTTGCAACTACAGCTCATTCACACCCGCGACTAACCTTAAATAGAGAAGGCTACAGATGCATTGTCACCTCTGAGGACTAAGATGGAATGGTTTCACGTCCTGTGATAATAATAACAATTAAATATATGCTTTAATTCATCAAGAACTTTTAACTTTTTAATGTGAAGCCCCCGGGCTCCTAACGTAGGTAACCTGTATCTCAGGAACCATTGTGTTCTTACAAAATAAATACACAAACTATATTGGATCTCTCTATACCTTCACAGGAACACAGCAGTAGACACTACTATGTGGTGGCAGAAGCACTGTAAAAGGGTTGTGCCCACCGAGATGACCTTCTAGGCAGATTAGGAATTTTATCACTAGTAAAAACTGACGTTCAATAAGTTATAATAATAAGGTTCGAATCGTCGACGATCGAGTTCTTTCTGATCGACTCGATTCACTGGCACTGCGTAGGAATGTTGCATCCTCACAATTTGCGTTTTCTATCGCATCTACCACAGGGTAGCGTACCACGAGAACAATTACCCCCCACAAACTTCTTTCTTTCTCTCCCCCCCCCCCTTCCCCCCCCCCCCCCCCCCCCCCCCCCCCCCCCCCCCCCTCCCCCCCCCCCCGCGCTCCCTTTTCCCCCCCTCTTTAGTGCTCTGAGGTCTGAGGAATTGTTTGGATTAATCCCAGCCGCCAGATTTCTTGAACGCACATCGCGTCAAAATTCAAGATACCATCCTTACCATCTGGATGCTTGGCGGTCCACCACTGTGCGTTTTACTAGGAGTTTTCTTCTTCGTACAACGTCTCTGTGGAATTGTTAACCACCAGCGATTTTCCCGGACCGATACGACTTAGGGACCTTCAAGAAAAAAGCTTACTCCTTTTTAAAAGATAAGCAACACATCTGCAATCCCCCGGTTGTTCACGGGCGGCGGTAGTCTCTTACCATCAGGTGAGCCGCATGCTCGTTCATCCCCTCTTCTATGAAAAAAAATGTCGTTTACGCTGCAATATTCCCGAAACTCAGAATTTCCATAGAAATTACAATTTACAACGATGTGCGAGAAATCACTCTTAACGTCTGAACAACAACGATTAATGTAAAATTAATAAAGGGTGTAGGAATAGCGAATATGTAACTTATCAGTACATGGAAAGCTCAACCTTATGTCAATAATCATCAGCCTTTTCTAGCTTGAATATATAGTTAATCGGAGTTCCAGCAATTTCGCAACGAAGGAGGCATATTTGTAGTTGACCTAGATTGATTTACTCTGCTCTTATTGGGTATAAAAACGTGTGTAAGCAATTGAAGAACTAAGTGTAACTAAAAGATGAACTCGACTTCGAGTAATGCCTATAAATATTTTTACCTACGCCATTTGCGTATTAAAGACCTCTTCGAAAAAGCCCAGCTATTATTGATTACCTAATTATGCTTTTGTTGTGTGTAGAAGACTACATCTATTTCTCATCCTAATCGAAATTAATACTAATACAAAATATAAAATATTTCTATGTCTATTAGGAAGTGATATATCACTATCTAGGAGTTGATACCTTTTAGTTGATATCTCCATTAGATAGCGTTGACAGGCTTCAGGGGGATACAGTGTTTATTTGGGGATACAGTGTTTATTTGGGGATACCGGTTAGGCAAGTGTCGACAAGTAGTAGAGGGAAGCTGTATACAAACGTTATTTCCAATTTCTAACACACTGCTTGTTTGAACTAGTATGTTTCCTCTGAAGATTTAAAAAAGATCTGCCAGAGGCAGCGCTAGTGCGGGATACACATCTTCAAATTTCCCTATTGACAGTTTCGCTAAACGTACATTATAAAAATGAAATTAACAGAAGATGATGTACCCGGAGCAAAATTGAAATTTGCAAAAATTGAAGATCATCTTGTCAGAGGTTTAAAACTATGGCTTGCATGCCGTAGTTTACCTGTTTCAGGAAATAAAAATGTACTCGTAGAAAGGTTAGTTGTCGGTGAGTTTGTTTTATTTGTTGTCAGAGATTTAAATCTTTCATGTACATATTTAAGTTAATGCTTTCTTTTTTTAATTTAAGAATTGCAGTAGCATTATAAGATATATGCCTATGCATTGTGAATGGTCATGATAAAATGAAACGCATGAAATTACTCAATCCAGTTCCAGACACTTTTCCTTCTTCAAATTGGGCAATTTTCCCATCCCGAACTATTCCACGTACTTTTGGTTATGCTATGTATAATTATGACACTTCTGGCCCTATTGATAATACTTTGAACCTAAATGAAACCTTATTTGATGATGAAGAAAGTCAACCTAACCGTGGTGAAAACTCAAAAGCGCTGCAAAGAGGGAGGCAATATTGTCTAAGTGGTTTTGTTTTAAACATAGATAATGCGATTGATAAGAGTTATTATTTAACAGCAGGTATAAAATCTTCTTTCAGAGCAACTATAATAATAGTAGCAAAATTATTAATGCTCAGTGTCAGTGTCCGGCTGCTTCAAAGAATTGTACCCATATCAATGCTGTAAGGAATCAAATCTAAACAACTATTCGTGTCAACTTGAGCCTACTCGTGTCTACTTTTATCTTGCTTGTAAACTGTCAGAAGTGGAATTCACGAATGCACAATATGTGGTAGACATGATTATTTTTATTTTTATTTTTTGTTCACTTTATCAATTAAATATTTTAATGATAAGACATGCGTTTAACGTTACTGTCAATAGGGAAATCAAAACATATGCACCCCACACTAGAGCTCTGCATCTGGCGTGTCGTTTTTAAATCTGAAGAGAGAAGAAAGTATTGAAGAGAAGTTTCAGAATAAGTAATATAGGTGAACGGTAAAGAAAAATTAATTTAAAAAAAAATTAAAAACATTCTGTTCTCTTTATCTTTTAAATTCAGAATGCGTGGTAATGCATTATTTTAACTGACTGTAATTCATAAATATCTAATCCTACTATTTTACTACGCATACACATTCGTTAGAGTCGTTTGGTCAGCAAAAACGTTGTGGATTGAATTGCACACAGAGAAGAGTGCCAGGTGCCCGACGCTGAAGGAAAACATCATGAGGAAACCTGCATGTCTGAGAAATAAGAAAAAGAAATATATTTCGAAGACATGTGAAGTACGCTAACATTTGAGACAGCGCGGCAGATATTTCCAAATATCTGAGTTGCTTTGTGCAGATTATCTCTAATATTTATTTCGATTTTTTGTGCGTTATATATTTAGCAATGATAATGTCCGTAGTAGAATCAGAATACTCGACATAGCCATACGCATTATCGTACCCATAGATACAAGAAAGAAGGAGATATGCCCAGTAGTTGAAAATGTATCGGAACCCGATGTCTTCAGTTGGTCCCTACCACGCGCCAACTACTACACATGCAGATCAGTAAAAGCAACACAGTCGCGCACACACTCGCATTTTATAAATCAGAACGTACTACACAATCAATTATAACCCATATCTCTGAAAACACAGCGTGCATTTACCATACACCGTGCTACTTACTCACACAAAAATATCAATCACTATCGTTGGCTGTAAAAAGCCATTTATTTTACATATGCGTTAGTGATTGACTAAATTGGAAAGTTAACGATTGTTTCATTTATACCAATATTGTACTAAAGTTTTTTTGGGGCCTGAATATAATATAAATAAAATACGATATGTCCAGAGAATAGTATAATAAAAGTAAATAATACATAGGCTGCACTAAAAGTATCGGGAATGGAATATTTCCACTGTTCCTGTCATATCTTTTTAATTGAAAACTCCTTGGTTTTAAAAATCGAATATCATTTATTTATTTAAAAAAAGTCTTGTCATAAGGTGTTGTCAAACTTGTTTAGTCGTTGAGAAAATAAAATTAACTCGAGAAAATTCAAAAGAGCGATGATTTATTATGACTTTCGAAGTGGTTTAACACAAAAACAGTGTGTTGACCGGATGATTTCTGCATTTGGTGATGAAGCCCCATCCAAAACCACAATTTACCGCTGGTTTGCTGAATTTAAACGTGGACGTGTCAAGCTCAGTGATGATCCTCGTCAAGGTCGTGCAAAAACTGCAGTCACCCAAGAAAACGTTGATGCTGTGCGTAAGCTGATTGAGGAAGATCGACATGTGACACACCGCGAAATTCAGGCAACTTTAGACATTGGCATGAGTCAAATACATATAATCTTGCATGAATAATTAGGTGTAAAAAAGTTGTTTTCCCGATGGATACCGCATTCGCTCTGTGAAGAGCAAAAAGCGGCTCGCGTTACTTGGTGCGTCAGAACTCTCGAAAGATTCCACGCAGGATCCTCAAATGCTGTATACAACATCGTATCTGGTGACGAATCCTGGATATACGCGTACGAACCCGAAACAAAAAACCAGTCACGAGTGTCTCCAAAACCGGCCATGTTACGACTATTCCTCTTGAGGGACAAAGAACGGTTAATGCAGAATGGTATGCTAGCATTTGTTTGCCACAGGTCGTTTCTGAACTCCGTAAAGAGAACTGCAACCGCCGCATCATCCTCCATCACCACAATGCGAGTTCTCACACCGCACACAGAACAAAAGAGTTTTTAGAGCAAGAAAACATAGAATTATTAGACCATCCGCCGTACAGCCCCGACTTAAGCCCTAATGATTTCTATACTTTCCCTAAAATAAAGAATAAATTGCGTGGCCAGAGATTTTAATCACCTGAAGAAGCAATGGACGCCTACAAAACGGCCATTTTGGAGACCCCAACTTCCGAATGGAATGGTCGCTTCAATGATTGGTTCCATCGTATGGAAAAATGTGTCAAATTTCGCGGAGAATACTTGGAAAAGCAATGAATACATTTCTAAATAGTAATGTTGTCACTTCCTTGATTCCCGAAATTTTCAGTGCCGCCCTCGTATCTAGGTAAAAATATAATTATTGGGTACCTAAACTAAAAGGTTTAGGCTATCATAGCGAATTGAAGTAGTAGGTATTCTGGAACCATGCTATGGTATTTACTCACTATTGCTAACCTGTAAAGTGAAGGTATTTGAGCAGCACTTGACTTTTTGATATTTTTGGGGTGGCATTCTTTGTCAAATAGTGTAATCATAAATTAATGTATTTTTCTATGACTGCTTTTATAACAAATATATTGTGAATAGCAAATAGAATAAGAAATATAATGTGTTATTCATCGGGGACTGCTCAAATTTGTGAAAATATTAAAAAAATTGAGTTTGACAAAGCCTTTGCCATGAGTTTCTGTTTGACTTTTTTTAGTTTTAATTGTTAATTTATCATTGGCGAGACAAGCTATTTTTATGATAGTTTTCATTTTCATAGAAATTACGATGACTAGTACTACTTTTTGTAGGGAACCAGTTAGGTGGCCTTCCTATGGCATCGATCCATTCCTTTTTTAAATTAGCATCATTTGGAAAGGTACGACAATAACCTATTCATTATTTTAATATATGCTAATCTACTTCTAAACCTCACCATGTACTACTAACTACAGGTTTTGCCTGGCAAACTTTTTTTATAAAAACCCCTGGTTAGTGAAAATATTGTTAAATATGTGAAAACAAATACACACTCATGCCTAACAAATAAATAGCAAGAATAATTATATTGACTTATTTTAAGCTAAAGTCACTATTATGATACTATCCGAACCATGCCGGTTAGGTATTTATGATACATTCGTAGCTTTCGAAAACTAAATTATGTTAAACCCCAAAACCATAAAATTTATGAAAATCTCTCAAAGATTAGGCATAATATACGATTATTCGAACCTAAGAATACTCCATCGATTATTAACCTAAAATTTAATCAACTTACATTATGACCGTTGATTACGCATTCAGTGTAGTAGTTGCTGTAAAATAATCAAAATAAGTAAAAACCATTATGTCACATCGGTCTTCCTATCGGGTTGAAACGGTTGACAAATTGGAGAATAAACTATAATAACAATGCGCCAATCCACATTATTGTCGATAGTGGATCTGCACAAGCACGCCACTAGCTCGTCGCAAGATACAGCGTATGGAGTGTAGAAGTAAGGAGTACAAACTCTATATTAAAGTGTCTATAGAAAACCGTTAAATAAGGGTGACGCCACTGTAACTACAGGGTATACTTTAAAGAACGCACCGAAAAATATTAGTGGGATAGACGATTTTTCGAGGTTATATTTACTAAATAAAATTATTTTAGATTTTAGATCTATCAGTTTAGCAGCACACTTAAACCGTCGATAACTGTTAAGTTCATTTCATCCCAGTAGCTACTTCTGCGCTGTTGTGGAGAGGTTCTGAACTGTTATTTACTGCTTATAGATGGCCACTTTTTCTACTATTCTACTATGGGAGTTGGTACTCCTTACTTCTTCACTCCATAATACAGCGGCCGTACTACACCATAATACACCATAATATATAAAGTATCATTTTGTGATATTTACATTGCTTGTTCAATCACTTGGCGTCATACTAAGGTAGTGGATATGCAGAAATGTTTTTACTGCAAAAATATTACAGTGCCTGTGATATTTGAAAACAAAAATAACGTAGTAAGAGCAAGAAATATTTTACGATTTGTTGTTTAATATGATTTTAAAGATAAATATAATGAAATACTTTTACTGAGGTATGGTAAGTGATTCCATGATTAACAAAGTTTTTGTTTTGGCTTCAGTTTGTACAAGGAACCACAGAACAACACGGCATTCTTATAATATTTCACGATGACGGTCGAAAGCGCACTAATTCGCAGAGACGGCCATTTGTATAGAAGCTGAGCATTTTGATCATAGCGCGCGGACACAGACACGCCCCCTTGCCACTTCTGTTTTTTATGTTTCTATAATCGTACCGGTAAGCAAAGTGTAGTGCGGCCACCACTAAATGAAGTGATGTCCTGATAAAAAACTCAGGTAGTCAGTGGATGTAGGTGACTCAGGACCGTATCTTGCAGCATTCACCGGAAGGGGCCTACGTCAAGCAAAGGATTTGTGAAGGGCTGTCATGAGAATTATAATGATGACCGTAAGACCTATTTCCAATTTTTTTTGGATTATTTATAATATTAAGGATTTTTTCAAAACACAAACTAAAATGCTGGTATAATATTTTAAAAAATTGCTAAACAGATACGTTTGCAGGTAATTAAAGGAATGACAACCAGTATACCAAGTTTTAAATATATCACTAAACAGTTTTCTTTAGAATACACAAACACGAATTTCTGTGATCGAATATCACCAAAAATAACTTCTTACGGTTTGTTGATTTATCGAGCTGACAATGTAATAAAAATCAGCAAAATTTGTAATATTTTTCGTGTACCTTAGACATATGACTTCATCTTTAGTTCGTCTTATAAGATGTACGGGCCCAGAGTACTTTCTTATCATCTGTGCTATGTTTAAATCAGCATAGGAACGTACTACTTCTCTGACCAGCCGCGACCAAGATTGTGGCATTTGGTTCTGAGCTATTGGCAGAAGATCGTCAAATGTGGCATCAAGTACCTGTTTTATTAAAACAAAAACAATCAATAAACATCTTTTAATAAACAAGTCCAAGAACAGTTACTTTTGAAGTGGGTAACAAGGGATTAAAGCAAGAGTAAATGGGCTTTTGTTCAGGTAAGCTCACTACGCTCTATCATCTTCAGCTACATCACCATTTACCATCAGATGGGATAGTAATCAAGCCGTGGCTTATAATAGTTAAAAAGTAATATAACAACCATAGAATACTATAATACACAGAATGGCTGTCAACCTTATTTTGTACGAGGATCGGTGCCGCCGGGAGCACACATACAAGCAATTACGTCGTATACTACAAACCCGATTCGCTGTATTGAAAGACAGCGAATTTACAAATTTTAAACTTTTCATTAATGTTTCTGACACATCAATATTGCTTTATTTTTGTTTCTAATATTTACAAAATATAAATAGTTTCGACTTACTGGTTGTTGGATATGTCTCCTTTATTTAAATTCCATTTCCCGCTGTTCTTTCGACACGTAATTATTGCACAATTTGCCATTTTTTAAATAATTTTCATGCACCGACGCTTGACACGAAAATTGAAAACGATTGTGTTGCTATTTATAGGTGTGAATTGATATGTTAGGTATGTATTTAGAGGCTAAACGTGCTCCGCCCACTCCCCCGTTCTATTATGTATGTATTATAGTTTTCGATGACAACAAAACATAAAAGTTATATTATCTCGTCCTGTTTGTTGTAATGCTTATTTTTACAGAATGTTCATATAGTATATGTACATATAAATATTCTGTTCTCCAGATTCACCATTCGAAACAATGTGAGTGTGGAGTCTACACTGTGGACCTTCCCTTTTTGAGTCGACCCATTCGTGCTGCAACCATAATATAGCTGCAACGTGACTCCTACAGACATCCTTACACTGATAATAAAGTGTTCGGAAGTCTTGAATACTCCAAGACATTCGAAATCTCTAACTCCTCAGACATGCAAATTTAGTTTCAAGTTGGCGAAATTGTGAATTAGCGTTTAAAATTATAATTAATAACATCGATTTTCCTAGAACTATTACACCTCTGTTACTGTTAGGATTTACGCCCTGGACAACGAACGTAAGTCGTCAGTTGTATTTTGTCAACCAAATTTCGCGAAGCGTGAAGGATATGTTGCTGACTTAATGCATAAAACTGTGAAGTGAAGCAGATTACATACGATCGTTAGAAGTCTAGGTATATGATGTTACACAGTTCGATGATTTCCTTTTCTACATAGAAAAAGTACACCGTGGTCGGCGGTCGTCTGCACACAACCTTAAATACAAAAAGGTGGGTTATAAATACCAAGGCCTTCACTTCCGGATAATTGACTGCAGACCAAGTTGCTGTATAGCCACCAATGCTCCACCCGAACATGACTATATCCTTAACTTCAAAGCCAAGCTCATTAATCGCATACTGCATTACAACATCTATTGCAGAATGTTCTTGAGAAGGGAAGGGGGTACCCTGGAATTAAAACATGTATCAGGCGGACTGTCAGCTTCTTTGTCATTTCAGTAAATTAAGCTAAATAAATGAACAGGTTATTGAAGCTAAATATTTCTATCGATTTTAAGTTACTTACAGTACTACCAGCAAATCCTGGATGGTTCCAGCCCAATGCAGAGTAACCAGCTTTTATCGGAGTAGGCATGATACCTATTTCATAAAATCCTGAATTACCTTCGCAGCATATCACTAAAATTTTTCCTTTGTCTGACAATGACCTATTGTCCACAAACATTGTATCTATAGCATTGCCATCAGCACTTTGCAATTTCGCACGTATCCCATTATAATTTTCAACGAGTTGAGCTCTACCTATTATGAGTATATTCCCTGAAACAACGTCATATTTAAAATATATCCTAAATTGATAAAAATGACTTTGTAGAGTAAAAATATATTATGAAAACACTGCTTACATAATGAAGTTTGAATGAGACTGAGAGTTCCTGGGTAAATAAGTCTGAGTCCAAATGTATGGACAGCAACATATGCCAATACTTGAATAGCAACCCTCTGATAAGTAGATAAGTCATTATTTGCGCACCGATCAAATGGATTAGTCTGCAGCCAAGTGGAGCTAGATAAAAAAATGTACCCAGTTATGCTCTTTCAAATATGAACTAAAAGTTAAATTATTATAATTTTATTGTATGAAATTCACCTTGTTTTGGGAGGCACAGAATAAGAGACTGGCCATTTATTAAACTCAAAATCATATTTTCTTATGGATTGCAAATAAATTTTCTGATCAATGCTTGTATTAGTCAAATCCTTCAAAAATTCAAGATATTTCGGATTGGATACTCTGCCCAAAGCTCTTACAACAAATGAGAGAGCTATAAACCATCCAACACCAGCAAAAAGTGGAACCATGCTTTGTGTTTTCTCTAATGTATAAAGCCCTTTTTTATAAATATACATGCATATAAATGGTGATGTATATAGGCTTATATTTGTCACTGTGTGAACCTATAATAATTAAATTAACTTAATTAATTGTAAGGAATAGCAACGCGATCCATTTAGCTAGAATAAATAATGATGAATTTAAGTACATATAAAATGTAAGTATTAGATAATAACTATTGTTGTTTTAGAAAATCACACAAGTACAAGTTAGTACTTTTTACATATACATATAATTAATATATCCGTTATAGACTTTGAAACCATCCAACCGATTTTGATGAAATTATTTGTGTGTTTGAATGGGTCCCTAGATGGTTTATATTCACATTTGGGTAGGTGGCGCCGTTATCGAGATCCAGAAATCACTTGTGCGAAGCCCGGGCTAATCGCTAGTATACAACAGGAGTGATCGAGATATTCGATATTTTACCAATAATACACAAAAAAAGAGTTTATTATACATTCTAAATAACTTAAATATGTATAGAGAAGCTCGAAGACACTCAGTGTGCAATAGTGTTATGCTAAGAATTTTTTGTGGCACAAAGTCCATAACGAGGATATCTGCAAAAGAATAAAGGTAACAGACATAGCAGAAGATCCGTAAGCTGAAGTAGCAATTGTTTGGCTATATAGCTAGAAGAACTGACATCCGATTGGGAAAGAAAGATTCTCGAATGGCAGCCTCGAACTGCTTGCAGTTCTAGGGCTCTTCCCCATCGGTTATCGGTCCGAGCTATAGCATGCCACAAAAATTCAGCTTACTAATCACGTTGGGCTATTGTCGAGTCACTGACTAAGTCATCACTGCAATATGGTTATACATTTAGTTTTCAACATTGATATACCTGACAAAGTCGACTCCGCTCTCGATCGAAGTAGGACTTACCCACGACTATTTGCCCAGCAGGTAAACGTACTCGTCAACAACTTCAAGCATAATGCTCCCAACAACTACCGGCATATGTGTGACATGGACATTCAACATGATCTTAGTTTTGTCCATGTTCATCTTAAGACCTATCCGTTGGGAGATACCATTGAGGTCATTGAGCATAGTGCTTAGGTCCTCCAGCGATTCTGCCGTAAGGACTATATCGTCGGCAAATCGAAGTTGAGTGATGTACTCGCCATTAATGTTAATACCGTATCCTTTCCAGTCCAGTAGCTTGAAAACGTCTTCCAACGCAGCGGTGAAGAGTTTCGGGGATATAACATCACCCTGTCTTACACCTCTTTGCAGTTGGATAGGTTTCGAACTCTGGTTCTGTACTCGGATAGCCATCGTAGCCCTACTGTACAAACACTTCAGCACTTCGATATATCGACAGTCAACTTGGCACCGCTGAAGGGACCGTAGCACCGCCCAAATTTCGACGGAATCAAAGGCTTTCTCATAGCCCACATATTCCAGGCAAAGTGGCAGATTGTACTCTTCGGTCTTCTGTACAATCTGCCGCAGGGTATGTATGTGGTCTATGGTACTGAAGCCTTTTCGGAAACCGGCTTGTTCGGGAGGCTGAAAGTCGTCGAGTGTGCGTGCGAGACGATTCGTAATGACTCTCGAAAACAGCACGTAGACGCGGCTCAGTCTGTAGTTCTTCAAGAGCCTAAACCACCCCGCTGCTGCTCCACGCCTCCAGAGTAGTGCCACCATGGATAACGGAATTGAAGAGCTTCTGAAGGACTTCAAGTACCGGCGTTCCACCCGCTTTCAGAAGCTCCGCTGTAATTCCATCCTCGCTCGGGGCCTTGCCGTTTTTAAGGTGGTGGTGGAGAGCCATTCTAATCTCGCTCAGACTGACGTCCGGGATATCATCGGAATAGTGTCGGATAAGACTTGCTCTTGGATCGTTACTCACACTTGCGTGTGGCTCCAACGATGATGTGTACAGCTGCCCATAGAACCTCTCAATCTCACTCAGAATCTCAGGTGTCCCGGAAACGATGTTGCCACACTCAGTCTTCAGCTTTGACAGTTGGCTCTTTCTGGCAGACAGATCTCTAAAGACTTTGGAGCCCTTGTTCCGCTCGATCGCTTCATTAATACGAGCAGTATTAAAGTTGCGTAAGTCTCGCCGCATGCATTTGGAGATCTGTCTGTTCAGTTGCCTGTATCCTGTCAAATCTGTTGACGATTGCAGCCTCATCTCCCGTCTAACAGCCATGAGATTAAGAGTGTGATCGGAGAGTTTTTGTGTTCTTCTGCGGAGGGTCTTGCAGAATTTAGCTCCGACCGCATGGACAGTTTCCACGAGCTTGTCATTCATATCGTGCACTGCATTGCAATCTTCTAGGCACTGAAAGCGGTTACATAACTGGAGCTGAAAGGTTTCGGGATTCTGGATTAGAGCACGAGGGGGGACGGAGCGTTGACTTCATTAGAAGAGACCTCTCCAACTTAACGTTTAGGTTCAGTGTGCCTCTAACCATTCGGTGATCGCCGCCAGTTTTCACCCTTGCGATCACTGAGACATCACTGAACAGTCGGCGTCTGGTCGTCATAATGAAATCAATCTCATTTTTTGTCGAACCGTCGGGGCTCGACCAGGTCCACTTCCTGTGGGGCCGCTTCTGGAAGAAAGAGTTCATCATAAAGAGTCCCTCTTTCTCCATAAAGTCGGCCAACTGCTGGCCCCTACGGTTCCGTTGCCCTACTCCAATTTTCCCTACCTTCAGCTCACCGCTTTCTCTTGTGCCTAGTTTTGCGTTGAAGTCTCCCATCAACACCGTGTAGTGGGTTTTGGAGGAATGCATGGCTCTGGAAATATCCTCATACATTTCCTCCACCTCCTCATCGGGATGTGCCGAGGTTGGTGCGTAAACCTGTATGACCTTCAGCGAATACCGTTTGGTGATTCTGAGTATCAGGTACGCGACCCTCGTCGACACACTCCCAATCTTTACAACGTTGTTGACGAGAGACTTGTGGACGATAAATCCGACACCTCCTTGGGACAGATGGTCGCCCTCCCGGTGATAGAACAAGTTGCCGGACTCGAGGATTGCCGTGTCCTCCCCCTCTCTTCGGACCTCGGATAATCCAATAATATGCCTGCGCAACTTGTCTACCTTTTCTTCCAGCTCCAGCATCTTCTCGTGAGTCCTCAGGGTGCGTTCGTTATATGTTGCCAGGTCGAGTCGTCGTAGGTGGCAACCGAACCTCCACCGGAGATTCTTAGCACCCCCTGCCCCGCCGTTACCATGGTCGCCACCGTAGCCAGGAATAGCGCGGCCGCTGGGGACCGTTTGTTTGCGTCGTTATTCATGGGGGGATATTTTCCATACTTGCCGCGCTTGGCGAGCAGTTTGGCAACCGCAGTTTTTTTATTATATTATTGTTGTTATTAGGACGATGCTGCTGCCCATCACCTACCTGTTTCCCTCTGTCGCCTCTTACGACACCCACGAGACGATATGGGGTAGTGGATATTCTCAACCGCTACTACACGGCCTTTATATTTATATAAATATTTAATTTTTGAATTAATGTTATTATAAGTTAAAAAAAACACGTATTAATATCATGAGCTGTGATGATCCTACCAATTATTTTATTTTATCCTAATGATCCTGATCGGGATACTAGGATAAACCTATTAATTTTTTGTAACCTCATGCAAATTTTCAAGTTAATTGGCCGTCTACAAGTTGGTGAAAATTAAATTAAAATATTCCAATACGTATATTAAATAGATAGATAGATACACGGGAAGATAATAAAAACGATTAATATAGAGTTAGGTCAAAATGTCCTGTAGTGGCAGCATAAGATCATTAGCTACCCCACATTGTCAATCTGTGATGTAAGAGGCGACACAAAGTGAAATGAAGAATATATAGTATCGTACTACATTTCGGTCAATTATACTATATATTATAGAAAAATAATATAATACGAAAAATACTACATTTTTATCCTTAATTCAACTGTCGCTTTTTATATTGACTGTGATTGGAAGTCTAGAACAAGTATGTTTTACAGAAAGAATTTTTTCCATCATGAATGCAAAATTGAAAGAAGAAAGAAAAAGAGCATGTATTAATTTAATTAAAAATTTATTTTTAGTTAATTTTAATATGAATCTAAATTCCTCAGACTTCTCTTATTATTTTAAAAGTAAAGTATGGCCGCATTGAGCAATAATAAATATATATGGAACAATATATTCATATTTGTATTGAGTCCATACAGACATAGAGATTAAAAATAAATGTGTACCTACTTTTTTTCTCCGGAATTTCCAAAAAAATACTATATTTGTAAAAAAGATGACAACCCTACCGACAAGGGAATCACAACAACAAAACATAACCTCTCTTTATCTGACATCACAAAGTACAATGTATATACCAGAAATCTGACTTAACAGTTGGACATTCCAAGTTACATTCTGTTTCACTACGGACATTCCCACTATTATATACATAGAAATATTGAAGATATGAAGGACTATGATTATTTTTATGCTTTTTACATAATGCTACATAGAAATACGCGCAAAAACCTAAGTGTTGCTATATTTAATTTATATTTGATTTTTTTTGTGACATTCCTTGTTTTGCCCCTGTTCCCTTCAAATAAAATAGGAGAGGGGCAACAGCATCTAAACGAGCACACAAACAGTTAGTTAGTGTGCTCGTTTAGATAACAACTCAAAATTAATAAAAACTGGAGTAGTCGAATCGCCTGTAAAATATAGCACTTATAGCAAATATCTCACAATGAGGAAAAATATGGGAGAGGAAATAAACAAATTCAGCAGAATCCAATAAATGTTTTAAAATTAATTGTGTAAAGATCACACACACTTAGCCAGAGCCAGAGAAAAACTCGAATTTAAGCTCAAACTCTACATTTCAAAATTTTATAGCACAATATGGTCTAGAATCCGATTTTGCTATTATGGAGTTTAAGTTTAAGCTTGAGATTGTCTCTGAATACCTATATAATAATATATAATAAAAATTTTAACATAACAATACAGAACATAACAGAAAATTGAATAAAATTTTGGAAAACTTACCGTTTTAATTACTAAGTCTCCCCATTTTTCCAATTTATGTGGTTGGTATAGAGCCTGAATAACAACAGTTATTATTTGAAATTATATTAATAATTTAGGATAGTGTAAGGAGGATCAAGCCAATTTTACTTGAACTACACCTTAGCCCTAGACATAGTGAACATAAATGCTGAACTTAACTAGTAATGGTAAACAGCATTACAAGTGAAATGGCATGCATGCATGCATGGTGAGCATGGATAAATCTTTTACATTATGCATGCCGCCTGGCTTGTTCCTTAAGATTAGGCCTACATCCAGTAGTGAACTAAAAAAGACTGTTGATGATTACGTCAACTTTTCTTCTTTTCTCCTTCTGCATGCATAATTTTGGATATGGGCCTTTTCCATTATATAAAAGATAAATTGTAATAGTTTCCCTCGGAAGTCAGTTAAACAACATCTGGCATGTGCCAGGCATTTCACACCTTTAATGCTGGTGCCCAACATTGGTCTGGGCACTTTACGGTTAGGGTAGAAATAAATATTCTACTATCCATTGAATGTTGACTACTGATGTTGACGTGGTAGAGCTATGCTGCAGCTATATTAGTAGTATAGTTATAGCACGAACGGGTCGGCTCGACCGCGGAGAGACCACACTCTCACAGAATACAAGCGTAAAATAACAGCTCAATGTTGCTGTGTTTTATACGGTAAGTATAGATAACAGGAGACCCATTTTACTGAAAACAAGGTATTCCATCTTAGCCGGGACGCAAAAACAACATCTGCTGTGACAACGCATCTGCTTTTTGATTCGTAATTAAAGATATATGTAGATGTCTATAGGCCCCAGCAACAACTTACCATTAGTTAGACGGTATGCTCTTTTGTGACCCTTATTCTATTCAAAAAAAAGTTATTCCCGGGAGAATCAAGGAGCGCATTGCGTGCAAAAATAGAGTATTGCTTGGCCGCGTATCAATGGTACATGTACTGCAATACAAACCAGATACTAGTTTATCTGTATTGGCTATATCTGTCTATATTCCTCAATGTTCCGAATTCTAGTTTTATCTATGTTCTGAAACTATATACTCTTTTAATTCCAATGATATAGTGTTCTCAAAAGACAAAACTAGTAATGAAATAAACAAAAATATCAATCATGGAACAAAAATAGTAGTATTTCTGGTCTGATTTGTGCTTCCCGTACTTTAGCAAGAGTGTGCATTTTAGGTAAAATAAAAGTTTTAAACAGTGAATTTATGCATAAGTTAAACAAATTTTTATTATAGCTAAAAATAATTTTTGATATATGTTTTTACATGTAAATTGGTATTTAAAGTAATCGAAGTGTAAAAATGGCGCCGATACTTGAAGTTTTATTGTCGTTATCTTTTTATTTTTCCTTAGTGCTTAGTTGTTAAATTATCATTGAATTGTGTTGGATAAATTATAAACTTTTGTTTTAAGCATGATTGGAACAACAAAAAAAGAAAAAAAAAACAACCCACACTGGTCCGTGAGAGTTTTTCTTTGAAATTTAACGGTAGTTTGAAATTTAACGATACTCATATTTTGTTTTTTTATTACTAAAAACAGTAAAAAGAAGAGGTGCTTTTATAATAAATCCGGCGACGATGCGGTACAAGAATGTTACGGCGAGGATGTGTAGGGTAATATGATGACTCTGTATTTCATTTTTTAGGCTTTATTGGTATTTGTTAACAAAGAATGGGGAGTAAACTTACAAATCAGTTATTAATTAAAGGAAATTCATAATAGAAAGCACCATAACAAGTACAAGTTTTTTACTATTTTAATTATACAAAAAGTCCGATTAATAAACAACTTTAGCAGGATTGTGCGTTACAAATTTTAAAAAATCAACAATAACAACCATTATTATAAGCAATTATAAGTCATAAGCCAGTGGCATAAGGTATTAATCATCTCCTGCCGTAGCCCATTGTTAACAGAATGGAACAATGTTTTCATAACAAATGTACTTATGTGATCTTTCACAAATATAAGCAGTTGCACATTGCTCATCTACAATGTCTACTCCACCTTATGTCGAATTATAACACATTTGTCTCTGTTTTATTTTTTTCTCCAGTCAATTCATTAATTTGAGCATTGTGGTAAAGATGAATAACACAACTTTGTTTTTTTTTTGTATAATATGAGAAACAAATTTTATATACTTTCCACAAACCAAAGTTAGATGAATATACTTCTACGAGGGGTGATCCAAAAGTAATGATAATCGGTTACTTCAGGTCTGTATAAAAAATCCAAAAAAAAAAAAATATTTTTTGCTTGCTTATATACTCACTACATCAGCCTAAAAAAATCATATAAATAGATCACGATTTCCGGGAGATACATTCATTTGAATACGAACTGTCAAAGAGATAACATCAACATGGAGAAAAACGAAATTAGAGCTGTCATCAAGTACAACTGTTTGAAAAAAAAATGTCTTCAAAAAACATACACAGTGACTTAGTGGAAACATTGGGGGACTCTGCTACTCCATATTCTACAGTTGCAGCTGGGCCAAGGAGTTCAAACTGGGCAGAACATCCACTGAAGATGAACATCGCGAAGGACGCCCATCCACGTCCCTCACTGAAGACAAGGTGAAAAAAGTCGAAGATGTGTTGGCAGATCGAAGAGTGACCATCAGGCATGTAGCTGAGGTCACAGGGATCTCATATGGCAGCGTTCAAAGAATCCTTGCGAACGAATTGTATATGAAAAAGGTCTCTGCGCGTTGGGTATCCAGAATGTTAACTGACGAGCAAAAGAAAAATCGAGTTGATATTTCGAGGGTCAATCTCGAAAAGTTCTAAGCAGATCACGAAAATTTTTTGTTCCATTTTGTGACTATGGACGAGACCTGGATCGACCATTTTGATGCTGAAACGAAACAACAATCGATGACTTGGAAGCCTCCTCACCGACGCCAAAGAAATTCAAAGTTTCAAGTTCGGCGGGAAAGGTTATGGCATCTGTTTTTTGGGACGCTCAAGCCATAATTATGGTGGAATATTTGGACAAGAGAGCCACTATTACGGGCTCTTACTATGCAGACCAAATAAGAAGATTACGGGAGGCCATTAAGGAAAAAAAGACGCAAAGGGAAATTTTCAAAGGGAATTCTGGGTTTAAAAAAAAGATGGACTAAATGTATTTAGGAGACTATGTAGAAAAATAAATTATTATTTTAACTTTAACTACCGTGTTTTATTTTCATTATCATTACTTTTGGATCACCCCTCGTACACCACGGGTTCTGCAAAATTACATAGAGACTTGTCTCTTTTTCTTACGCACTATTCCCACAGAAGTAAGCTTGTGTTCTTTGAGCAAATGTGTTCATAGCTCGTGAACCAACTATGAAGTCACATTATGGCACTTTTTATAATGGGTATATTACTCAGTAAAAATAGTCTTTCTGGCTATTTTCTGGCATAAATCTCAAGATTAAAGAAGTTTTTTCTTTCAACCAAGGTTAATACTTTTATGCCATATATTGCCAGTTTTGATGCTACATATTGTCTAAATTTACATCTGTCTCTGTATGTCAATAGCACTTTATCTATGGTTGTGTATTCTCCCAGTACATAGGCATTTTTACAATCTTCAAGAAACATTTCAAATAACTACCATATATGTGCCAAGTTGTCCAATAACTTTCTTAAAAACACGAAATATTTAATAAAAATAATAAACCAAAAAATGGAAGGGCCATATTTACTCTATTAGAGTTTGCACTAGTCTACCTTTTTGTACAAGCAAAGGCCGACTGAGTGGTGGCATGCAGATGAGTGGAAAGTTCAATAGCTAACTCTGCCTGCAACAGGAAGCACGGGCAACTAACTTTGTCAATGCTTTTTGTTGCTGCCGGTCCCAAGCCCGGAAAAGAGGAGGGAACGGTTCCGCCGGAGAGAGTGGGTGTATCCGGTGGACTAACACACCCACCTGCGCTAGGACCTGCGCAGTTGAGCGCCGTATGCGGGGATGAAGGAGTCCTGGAGGGTTGAGCCGATCGTCACTGGGGTATATATAGTGTCGAGAGGCAACACGCCCTCTTTGGTCCAGATTTCAAGCTAAACGGTGACCTTATGTGCTAGCCACAGATAAGGAAATGGCCAAGCGTCCCGTCAGAGGGTCGCAGGCGAGGGAGGTGGGGGCTGCCTAGTCTCCCTGAAAAGGGCTAGGTGGTGGTAAAGGCCATGCTGACGGGGCAAGTAAAAGTCAACTCGGGCAGTGGGGATGGGCCTTTGTTTAGTAGCCTTTGGTTAGTCGTCGCCTCGGTCTACATGCCTGAGGAAGACACCCCTCCCCCTCACGACCTCGTCAGGCTGGTGAATTTCTGTGAGAGGCCGGACTAGAGCTTGTGATCGGGACGGACTCCAACGCGCATCATCCCCTTTGGGGAATGGAAAAACCTAATGAACGAGGTAAGGTTTTAGTTGAATATTTATTTAGCACTAACCTAACCATATTAAACACTGGTTCTGAACCAACCTTCATAAAGAAACGCTGTCGCACAATAATCGACCTCACACTTGCAACAGAAGGCTAATAACGGGATGGCATGTGTCGAAAGAGGCCTCATGCTCAGACCAGATAGATCTGCTGTTGCAGATAGATCTGCTGCGTACTACAGGTCGATATATACCACCATGGAGAAATCCCCGCAAGACGGATAAAACAAAATACCTCAATAGGCTGACGTCTTCGCTCGCAGGTGTTGGGGGAACTAATACCATAACAGATCAATCGCTCCTAGAAGAACAGGTAGCAGCTGTCACTAAAGCCATGATCGATAGCTACCATGAATCATGTCCAGTAATCACTCCACCAAAACATGCTGAGCAAAAGCAACAGTGGTGGGGTAAAGAACTAGACAGGAAACGTAAGAAGGTAAGAAAAGCCCTAAATAGGGCAATGAATACCTCAAAGGATGAAGACTGGCTTCAGAAACAGAACACGCCGGGATCTATCTCTTTAAAGAAACCCGACGGAAGCTACTCAACATCGCCGGATGAAACCCAACGCATCCTAATTGATACTCACTTCCCAGGTTGCTGTGTAGTTGAAAGGGTAAACCGGCATGAAGATGCACTGACACCAACAAAAGAAGACTGGGAATTAGCACAAAGAGTGGTGACGATGGACAAAATCCATTGGGCCATTCATAGTTTCCAACCCTATAAGGCAGCAGGACCTGACGGCTTATTCCCGGCACTTCTTCAGTGGGGGGGGTAAAGTCCTAATAGTCAGACTTGTTGCCATAATGAGAGCATGTCTGGCTCTTAAATATGTTTCTAGGGGATGGAGGGAAGTGAAAGTCACGTTCATACCCAAACCAGGTAAGAATGACTATACAGACCCTAAATCCTACAGTCCTATTAGCCTCACATCCTTTCTCCTAAAGACGATGGAGAGGATGTGTGAACGGGAGTTAAGAGGGTCGGCGCTAATTAACTTACCGCTACACGAAAAACAACACGCCTCTAACTTAGCTAAAACAACAGAATCGGCACTTCACCAGGTAATAACAAAGATTGAAGAGGCCATCCAAAACAAAGCAATATGTCTAGGCTCCTTCAAAGACATAGAAGCTGCTTTTGACAGAACAAATTTCTCCAGCATAAAAGGTGCCCCAAGTAGACATAATGTTGAACTGGCACTGATTAACTGGATAGTAAACAAGCTCAGTACACGAACAGTAAAGGTTGCTGGTGAATCTCAGACAATTCAGATCATGAAAGAATGCCCGCAGGGTGGGGTTCTTTCACCTCTCCTGTGGAATATGGTCATTAATGAACTCATCAGCAAATTAAACGCTAATCATTTCTACACAGTCATTTATGCAGGTGATCTGACAATACTGGTCTCTGGTAAGACAGCAAGCATTGTGTGCGACCTGACCCAAGCGGCTCTCCGTATTGTGGAGAGATGGTGCAGGGAATATGACCTAACCGTTAATCCAAATAAAACGGTTATAGTAATGTTCACACAAAAACGAATGCTGAATAACTATCATCTTACAGCACAAAACTCCAACTTACTTCTGAGGTAAAATACCAAGGTCTTACCTTGGACAGTAAACTTAACTGGAACAAACACATAGAAAACAAAATCAGCAAAGCTAGTTTAACTTTCTGGCAGTGCAGAAACATGATAGGCAAACGATGGGGTTTAACGCCAAAAATTATACCGTGGCTGTACAAAACTGTAATTCGGCCCATGATCACATACGGCTGTTTGACCAAAACCAATGAAACCACCACTATACAAAAGCTTCAGCGTTACCAGAGATTAGCTTGTATGGCTGCCACGGGCTGCATAAGGACAACACCAACAGCAGCTTTGGAGGCTATGCTGGAGCTAACACCGCTTCATCTACATATACAACAAGAAGCAACTTTAGCTGCCATTAGACTCAAGACCCTAAATCTTTTAAGTAAGAGTAGAGTCCCCCATACAGATATAATCGATAAAATTTACTCAAAAATTCCTATCTTACAACCCAAGTATGATAGGATCCCAAAACAATTTGTATTCGATAAGAAGTACAGGATACAAATGAAGGAAACTGACCATCTGGAAGGATTGGGTCCAAGAGAGCTCAAAGTTTTCACAGATGGCTCAAAGACAAATGAAAGTGTGGGGTCTGGGGCTTTCTCTGAAGACCTTAATATCCACATATGCACACCGCTGGGTACCCACAACACAGTCTTCCAGACTGAATGCATGGGTATCATCCAAGCGGCCAATAGCAATTGATGCTAGGAAGGTGAAAGACTTCTCCATCAGAATACTGACCGACAGTATGGCGGTACTACAAGCTCTGAGTTGCAATGTGACGAACTCGGGACTGATACATGAGTGCCATCAACGATTGAATGAGTTATGTAAGTACAACAATGTGACTCTGCAATGATCAAGGGACACAATGGATCTAGAGGCAACGATGCAGCAGATGAACTGGCCAGAAGTGGATCGGCCCTAGCAACTATAGGGCCGGAACCAATAATACCAATCCCCTTTGGCTATGTTCGTTCACTAGTATGTACATACTTCAATAATTTACACGCTCAGCTTTGGAAAAATTTTGTAGACTGTAGACAACCTAGGGAGGCTCTACCTGAAATAAACAGTCGTCTAACCAAGGTTCTAATGAGACTGAACAAGCCACAGATCAGGATAGTAACAATCTAGGATCTTTTACAAACATTTGTTCACCAAGGTGTTACTGACAGCCCCCTGTGCAGGGCATGCATGGGAGAGGAAGAAACGACGGCTCACGTGTTGCTGACATGTCCAGAACCTTCATACGGCTAAACATCTCGGCACGCCGAGATCGCTCCCCGAAGTTGCTTGCAACATCAAGGGACTGACGTCCTGAGCTTCTTCGGGGGAGATATCATGGCTCGAATAAGCATATTATTCCTGCTCACACGCAAAATACGCGCTTAGACGTGGAGTTGCGGAAAACAGCCCGTCGTAAACTAAACTAAACTAAGTTCAATAGCTCCAGCTACTAAGAAGTTTGATAGGGTATGACACGGACCCACAAAAATGATCAACTACATTAAAGGTAATTTAATGTAGTTTTTATAATTTTTACATTTGCAATCTATGAGGTAGTTTAATTGTTATAAAACCATTTTTCTGAGACAGTACTTACTTTTGTCGAAAATAAAAAGCGTTTCGTTGCGAATTTAACTCAAACACTATTCATTTTTTGTACTTGTTGAATACTTTTTATATGAATAGTAAAAATTATAAAATGAAAAAAAATCTCAAGTTTAATCAGAACTGAACTGAACTAAATAGAGCGTAAAAATTATTTAATGCAAGTCTATTTGTTTTATTGTGTGCTTTTGGGTGATTTTTAAAATAATTGTTATTACTAGATATTCCTAAAATTAACAATGAATCATATTTATTGAATCTTATAATACCAGTACCTCAGCTTTAATCCAATTTATAACAATTTTAATGTATAGGGTAAGGTAACAAATTACAAAATTCTTTTTCATGCTTCAATTTCTACTTAATTTTTTAATCAAAATTACATAAATCTTATAAAAACAAATATCAAATATCATCCAGATTTCAGAAAAATAACAACTTTGCATGGAATAAAGAAAAATATTAGGTAAATGCAAGTAGGCAAGTGTGCAATATTGTTGACAATTGACAGCAATTTGAATTTTGACTGGTATGACAGGTCAGGGGGTTATATATATAAGATCTCAGTTTCCAAGGCAATGAGGCAATTCATTGCCTTATGATGCCACTACATGGTTAAAGTGTACAATTTAATAATGTAATATCTACAAAACAAAATGAAAAAAAATGAAATGAAAATATTTTAAGATATTTTTTACAATTATAAGAACAATATGTGTATAGGGTGAACCTGCTCGGGTTGGGTTTACAATTCGGTCGCCTGAATTTGAAGATTCTGTCACTGTGGGGGGTCAAGGGTGTTTATCTGAAGCACCCCCACTCGATTTTTGCCGCCGGAGCAGCGTCGAAGTATTTTTTAATATTTTTTAAAAATATTGGTAAATGACTAATTAATTACGTTTTTGACGTTTCATCTGTCAATGTCATATCGATATATAGTACTGAAACGATCTAGTGAATCGATATTTCACCCTAGAGAATCGAGATCGAATCTTTTTCTGTTTTATTAAGATTTGTAAAATTATTTAAAATTAGTTGAATGTACCCCAACTTGTAAAGAATAACAGTTTTTAATTCAACCATTCAATGTTATCTGTACTTTGTTGCATCTTTTGATATTGTAAATATAAACTTTTAAAGCAAATCAAAAAAAAGATCGATTTTTACGAATTCTATTTTTTGTGAATCGATTCATCCAATTTCGATTTGAATAGATTTAAAAATGTGTAAAATTAATCGCTAGGCCGTTTTGGCCATTTTGTTGACAGCTTTTCATCATGCCGTTGCTTCAGAGTTTCATAATTTTGGTGAATAGTGGAATATTTGTGGCGGCGGAATACTGCTAAATATCGCAAAGATCTTTTCTTACAAATAGTGACAGCCATAAATTATGTTTATAAATTAAAGTAGTTATAAAAGTTAATATTTTGGTGTTATATTGGGTGCAATAGCGAGCGAGGACATGGGGCACCCCGACTCGGAGAGGTTAGGTTAGAAGGGGATGACGGGGTCGAGTGAGCGAGCGAAGCGAGCGAATAGACCCCGCCATCCCCTTCGTGGTTATTTTTTTGTAAACCACTCAGAAGTAGGCTCTGTCGACTGGGCTTCCCTCTACTGTTAAGTGGCGTGGGGCTTCCGTCCCCCAACTCTCTAATCCCATAAATCAGGTTAAAATTGTCATAAAAATTACGAAACATAACCTCAAAATAAGATTTTTAAAAATTTATAAAAAAAAAACTAAGCACGTCCGGCAGGAAGGGGATGTGGGGAGTGACTACAACTCTTCCCCTCCCCCCCACACCACCCCCCACCCCATAATTCAGGCGACCGAATTGTAAACCTTACCCAATAGTATAAAGCCATTTTTACAGTAAACATATAAAGGTGTAAAGAAGAAATAAAAAAGTAGTATTTTTAAATATTACTTACATCACTTGGTCCGTCCCCATGTTTTCTATATAACCTGGGTGAAAATAAGCTTAGCCAAGTTAACTTCAGCATTTCATATAGTCACGTCGCGTCTAAAATATTTAGGCTAGTAGTCTGTTAGAACTGAAATTATAATAACTTACTTGTACGAGCGTATACGAATATACCTATTTATCGTATTTATTATACAGTGCTGAAAAAACGATAACACGATAAAAGTCACAAAATATTATGAAGTACTTATGTAGTAATAATAATAAGTATTCGATAATTTACCACGTATAGATTGAATGTTAATGTGATTGGTAAAAAAGTATCCAAGTTTAATAAATCGAAGAGTATTTAAAATACCACGTTTAATGAATAATTATACATATTTGATGTATTTATAAATTTTTCGTAGGAATTTATTTTTTTATGGAAGGAATAGCTACAACAAGGCCACAGACTAATAGTTTTTTTATTAACTGGCTTTATGGGCTTTACTTTACGGCTCTGGGTTCTAGCCAAAGCATTAAGAACACGAAGCTTATAGAGAAGCCAAAGAGTATAAAATTCCCATTAACTTAGAATCATAGATTACTGCATAATATATTGCTTTATATAAATTAAATTTTAATTTTTTATATACCGTAATTTTATATATATATAATTTTTCATACTCGCAAAGTTGAACGAAGTTGGGCAAAGACGAGTGTGTACAGGGACACTTCGCTTCGCTTCACTTCGGGCAACCTTGCCTCGCCTTGGGTGACTTCCGATCGTTGTTGAATTTTTTCGCCCAAGTCAAAGGACCGGAGTTTCGAGCACGAAGTGACCCTGTACATTTTTCGGCTTACTTTCATAAAGTTAACATTGTGCTGTTTAATTTAAAAACGTTTACACGGAATTAGTAAGAGGATACAGCGCTTAGAGTATTTATAAGCTTGCTTATTTGTAGTCTAAGATACTACCATTTCCAACTTTCACGAAATAAAATTGTTGAACCCAAGGAGTACTTTTTATAAATCAAAACTAACCCCCTATGACTGAACTCCTCAGCAGCTCTGTCACAAACTAACTAGAATACCAGTTAATTTTCGAAGGTTCTATGCAAAGACATCACAAAGTTCTATGTCCAAACTACTCTGTTTCAGTTTAAATAAAATATCAGAATAGGTTAATTATGTACGTATACTTATTAAAATTTTTAGAAGTAGCAAAATTTACAATTTATATTGACATTGACATTTGAAAAATATGAGTTTAGTAAATTTTTTCTATTTCATAAAACAGTACTGCAATTAAAAATTGTGAGTATATTTGTGGACACACGTACAAAGTGAAACTTCTTTACGACATAATATCATTCATCTTTTATAGTATATTTTACATAGACTTAAAATATACTGGTGATATTTTATGTAAGTAGGTTAAATAATAGTATATATACTCACGTAGCTCCAGCCATAGTAAAACATAATAGTAGGATGACTCCCGCAATGTTTGACATTAATTTGATGTGATGTGATATGATAATGTATAAGCGAGGTATATATTTGCAATTTGACTTAGCAAATGCCGTGTGTTCGTGCTGTGGCACGTGCGTACGAGTCCGTACTATCACGTTCCGGTCACGCACACATACATACATTTCTTTGAATGAAGCCACAAGAAAAAGTATAGATTTTTTTAAAATATAATATACCACAAAATCCTCAGAGTTTGAAGAGTTTAATCTCAAATGATATATAAACTTCATAGTAAATTATATATATATATATATATTATATTATATGTATGCTATGATTATAGTTGATTTTTATATTATAAATCAATAAAATTATTTTTGTTGTTTTATTTCATTCTTGTATTAATTAACAGTATTCGTTTAAATATATATAATTTGAAATCTAGTATATTTCATGTTAGACAATTCCATGTTTTTTGATGATAGAGAAATATTTCTATATAATATGAATGGAGTAACCCTAACAGTACGTTCGCACTCACAAAAACTGTGTAAAATTTTCAACAGATATTTAAACTTATCTTTCAACATGACAATATTTCTACAAATCTGTTTTCAAACATTTTGTTTCTGTAGTGATAAAGATATAATATAGTTAAAATATGTAAGTAATGTACACTAATCTGTCAAACATATTTCACTACATGTTCTTAGACTATGCAAACGCTTTTTGATACATTGACAGAAAACAGTGTTTAAAACATGTTTTTTGTGAAAATCGCGTCGTGCAAACTCACGGTAATGTTAACCGTGTTGTGGCAGTTTAAGAATATTTAATACCCCATATCCTCTCGTGAGTGTTATAAGAGGTGAAAAAGGAAAACTAACAAGGAGATGGGCTGCCACGTCTTCATAACATCAACTAGAAAATAAAATGTTAAGTTGACAACTCGCCTCCCAAGCGTGGCAACTATAGCAAATATATTCCTAATGAGGCAATCTATGAATTTTTATAGGCTATTACGAATTAATGAATGAAAAACACTAATGTTATGGAAATTTCATTTTAGAGGCAACACTCGTTGTGTAAACCATCTCGTCTCAGTAAGTGACCATGCAAACTATAAGTCTAGGTGTAGTATGTCCGTGCCACAAACATACTACACCTAGACTTACACGGAGACTTACGGACTCCGTGGGTAGAGAGGTGAGTAGTGTGATCTTTCGTAGAGTCAAAGAGTGTGTAATTACTACGTTTCAGGTAGAGAGTATTTTTATATAACAGTAAGCTAACAAGCATGACCCACATGCTCGTTAGCCTACTGTTATAACAAAATTCCTGATGGAAAAAGACTACCGCCGTCCATGAACAAATGCAACAGCATT
Source organism: Parnassius apollo (assembly GCA_907164705.1). NCBI lineage: Eukaryota > Metazoa > Arthropoda > Insecta > Lepidoptera > Papilionidae > Parnassius > Parnassius apollo. Next base: position 8,546,377 of record CAJQZP010001331.1, read on the forward strand.
GAATTGCAGATGCGTTAATAGTAAGAGCAATAGTGTTCTTTGGTTTGAGAGTAAATTATAAATAGATTATATTGGATTTGATATTAATAATCCAGGGAATTTGAATAAAACAAATGTAGTTAAGTTAAATACTCCTTGGGGAAAAAGCAGAAATTTGACCAACGGTGGTTGTTACTCTTGTTTTATCGTTTAAATGTTGATTTAAGATGGATTTTGATGCATAAAAGTGGTATGATTTTGCGTGTAAAATGTCTGCGCATGTAAATATTATAGTCCACCAAATCTAAGAAATACATTTTGACAGCTGTCAGAATTATTGCACCAAGCATGCCAACGAAAAATGCGAACGTACAATATTCGATTATTAAAAAAATCGTAATCGATTATTTAGAGTTATGTATGTATAATTGTATTTTTTGTATTTGTATTTGTATTTCGAGTTATGTATGTATAATTTGAAACACAAGATTTATCAGTTTCTTCATATTTGTTGTAACTGCTTATTTCTAGAGGCACAATTATAAAAATTTTAGATTGTAACCAGATTAAAAATAAATTTATTCAATCACTTTCAGTATAACTACTTGAGCTGTCATTGTTTAGATTAATTATTATTTGATTTTCAATAAAGCAGTAAAAATTAATGTCTCTCAAAGTCATTCATAATCTTTTTTTGTTTTTTCAACCACTTTTGCCCAATCATCGTTTTTGACGATATTGGGCAAAAGATGCTTCAACGAATACAGAAGAAACAGTCCAAAAAGTTAAAGTCGAGTCACAAAATAAGGTGACAAATAAAATCATAAAAATACGCATAGTAAGCTCCCGAAATGGCGGGAGATTGAAATTACGTGGTGGTTTTTTCAGCGCGGCTTTTTTGTAAATGAGTTTTTTTGCCTACACAAAGGACAATGGCGAAATCAGTGAGTTCAGTTTATACAGACGAAGATCTTATAACATACAGCCGAGTTTGACGTGTATTTTATTCAAAAAACTCTTCTATATATACTAATGCGTCCTTTAAGGATTCCCTCTATGCTAGTAACTACCCTATGTAAACATATATGAAAACGTAGACAAAGAAACCTATAGACAAATAGACGCCTTCTTTCGCATTCGCACCCGAAAAAGATAGATTTATGAATACGTCTTGCATAGAAATGAGACGGAGCGGTGTGATTGTTTGTCCCTTCTCCGTGCCGGTTTTTTTGTTTAGCAAAATACACTTTGCTTAACAACTTTGACAGTTCGTAGCGATCTAAGGAGTTTACAAGTTGGTTTAAGTAAGGAAAAAGTGTTTTGTGAGCTTAAGATAGGTGAACCTTGTTCAGTCCGGTTCTTAAAACAATTAAGAATTTTATCTAAATATGTTTAAAAGTCATTAAGGTTATTGTATAACCTAAAACTACGTTATCATCCTTCTCATTTGAGGCCACGCTAATCATTATAATCATAGTCTATTGGTTTCAAAGTAAAATCATATATAATAGTAATAGGGTAAAATTATATTGACTAGTAATTTGTTGTAACGATTTGCCAGTTAAGGCGTTTTATACCATACAGCCTAGTCTGATGTGTATTTTATTTAAACTGGAATATCTCTAATTCCTGACTTCTTGCAGTAGTATTACCGAAGAAAAAAATGTTCAGGATCTTAAACTATATTTTTACATATTTTGCATTTTTAGGCGCAAGAAAAAAAGTCAACTAAAACTTATTTGAGAGTTCGCCATTGTCCTTTACATTGACAAAGTAAAAAAAATAAACTTGTTTTGTTCATAATTCGTGTAATTTAAGGAATTTTAAAAATAAAAATTTAATTAAACAAATACTACATTAAAAAAATTAGTAATTCGCTTATTTGAATATTTTTAACGATTATTTGAATCTTTATGCTGATTATTCGCATATCAATGAATTTTAATCATCCAAACACTACGGTAAGGCACATAGCGACATATCATTGAAACAACGTCAAGTAAAAAGTTGATGCTGGTTATTTTTTTAATATTTTGCTTTGTTTGAAAGATTCGAATTTAAATTAGCGATAAAAAACTTAACACGTTGTAATTAAATATAGATAACTTCATAATTCTTCGGATTTAGGTAAAGGGTTATTGTAAATCGTAAAAGTACGCTTGTGTAAAGTTATTGCGGAATGACTAATGTGTGTATTTCTTAGATTTGGTTGACTATAGTGGACACGATGTAACAAGTGATGGTGATGTAAATCTAGCGTAGCGATATTATCGTCATCAACTCACTGCTGGGTATAAACTATCGTCAAATCTCCTAAGAACTGCGCACTTTCCATTTTCTTACACACAACAAAATAGGCTTAACAAAATAGGCTGTTTGGTATAAGATCTTTGCCTGCCATAATTGGCGTATCGTAAAAAGTAACAACTCTTGACTTGACATTGACATATATAATATATATGAAGTTTACATTATTTTTTTCGATGGATAACTGCATTTAGATCGTTTTAATTGTATTCTATTTGAGACGTACTACTGAATAGACATGAAATATGATGTTTGTTGCAAAAGAAGTTTTTTTCGTACTTTTATTTACTACAGTTATTGTATTTGGAAGAATACACAAGTTACCCCTAACGGTTAGTGATTCATTATTTTGTTAAAATAAGTAGCATATTTTACACACTTGTGTACTCTAATTAGAGCCTATGTTTGTTGTAAAGTAGTTGGTAGGAAAATTTGTTTATTTTAAAGTAATATTTAACTCTTATTAGTGTCCTTAGCTAATTGTGAATGTGTTGCATATTATGGTAGGTAATGAAATTGAACCGATAAAACATATTAATTCTATTGGTTATATTACTTGTTTTGTTGATTATATTATTAATTATTCAAATATCTAAGTACCACTGTTTAATCAACTGGCTGTTTTATCATTTGTAACATATAATATTCATTTTGATATGCCTTTTTATATACACAGAAAAAACTAGTCTGCTTGTTCATTTTTATGTAATGAATAAATATATATGCAAAGTTAGTGCTTTCAAATGACTACTGTTCGAAAGATCTACTTATTACATATATGTACAAAGTTTCAGCACTCAGAAACTTATTAATTTTCATGAGAATTAAGAACATATTTACAATTTTGCTTTATGATTCTTGCTTGTATGACATTTGCGTACACATTTGGCAGTTTAAAGTATGTTAACATAAGTTTTTTCAGGGTTAAATGAAATTATTATTTTCTTATTTTTGTACTTTGTAATTAAAATTAAAAATAACTATTAGTAATAAAATTACAAACACTCTCCGATCACACTCTTAATCTCATGGATGTTAGATGGGCGATGAAGCTGCAGTCGTCAGCAGATTTGACAGCATAGAGGCAACTGAACAGACAGATCTCCAAATGCATGCGGCAGGACTTATGCAACTTCAATACAGCTCATATTGAAGAAGCGATTGAGCAGAACCAGGGCTCCAAAGTCCTTGCTAGAGATCTGTCTGTTAGTAAGAGCCAACTGTCAAAGCTGAAGGCTGAGTGTGGCAGCATCATTTCTGGAACTCCTGAAATTCTGAGTGAGATTGAGAGGTTCTATGGGCAGCTGTACACATCATTGTTGGAGCCACACGCAAGTGTGAGTAACAATCCAAGAGCAAGTCTTATCCGACAATATTCCGATGATCCCGGACGTCAGTCCAAGCGTCAGTTTGAGCAAATCCCCAGGCGAGGATGGAATTACAGTGGAGCTTCTGAAAGCAGGTGGAAAACTGGTACTTGAAGTCCTTCAGAAGCTCTTTAATTCCGTCCTTCATGGAGGCACTACTCCCGAGGCAGAAGTGCAGTGGTCTTGTTCTTCAAGAAAGGTGACAACTCCCTCTTGAAGAATTACGACCAATATTCCTTCTGACACGCGTCTATGTGCTTTTTTCGTGAGTCTTTATGAATCATCTCGCATGCAGACTCGACGACTTCCAGCCTCCCGAACAAGCCAGTTTCCAAAAAGGCTTTAGTAACATAGACCACATACATACCCGTCAGCAAATTGTACAGAAGTCTGAAGAGTACAATCTGCCACTTTACCTGGTGTATGTGGACTATGAGAAAATCTTTGATTCCGTCGAAACTTGGATGGTGCTACAATCTCTTCAGTGGTGCCAAGTTGACTGTCAGTATATCGAAGTGCTGAAGTGTTTGTACAGTAGGGTTATGATGGCTATCCAAGTACAGAACTAGAGTACGCAACCTATCCAACTGCAGAGAGGTGTAAGACAGGGTGACATTATTTCCCCGAAAATCAGTCATTGGAAGACTTTTTCAAGCGACTGGACTGGAAAGTGTACAGTATTAACATCAATGGTGAGTACATCACTCACCTTCGATTTGCCGACAATATAGTCCTTATGGCAGAATCGCTGGAGGACCTTAGCACTATGCTCAATGACCTCAATGGTGTCTCCCAACGGATAGATCTTAAGATGAACATTGACAAAACAAAGATCATGTTTAATGTCCATGTCACACCTATGCCAGTAGTTGTTGGGAGCACTATGCTCGAAGTTGTTGACGAGTACGTTTACCTGGGACAAATAGTCTTGCTAGGTAAGTCCAACTTCGACCGAGAGGTCAATGGACAGATTCAACTTGGCTGGGCAGCGTTCGGGAAATTACGACACTTCTTCTCGTCAGATATATCTCAATCTCTGAAAACTAAAGTGTATAACCAGTGCGTGTTGCCAGTGATGACTTACGGATCTGAGATGTGGTCCTTCACTGCTGGCCGTATGAGGACGCTCAAGGTCAGTCAGCGAGCTATGGAGAGGGCTATGCTCGGAGTTTCTCTGCGTGATAAACTTAGAAATGAGGATATTCGCAGTAGAACCTAAGTGACCGACATAGCCCAACAGATTAGTAAGCATAAGTAGCAATGGGCCGGCCTTATAGCTCGAAGAACCGACAACCGTTGGAGAAAAAAGGTTCTCGAGTGGCAGCCTCGTACCGGTAGACAAAGTTTAGGGCACCCTCCCCACTAGATGGAGTGACGACCTGATAAGACATGCAGGAAGTCTATGGATGCAGGTGGCTCAGGACTGTGTTTTGTAGCATACCTTGGGGAGGCCTATGTTCAGCAGTCGACTTGTGAAGGGCTGCAATGATAATGATGATGAATAGTAATAAAAAATAACATAAGTTATTCAATATATATGTTGTAGTTATATATTTATTAAGTTTATTTCCTGGCAAAAACTAATTTTGACCAATAAAATTTATACAAAAGATAAAATTTTGTTATAAAACACTGCATTTCAGAGGAGGGTTACTCACTCCCCTTGCCCCCTTCCACTGGTTCCCTTCTCATTTCAATGGGAGACTGATTGAAATGGGATGGGCCAGGGTAAGGGTACAAAACTTTTTGAAATAACATGGTGCATTTGTGATGCCTATGGTGAGAGTGTGTGTGATGAGAAATGGAGACTCTATTGGTAACAAGGCTTTCAATATAATCCTCAAAGAGGTAAGCCACAATTTTGATGTTAGGTAAAAAGTTACTCGAGTTATATCTGGTCCATTGCCAATTCAGCTGATCTGTTGGGCTTTGTAGGTTACTCTAGTACTTCTGCACATATCTTCATCACAAAGTCTATCATGCAGAGAAACTTAGAGCATTGGCTGCTTCACAAGTCGTTGAGTAACCTTAAGCTTCCTCATATGCGGAGGCCCTTATTATTGCAAACATGAGGCATTCCATTTTAGTCCTCAGGGGTGATAACGCATCTGTATTTTGATTCTTAATCGAGGATAAATCTAGATGCGCGGGGCTCTACCATGTTATATACATAATGTTTATTTATAAAAATAATATTATTTCGGAAGAAATATTTAAGTTTTTGTCTAATATTGGTCCAAAATTCATTTTTGTTGCAATCGTCCTTAGTCTTGTTTTAGTAATTCTTTTTTATAAGTATATTTTTGACCAATATAGTTGCTTAATTAAGTTAATCTGTAATCATGTCAATTGTAGTTAATTTGTTTATTCAATATAATATAAATGTTTCAACATGACATCTACATATTTCTGTCTACATTATTCGTATTTTGTCTCCTTTAGTGACGACGGTGATAACATATTGACTATGTGCTTAACACCTATTACTTAAGTATAGTAAAGAAATGTACTTTTTCACTGAAATTTATTAGTCAGCCATTTTTAAAACTAGTAGTCAGTAAATACGTGGGAAAAAACGTCGAGATTTTGAAAAGACAGTGAAGTCACTGTAGTGTCTATTCGCAACTGCATAGAGTATATGTTTAGGCATATGAAATTGCCATCTTAAAAAAAGAGATTCTGAAGAACATAATCCAAACGATTTTTAATAACATCGCTATTAGATTTGATATGCCGACACGCATACCAAGATTAATTTTATAGTGCTAAGAGCCGGCCTAACTTTATTGTAGTCTTATTTTATTAACAACAAGTTTTTTTATAACTTATTTACTATTAACTTATTTTTATAAGTTATTAATAACGAGAAAGATAGAAAGGTAATAATGAACGAAGTTATAAACCTTTCTTCATCATTACCTTTCAATCATTTGGTTTTATCTTGCCATTATTGATGACGTTAAAACAATCAGACTAGGCATTGGTCTAATTAATATATAGGATGCGAGTAATGGTTGAGCCCTTTTTGGGGGGAGGCCTACATACATCAGTTTTTAGACGTGGTAGAGCCATGCTGCAGCTATAATAGTGGTACGCATGAGTGGGTCGGCTCGACTGAGGAAGGACCACGCCCTCACAGAATACCAATGTGAAATAGTAACTTAACGCTGCTGTTTCGTATGGTGTAGAGGACCAGAGACCCTTTTTACTGGAAACAAGGCATTCTATTTTAATCCTCAGGGATGACAACGCATCTGCATTTTGATTCGTAATCGAGTATAGATGTGGATGTCTGTGGGCCACGGCAATCACTTAGCATCAGGTGGACTGTGTGCTCGTTTGCTACAATATCCTATAAAAAAATCAGTAGATGGTCATTGTTTTTACAGTATCAATATCAGGACCACCTCTCAGGTCCATGTGTCATCACTAACAACAAGCATTGGTTACACACTGTTTAATGTTGTAGAGTGTCAAATTTACATAATATAATAAATATTATTCAAGTTTCTAATATTTATTAGGGTTTTCAGTAATGTTAAGGTTAAATTGAGTTTTACCTAAATTATTTTTTAATTTTGCCTTCTGTATTAGTAATTACAGTAAATATTAAATATATTTTAGTTTTTGACTAATATATAGTATCTGTTTTTTAGGATGATGAACGTCATTATGTGGACTTGACGACATTTGGATTCTTCCAAGGTGGGGTCTTGGATGTTCGCATGGTTAATTTCATGCTACCCTCAGGTCCCATTGTAGGAGAGGTGAAATAATATTTTTATGTTGCTATATATTTATTTAGTTGCTATAAAAGTTTAGTTTGTATAAATATAAATAAATAAATTACAATATATGTACTACCACCTCTGTAAATTTCTGAGTCAAAGTTCTTTTACAGTATGGATTTACATTGGATAGAACTGTGAATGATGCTATCAACCCTTATTTAGAGGCTCACTCAGATACATGTTTCCTAAAAGAAAGTGATAATAGCATTGTGTCACCACAGCATCCAGCAATAGTTTTTCTTAAAATGGATTTTAAGAACTCCAGGTAATTTTTCTAGAATATATGTATGATATTACAAAATGTTTCATAACATCTACACCTTAATTCCAAAACATGCCTTTCCACCATTAATAGATTTTAAAGACCACATTTAATAGATTTTAAAGAATAACATTTACCTCTGCATTTAAATTTAAAAACCACACATTGTTGATCATTTTGTTTTCTTATAAGTTATTCAGCATCAATCAGCTGGTATGACTGCTGTATGTTGGAGTTATGACTGTCATATCATAACATAATTACATAACACATAAACACTCACGCCTGTCACCCAGAGGGGTAGGCAGAGACTACAGACTTCCATTTGACACGATCCTGACACACCTCTTTCACCTCCTTCACATCCATATACCTATGCATACATGCTCGTCGGTTAAGGGTACTCCTAATTTGTTCCTCCCGTCCCTTTCCGACTCTGCCATTCACTTCTGCAACATAAATTTTCCTTGTCACTCTTTCCTTATTCATTCTTTCCTCATTACCAAACCACCGAAGCATTCCTTTCTTTATCCTGGTCACAAAATCATCTTGCAAACCACACTCTTCTCTTATCACACAATTTCTCACCCTGTCATTCAGATTCAGCCCTAACATACTTCTTAACGACCGCATTTCTACTGCATTCATTCTACTCTCGTGCTTTTTCTATCACACCCAGCTTTCACTACCATATGTTAAAGTAGGGAACAACACAGCATTGTGAATTGCCATACGTGCCTTTTTCGACACATTTTGACTCTTCACAATAGAGTGTAGGGCCCCATTTACTCTGCTTCCTGTCATATCAGTAAATTGTGATCTGATTCATTGTGCTATGGGTGGTTAATATTGTCATACTTTTAGTTATGACTTATTTATCTTTCTACTGTAGTAATGCAGTTATCTTTATTATATAGTAACCTTTTCGGTTTAAAGAACTTTGTTTCTCATTAAGACAATTGTCACTTACATGAGAGCAATAATATCGATATTATAATTCTAGTGCATGTGGGTAATAAAAAAATTATATCGGTCGATCGTCAACCAAAAAGTGAGTTCATTGTGTTCCTATCAACTATAAGGCGGTGGTCCAAGCATAATTTTAATGCATAGTTTCATCATTATAAACATATTCAAATAATTTTACAATAACAATATTGAATATTTATGTATCATCAAAATGTACTCAAAAGGATGAGTTCCTCTTAAGGTAAATTTTTATGTGACAGTAAATCAAAAATATAATCAACTTTTATTTCTTCTACTTAAGAAATTAAAATTTAGTCTTAAGGTTCCTCTGGCTGGAGAGAATTAGCGAAGGAAATTTCGTATTTCTCTCTTGAATTCTAGATAAGGACAGGAAATTTTATTTTTATTGGCATATTAATTGCAAATATGAAAGCAAAATTTTTCAGGTTTGAGGGGAACAAATATAAGTTATGAAAATTATTTTTTAATTGCTCTGCGAATGTAAATTGTGGTAATAGTAATGAAAAGAATTAAATATACTTATTATTTCTGTTTTATATATTTTTTATGTGGTAGAGCCATGCTGCAATAACATTACTAATATAGTAGTAATAACATTAGTAATATAGTTGTAGCACGAAGGGGTCGCCTCAACCGGGGAAGGACCATGCTCTCACGGAAGACCAGCGTAAAATAAAAACTTAATGCTGCTGTTTTTTGTATGGTGAATGTAGAGAACCGGAGACCCTTTTTACAGAAAATGAGGCATTCTATCTTAGTCCTCACGGGTGACAACACATCTGCATTTTGATTTGTAATTGATGATAAATATAGATGTCTATGGACCACAGCAACCACTTATCATCAGGTGTACTGTGTGCTTGTTTGTCACCCTTATACTATAAAAAAATCTATTTCTGTTATATATCATGTCTGTTTTATCATCATCATCATCATTACAGCCCTTCACAAGTCCACTGCTGAACAGAGGCCTCCCCCAATTAATGCCACAATTTTCTGTTTTATACTTAAGTGAAAATAAAGGTCTAAGTATAAAAGGCAATGCTTTCATTATGTATCCTTCCTGATGATCATCATCCTTATCATATACCTGTCTAGACTGAGTCAGCTTGTTAGCATTACTTTTATATTCAGCCTTGCAAAATTCATTGCAAGTCTGAATTAAAATTTTCTGTTTTTAGATAGATTTTCCACATCATTTGATCATCCATTTGTCAACCTATCTGTTGAACGCCATGCAGTACATTTGCTTGCAGTGCAATTGTTTACCCAGTGGGAATCGTTTGCCGGTGAATTCCACAACGCTATTCCGTTTTTTCCGTTATTTTCATTATGATAATATTTTCTAACCTAAAATAAGACATTATATTATAAATATTAAGACGGCGAGAGCGAGATATGAACAAGGCGGAGAATCCAAAACGCGGCCATGCGTTGCTACATCCAAACCCTTAGCCATTGCACTATGAAGCTGTCGAAATGTTTTCATATAGCCTAGTTTATTATTATCATGACATCTCAACTCAAAAAGAGTATGTGGATATATAATATTAATGCTTTAAAGTAATTACAATTTCATGAAAATGACAAACTGTTTATGTAATTTTTTTATTATTACAACATTATATAATAATATTGTTAAATAAATGTTTAGGTTTTTTTTTATAGGATAGGGTGACAAACGAGCACACAGTCCACCTGATGGTAAGTGTTTGCTGTGACCCATAGACATCTACATTTATCCTCGCTTACGAATCAAAATGCAGATGCGTTGTCACCCCTGAGCACTAAGATGGAATGCCTCGTTTCTAGTAAAAAGGGTCTCCGGTTCTCTACACTCAGCATATGACATACAGCAGCGTTAAGGTACTATTTCACGCTATTCTGTGAGAAAGCGGTCCTACCCTGGTCGAGCCAACCAATTTGTGCTACAACTATACTACTAATGGGTATAGCTGCAGTATAGCTCTACCACATATAAAAATGCTTGCGTATAACCTATGCTTGGCAGACAAGTAGGCAACCGCAATTTTTTTTTCAGCAGCATGTTCCTAATTACATTGTAAGCGACACGCTTATACGATTGTAATCAGGAAATTATTTTGAGTTATCAGGAAAATGCTGCTGCCCAAGACCTATTTCATTCCATTTGCGGCCCTTGACAATCACGGGATGATATTATGGGGTAGTGGATTATCTTACAACGCCGCTACATGGCAACGCCGCAACTACAAGTCATAGATAACGCGCAATGATGTTTTTATATATATATTTGTGTAATAGGCTCCTAATGTATTGTAGTGTATATTGTGTTTTCATAAATTTATAGGTAATTTGGCTATCCTCCAAATTTTACCATTGTCAATAACTGCCACTCATGGTCTCCTGGAACCAGCCTCTTGCGAATCCGCTTTCTGTTGGAGTTTATAATATTTTATTTCCGTTGTTTGGCAAGATCGTAGAGCTGGAAGAAGAGACTACTTCCAGCTCTACAATCTTCTCGTCAGTCCTCAGGGTGGGTTTGTTGTATGTTGCCAGGTCGAGTGGTTTTAGGTGGCAACCGAACCTCCACCGGAGGTTCTTAGCACCCCCTGCCCCGCCATTACCATGGTCGCTGCCGTAGCCAGGAATAGCGGGGCCGCCGGGGACTGAGGGCCGTTAATTTGTCATTACTTATGGGTGTTATATTGCTATAGTTGCCACACTTGGCGAGCGAGTTAGCAACCGCAGTTTTTTTGTTGCACAATTGCTGTTAGGAAGATGTTGCTATAAATTTCACAGTACGCGTGAAACGGGTTCGATCCCCGCCGGCACTAATGAAATTGTTAATTATTAATGTTGGTGTTGATTTATCACGTGCTCGGCGGTAAAGGAAAACATCGTGAGGAAAGCTGCATGTCTGAGAAATAAGAAAAACAATCGGTCTCCGCAATAGTGTGAAGTTCGCCAACATGCTTCGGGGCACCGAGGCGGACATTTCCTTGCCTTTAAACCCTCTCAGTAATTAAAAGAAGGCCAGTGGCCAGCAGTGCGACGTATATATTCTGTAACTTTATTTGGCTCATAATGCGACGAGATTTTGAGATGAAAGATAGAAAGGTAATATTTCGTAAAAGCTACCATGAAACTCCTAAGCTTATACAGTACTTGCTTAATATTTAGGACATATTGATACATTTAAAACGTTTAGTTATTACAGTATGCTGGCGACATCTTTTATTGTTTTTAACCTAAACTATGATTTTAAGAGGAGATAAAGAAGTACATCAAAGAGATTAGGGAATAGATAAACGTTTTATTGCCAGCGCCATAAATCTCTATCACTTGTACAGTACATTTTTCGCGTGGTGGGGCTACGCTTGTAGCACGAATGGGTCGGCTCGGCCGAAGTAATACCAAGTTCTCATAGAATACCAGCGTGAAATAGCAGTTTAATGATACTGTGTTTCGTATGGTGAGTGTAGAGAACCGGAGGCCCTTATTATTGCAAACATGAGGCATTCCATTTTAATCCTCAGGGGTGATAACGCATCTGTATTTTGATTCTTAATCGAGGATAAATCTAGATGCGCGGGGCTCTACCATGTATATAATAATATTATTTCGGAAGAAATATTTAAGTTTTTGTCTAATATTGGTCCAAAATTCATTTTTGTTGCAATCGTCCTTAGTCTTGTTTTAGTAATTCTTTTTTTATAAGTATATTTTTGACCAATATAGTTGCTTAATTAAGTTAATCTGTAATCATGTCAATTGTAGTTAATTTGTTTATTCCAATATAATATAAATGTTTCAACATGACATCTACATATTTCTGTCTACATTATTCGTATTTTGTCTCCTTTATTGACGACGGTGATAACATATTGACTATGTGCTTAACACCTATTACTTAAGTATAATAAAGAATTGTAAATTTTTCACTGAAATTTATTAGTCAGCCATTTTTAAAACTAGTAGTCAGAAATTAACTGGGAAAAAAACGTCGAGATTTTGAAAAGACAGTGAAGTCACTGTAGTGTCTATTCGGAACTGCACAGCGTATATGTTGAGGCATATGAAATTGCCGTCTTAAAAAAAGAGATTCTGAAGAACATAATCCAAACGATTTTTAATAACATCGCTATTAGATTTGATATGCCGACACGCATACCAAGATTAATTTTATAGTGCTAAGAGCCGGCCTAACTTTATTGTAGTCTTATTTTATTAACAACAAGTTTTTTTATAACTTATTTACTATTAACTTATTTTTATAAGTTATTAATAACGAGAAAGATAGAAAGGTAATAATGAACGAAGTTATAAACCTTTCTTCATCATTACCTTTCAATCATTTGGTTTTATCTTGCCATTATTGATGACGTTAAAACAATCAGACTAGGCATTGGTCTAATTAATATATAGGATGCGAGTAATGGTTGAGCCCTTTTTGGGGGAGGCCTACACTAGGCCATACATCAGTTTTTAGACGTGGTAGAGCCGTGCTGCAGCTATAATAGTGGTACGCATGAATGGGTCGGCTCGACTGAGGAAGGACCACGCCCTCACAGAATACCAACGTGAAATAGTAACTTAACGCTGCTGTTTCGTATGGTGTAGAGGACCGGAGACCCTTTTTACTGGAAACATGGCATTTTATTTTAATCCTCAGGGATGACAACGCATCTGCATTTTGATTCGTAATCGAGTATAGTTGTAGATGTCTGTGGGCCACGGCAATCACTTAGCATCAGGTGGACTGTGTGCTCGTTTGTTACAATATCTTATAAAAAAATCAGTAGATGGTCATTGTTTTTACAGTTAACAAAATGCTTACTAAGCTTACCTTCTATTTAGTATTTTTCCATGTGGGATTTATGATAATTAACTATATTGATTTCTTGGGTGCCTTCTTTTCTGCGTACTACGCCTTCCTTGGTAACCTATTTCTATGTTTCTACCGCCGAGAAGCCTTAAATTAATTGCTGTGTTTAGGTTCTAGTAGCTGGATAGTTCCAGTTAGTGAGACATTTCAACAGATCCCCCGAAATCATATGTAGATTTCTTTGTTTATAGTTGGTGAGGGTGCCCATGGACCGCATTAGTCATAGTTTTTACTATATCAACGGCCTCATGGCATATGTTTTACTAGTAGCTCCTTTGTCATCTGTCCTGTCATTATTAAAGAATACCAATAAGATGTGCAATTGATACATATGATAATTACGTCATAGATTGGGTGCGTTTGGCAGAAAAAAGCGCTAGCAAGCGCTTGTAAGCAAAATGGCGATCGTAAGCGGTAAGCGCTGTCAAATCGTAAGTAGCTATTTTCGTCCAGGACACGATGTTAGTTTTAACCGGGGAACCTAACCTAATTTAAATATATGTTTGTAAAGTATTCATATTAAAAACTTACCAATCATGAATTTTTAATAACATGTATATGTTTATTTATGTCATTATATTACTTAAAACTAATATTGCACAAAACAACTTATAAACTCTACTTCAAAACAAACAAATGAAATAAGCAAAATGGCGTATTGTGTCAGCGCTACTGAAGTAGCAATCGTGTCCTGGCCGAAAACTATTTCAGCGCTTATAAGCGCTTGCTAGCGCTTTTCTCTGCCAAACGCACCCATTGACTCATATCCTCTACCGCTTAACATTTAAGGGTAATTGGTTTAGTAGTTATAAATATACAGTTTAGATATATAAGTAGGTTGAATAAGCTTATTCTTAATTTTATCCGTCATATTTTTAGATTGAACATAACATGTAAAGGAGAAGTGACGGCTCTGCACCTGTATCAAAACAGGACTGTTATACCAACTGACCGTATTAAGAGGCAATCACAGTATTTGTTCATCAATAGAAAGAGGAGGGCTGCTATTGGTAATATTCTTTAATATTGACGTGATTACTTTTTATTCATCGGGAGATTACAAATTACTTATTTGCCATGTGCACGGCGGTGAAGGAAAACACCGTGAGGAAACCTGCATGTCTGAGAAATAAGAAAAAAAATATTTCGAAGACATGTGAACTTCGCCAACACGCATTGAGGCAGCGCGACGGATTTCCTGGTCCCAAAATCCTTACAGAAATGAGAGGAGGCCTGTGCTCAGCAGTGGGATGTGTATAGACTGTAACTTTTTTAAAGGGATTTTTTTCCATGTATATACATGATATACATGTAAAGTACGTGGAATAAAAGATAAATTCAAAAATATTAATTTTATATTTTAATTAATATTTATTTATTTCATAGAGGGATATCATTTACCACGTTTTAGAGGGGGGGGGGGTTGTCAACCGCTGGTTTTTATTATTACAATTATTTTGTTATTAAGCAAGATGCTGCTGCTCATTTTCTATTTCAGAATCTTTCTTAGGACACCCACGGGATGATATTATGGGGCAGAGGATTAGGATTAGGAGGATTAGGCTTATGTGGTAGAGCCACGCTGCAGCTATATTACGGTTGTAGCATGAATGTGTCGCCTCGACCGGGGAAGGACCACGCTCTCACAGAATACCATCGTAAAATAGCAGCTTAATGTTGCTGTGTTTCGTATGGTGAGTGTAGAGAACCGGAGACACGTTTTTACTGAAAACGTGGCATTCCATCTTAGTTCTCAGGGGTGACAACGCATCTGCATTTTGGTTCTTAATCGAGGATACTTGTAGATGTCCATGGGCCACAACATCCACTTACCATCAGGTGGACTGTGTGCTCGTTTGTCACCCTTATTCTTAAAAAATATATCAGCAAGATGCTGCTGCTCATTTTTTATTTCAGATTCTTTCTTAGGACACCCACGGGATGATATTATGGGGCAGAGGATTATCTAACGGCGGCACACACATAGTTCATTTTATGTATAAATTTTTTTTATATATAATAGGTTATGTGTATTAAGGTGTTTGGTTAAGTATGGTATTTTTTAGTTTCAGATTTCGAGAATATCGAAAAAACTTATGTCACACAATGTTCTAATGCAGTTCTGCCAATCACAAAAGAAACGCGAAATGGATTTGACTATTATAACACTAGTGTAAGTTTTTTTGTTGAACGTTAGAGAGCATTTGATTATAACAATTATTTGATTACAGTAGTATGCACAATGTCCGATCGATTAGCACTTATCGTTGAGTACTTCTTGAAGTTGAACTTTACGACGTTTTATCATTGGTAAATGCTTTCGATCAGTAATTAAAAAAATTAAATAATTACTTGTATTTCATTAAAGTTTTTTTGGATCTGTTTATTCTAAAATGTTTGGTGATTTACTTTTGAATAATTTCGGAGATCTGGACAATTTAACATTTATATCTATAAATTATTACATTAAATTCTACTCTTACTTTACGTGTACTTTTTGTCTCCACATAACAGTAAATAAACTTTTGGTAAATCCAAATGTGCATGCCTTAAACACTCATGTTATACGTCAATTTTTTAAAGTATTTTAAATACTCACAGGTTTTCACAAATAACAATAGTTACTATTACTTCTGCTCTAAAACCCTCTCAGAAATGAGAGAAGGCCTGTGCCCAGCAGTGGGACGTATATAGGCTGTAACTTTACTTTTACTTTTACTATTACTTCTAATTTCCGATAATTTTATGTCAAATATCAATAAAAAACTTTTGGAAAATACATATATACATGTGCACGACTCATATGATCGTGAAAAAATGTAGATAAAATATCAATCAACAATGGAAAATATTTTTTTAAATTATGCTATTTTATTATTGTTGACATTAGAATTTTTAAGTATTGTTAATTGAAAAAAAATTTAACAGAATTATAATAAAACGATCAGCAATCAGCTTTAATAATACTTAAATTTTTAGGTATTTGTACTCAGGTATGACGGCATTGACGGCTCCGTGGCGCAGTAGCTTTAAAAAAAAAAGAATATTAACAATGCTATAAACATTACTAATATTCCCCCCTTAACCACTCGTGGTAATCTTAAATTGCTTGTGTTACGAGTGGTTCACGCCAGTAGTCGAATGGTGGATTCGAACCCACGGCCTCTTTGAGTTATAGCGCTGAGGACCGCGGGTTTGAATTCCGCATGGAACAAGTATTTGTATGTCTTACAAGTAATTGTTCCGGGTCTGGATGTGTGTCCTTGTGCACTTTATGTATGTAAACTGCCTCCACGATACAGGAGAAAATCCTAGTGTGGGGGTAACTTTTTAAAAATAGTTAAGAAGGCTAAATTCCGACGTTTCAGGTGCTTTATGGCACCCATAGTCACGGAGAGGGGAGATTGAGATGTTCGACGTCCCAATGTCATAGCTAGCCCGGTTACCTTCAGTTTTTTAATATTAATTTTTCGGTCCGATATACGCAAAACGAGCTTACAGTCTTGAAGTCTTGCAGTGGTGTATGCTTGGGTTTGCGTTTAATTTTGTTAATTATAGGATCCCAAGCAGATGGTAGCACCCAACCATCTTCTCTATTGAAATTAGGATGTTTTATTTAATTTCAATAGCCTCCACTCCACTCAAAATATAAAATGTTATTAAGATTACTTATTAAAGTATTGTAACATTTCATTTAAGTACCTAATTATTCCTTTACTAAATGAATCCGATACTATATAAAAAAAGGATTGGAATTTTTAAAGAGAAGTATACTTTAATAATATAATATATTAAGTTGATGTTTGTTCCTTTCAGTTTGCTATGTATGTTGCCTCGGACAAAGAAGAAGGATTGTACAATTTATACTTTCACAATTGTCCTGGAAAGGACAATTCTCCCGCTGTAAACGTAATGGTAGGTTTACATCAAATAACTAAGTACATACCTAGTTTAAGAGATTTTACAGTTTATAAGAATCACATTGTCAACTCCATTATATATGATATAACCAATCGTAGAAATACGCGCGGGAAATATTACATTACTGTAAATAAGAGTATTAGAGACTTCGAGTAAAAGTTTTATGGCTGTAATATGAATGAGTCTGATCGATGGGAGAAGGACGATGCTCTCACAGGTAAGTGTAGAGAACTAGAGACCCTCTTTACCTCCGACATAAACAGAGGCGTGTTATGAGTTTAACTGTGTGTCTGTTCGTGGCATCGTAGCTTCTAAACAGATGAAACAATTTTGATTTAGTTTTTCTTGTTTGAAAGGTCAAGAGTGTTCTTAGCTATGATTTAAGAAGATCCGTTCAGTCGTTTGAAGATCATCACCTTTTTGTAGTTTATGATTAATTCGAAATTTCACTTCAATGATATTGCAAGAACACGGTAACCTTGACCTGCGGAATACCCGACTCTTTACTTACATACAGCAGAGCTATTGTGTTTAGGCTTATTAGGTCACAATAAATAGTTTAAAATAGATGAATGGATTAGGTTCTGATGATGGAGCAGGCGAGAGAAATGAGGATGAATTAGCGAGAGATTCCAAGCTACTTTCACTCGATATGAGGTTTTGGTATATTATTTAGTTTCGTTTATGGCGTATTTGTGTGAATGTGTTTAATAATATAATAATAATTAATTGAATGGCATTGAGTGATTTTATAAAAAAAATATCGGGTGTTTTTAAATCTTTAAGTTTTATACTGGTCGTTAACAGTTGTCACCACTTAGGATCAAGATCGAATACCTCTTTAGGCATTCGATCTTGATCCTCAGTGGTGACAACGCATCTTTTAGACGTGGTAGAGCTACGATGCAGATATATAATGGTTGTAGCACGAATGGGTCGATTCAACCGGGGTAGGACCACGCTCTCAGTGAATACTAGCGCAAGATAGCAGCTTACTTCCTTTGTGTTTCGTATGATGAAAATAGAGACCCGAAGACCCTTTTTACTGGAAGCGAGGCGTTCTATCTCAGTCCTCAGGAGTGACAACTTATCTGCATTATGATTTTTAATCGAATAACAGCGAGCTCTTTCCGATCGGCTTGACTCTCTTCCGTATTTTATCGCATCTACCACGGGGATTGTTCTGAGGAATTGTTCGGACTAATTCCAGTCGTACAATTTCACCATCGCACATCGCGACAAAACTCGTGATACCATCCATACCATCTAGATGACTGGCGGCCCACCATCGTGCGATTTAAAAGAAGTTTTCTTCCTCGAACAACTTCATTGTGGAATCGACTACCACCGGATATTTTTCCGGACCTATACGACTTAGGGACCTTTAAGAAAAGAGTCTACTCCTTTTTAAAAGACCGGCAACGCATCTGCAATTCCCCTGGTGTTGCAGTTGTTCATGGGCGGCGGTAATCACTTACCATCAGGTGAGCCGTATGCTCGTTTGCCCCCCTCTCCTAAAAAAAATCGAGGATACATATAAATGTCTATGGGCCACAGCACCCACTTACCGTCAAGTGGACTGTGTGCTGTTTGTCACCGCATCGTTTGCTCGTTAGTCTTCATTACTTTAAGAGTAAATTAAATATTTAGTGATTTTACTTAATTTCAGCTAGAAATATACGAAAGCAATGATGGCAACTTTTTATCAGCGGGTGAAATGCCACTTCCGGCGCTGTATAGCATGATGTCAATTATCTTCTTTTTGAGTGCTGGCTTCTGGACGTTCATCTTGAAAACTAGTAGACATACTGTCTACAGAATACACATAATCATGTGTGTTCTAGTGTATCTCAAAGCGCTGTCATTAGCTTTCCATGGTATTAACTACCACTTCATTCAAACGAGAGGCGAGCATGTTACGACGTGGGCCATACTATACTACATAACGCATTTGTAAGTATCGATACAATTTTATTATTACTATTATTTTAAGACTTCGCACGAGTGATTTCTGGATCTCGACATCGTTTTAACCTACCGAGTTCAATTGTAAATCTAAACCATTTAAGGATAGCTTGCCGACCTAATTAGTGCATGCCCATAAAGTATGACATTGACAGGTACCGTCTGTACTACTAAGACATTCAGGACTTCATATGCGTCATTTTACTGACAGCTGTCGCAGATATCAAGCTATCTTTTATGAACTATAAACGTACAATAAATATTTCCTTCGAGACTAACAGTTAATTTATTTTAACAGGCAATTTATTTTTATATATAGAGACTAGCGACCCTCCCCGACACACGCACCCGATACGATTTGAATTTCGATAGATTTTAATTAATTCAATTATTTAATTCGAAATTTTTGTTTTTATTTTTTGTAAAATATCCGTACCATAGGCTCCTAGTTCGTTCACATGTTACACCCTATTATTTTCCAGACGGTAAAAAAGATCATCTAGTACAATCTATACATATAAAAATCTGGAGTTGAACTCAGTTTCTTCCATGCTATTAATACATGAATATCCAGTTTTGAAAATCTTGTTTGTCTGTGTGTCTGTGTTTATCTGTCCGAGCTAATCTTCCGAATGACTGAATCCATTGTGATAAAACATTGATAGATCCCATCCAGGCAAAGCCAGGGCGAGTCGTCACTTTAAAATAAAATTTCAGATTATTCAATTCACACGTCTGTAGGTACATACATAGACAGGTCAAGCTAATGTAAAGCATTTAAAATTTGACTAAATCATCACCCGTCTTACTTACTTCCTCCTCCCAAACCGGGCGGATTAGATTTTTTTTCAGAAACAATATAAGAATGATGATGGCTAAGTCCGTATGTTGCACGCTTTATATTAGATTATTATAATTATAATTTTGTAATGTAATATGTTTTGTAATTTAGAGTACATTCAATTCCAGAAGTTTAAATAATGTGAAATTTGATCGACAGTCGTATATTCGTATAGTCTTATATAATATAGTCGTATATTTTTGTACGTGGTAGAGCCACGCTGCAGCTATTATAGTTCACGAATAGGTCGGCTTGACCGGGGAAGGACCATGCTCTCACAGAATACCAGCGTAAAATAGTTTAATACTGCTGTTTCGTATGATTAGTGTAGAGATTCGGAGACCCTTTGTTACTGGAAAAGAGGTATTCCATCTTAGTCCTCAGGAGTGACATCGCATCTGCGTTTTGATTCTTAATCGAGGATAAATGTAGATGTCTATGGGCCACAGCATCCACTTACTATCAGGTGGACTGTGTGCTCGTTTGTCACACTAATACTATAAAAATAAAAAATCTGATGACAATACAGTAATTTCATGACTATAACCTGGTTCTTGCTAAGATCATCATAACAAGTTTAAAAACTTAATATAATAATCATCATCATCATCATTACAGCCCTTCACAAGTCCACTGCTGAACATAGGCCTCCCCCAAGGAATGCTACAAAGCACGGTCCTGAGCCACCTGCATCCATCGACTTCCTGCGTGTCTTACCAGGTCGTCACTCCATCCAGTGGGGGGGGGTCGCCCTACACTACGCCTACCGGTACAAGGCTGCCACTCGAGGACCTTATTTCCCCATCGGTTGTCGGTTCTTCGAGCTACATGGCCGGCCCATTGCCACTTCAGCTTACTAATCCGTTGGGCTATGTCGGTCACTGGTTGTACTGCGGATATCCTCATTTCTAAGTTTATCTCGCAGAGAAACCACAAGCATAGCATTCCATAGCTCGCTGAGCGACCTTGAGCGTCCTCAATAATAGAAACTAACAATATAATGATCTAACGATATACCACTATACTAACCTATTTTGTTTTTGTTTAAGGCTCAAAGGAGCAGTGTTATTCGTAACAATAGTGCTCGTTGGTACGGGATGGAATTTCATCAAACACATTCTAGCTGACAGAGATAAGAAGCTATTCATGATCGTAATACCTTTACAGGTTTGTAGCTTGGTGTAGTATGTTATATTTGTGCGGGTGTTGGGGGCGTGTGGTATAGTTATTAACGTACTAGTTACTTATGCAAACGACTCACGGAAGGCGCCCAAGGTGTCGGGTTCAGTTATTAAAATCTCAATCACTGATATTGTATTCAGAAATCACAATTTACAGTTAAAGATATTTGTTATCGGCGATACAATATACTTCCTACTTGTTACCGGCCTAGCGTGTGCGGTGACGGGGAACGACTGGCGTTCGCCGTCGAGCGCCTGCGGACATAAGTGCAAAGTGTCAATTAAGCAATATTTATGTAACTACTGTGTCCCTACATATTTTTTATTTTAAATCTTCTATACCATTTCAGGTTTCTGCAAGACATAGGTGTTTAAAAAAAGTGCCATTTACTTTTTTATTAAAATATTTGCCGGAAACGCACTAGGCAGCCCATTACCCGCATTCATTATGCTGCTTACTGTCATAAGTATATGAGATTTAAGTTAGACATTTTTTGGATAAAATCTAAAATTTCGTACTGATTCACTTGTCTTCTCTTATTTACCATGGATTCACTTTTCATACCTTGACCATAGTCAAGGTACGAAAAGTAAATCTAAGTTAAATAAATCATATAAACTTTTATGTAGGTGATTAGACAGTTGTATAAATGTTCGACTCAAACGTGATTTGGAGCGTAAAATGCTAGTTTTCATTTTTGGTGGAGTCCTACTGCCTACCAGCCCTCATTCTGTGATTTTTCATGTAGAGTAACGGTTGAAACACGAGCACACAGTCCACATGATGGTGTGTATGCTGTGGCCCATAGATATCTACATCTACCATCATTTGATATGCTAATATTTTTTAAAATTAGTTCTTTACATTTTATATTATCATGACCAGTATAACCTATAAAGAATCCACGGTTGAACGTAGCCCTCTGCTATAGATTGTTTCATTGGGAGGATATTGGCCCTAGTTCGATTCAAATTCTAATATACATAGTTAGTATAGTTAGGTTAGGTTAGTTAAGGAGTGGCGTCGATTTTTTTATCCCTACGTATTAATACTTTCTCGCTCCCTTAGATCACCTCAGACGTGCACTCACTACTGCTAGCGCCCTCATGGGTGTTAGCGGCACCGGTGTTAAAGTACGCTCTACTGTATTTATAAACTACTGAATTATGCTCTAGGTTATTCACTTAACAAATTATGTGAGTAGGCAGAGATAAAGCGGTTGTTCCGAATATTTTGTGACCGGAATTCGATAAAATTTTTCGAAATATACTAATTTCATATTGACAACTAATTTTGATTACAAATATACATAGCCTATGTCACTCCCGAATAGGTTGTTTTTTAATAGTGAAAGTATTACGAAATCGGATCAGTAGTTCTATAGATTACCTTCTATAACCAAAGAACTACTTTATAATAGTAGAGTGGAATATTTTATAGAAGAAAGAAAAATATTTTACAAAATTTAAGTATATTTTATTTGATTTTTTTCTTCTTTTTATTTGGTCTACAAAACTGAACACAATAATGCTGGCAGGTAGGTAGGTATAGAACAAATATTTCCAAATTATAGTAGTAGTAGTATTCTAATATATATGTAGACACAGCTTGCACAAAATTTATATGTAATAAAGCTTGGTACTTAAAGTTATAATATATTAATGCCAAAGTAAATACCAAATTATATTAAGTTCAGGCTAAATTAAATTACATACTTAGAATAAAGATATACATATTGTTACGCGGCTAAGTTGACATCTGGCACTAGCGCCATCTAGTGTCGGGTAACGGAGCGAGGGGAGAGCTTTCCCGAAAATGACATCACTAATCTTTCAACCGACAGCGCCATCTGTTGTCGAAACGAAGAACTAAGCTTCTAAGAGACTCGAACTTTCGGCGCTTTGTCGATTGGTGCGCGTATTTACTTGGATGTTCTGGATGTTTCGGTACTAATGTGTATTTATAGGCGCTGCAAGGGCATCGAAGTATTGAATTTGGCGAGACAAGCGAAGCTTCGGAGCGAAATAAAGTGAATCAGTGTGATTAATTATTGGTGTTTTAAGTTTTAATTTACAGAAAATATTTAATTTAGGTAATTCTATCGGCAATTTTTATTGTCACGAACCTCAAGCTCGTAACAATTGGTGTCAGAAGTGGGATTAAATCATGCCGATTTTACCTAAGGAGGAAACGGAGGGTGTCCGTACCCGAAATCAACGCCAGCAGGAGACGGACCAAAGAAGATATGGCGGTGCAACGCCGCAGACGTCGGAGGGCCAGCCGCCGGCTGCAGGCTCGTCAGTAGCTCCTACATCTGCAGCACCTGATTTAGGTGCTCTGATGGTTATGCTGCAGGAACAGCTCGCAAAATCCAGGAGGAACAGGCTCGCCGACAGGAGGAACAGGCTCGCCGACAGGAGGAACAGGTCGTCAGTTGAAAGAGCAGCTGCAGAGCGGACAGGATGAACAGGCCCGGCGACAGGAGGAACAGGTCAGTCGTTTGGAAGAGCAGCTGCGGGGCGGACAAGAAGAACAGGCCCGTCGGTTGGAAGAGCAGATACTCCTCATGAAGGACCTTCACGCTACCTTCGGGAAGGAGATAAACGAGGTGAAGATAGGTTGCTCAGCATGATAACCGCCTGTCGGAAGCTGAAACCCAAATCGCGAAAGCTGAAACCCGAATCGAGAAAGCTGAAACCCGAATCGACCAAGTGAACAATCGGGTTGACAACGTGATGGCTGATATGAAGAAAACGCTGGATGACCTCAAACTGGGAGATGAAATTACAGCTCCCGTAGTAGCTGCAACACCTTCGCTACGTAGATTCAAGGTGCCACCGTTCGACGGGACTTCTTCCTGGTCGGCCTACAAAATCCAGTTCGAAGCTGTTACGAAGGCGAACGGCTGGAATAAAAGTCATGACTGCTCTCACACTAGGCCTGCGCGACCAGGCCTTAACAGTTCTGGAAGCCTTCGGTGAGGTAGTGACTTATGAGCAACTCCTTGAGGCATTGGAGGCGAGATATGGCGACGCTCACCTGGAACACGTCTTTCGTGCGCAGCTTAAAGATCGCGTGCAGCGCATCAACGAAAACCTGCAGCAGTGGGCTCTACAGGCGGAGAAGCTGGTGCGGAAAGCATAGCAGTCTGTACCTGCGCTCATTGAAGGGAACCTGCTACAGACATTCGGCATCGACGGCATCCGCGACCTGGAAGTCAGAGCTGCTGTGAGGCTCGGGCACCACGAGACGCTTAAGGACGCCTTGGCCCGTGCACTGGAGGTGGAAGCCGTGCGGCAGGATCATCGTTCCCATCGCGTCAGGGAGATTGCAGCAGCTACAGTTCGCGACGGCAACAAAGGATTCAGCCCTAGGTGCTATGGCTGTGAGGAAAAGGGCCATCTTCGCTCCAGCTGCCCTAAGCGAACTGTAGAAAGGAGAGTTGATCCATCTCGAGAGGGTAGTGCAGCTAACGGCACCGCCTGGCGGTGGCAGGATCGTCGTTCCCCTCGCGCTAGGGAGGTTGCAGCAGTTACGGTTCGGGACCACAATAAAGGATACAGCCCTAGGTGCTATGGCTGTGGGGAAAGGGGCCATCATCGATCCAGCTGCCCTAAGCGAACCCTAGAAAGGGAAGGTGAACGATCTCAGAAGGGAAGTGCGGCTAACATCACCGCCCAGCGACAGCCGGGATACGACTTTACTATCAGACATCGCAGCGGGAAATCTCATGGCAGCGCAGATGCATTATCAAGAAGAACTTGTCCTGAAGATCGGAAACATTTTACTAGGCAAGAGAGTAAGGAAGTGGTATCCGTGAGGATGCTCAGCACAGACCACCTCAGCAACGAGTGGAAGGACAGCCTACGACATGCACAGCAGGAAGATCCGGACATCAAGCCGATTCTGTAATGGATGAAGGCCCGTGCTACCAAGCCTAAGTGGAGCGACGTCTCAGCGATGAGTTCAACCACGAAAAGCTATTGGGCCCAATGGGACAGCTTGCTGATTCAGGATGGAGTCCTGTGCCGTAAATGGGACAATTGTCGAGGAGACAGCTGTCGTTTGCAAATGGTTGTCCCTAAAGCCAAAGTGCCGAATGTTCTACAGCTGTGCCATAATGGTCGTTCAAGAGTCCATCTGGGAGTTAAACGAACTCTGCTGAAGTTCCGAGAACAGTTTTACTGGGTCCATTATCGTGACGATGTCGAGGCTTGGTGTCGTCGTCAATTTCGGCTAACCTCAGACACGTAGTAGAGGAGCACCGAAATTGTACAATGTTGGTGCACCATGGGATAGGACAGCCCTTGACATTGCGGAGCCGTTACGAAATGCGCAAGAGGGACTCCTAAGATCGTCCATGTGGATCGCCTGGCGCGTTATTATGGGGCCGATAATGCTCGGGACGAGCATATCTTAGGAGGGGGCAGTGTTACGCGGCTAAGTTGACATCTGACACTAGCGCCATCTAGTGTCGGGTAACGGAGCGAGGGGAAAGCTTTCCCGAAAATGACATCACTAATCTTTCAACCGACAGCGCCATCTGTTGTCGAAACGAAGAACTAAGCTTCTAGAAGCTGAGACTCGAACTTTCGGCGCTTTGTCGATTGGTGCGCGTATTTACTTGAATGTTCTGGATGTTTCAGTACTAATGTGTATTTATAGGCGCTGCAAGGTGCGATCGGGAAGTAATGAATTTGGCGAGACAAGCGAAGCTTCGGAGCGAAATAAAGTGAATCAGTGTGATTAATTATTGGTGTTTTAAGTTTTTTTGTGTAAAAAAAATTAAAGTGTTAATTTAGGTAATTCAATCGGCAATTTTTCGAACCTCAAGCTCGTAACAATATTTTATGAGAATGAGTGTTACTGAAGAAAGATTTCGATATATTTCGATAGAGTGTGACTAGCCCAAGGATGGTTACAATGTTATTTTCAACATAAAAGATGCAGATTACTATGTTAGCCCTATAGAAAGAAGTTAATGCCATTTGTCAAAAACATGAATAAAAGCAAGCGTTGAAGAGCCATGCTGCAGCTGTATTAATCAAATCTATATATCTATCTCAAAAATCTATAAAAATCAAAAAAAAATTAAGCTGTTGCAAACGTTACTTTGTAACAAAAATACAAATTAAAAAATCTTTTTATATTTATTTACCAATTTGTCTGAAATGTGACATTTATAATCTTAGTTAATTGAAATGGTTTCTTTATGTTAAAAATTAATTATATTATCAAAGACGAAAAGAAATATTAAAAACAGTCAACCAATTTCAAACCATTTTCGGTCATCTTGAAACAAAAAGAATCGAAATATAATAAATATTTATATAAATAAATGTATATTTATGAAATATTTATATATTAACATATTTACGAGGGACTTACTTTTGACCTAGGAATCCGTCTTGGGTAGGTTTTTTTGTATAGAATAAGCGAATGATTTCCTTTGGCTTTTATTTAACATATAATACATTAGATTCAGGATTCAGGATTTAAAATTGTTGCTTGGCATTACATTGCCGATTGTTTTGTCGATTTAGCTATTAATAAATTTAATAGTAATTGTTAGATGTGTCTAAATATTAGTATAAGGAGAACTCAGAACAGTAAAAATATAAAACAATGGACTCTAAAACTAATATACGTATAAGTAGAAGTATCTCGTATACGTTTCATACTGAAACAGTTAGATGTGTTATTGTTTGAAAACTCAACTTTCAGTTATTGCTTATTTTAGAAAATAATATCAACATCGAAATTATTCTTTAGAGAATTGCTTCTTACACAATTATTTAATTATGTATTTTTAACTAGTGCAGTTTTAATAGAAGCTTATAATCGACAAAAATAATAAAATACCCACATATTGTGTATTTTTTTTATTGCATATGCATGCCGCAAATTTTGCAGTACGCGAGCAGCTTTGGTATGATCTTCGCCGGCATCAATGTTTTTTTTTTACATTATAGGGGGCAAACAAGTCTGCAGCTCACCTGATGGTAAGTGATTACCGCCACCCACGAACAACAGCAACACCAGAGGATTTGCAGGTGCCTCTTCGCCATTTTAAAAACAGTAGGCTCTTTTACTGAAGGTCCCTAAGCCGTACCGGTCCGCGAAAATAGCCGGTGGTAGTTGATAGCTAGAAGTGCTGATTTACTACGTGTTCGACGATGCAGGAAAAGGAAACCTGTATGTGTGTGGAATACTATATTTCGAAGATATGTGAAGTTCGACAACACGCACTGGAGCAGTACGGTGGAATAACGTGTGTTTGTGCCCAGCTTTAGAGCGTAAATAAGCTGTAATTTTACGTCATTACAGAACATTCGACATAATTTTTTTGTCTCTTTTTCACCTATCCTTTTTATCCAGATAATATCTTAAAAGTCGTTTTTAATGAATTAGTAGTTTTAAATAACATAAAATAACTTTTAAATAATTTAAAACTTTTTAAACATTATTGTGTTAGCGTAATAAAGTTTTTATGTTCGCATATCTCTTTTTTTATACAACAAGGGTTACAATCGAGTACAAAGTCCACCTGATGGTAAGTGCATGCTGTGGACCATTAAATTTATCGTCGAATAAGATTCATAAAGCAGATCTGTTGTCACTCCTAAGGACTGAGATAGAATGTCTCGTTTCCAGTAAAAAGTCTCCGGTTCTCTACCCTCGTCATATGAAACACAAAACAGTATTAAACTGCTATTTACGCTGGTATTCTGTGAGAACGTGTTTCTTTCCCAACCATTCGGGCTACAACCATAATATAGCTGCAGCATGGCTTTACTACATGATTAAAAAAACGTTTTATTATTAAGTAGCATCATAGCTATGACAATATAATAACTATTTTCATTTACTCCTAGCGTTATAACGCCAAGAATTTTTACAGTATTTTCTCGCTAATTGAGCAAACCATTGTAAGAATAACAAGATAAACGCGTGTTTAAATAAAGTGTTAAAATAATTTTCAATGTGACATATAGCGACTACCGTTAATCTGTTTGTTATAAGGATTTTTTTGGCGTTAATCTAACTTATTTTTATATTCCAGACTTACTAGTACTAGAAATACTTTGCAGCACCCCTGGTCACGGGGGACTGAGGTGTTCAAATCCCTAATGTCATAGTTAACCTCGGCTTCAGCGTACAATTAATTTTGGCCAGATCTACACAGAAAAATATTTTAGTATCTTAGTCTTGCATTGATATGCTGGGATATAGTAGTGTGGGTTGGGAATTCATTATATTAATAATAGGGTCACTAGTAGATGTTAGCACTAGGGTTGCCAACTTTCTTGAAAAAAATTTAGTATTTTTCCCAAAAAAGATGAAAAAACATCATACTTTAGAGAAATTCGAGATAAAAAAGTACACATGTATTTTTAATCTTTACTGTATTTTTCATATAAAAAAAAAAAAAAAAAATATATATATATATATATATATTTGTTATTGCACCTTGCTTTGGCCATCAATGATCTAACCACCTTACATTCTATCTTAACTTTAAAATAATTAGAGGTCTGACCAATTTAGATTCATATTAAAACAAATTAACAGTTAATTTTTAATTAAATTAATACATGCTCTTTTTCTTTCTTTCAATTTTACATTCATGATGGGAACAAATTTTTCCGTAATACTTACTTGTTCCAGATACTGTTCACAGTTAATACAAAAAAGCGCGACCTTTGAATTGGGAATAAAAATATATTATTTTTCGTATTGTATTATTTTTCTATATGCCGTGTAGTGGCGGTTGAGAATATCCACTACCCCATATCTTCCCGTGGGTGTCGTAAGAGGCGACAGAGAGAGACAGGTAGGAGATGGGCAGCAGCATCTTCCTGATAACAACAATAATATAATAAAAAACTGCGGTTGCCAACCCGTTCGCCGGGCATGGCAACTGTGGCAAATATCCCCCCATGAATAACGACGCAAACAAACGGCTCCCAGTCCCCGGCGGCCCCGCTATTCCTGGCTACGGTGGCGACCATGGTAACGGCGGGGCAGGGGGTGCTAAGAATCTCCGGTGGAGGTTCGGTTGCCACCTACGACGACTCGACCTGGCAACATATAACGCACGCACCCTCAGGACTGACGAGAAGATACTGGAGCTGGAAGAAGAGGTAGACAAGTTGCGCTGGCATGTTATTGGATTATCCGAAGTCCGAAGAGAGGGGGGAGGACACGGCAATCCTCGAGTCCGGCAACTTATTCTATCACTGGGAGGGCGGCCATCTGTCCCAAGGAGGTGTCGGATTTATCGTCCACAAGTCTCTCGTCAACAACGTTGTAAAGATTGGGAGTGTGTCGACAAGGGTCGCGTACCTGATACTCAGAATCACCAAACGGTATTCGCTGAAGGTCATACAGGTTTACGCACCAACCTCGGCACATCCCGATGAGGAGGTGGATGAAATGTATGAGGATATTTCCAGAGCCATGCATTCCTCCAAAACCCACTACACGGTGTTGATGGGAGACTTCAACGCAAAACTAGGCACAAGAGAAAGCGGTGAGCTGAGGGTAGGGAAATTTGGAGTATGGCAACGGAAACGAAGGGACCAGCAGCTGGCGAATGGAGAAAGAGGGATTTAATGAACTCTTTCTTCCAGAAGCGGCCCCACAGGAAGTTGACCTGGTCGAGCCCCGACGGTTCGACAAAAAATGAGATTGACTTCATTATGACGACCAGACGCCAAGTGTTCAGTGATGTCTCAGTGATCGCAAGGGTGAAAACTGGCAGCGATCAACGAATAGTTAGAGGCACACTGAACCTAAACGTTAAGTTAGAGGTCTCGTCTAATGAAGTCAACGCTTCGTCCCCCTCGTGCTCTAATCCAGAATCTCGAAACCTTTAAGCTCGAGTTAAGTGACCGCGTTCAGTGCCTAGAAGATTGCAATGCAGTGGATGATATGAATGACAAGCTCGTGGAAACTGTCCATGCGGTCGGAGCTAAGTTCTGCAAGATCCGTCGCAGAAGAACACAAAAACTTTCCGATCATACTCTTAATCTCATGGCTGTTAGACGGGAGATGAGGCGGCAATCGTCAACAGATTTGGCAGGATACAGGCAACTGAACAGACAGATCTCCAAATGCATGCGGCGAGACTTATGCAACTTTAATACTGCTCGTATTAATGAAGCGATCGAGCGGAACAAGGGCTCCAAAGTCTCTACCAGAGATCTGTCTGCCAGAAAGAGCCAACTGTCAAAGCTGAAGACTAGTGTGGCAACATCGTTTCCGGGACACCTGAGATTCTGAGTGAGATTGAGAGGTTCTATGGGCAGCTGTACACATCATCGTTGGAGCCACACGCAAGTGTGAGTAACGATCCAAGAGCAAGTCTTATCCGACACTATTCCGATGATATCTCGGACGTCAGTCTGAGCGAGATTAGAATGGCTCTCCACCACCTTAAAAACGGCAAGGCCCCGAGCGACGACGAAATTACAGCGGAGCTTCTGAAAGCGGGTGGAACACAGGTACTTGAAGTCCTTCAGAAGCTCTTCAATTCCGTCATCCATGGTGGCACTACTCCGGAGGCGTGGAGCAGAAGCGCGGTGGTCTTGTTCTTTAAGAAAGGCGACAACGCTCTCTTGAAGAACTACAGACCGATTTCCCTTCTGAGCCGCGTCTACGTGCTGTTTTCGAGAGTCATTACGAATCGTCTCATACGCAGACTCGATGACTTCTAGCATCCCGAACAAGCCGGTTTCCGAAAAGGCTTCAGTACCACATACATACCCTGCGGTAGATTGTACAGAAGACCGAAGGGTACAATATGCCACTTTGCCTGGCATATGTGGACTATGAGAAAGCCTTTGATTCCGTCGAAATTTGGGCAGTGCTACAGTCCCTTCAGCGGTGCCATGTTAACTGTCGGTATATCGAAGTGCTGATGTGTTTGTACAGTAGGGCTACTATGGCTATCCGAGTACAAAACCAGAGTTCGAAACCTATTCAACTGCAGAGAGGTGTAAGACAGGGTGATGTTATATCCCCGAAACTTCACCGCTGCGTTGGAAGACGTTTCAAGCTACTGGAGTGGAAAGGATACGGTATTAACATCAATGGCGAGTACATTACTCACCTTCGATTTGCCGACGATATAGTCCTTATGGCAGAATCGCTGGAGGACCTTAGCACTGTGCTCAATGACCTCAATGGTGTCTCCCAACGGATAGGTCTTAAGATGAACATTGACAAAACAAAGATCATGTTTAATGTCCATATCACACCTATGCCGGTAGTTGTTGGGAGCACTATGTTCAAGTTGTTGACGAGTACGTTTACCTGGGAGAAATAGTCCGACTAGGTAAGTCCAACTTCGACCGAGAGGTCAATCGACGGATTAAACTCAGCTGGGCAGCGTTCGAGAAATTACGACACATCTTCTCGTCAGGTATACCTCAATCTCTGAAAACTAAAGTGTGTGTTGCCAGTGATGACTTACCGATCTGAGAGGTGGTCCTTCACTGCTGGCCGTATGAGGACGCTCAAGGTCGGTCAGCGAGCTACGGAGAGGGCTATGCTCGGTGTTTCTCTGCGTGATAGACTCAGAAATGAGGATATCCGCAGTAAAACCAGAGTGCGGATTAGTAAGCTGAAGTGGCAATGGGCCGGCCATATAGCTCGAAGAATCGATAACCGATGGGGAAGAAAGGTTCTCGAGTGGCAGCCTCGTACCGGTAGGCGTAGTGTAGGGCGACCCCCCACTAGATGGAGTGACGACCTGGTATGCAGTGATGCATGGCATTACTTGGGGGAGGCCTATGTTCAGCAGTGGACTTGTGAAGGGCTGTAATGATGATGATGATTATTATTTTTCTATAATATATAATATAATTGACTGAAATATAGTACGATTATAGTACAGGTAGGAACCCTAGCTCGCACCCAGCCATTTAAACTATTGAAATTGTTTTTTGGTTTCAATAGCCTCGCAGGTCGTCCTTGGTAAGAATAGGTGTTCTTTTATGAGGAATCGTGGTCTGTATGGTATATTTGGCGATCCTGAACATGTCCACAGACTTTATGCTCTGTATTTTCAAGGCCTAGTAATATGGTCGTTGATAAGAATAATTCTCTCGCCCTCTCGCCTTTAGAAAGGCTCCTTAACAGACCGGCAGCATAACATGCTAATGACGATGATTTTGAATAAACTTGTTCTCGAGTTGATTTGTACAAAATAACTGGATAAAAATTTTATTGCGCAGAATAGGCTTTGTTGTATTTCTTATAGGATATTGGAGTAGAGGACAATTTTTGTCTCAACATCATCATTGACACTTACACAGTTAAATTCTGGACTTGAGCTTCTTTCATAGTGGTGAATATATTGCTTATCTGGAGAATCTGGTCGTACAGTTTTTCTTTTGTCTATGTGTCTTTTGTGTCTCATATGACATTTATACTCTTACTTTTTAAGCATTGTTTTGAGCAATTCCTTCCACCAGAGCTTACGTGGTAGAGCCATGCTGCAGTTATATTAGTAGTATAGTTGTAGCACGAATGGGTCAGCTCGACCGGGAAGGGACCACGCTCTCACAGAATACCAGCGTCAAATAATAGCTTAATGCTGCTGTGTTTCGTATGGTGAGTGTAGAGAACCGGAGACCCTTTTTAATGAAACGAGGCATACCACCAAAGTCCTCACAGTTGACAACGCATCTGCATTTTGATTCGTACTCGAGGATAGGTCTATGGGCAGCAACCACTTACCATCAGGTGGACTGTGTGCTCCTTTGTCACCCTATCACATGACTCATACTAAGATATAGCATAGGAGTTACAAACGAGATCGCTCGTCAACCTGATGGTATATTGTTACTGTAGCTCTTTAGACTTTTGCAAATAACATGAAACGAACCAAATTCATTATGACAACGAAAGACTAATGGACCCCTTACAGAGAGTTACTACACTTACCAATGTCACCCCAGATGGAATTACGCAGGAGGATAAGCAATAAGCTGAAATGGATGGAAAATATATAAAACGCAAATTGTTGTAGGTTGTAGCAAATGTGGCTGAAATAATAATAGCGGAGAGCGAAGAAGGCGCGGCGGAACACAACGCATGGCGCGATCTGTTCATCTTCGTGGATCTACTTTGTTGCGGTGCCATATTATTTCCAGTAGTCTGGTAGGTGTTATATTTTATATTTATAATGTTAATATAAAAATGATTACTATGTTCATATAGGTAATATGGTAGATGACTGCCTCGTTGGTCTAGCGGTTGTAGTAGTGCGACTGCTGATCTACAGGCCCTGGGTTCGAACCCCGGGTCGGGCCAAAAAATCAATTATTGAGTTTTTCTATCAAGAAATTCTCAGTAGCTGCTCGGAGTCAGGAAGTTGGCGGTATCTCACCCCCGTGCCTCGGAAAGCACGTAAAGCCGTTGGCCCTGCGCCTGATCTCTCTCCGGTCGTGTCGGTTTACCGTCCCATCGGATTATGAGAGCGAGGGAATAGACAGTGCACCTGTGCTTGCGCATACACTTGGGCACTATAATCCTGTCCTGCGCCGATGGCTAGCCTCCGTTGAGGCAAATCGCCGTGGCCGAAATTCGGTCTGGAGGACATTATTATTATTATTAATTTAATTAAAACAAGTTGCCTTAAGCAATTACGTAGTTTACAAAATTTAGCTTTTTATGTATTATCTTAGTACAAATACTTAGTACATATGGGTAATACGGTATACAGAAAGGAGATTATGTATTACTGGTAATCTGTAACAAATGACTAAAGGAAATTTTAGATGTAATTATTACATGTAATAAAAAAAGCTAAACTAAATTTTCCTTCAAGTGAACATAAGCATCAAAAACGGCATATTATATTAGGATAGCAGTCCAATTCTATAATCCATACTTCCTTGATATCCGTTCCACAACGAGCGTACAAATACAATACAGTTAAGCACTCGAAACCTTGGGCATTTAAATAATCATCGCTTGTGGCGCCCTATCGACTCTCCGGGCGAAGGCCCGGGTTGTCTACCTCTAAATCTGCCACTGAATAATTTATTGGTTTTTAGCAGACGTATCTGAAATGCGTTTTATTAATTGAAATAATTATTTGCCTCTTCTGGTTTAATATAAATATCACTGAACCCGGTGTAATAATCATTGAATTTATTTCCTACCTTCGCCTTTCTCTATCTTAGATAGCGTTAGATGTTGGTACATTTTCGTTGAAAATGAGTAAAAAATACTAAATTTTTATATACGTGGTAGAGCCATGCTGCGGTTATATTAGTGGTATAGTTGTAGCACGAATGGGTCGGCTCGACCGGGGAAGGACCACGCTCTCACAGAATACCAGCGTGAAATGGTGGCTTGATGCTGCTGTGTTTCGTATGGTGAGTGTAGAGAACCGGAGACCCTTTTTACCAGCCCCAGTGGAAACGCATCGCAGATTGGCCATTCCATCTCAGTCCTAACACGGACAAAAAAGTGAACAACGCATCTGCATTTTGATTTTTAATGGAGAATAGATGTAGATGTCTATGGGCCGCAGCAACCACTTACCGTCAGGTGGACTGTGTGCTCGTTTGTCACCCTATTCTATATAAAAAAAACAACGAGGAAATGAAATATTAGTAATTAACCTCTAAAAATATTAAGTGTTATTTTTAAGGCCTATGTTATTCTGTAATCATTGACTTACATTTTACTAGCATAAGGACCGGGGAGACCGCGCAACTAAATAGGACCAGTGCGCTGGCCCTAAAATAACAGTTTAGAGCCAACGCAACTCAGTCGACAGTGGTGCGCGCGCAGAACAGATTTGCCTGTCATAAATATGCCTATTTGCGTGGTAAAAGGATGCAAAAATTATGATACATAGATTAAAAAGGAACATGAGATATTGTATCATCGGTAAATAACATTATATTAATTTTGTTACAATTAAATTATTATATAAACGCATAATTATTATATAAACGCATTTTAAAGCTTTATTTTACGGTTAGTCACCAAGTTACCAAGATTAAGCAGGGCTGGATTTCAGACCCTCAAAAATATTGTTCATGGAAAATAAAATTATAATATTTGCCAAAGACGTTTCATGTTTCTTTTTCCCCATGTGCCTGGATTTTCGCATCACGCGTCCAGTTTATCTATACGTTTGGTTTTTTGACGGTTTTATATTTATTTCTGTTTTATTTTTGTCTAAAGAACTTAGTGTAAGTTAAATTTTGAATATTGGTGCCTAATATATTTTATATTCAATAAGGGAAAAACGAAAAGAGTACAAAAAAAAACGATATCTACTTGAAACTGAAAATCTGATTAAAAATATTTTGAAATTCTGTTTTCTAACCAATTGCTTCGGGAGCATAGAGTTTTTATCGTGGTAACCACATTATAGTTGTATCAAAGATGCAACATAAATGCACCGATTGACCAAAAAGGGAGCTAATGCTAATTTTATAAAAATAACACTGTACTCATGTATAATACAGAAATTCTCGATATCGTAGGGTTATTATTAAAAAGTAAAAGGACCCAATAATAATAATATAAGTCAGTCGACCTTAGGGTAAAATTATGGTATATTCGCTTAGTATTATTACGATACTACATACTACACATTATTAAATAATGGTAAAAATGGGATAATTATACTACAAAAGCCGACCCTGGTTACGTCGTTTATGTGTTATGACGTTTGTATCATGACAGATGCGCTATTTCATGTATAAAGAAGTTATGACTAAAATATTTAGATGGGCGTATCCTTCCTTTTGAAATTATTGTCTGTAATGTATAATATTCTCAGGTCGATACGTCACTTGCAAGACGCGTCGAGTACGGATGGCAAGGCAGCGATAAACCTTCGCAAACTGAAGCTGTTCCGTCACTTCTACATAATGGTCGTGTGCTACATATACTTCACGCGTATCATCGTCTCCGTGCTAAAGGTGACTCAGTAGGATCATATTTGTCTGCATATAGCAATAAATAACATACAAATCAATAATATTATTTATTTAATATTCTTTATTGCACAAAATACAAAACATACAAAGAATATACAAAAGATGCGCGGTCTTTTTGCTGAGAGTAATTTCTTCCATACAACCAATACAAACAATACATTATTGAATAAAATAAAAATATATAACAACAGTAATGTAATATCTTAGACATTATACACACAAACTCATTAAGTGGAAGTAGGTGACAAAGGAAAGGGCGTAGTAGCTCAGGGGTGAGGCCTGGGGTAAGGGGCATCCCGTGGTAGTTCATA
Organism: Parnassius apollo; assembly: GCA_907164705.1. Lineage (NCBI taxonomy): Eukaryota > Metazoa > Arthropoda > Insecta > Lepidoptera > Papilionidae > Parnassius > Parnassius apollo. Next base: position 8,583,135 of record CAJQZP010001331.1, read on the forward strand.
GTATGCGAGCAATACGGGTTCGATCGCCGAGGGCACCAATGAAATTGTTGATTGCAATTTTAATTGCTAACTGTCCACATACTCAGCGGTAACGGGAAACGTGAGGAAACTAATATGTCTGTGAAATTGAATATTTCTAGGACACGTGATGGAGCAACGCGGCGGATTAATTGATCCATAACTTTTAACTTTTGGCACGTGTTATAGCTGAATTCTTGTAACTTTACTTTTGGGTAAAAGACCTTAGATCAACAATACCAACTAGATAACGGGTCACGTACAAAATCATAGCTTAATACTGTCCGCATGAATATAAACTATGAAAAGACATAAATTAAATAACATTTAGTGTGAAATCAACCGAACAAATAAAGTTCTTTTTCCCGTTATTGCTTTGCTTGCTAGCTACACTCTCACGTGCAAGAGCTCACGTCTCATGTGCGCTCTTATTTACTAAGATGGATTTCTTGCGCCGACCCGACATCTAGTTGGTATTGTTGATCGAAGTAAAAGACATTGGAAAATAATGTAAGTGGAACACAGCACTTAATAATGTAAACAGTGGAAAAGTTAGTAAACTTTTTAATCTGTGCAGATTTTGGTGCCTTTTCAATATTCATGGATTGACGAGATGTTCCGCGAGATGGCTACCTTCGTGTTCTTCGTGATGACTGGTTATAAGTTCCGACCGGCTGCCGCTAACCCTTACTTCACGCCTAACCAGATTGACGATGTCGAGCCTCAAGTGTAAGTATAATGATCTCTCAGCATCATTTTTACTTCAAAATATAATTCTATAACCAAAATTGAAGTGACGGTTTACATCATTATATTTGATTTTTAACACAAATCTAACTTTAAATAAATATTTATTTATTTTGTATCATATCAGCAACACGGGCTAATGGCGTGCCGTAGGCAAGTAGGCATACGCAGGCGTTTCCCTTTGTCAAAGTGTAAGTCCACGCGGCCCTATGCGTGCAATAAAACAAAAGTCGTATTTTTAATTAAACGAAGCTGCCCGACGTTTACTGGGATGTCAGGTTTTGATGAATCAAAAATAGTGTTGTGACTAAATGACTGAACGGAAAACAAAATGACTGAATATGGTAAAATAAATATATTTTTTACTGAAGATTTTAAAAATTACGTCAAGATTTATTTAAGTCCGTTTAAATCCGTATTAAATCCATGTTGTCAGTTGATCAGGCGAAAATTATCCATAGTGAATGTCGTCATAGGGATTTCATATCACTGTCATTACTGTCACTGTCAGTAACATTTATTATAAACTTGTCTGAGACAGAAAAGTTTGGTGGATGCCGCCACCGAAGTATGTGGTGTAAGTAAGAGTACAAATGAAAGGAAAAGTAATACGTTGTGGTGGGATGATGAGGTAACGGTGGAAGTTGAATCAAAGAAGAAAGCATGGTTAGATTTACTAGCAACCAAAGCTGGTAATTCTTCTAGTATGAATGATGAGATTGAAAGAAAAAAGGCAGAATTTAGACGTCTAAATAAGAGAGTAAAAGAAGTTGTTGAAAGGAAAAAGAGAGAGAGAACGGATAAGAATGATAGAAGGATATCTCATAATTTCTTGGCTAACATAAAAATGTTCTGGAAACTCGTAAGAACTGCCAGGGGAAAAACAGCCTATAATTAATGCTATAAGAGACGAGAATGGATGTATTCTGAATGATGAAGTTTCGAATTTAAACAGATGGAAGGAATACTTTGAATGCGTGTTTATGAGTGAAGAGTCGTCTGAATTAAATGAACTAGAAATTCCGAAAGAAGTGGAAAGGGGTATGGAGATAAGTGTAGATGAAATAATGAAAGCAATGAAAAGCATGAAAGCAGGTAAGGCAGCTGGATATGATAGAGTATCACTCGAGATGCTAAGGGCTGGAGAGGGAGTGGTGGCAGGCCTGCTGTACACCGTGTTTAATTTATGTTGGGAATTAAAACGGGTACCGGATCACTGGTGTAAAGCAGTTATAGTACCAATATATAAAGGAAAAGGGTCACAGCAGGACTGCAAAAACTACCGTGGTATCAGCTTGCTTAGTATTGTGTGTAAACTGTATGCTAAGGTGTTAATTGAAAGAGTTATGAAAGAAACTGATGGAAAAATTTGGGATGTGCAAGCGGGTTTCAGAAAGGGAATGGGGTGTACAGATCAGGCATTAAGGTCTCTTTATAGGGACTCTATTGCTTGTGTCAGGATCAATGGGGTCTACTCGGACTGGTTTGGCATCCAAAAAGGTGTCAGACAGGGGTGTGTAGCTTCCCCTTGGCTGCTCAACCTATTTATGGACAGGTGTTTGCAAACTTTGAAAGATGAAGAATGTGGGTTAAGAATGGGCGAGTTAACCGTCAAATGCCTTTTGTATGCCGATGATCAAGTCATATTTGCATAGAAGGAGAGTTAATTGAGCAAGTGGATGAGTTTGTGTATTTGGGATGTGTATTTAGCAGGGATGGTAGATATGATAGGGATATAGAACGACGAGTAAATGCAGGGAATATAGTGAATGGGGCACTACACTCTATTATGAAGAACCAGAATGTGTCAAAAAAGGCACGTAAATGATTACCAATTCATAATGCTGTGTTAGTCCCTACTTTAATGAATGGTAGTGAAAGCTGGGTGTGGCAGAAGAAGCACGAAAGTAGAATAAATGCTGTAGAAATGCGGTTTTTAAGGAATATGCTAGGGTTGAATCTGAATGACAGGGTGAGAAATTGCGTGATAAGAGATAAATGTGGTATGCAAGATGATGTTGTGACCAGGATTAAGAAAGGAATGCTTCATACTTCTCTTTCTACATGACCAAACCAAAGGTGGTTTGGTCATGTAGAAAGAATGAATGAGGAAAGAATATGGCAGATGTGAACGGCCGAGTCGGGAAGGGACGCCCTAGGAAAAAGTTTATCGACCAAATTGGCGATATTTTGAAAATGGGCCACGTTAGAAGTACCCTTAACCGACGAACATGTATGCGTAGATATATGGATGTAAAGTAGGCGGAAGAGGTATGTCAGGATCGTGCCAAATGGAATTCCGTAGTCTCTGCCTACCCCTCTGGGTGACAGGCGTGAGTGTTTATGTTTTTTTTATGTCTGAGACACTCATCGACTTATATATTACTAGCGTAAGGACCGGGCCGACCGAACAACTAAAACGGACCAGTGCGCTGGCCCTAAAATTACAGTTTAGGGCCAACGCGAATCGGTCAACAGTGGTGCGCGCGCAAAACAGATTTGCCTATCGTAAATATGTCTAGTTGCGTGGTAAAAGAATACAAAAATTACGATACAATGATTTAAAAAAATGGGATATCGTATCATCGGTAAATAACCTTATATTAATTTTGTTACAATTAAATTATTATATAAACGCATTTTTAAAGTTTTATTTTACAGTTAGTTTAGTTACGTTACCAAGATTAGGCCAGGGTTGGATTCAGATCCTCTAAAATATTGTACATGGAAAATAAAATTATATCACGTTTGACGTTTCATCTTTCTTTTTTCCATGTGCCGGGATTTTGGCGTCACGCGTCTAGTCTATATATACGTTTCATTTTTGATGGTTTTATATTTCTTTAATTTTTGTTTAAAGAACTTAGTGTAAGTTAAATTTTGAATATTGGTACCTAATATATTTTATATTCACAAAGTGTAAAACGAAAAGAGTACGAAAGAAACCATATCTGCTTAGTTGAATCTGAAAATGTGATACATAAAATATTTTGAAATTATATTTTCAAACCGATTGCTTCTGGAGCATAGAGTTTTTATCGTGGTAGCCCCTCATCAAAATTGTATCAAGAATGCAACATAACTGTATCGATCGGGCATCGATTGAACAGAAAGGGAGCTAATTCAAATTTTATTAAAAGCGCGGTACTCATGTACAATACAGAAATTCTCGATATCGTAGGGTTAATATATATTAAAATGTAAAAGGACCCAATAATAATACAAGTCGACCTTTAGGTAAAATTATGGTATTTTTGCTTAGTGTTATTACGATAATATATAATACAAACTATGAAATAATGGTACAATTAGGATAATTATACTACGAAATCCGACCCTGGTTACGTCGTGTTTGATATGACGTTTGTATTATGACAGATGCGCTACTTTTTCTTGTATGAAAAAGTTATGAGTAAAATATTTAGATGCGCCTATCCTTCTTTTTGAAATCATTGGAGACACTATAGATCATGTCGTCGAGATTAAACATTTTGTGTTCTTCTTTTATTATGTGAGCCACGCAGCTACTCCATTTTTCGGCAGTCACTTCATTTAGTCCTTCTTCGAAAAGTTTTTTTTTACATATTTCATTTTCAAGTTCTTGTTGTTTCTTGCAACATACCCTTTGGCCTGCGCCCAAATCAGCTCAGTGGGATTGAGCTCACAATGGTAAGGGGGAAAACGTAAAACAGTGACTCCACGCTCCGCTGCCGTCTCGTCTACGGCATACTTGTCGTAGTGTTCATGTTTGTGCTGTCGTACAATGTCTATAACGAGTAGCTTTTACCATTTTTGCCTCGAATGGGATATTTTTGCTCGCCATCCACTCTTGTATTCTTGGTTTATTCCAAGACATGAGACAGCGATTCTAACTTTCTGGAGTGATAGGGGGCGTTATCCACGACGGAATTAGGTTTTAGTTTGGGCAAAACCCCACTAAACAACTCCTCAATACACTCAGCTTTCATATCTCGATGGTAATCTTCTTTTCCTTTTATAGCCTCAAACACAAGTGAGCTATCTTCGACAAATCCTTCTTCCCGTCTATATGGCTAATAATTAGCCGTTAGCTTTTTCCTGAAGGCCCTTTCAAGCCGGTGGTCAACCCTTCTAAGAATGCCTGCCGGGACGATTGTACAGTCTGGTCAATCCATTGCTTCTTCGGTGTATGACCTTCGAGAAAATGAAAAATACCAATTACTCATTAAATTCACCGGTGGCATGCTATACCTACACTGTAATAGGTAAATAAAACAGAGAAAATTTTAATTACCTTCGTTGATCCAGGTTTCATCTTGGTCATAAATATACCTTCCTTCCCTGCGATAATCTTCAATTTTTTGAAGGTATCGCTGACGCCACAAAACAATATCGCGTCTATATATTAGCACGCTTTTTCTTGATTTTGTGGCGTATTTGAAAATTAAGTGTTTTAAAATTTTCCTTAAGGTACTCCAAGAGAAGTTCGGTAAATCTGGGTCATCATTAACAACCTTAAGAATCTGTAATTTAAACAGATTATGGCTAAGAAAGTCTACGCAATAGAAAAAAGTCAAATAGAAACTCAAAAAAAAAACGCTATGTGTGCGTGAGCGTGTAAATATGCAGCTTTGATTTGTGTGATAGTGACGCGACAGTCGTCGTCACGCATACTGTATCTATAACAAGCTTTACGCACACAGCGCCGCGCGCAAAGATGTAAAAAAACACTAAAGTTACCTTTGCAATTTTTTTAATTAAGAATACGACTTTAGTTGCACTCGCACTGCTCACTAGACTAAATCTTGTTGCGCGGTTGAATCGGCGTCCTACAAAAGTGCCGAATTGTTAAATTTTTTTGCTGCAAAAAGAGATCTGCCATGTAAAATTTACCAAAAGATTGCGTTGCGTTATTTTTTACACCTAAATTTTACAACAGTAATGGTCGTGTAGTTTCGGATTTATATTTATACCAACAAGGGCTGCACGCCCACAAATAATATGCAGAACAGTCGCGCGACGGATCCGAGTCTGTATCCGGGTTGTCGCTGTCATTGAGCGATACTATTATAATGTATCTACGTGTGAAATTGTTAGCTTATTGTTCTAATTGTTACGTGACAGTTTCGTAGTGACAGACGATTTTTTATGTGTGCACAGATTTGCCCTCGCAAGAAATGACAGGCAGTGGATAAAACGCTATGACTACTCCCTTCCGGTCCGCCGGTGACTCCATTTTTCGCGAATTGTAGATTTAATTCGAACAGGGTGCAAACTAATTATCGGTAACGAAATTATTATAGACGTAACATTTATAACGTTCTGAGACCAAGTTAGTTCATGTTTTAGCGTGTATTCTAAAAAATAATCTGATTTTCTTATTCTTTCTTTCATTTTATATAGGATAAAGATGGCAAACGAGCACACAATCCACCTGATGTTAACTGGTTGCTGTGGACCAAAGACATCAACATCTATCCTCGATTACGAATTAAAATGTAGATGCATTGGGTTGCGTATTTAGCAGGGATGGGAGATATGATAAGGATATAGAACGACGAGTGAACGCAGGAAACAGAGTAAATGGAGCCCTGCACTCTATTGTGAAGAGTCAAAATGTGTCGAAAAAGGCACGTATGGCAATTCATAATGCTGTGTTGGTCCCTACTTTAACGTATGGTAGTGAAAGTTGGGTATGGCAGAAGAAGCACGAGAGTAGAATAAATGCAGTAGAAATGCAGTCGTTAAGGAGTATGTTAGGGCTGAATCTGAATGACAGGGTGAAAAATGGTGTGATAAGAGAAGAGTGTGGTTTGCAAGATGATGTTGTGACCAGGATTAAGAAAGGAATGCTTCGGTGGTTTGGTCATGTGGAAAGAATGGATGAGGAAAGAGTGACAAAGAAAATTTATGTTGCAGAAGTGAATGGCAGAGTAGGAAAGGGACGTCCTAGGCGAAAATTTATCGACCAAATTGGCGATTTATTGAAAACGGGCCAAATTAGGAGTACCCTTAACCGACGAGCATGCATGCGTAGGTGTATGGATGTGAAGGAGGCGAGAGAGGTGTGTCAGGATCGTGCCAAATGGAAGTCTGTAGTCTCTGCCTACCCCCCTGGGTGACAGGCGTGAGTGTTTATGTAATTTATGTTATGTAATGCATTGTCACCCGTGATGACTAAGATGGAATGCGTCATTTCCAATAAATAGGGCTCTTTGCATCTACATTTACCACACGAAACAATAATAGCATTAAGCTGCTATTTAATGCTGGTATTCTGTGAGAGCATGGTCATTTCCCGGTCGAGCCAAACCATTTTTACTGCAACTATACCCAGTAAAATATAGCTGCAGCATGGCTCTACCACATAAAACCTTTCATGTCACTTTATTTTATACTTTCGACTTTCAGGGGCTTTTTAGCATCAAAAATTTGTATATTGTTGGTTTTTGTGTCATTTTTACTTTATTAATGTATTATTACCCTGATTAGATGAGATGTATACAAATATATTAAATTTTACTGTATATTATCAGAAAACATTAAACGTGGATTTTATCGCGTATATTAACTTAATTTATATTCTCGATGTTTTAAGTACTTTACAGCACCCATGATCACGGGGGGCACGTACAGGATCCGCCCCGTCACTACATCAGTTTGATAGACCACAATAAAGAACACAGTTTCCTTCTAAGACAGATTCGCGTAGCCATTGAAATCAAAAACCTAATTTCAATAGAGAAGATACTTAGGTGCTACCATCTGCTTTGGATCCTATAATTATAAAAATTAATTTCAACCCAAGCATTCAAACTTCAATCCCCCCCTCCCCTCGTGATCATGGGTTACTTACTTACCCATCCTAACCTCGAAACATCAGGAATATAAAATAAATTAATATTTTATATTCTCGATGAATATTTTTAGCACGAATCGGTCGTCTCTACCGGACAAAGACCATGCGCTTACAGGATACCAGCGTAAAATATCAGCTTAGTGTTGCTATATTGCGTATGATGATTGTAGAGAACCGGAGACTCTATTTACTGGAATTGAGCCATTCCATCTTAGTCCTCGGGTCAACAACGCATCTGCATTTTGATGTCTATGGGTCACATCATCCACTTACCGTCAGGTGAACTGAGTGATCGTTTGTCACATTCGATAAAACAAAGTAGAAATTTTTGCCACAGCGTTCGCTGCGTGCGAGTTTTCCCGCATTGTGTTACGATACTGTAATATTGAGTATTTAAACTTATTATAGTATCGTAACACTTTTTAACTTAACTAAAATATAATGATTTCTTATATTTACGCCAACACTACACATTGATTAAAACTATTTATTGCACTCATGGGCACGTCCCCCCCCCCCTCCCGTGATGCGATGTTTGGACGTCCCAATGTCATATTTAGCCCGGCTACCTTTTGTTTGTTAATATAAATTTTTGGACCGATCTACGCAGAATGAGTTTACAGTATCTTGAAGTCTTGCAGTGGTATGCTTGGGTTGAGATTGATTTTTATAATTATAGGATCCAAAGTAGATGGTAGCACCCAGCTGTCTTCTCTATTGAATTTCAATAGCTACGCGACTCATTCTTAGAAGGAATCTGTGTTCTTTAGCGAAGATCTATAGTCTGTCTAATCTGTTGTAATGGTGGGGACGATCTTAAACATGTTTACAGACTGTTAAGCACCCGAAACGTCGGGAATTAAAATTAAATTAGTTAAACGCGATAAAATTCGTATAAATAGTTTTATTCAATTAATTAAAAAGTGTTATGTTCTTAACATCCTTTTTCGTGCTTATGAAAAAATTAAAAGTATATTAACAAATACATTTCATTAGTAGTAATTTTTCTGTCTTTACAGATTATCGGATATCGGTGTGCTCGAAGGTGTCACTCGGATATCGAATAGAGAAAAGAAACGTGAGGACATGCAACCTCTAATGCAGGAAACAAACTATAATTCCGACTAATAAAGCATAAGACTAAGTAGAAGTTTTGTATTATAAATTGTCTTTGTTTTATTTTTATAAAACAAATAATTCTACAACCGTCAGCCGTTATGTAAGGGTCCTTACACGTGGAACAATTTAAACGTTTCATTGAAGCAAATATATTAACACAACTTTACATGTTTTTGCAATAACTTTTTTTCGTTTTTTAAATTGTGATTACATTGTCGTATCGATCACAATGAATGCTCGCATTAATAAACTATTACTAATGTTTGTTGTTTATACTTGTATCATTTATAAAAACAAGCAAGCAAAGAATAATATTTGACATACTATTATTCCTATCACCTCCGAACCCGTACATAATAAAAACGACCTAAAATACGATCAGTTGCATAATATAAACATGATTAAATACGGATATGCATATGATAGCTTGATCTATGTTGTTTCATCATCATAATCATCATCATCACCGTTATGATAACATCTCATCACAAGTCCGCTGCTAAACATAAGCTAAGGAACGCTGCATATCACCGTCCTGAGCCACCTGCATCCATCAAATTTCCACATTTTTAACAGGTCGTCACTCCATCTAGTGGGCGGCCGCCCTAAACTTCGTTTAACGGCACGAGCTGCCACTCGGGAACCTTTTTAGCTATGAGTTTTCTTCGAAATATATGGGCGGCACATTACCATTTCTGTTTATTGATCCGCCGAGCAGTACTTACTTCGTTTACTTATTATAAATTTTTCTAAACCTAACCTAAAGTTTTTAGTAGAGTTATTATCCTGAAATTCGTAAATTTATTGGTAGACGCGTAAACCGGCCAAGTGCGAGTCTGACTCGCGTGTGAAGTTTTTCGTGCCATCGTACAAGATTTAATATTATATATTTTTTTAGCGAATATAGCAATACAAACGCTGAGCATTTAAAGCATCTACTTGTTGCCTTTATTAAGATCGAGCAAAAAAAAGCAAAAAAAACGTTTCTAGTAGATAAGCTCCCTCTAATTTTAAATAAATTTTTATTTTAATTTTATTTTTTATTATAGCGGCAGCAGCAACACATTCTGTAAAATTTAAATTGTCTACCTATTACGCATTATGTCATACAGCCCGCTGATAGACGGACGGACGGACGGACAGCGGAGGTTTAGAAGGGTCCCGTTGGTTGCCTTTCGGGTACGGAACCCTAATAAAACACTTTTTACTCAATGATGAATTAATCCACTGAAACAAATTTCGTTTTCGTTTAATTACTTTAAGATTCTGGTGTCACATGCATATTAAGAAATATAAAGGTTGGACACACGTAGTAAGTTATATTAGTAGGCATGTTTTAGTATGCTTTATCTTATTATTTTTATGAAAGTAGTGGGCGCTCCAACATAAAGTAGTACAGTAAAAATATCATTATAAAAGGACCCTTACATTATTTTTATTTAAAATCGTTTAGTGATTAATGCACGGGAAATTTTTAGAACTGCTATTTTGTTTTGTAGCTATATAGATATGGTAGATATATCCATATCGCGTTGAATCATAACATTATTTTTAACATTTATTTACATTATAGAATAGTGTTTCTTTTTGCTTTTGGCCTCAGACCAACATAGAAAGCACATATGCATTTGAAATTATTTGCAACGTGCAAAATGATTTAGCTGCATATGTGTAGGGAAGTTTTACGGGCTGAAAAAAATTGTAATAAATATGTGCGTGAGTGCGTGCCAACAAATTGAATATGGTTTCGCGATTACATGAAATATACGCATCTTTATTGGTCTGAACCTGAGTCATTAATTTAAACACCTATTTAATGCAATGTAATTATGGAAGATCATATGTTATTGGAGTACAATAAAACACCATTACTATTGAAACCTAGGTATTCATGAAGCAGTAACATGGTATAAATTTGATAATTGCAACGCAAACATTGTATTTTTTTATGATATACATATTCTTACTACTTTTTATTTCCATATTAGAAACACTGCTTGTCTGTATCGCATTAGCTAGAATCCTAATATGTGAAATGTTATATTAATAAAACGCCCTCGTACAAACCTCAAGTGTAATTATTAGCAATTCCATGTGCCAAAGAACTTGGCATTAATTTGTACACTGATATTGCGTGGCAGCTGGCTCAATACATATAACAATAATATTTATATTTCCGAATAATTAAACTATCGACCAATTTGTAGTTGTAGTAGAATGCTATTTTCATAATTGTTAATTATAAATATTAAATTTATTATATACTATTAATATTCATAGTAACATTGATTTTAGTGACATTTTTTTCGTAAATTTATTAATGCCGATAGCCTTAGAATTGCTAAGAAAAAACTAGATAGAACTCTTTGGATCCCGCCAAATTAAATCAATTTTCGATGACATTCCAACATTATTCAAATATGTCTAATACAGTAACATATCATTTAACTTTATAATTTAGCATGCACTGGCATTAAGATAATTCGGTAACCTTTAGATGAAATGTTTTACTTATGGTTAGTTCACTGTTTGCATCGTTTACAAAATAAGCTGAGCTTCCGTCCATTTTGATAGGTCATGCGAAAAGATATCATTTTACCAACCAGACATCTAAATATTATTGTATAAAGTACCACACAGTAATATTTAAGTATATTTCTAAAATACCCATCTAAGGGATACGTGTAACTTTTTAAGCTTAAGCGTACGCTTAAGCGCCTTTTTACATACGCCAGTAAAAATACATTCAGTTATGCAAACAGGCTTAACAAAACGGAACTGGCTCGTTTCATTTATATAATTTTTGTAAATACTATATTTAGTCATTCATACAAAATGTATGGGGATTATTCCGAAGGAAAACGTTTGAATTGATAATTTCCAAATTAAGATTTCAGACGAACGAGGAAAAACGGGGCTCTGCACATATTTGAAGTGGCGCGAAAACCAAGCCAAATCCATTCTAAATTTATTGTAAGAATACTTACGTACACATAATTTGCAACCAACAACTAGGTGCATATGTGTGCGTCCAGCAGTAAACTTTCACGGGCTGTTATAGAAAGAAAGAAGAAAGTTGTGTACGTGAGCGTGTTTTAGGAGGGTTTTGGTATCACTTAAAATGCACTTAGCGTTCCATCTTTGTTTGTAATATCCGGGCTTAAAATAAATTATTAATAATAATTTTCGCGCATTGTAAGGCGGAGCGCAGTGCATTGCAAAAATTATCGGAAATATTATTATAACATTTTGTACAAACTCTGTTCAATAATGAGCATGTGGCACAGGTCACATACCGAGCACGCCAGCGATAGCACCTACAAAAATAATGCTGAATGTCCCTTAAAGGCGACAGATTGTTGTAAATAAAAGATAAAAAAATTTTTTGTACAAACTCGCATAATATAGGTAGATCGAAACGGATTTCATTTTTCGGGCCATATAGATGCCCGCCTAATGTGCATTAAGTCGAGAACTTTCTCCCTTCCATGCTGCGTGCATACTCGTCCATCACGAAGTAAACTAGCGACATTTGGTGGACAAAAAGTTATTTTATTTGGAATGTTTTTGGTCATTATCAGGAAATAGAGGATTTAAGTAAAATTATGGTCGATATAAAACCTAATTTAATGACATGCTATCATATTATTCATGTTTTCATATTATTATCAAAAATATTATATTGTAATCGCTTAACAAATCTTGAACTCGAACTTTGAAGTTGTTTACCGGCAATTCAATTACAAATTTTTATCTCAATTAATATAAAATATTCTAAAAATCCACTCGATTCAGAATTTAATTGAGTGTTTCGTGTATAAGCATCAAGCATGTATCACATCCCGCGCGTCACAATCGTATCCAAAATACGATATTTTGTTCAACCTGTCCTTAGCAGACGCATTATACGGAATCGTCATAACTCTGAGGGGTCCTTTATTTAAAATTATTATGTTTTTATATACTTTTTATTTCAGTTCTCGTTTGTCGGTACTCATTATAAGAGCGGGGTGTAAGGGGACATAACAACATTCTCAAAATAAATCTACCCGCGGCGGTAAAACATTTTGAAAATACCGAACCAAATTCTGCAGACTGGTAATAGTGAGCAACAGTTATGCACGACATTGCCTTTAAGTCCAGCTGTGGTGTTGGTTGTTGCTGGACCCATTCAAACTGTAACTTATTATGTTTTTCTTTTTTAATAGTCGACATGAGTTTTCTTTGTCTGTTTGTATCTACATTGCACGCGCACGCGCACGCGCACGCGCACGCGCACGCGACACGACACAAGTGGCTCCGGGCTATCGCCGTACTGATCCGAGTGAATAAATAATTTCTATAAAAACTTAAAAAAAACGCCGTCATAAGGTCTAAAATTCCGTAGCGCCCGCGACGAATAAGACGGTTTAGAAATTGTCAGAATCTTAAAATATTTTTTAAAAGTTATTGATTTAAGTAATCAAAATAATGAGCAAGTAAATTATGATTATTGATGTTATGAATATATTTGAGTGATTCCCAAGCATATAGATCAAGTAATTTCGTTGTAATTACAACTATAGTGATTTTTAGAGGTGTTTTCGCAAATAATTATGATGGAGTCAAAATTATACAATCGTGTTTTTGAACAAGCATATTCTAGATAAAGACATGAATTTACCTATATTAAAATTTCACTTTCGTTAGTGGTGTCATAGTCACATAGTCCTATACTATTCGATGAAAGAAGGTGCACTTTTTCGCGCTGTCGCCTTTAATCGCCGGCCAAGCGTGACGACTGATGATTATGTTAAATCCTTATTTGGAATTTTACGGTCTGATGATGACGACAATAATAAGCAAATCAAGTGCAGGAATTCTGATATTTTTTTTTCAATTTGTACTATGTATGTTTAGGCGCTCAGATTAACGTACTTACTGTTGGTCTTATCAATTTATTATTATATTAATGTCGTTCCTAAACATTTGTACGTTTAAATTTAAGCATTATTTATACCGAAAGATAACTGCCTTAATTTTTGCGATGCTGTAATATGGCCCACTGAAAATTGTGCGTAGACTTAATTTTGTATTTATTCTCTAAAAATTTCCTTTATTTACAGAATAAATACAATAGTGATAATGAATATCAGTCACCCATTTGATTTATATATTTTAAATTAACAAGTGTTAATTATGTAAAATAATATAATGATTTATGATAAGATTACGTTATAAAGTTGATTTATTTAAATACATAATATTAACTTAAGAGATTTATGAATATTACTATTTAATAACTATTTCGTATTCTGTTTCTTTTTTTTTCAATATGTTTATTTTAATGTAATAAAATAATAAATAAAATAGTTACCTATTCACCGAACTGGTGAAACGTTTTCGGATCTAATTAACCTAGGTACTTAGATTATTTCGTAATTTTAAGGATTGTAATTTTCGAACATCTTCACTTTATCAGGAAATAGCTGTTGTATCCAAATGTATATTATTACATGGCGCAATATTATTTTTAAACTTAAAACACGAATTCTTTTTTAACTTAATTTTCAAGATACGAAAAAATAAAAGGTAAAAAGGGTTCTTAAGGTGTCGCTTTCACAATAATTAAATTAAAATAAATATTAACATAGCAAGGTATATTTCTTAGAATTGCCAACAGAATAACTTACAGTTTTGAATACCATCGAAAATATATATTTAGAAAACTATAACATTGACAAAAATAAATGTTGACTTAAAATTTACTAATTAAATATCTCCAATTAATAAGCTAATCATTTACGTTATAAATAACCTAAAAAGCATAAAATTACAAACTTAACGCTTTTGTATGATATCAATTTATCGTGTAGAAACAACTGTAATGCTTTATTTACTCAACTCCTTAATGCTAGTGTAGTTTCTACTTGTTTTTATTGATATTTGTGAAGTTTTTGTTACAATAAGTTTGTTCTCTTATACTAACTCATGTTGTATTTATTTTCACGAAATGAGAGAACCTGGGCCGAGCAATATTTGCAATTTTTCTTCACGCACAGTACAGTAGACACAGCAGGTTGAAAAAATAAATAAAATTAAAACCACTGGTTTACATGTTATTTTTTCGTATCTTGGGCAGGGTTTAGTTATTTGCGTTTTATAATTGTTTTAATACATTACAAAATATTAATAATGTACAGTTATGATTTATGTTTTTAATTCAGACGTAATAAACACTAATTTTATTTTAATATGATTTTTTTTATATTAATAGCTTATAAAATGTGAAATAAAATAAAATAAATATTTATCATATTTAATTATTACTCATTTTCCCATCCCAAATAGTTTCCTTAATTGAAACCATTTCATATAGCACAGTCTTCTTTGGTTTAATAATCCTGCTTATATTTGTTATTTAGTTACAGTATAAATACTTTACTTTTGAGTTGTAGTTAAGATATTTTTGTTGTTTTAGTTATTATAATTACCTACTTATTTTTACCTGATTTTGCTTAAGAATCAATCCCTAAATTGAGTTTATGAACTACAAATTCTGCAAATTATCTATAGACTATTTGATAATTATTATATTTTAGATTTACTATTAATAGGTAGTACTGAATTAGTGCGGTGATTGTTTATTATATAAGGACGAGAGAAATGAAACGCTTGAGTTTTGACGTAAGACTGTCTGTAATTACGTTATTAATAAGTTTATATATTAGATTATACCCAAACATACGTATAGGTACTAGGTAGATACTACACCTTCCTTCCCAAAGAAAAAAAGAAATGAATATGTGCATTTCTTTTTTTTATAATACTAACATTTAAAATTACACAATAATTATATCCTAATTTATAAAATGAAAACATGGGTAAAAGCATAAACAAATAGTTAAAATAATATTTGGATTAATATGATTACAATTGGTATTATAATACTTAGTAATAATATTATAATACCTATATATAATAATATTAAGGTAAAGTAATAATAATTAATAAAACTTAATATACTAATTTATTATAATTATAATCGATTAAGTACACAATGTCTGAAATGTATTACTCAACAACTATAATATTATTACAATATTATATAAGTATGTAACCGCTGTCCCATATCAATGTCGAGGTCACAGTCTTGTACATAGATTTGTCACAGTTTATCAGTGATAAACATTCACTTACGCTTAAATATTTTCCCATATTTTTTTCCACAGTAAAAGTGTAGTACAATTTAAACTAAGTCACATACGACTTTTCTAGTCTGAACAATAATAACACTCTTCTCATTTTCACATTTCAATATTTCATTTTACGTCAAGATTATGGGCAATATTACTATACAATTCTAAAAGAAAACTCTCATTTCCCTCATTACCAATACATTAAAACTCATCCCGCATTTTATAGTATCCGAACAACCTTAAAAATTTAATCGGTTATTAGGTTTTCCAAACACTCAGCTGATCAGGCCGATTGTATGTGGATTTGCTAACCTCCGATAATTTTTATTTCCTTTGCTCACACCTACATACTGTCAATACTTTTTATTTATAATTATGTATTCCATATCTTATTCACAAATTTTCGTACGTCTTTCACAAATTTATATCTTATAGTCCAGTATAATATTTAGTTACATTGTCAGTCAGGGATTGGGGCTCACAATATGGGCACAACAAAATTTAAATCAATTAATTATATACATTATGTAATGAGTTTCAAAATTGTATTAAACTAAGTAAATATTCTCATAATCCACACAAGCAAGTACTATTTTAAAGTAATAAATTATAATAGTTTAAAATCTTTAAAAGTTAAACATAATAAAATCGAAAATAAATTACTATATTGCATATTAAAATTAAGAGAACAAAGGAATAATAATGGGGACATAAGTCGTCATCACTACCATAACAACAACAACATAACAACATTTGAGACACCTTTGTTTTAAATTCCAAAGTACGTATACGGAAATGTTTGCGATTACATCGAACTATGACCATACGGTATGATTTACATCTAATTTTAAGATAACAACAATATATTATAGCATGAATATAAGTATTAATTTAACGTTGTTAGAAATATTATGATGTTAATTATAGCGTATGCAAAAAATTTAAAATATCACTGTAACAGATGTAACAAAACATTAATTTATTTAAACATTGAGAAGAACAATTTTGATATCTATAGTCAACCCTATGGATTTGGTCGGTTGTTTGGTACACAACTAAAGTTTTTTTTTACAAAATGTTTATTTACATTGGAAAAGACAATTTTATTTCAAGCAGGTGACACAATTTTAGGTTTTTGTTGCCTTTTTTATAGAAAAAAAAAAAACGATTACATTATAAAATTTACAATAATAGTGTATCGATAACCTTTGGACTTGATTATAATAAGGTTTATATAAATGTAGTTCAAAATTGTACACATTTTACATAAGAAAACATAAGACAGAAAAAAAAATATTTAAAGTAGAATCAATGTAAATATGAATCAATGTGCCTAAATATGAAAAAGTCTTGTAAATTTATATAAATTTACGCGAAAGTGTAATTATCATATTGGGTTGTTATATTTTTATTTGTTTACGTGTAGTTGTGCGAATCGAACCCTATTGTTGTTATATGTGCAACTTGCTAGTAGCATTTTCGGTAGCGTTAATAGTCCTAATATAGAATTGCAAAATAACTATCTATCCAACCCTATGGATTTGGTCGGGGATCCCCTTATTACCTTGTATTTTTGTAGATTGTTAGGCCTTTTTATTATCATTTCTTTTCATAAATCTTTTACGTACTTTCTCTTTTTTATTTAATATTTTGAATTTTAGCTAACTTTATTTCTCTCTATTCACGCATATATGTATTTATTTATTAAATATCGGGAGCCGGAGTTTCAATTCACTTCAAATATATTTTTATTTCATGATATTTATAATGCGGGTACTTTATACACATACATATGGGCCCCCCATTTACTTGGTTGGTTAATCATTTTATTTTATTGGTACATAAATTTTTTTTCATACTGTGTCAAGGTAATAGTGTACCTTAGGTTGTGCGCATAACCTTGAGGTCTACGTTTGTCACTTTTAAAGGACTCCAACAATTGTCACAGAGGAAAACTGTGTTCGCACCATAATCCAACGAAGGATGTGACCTCAATGTACCATTATTAAGGGTAACAAATTTAAGACTTCTCTGGTCCCCAACAGTACTAATATGAGTAAATCACTTGTACTGAAGGTATTGTTCCCTAGTACCCGTAACTCCATATTTTATCATCCCATCACGGAAGCATACCCTGCTTGAGGACTATATCCTTTACCAGTGATGGACGTTCCCGTATCTCTCCATCACTTATTTCTCAAGGTCATCTTTTTTATTATTATCTTCATTATCTTAATCTGTATCGGTTACTTTTATATGATTTCAATCTCATTCTATCGCCTTTCAAGTAAGCATATCGGTTTATTAACATAACCAGAGTTTGGGCCCTAAACATTGGCTAAGATAATGTCCGATAGCCTAATTACTTCATTCCAATAACTATCAAAATTATTGCATAGTTCCTAATAATTTATCTAAACATCACTTACATCATCCTACATATATATTTGAAATCCATACTATTTTATAAGTATTCCTTTCTTTGCCGCAGTCTATCTTCAACTTTCACACATCCATATCAAAACCTCAACATTCTCATACAGTTTCCTTTCTATAAATTAAGTTAACGCTTTTTTTGATAGGGGCGTACTCCAATGGTTTGGGCACGTTGAACGAATGAGTGAAGACCGAATGGTGAAGAAAATATATAGAGCGAAAGTAAATATTAAAAGGTGTCGAGGTAGACCGAGACTAACTTTCGAAGACCATGTGAGCAAATTGCTCGAAGAGGGGAGGGTCAAGAGTACTCGGATACCTAGACGTGCATGTATGAAGAAGTTAATGAACCTGAAAGAAGCGAAAGAGGTATGTAAGGATCGTGACACTTGGCGATCTGTTCTCTCTGGCTACCCCGTTAGGGATTGTGCGTGAAGATAAGTAAGTAAGTAGTAAGTAACGTTTTTTTTCCTATCCTTTCTTTTACTCTTTTATGCAAACATTTTATACTTTTAAGGCACAAACAATTGTTTTTTTCATACCACATAAACTGTATGTTTTGACATAATTAATCCTATTTCGTATTTTTTTTGTTATATAAGTTGTTTAATATTTGTCCATAAGTCATTAGAGCCATTACCTAAATGCAGTAATCAAATTATCTCAAAAAAAGTATCGAACTACGTTAATGTTTCGTCGTAAATTAATAGTTTATTTTATCAAGTCTTTTTTATCAGTTGAATACTGGATTTTAATCTGAGATAAAGTAAACGAAAAAGTATAAAGTCAATATTTTGAAGGCAAATCAGGAGAACAGTAGTGTACATTAATGCATAATTCTGTATTAACTACGTGTAATATTCCGATGCCTTATATGCAAAAGATCACGTCAGCATTGTTTAGAATTTGATGCGCAATGTTAATACAAAGAAAACATGATATTACATTTCGATGAATTCTTAATAATATCTATATAAAATATTGCAATTTTTATTATTAATAAAATATGTCAGTTTCGTCATAGTTAATCAATCACCGATCAATTTATCTTTTACAAAATTTATTCATTGAGTTGTTTATCTGATAGCAATATAATAAAGTTCCTTTTTTTCATTCATTAGGTTAAATATTTTAGTACAAAATAGATAATTAAAATAAGCACGCTAAAATAATAAGGATATTATATAGGCACTTGCTTTCTATTGAGAGTGTTCGGTAAAAAAAAAACAATCTAAATATGAGTGGTGACTAAAGTTATATTTTTAGTTTTATGAAATTAGAATTTTAAAAGAGATAAATATTTAAAATCACTCACCTTAAATATAATCATATAATTTGCATTTTATACAGTAATTGTTTTGCAGATACATCAAGCATATTATAGTCTCTATTAAAAAATTTTTTTTTGTTTCTTGCATATAACATACTTTCTGTTTTCTTGTAGATGGAGTACACGAAAAATTCAGTCCGCTTAAAAACTGGCCACTCGATTAAATTCTTGATAATTTTATGTTTTGATAAATATCTCCTTTTTGTTTCGCTTGTTATGAGTTTTTGAAAATTGGGTACATATCTTGATAGTGTAAAATTTCCTATGTGAACGCCATTGCGTACTTCAATTTAGATCTTCTCAACCAATATTCATTCTTATCCGGAGTGAAAAAGTTATTTCTCTTATCCTCTCTTCTCCTTTTTGATGCATCTTTGCCTTTTGATTTTATACTTCCTATGTTTTAATTTTATTTTGTAAATATTTATTCACAATGATATAACTTTTTGATGGCTGGCTCTACACGACTTTAATTAATTTTCTCAATCCGGGAATGTGTAATAATTTTTAATATACAATTTTTTACGTATTTATTATAATTTTACTATCGGTGGCCAGCCGACTGGCAGGGTCGCCATATAAGGACGAGAGAAATGAAACGCTTGAGTGTTGACGTAAGACTGTAATTACGTTATTAAGTTTATATATTAGATTATACCCAAACATACGTATATGTACTAGGTAGATACTACAATTATTTAGTGATACATAACTATAATATGCATATATCTATATAAAACGTGCAAATATAAAAATATTTACATCCACATCTATTATTATGATCGTTATTGATTTTATTTGATGATGTAAAATAATAAAATAATAACAGTGAATAAGTTTTTTCAATTTTTCAAATCCTAAATTACTTTGGCGTAATAAAGACACAAAGAGGATAATAATATTTACACTTATGTATTCATTTGTTGATAATGGCATATCATGGATATTTCCTTGGTAATAACAATGAAGTCTGCATAAAATTGGTATATTTAGGTACATTGTTTCTGTATACAGACTAGATTATGCTAGCAACAAAAATATTTATATAATTGATATCTTTAATTACTCTAAAGTATTGCTATTATTGTGTTAAACTATACATCCCGATTGTAGTTGCATTATAATAATTCTAATGATTCGAACAAATGACGCTCGAGAAAGTAATTAATTATGTTGGAGCTTAACCATTTCACTGTCCTGTCATATTATATTAACATTGAACATTTCTATTATTTGACTATTGTGTTTTTTCGCGGACAGGGAAGTTGTTAAACTGAATAGAACTGGTACTAGACTAGCAATAATATTAATTCCTAATGTAGTAGGTATATTTAAATATTTTATTGTACAAAATAAATCTTTACATTTATTAAAACAAAAACGTATTTTTCTTACTTAATATGTAACGCATATAAAACCTTAAAAACTGAGAGATATTTGATAGAATACGATACGATCTAGTACGTGATTGAGCCACGCTGCAGCTATATAAGCTGTAGCACGAATGGGTCAGCTTGACCGGTGAAGAACCACGTACTCACAGAATACCAGCGTAAAATAGCAGCTTTAGGCTGCTGTGTTTCGTATGGTGAGTGTACAGAACCGGAGACAGGGGCGGATCTATATATATAGGCTTTTTGGGCTGTCGTCCGCCCCTATTGTGAAGACAGTATCTGTCAAAGCTTCCAAAAAATATAATTTTATATTTGAGAGGGGAGAAAACGAGCATACGGCTCACCTGATGGTAAGTGATAACCGCCGCCCATGAACAACTGCAACACCAGGGGAATTGCAGATGCGTTGCCGGCCTTTTAAAAAGGAATAAGCAGGCTCTTTTCTTGAAGGTCTCTATCGTATCGGTCCGGAAAAATCTTTGGTGGTGGTCGATTCCACAAGGAGGTTGTACGAGGAAGAAAACTTCTTTTATATCGCACAGTGGAGGACCGCCAGTCATCCAGATGGTATGGATGGTAGCACGAGTTTTGTCGCGATGTGCGATGGTAAAATTATGCGGCTGGAATTAGTTCTAACAATTTATCAGAGCACCCCCGTGGTAGATGCATAAAATACGCAAAGAGATGCAACATCTCTTTGCAGTGCCAGTGAGTCACGCCGATTGGAAAGAACTCGGTCACCGACGATTCGAATAGCTCTGCGCTGGATGCGATCAAATGGAAGGAGCTGGCACTGGGGAGCCCCAGCCCGGAGAACAGTATTCCATGTGCGGCCGAACCTACGTCTTGTAAAGTTGCGGGCGGTGAGCCGGCATGAAATACTGTCCCGCTCTGCTGAGCACGCCAAGCTTTTTAGAGGCCAATTTGGCCTTCTCTTCTAAGTGACCACGAAACTGCTCGTCACACGATATGTCGACGCCGAGGATTCCGATACTGGCTGAGGCAACATGGGGAGTGCCTTGAAACTGAGAAGATATGACGGAGGGGTTCTTTTTAGCGGTAAACGTGCAAACTTGTGTCTTCTGGGGATTAAACTGGATTAGATTTAGTCGCTCCCGATCCGAGAATTTGTTTAGCAAAGCCTCGACTTCAGACACAAGTTTGTCCTGGCACTCGGGGACGTTTTCCCGAGAAATATTGGCACGGCTGGTGTATAGAGTGTTGTCTACCAGTGCTATCTTCCACATAGCAATGAATGTTACGGGTTTGCAACATGTCATTGATATGTAGAAGAAACAACGTTGGTGATAGAACGTAGCTTTGTGGAACACTAATGGGCTTGTAATCGGAACATGCAGAGTCTACTACGACCTTGATGCTCCGATTAGCAAGAAAACTGGTGATCCAATTGTACAATTCCTCGGGAAGCCCATAGGAAGGAAGCTTAAATTATGGGGATATTATGAAATTTTCATGAGGTTTAGTAGAAATGAGGATGAGAGAGCTAATTTTCGGAAAAAGGCACGAAATTTATTCAATAAAGTGGCTAAACTCGACATTATTTTTCTGGAATAAATTTTAGAGAGGATGATTATGAAGGCAACAAGTTTATTATGTCATAAAAGAGATCGTGAGTAACATACGACACCAATCGGATCAAAAATTAAAGATATACGAGGAGAAAGATAAAAACTTAAATACTAGAGTTGGAGCAGAATACATAAACAATAGGTGAATTACTTTGAAATTTTCACATCATTATAGAAAACAGTTTTCTGACTTGGTTAGTTTGATTAATATGGTAGAGTTAGCCCAGGGCAAGGCCCCACAAATTCACGGTCCGCCTCTTACCGGAGACCCTTATTACCGGAAACGAGGCATTCCGTCTTAGTCCTCAAGGGTGAGACAACGCATCTGCATTTTGATTTTTAATCTAGGATACATCTAAATGTCTATGGGCCACAACATCCACTTACCATCAGGTGGACTATGTGCTCGTTTGTCACCATTAGACATTCTATAAAAAAATAGTAAAAATAGTTTTATACATAGTAGAGCCATGCTGCCGTTTTATAAGTAGTATAGTTGTAGCAAGAATGGGTCGGCTCGACCGGGGAAGGACCGCGCTCTCACAGAATACCAGTGTAAAATAATAGCTTAATTCTGCTGTGTTTCGTATGGTGAGTGTAGAGAACCGGAGACCCTTTTTACTGGAAATGAGGCATTCCATCTTAGTCCTCACGGGTGACAAAGCATTTGCATTTTGATTCGTAATCGAGGATAGATGTAGATGTCTATGGGTCACAGCAACCACTTACCATCAGGTGGACTGTGTGCTCGTTTGTCACCCTATCCTATAAAAAAGGTACATCTCTTAAGACAGATTGACCCTCAACAAAACAATAGCAACGAAATTCCCATTATTTTAGCATTTACGGACGTTTTAATTGTACCTGCGAAGATGACTGCTGGCGTAACGCCAGACATTCCAACAAATATACCTACATAACTCGCAACGATGCGTAGGTATACAATGTAACTTTTAAAATTTTGCGGTATATAAATGAATATTGACGTCAAATATTTGTTATTCTTGGGGTCCTATATTAATTCACCAGTATGTACATGAAAGTTTAAAATAATTTGGTGTTCTGGTGTTCACCGCATCGTAAAATAGAGTAGAAATGTATGTAATGGAAAGCTGTGTTATTTCAATGGTCGGCACTCTAGTTCTCTGGGACCATATGAGTTATGTTAAAGTTCGTATGAAAACAGTGTCATAAGCCTCAAGCGTCGTTGGCCTGTCGCCATGGGCACGTGGCGGGTCGTCAGGAAGTACGACGCGACGTAAACACGTCTATTCGCACGACTGATCTTGGCCAGATCTTGACCCATTAACACGGGTGCCGATGTCAGAGCTGTGTCGTTTTGGGATATTTTTAGCTGGTACGCGGGAGCGGGGTTTTGTTGAGTACGCGCACGCCGCCCACAGGTCATTCTACGAGCTCTCAGTGCGGCGATACCATGATCGCGGGAAAATGACAACTCGCGGCATTAGACGGAAGAAGTCATCGCTCTCTGAAGTGAAAGTTGCTGTGATCGGTGCACCATCCGTCGGGAAAAGCGGTACGTGATGTTGCGTGCGTTCTATGCGGCTGTTATTTCGTGGTGTCTTTTTTAGATTCATATTATAAAAATTCTGTGCAGCTTGTAAAGTTTTGTAGACAATTTCCATGTTTTAGAGTTTATATATATCGGATATTAATTAAATTATATTTATAGGTTTTCGTTCCGATTGGGTAAGCATATACTTATATGTATATCCGTTAGTTTTGACAAAAAAGTATGCTATCGTTATTCCAATTACTGTTTCGTATATTATACATTTGACCGCGCAAGAGTTTATGAATTTGCGCGTGGTTTTTGTAAGTGTAATAAATCCGCTTTCTACACAAATAGATAACTGATAATAATTACTTATTATTTCTTACTACATAAAGTAAGCGAGTGGAAAACCGGTACTATAGTCCTTCCGAAGCTAATACATTCCGTCTGTCACGGGAGTGCTACGCCGACAACAAAGGCGTGTAGCAGAGGTGTGGTGGTTTTATTTTTTAAAGAAAGGCGATAAAACCCTATTGAAGAGTTATAGACCGATATCCTAACCAAAACGCGTCTACGTTCTGTTTCTGAGACTCGTTACGAATCATCTCATACTTAAGACTCGACGATTTCCAGCCTTTCGAACAAGCTGATTCCCAAAACAAAGCTTTAGAAATATAAACCACATATGTATACCCTTCGGCAGTTTACACCGAACACTGAATGTGACACCTAATATTCAGTAACGTGTTTTGTATGTGGACTATAAGAAGACCTTTGATTCCGTTAAAAATTTGGGTGGTATTACGGTCCTTTATTCAGTAGTGGCAGATTGACTGTCGGTTTAGTTTGTACAGTAAAGCTATGGGTAGGCAGGTTGGTGTCATAATCTCGAAACTCTTCACCGCTGTATGAGAAGCTACTGAACTGGAAAGGATACGGTATACTAATGGCGAGTACATCATTCGCCTTCAACTTGTCGACAACAGTCATTATAGCAGAACGGAGGATCTTAACACTATGCTCTATAACCTAAATAGTGTCTCTCAACTGACTTAAACTTCAACAAATTTTACTAACATTAACATCATTCACCTTCAACTTGCCGTCAATACGGTTATTATAGCATAACGGAGGATGCTCCATAACCTCGATAGTGTCTCCCAACGGTCTTTAGATAAACATGGACAAGACAAAGGTCATGTGTAACGTTCGTGTCACGCCGATGCCGGTTATTATTGGGGACACTGCGGTCGAAGTTGTAAAGCGAATGTTTACCTGGGGCGAATGTTTACCTCTAAGTTGAATTTGACCAAGAAGTCAATTGACGGATCCAACTCGGATGGGCAGCGTTCGAGATTATGATACATTTTCTCGTCACGTAGTTCTTAAATCACAGTATCAGAATTTTCAGTGATGATATATGAATCTAAGTTGTGGTCTTTCATGCTGGCCTTATGAGAATGTGTAAAGTTGATTAGCGGACTGTAACGACAGTTACGTTCGGAGTTACTCTGCGTTATAAAATCCGTAAGGACGATATCCGTAGTAGAATCAGAGTAATCGACATAGTCCAACCGATCAGTATTTAAAAAAAAAGAATATTAACAATGCTATAAGCAATACTAATATTCCCCTTACCCACTAGTGGTAAGCTTAAATTGCTTGTGTTACGAA
The DNA here is from genome assembly GCA_907164705.1 of Parnassius apollo. Lineage (NCBI taxonomy): Eukaryota > Metazoa > Arthropoda > Insecta > Lepidoptera > Papilionidae > Parnassius > Parnassius apollo. Next base: position 8,608,974 of record CAJQZP010001331.1, read on the forward strand.
TGGTTCACGCCAGTAGTTGAATGGCGGATTCAAACCCACGATGTTTTTGAGTTCGCGGTCCGCGCTGCCGTTAGGCTACTAGTTGAAGTGGAAACAGACAGTTCATATAGTTCGAACGAACTTTAAAACGGCACACGCTCAGGACCGTGTTAAGTGGTATCCCTTGGGGAAACTGATGTTCAGCAGAAGACTTGTGATGGACTGTGTTGGAAGAAAAACTTGAAGTTAGAAAAATATTATATTACAAAGAATGTATAAAAAGGTGTTGTAAATATTATATAACAAAGAATGTATAAAACCCTATTTATCGTTTTTAAATCGATTAAATTGCTAATTTCAAAATCGAATAGATACCTACTATAGTTATGTTCTATTAAATTCATATAAAATATAGCTTTAAACGATTTTTGAATATACAAATTCGTAAGCGAATATCATTAATTTAAAATGTAAATTTACATAAACGTAAACATACATATGTTTCACATATGGTCGGGGGGGAAACGACTGCTAGTTACGAGGTTCCAGGTTCGAATCCCAGGTCGGGCAAAAAAAATCAGTTATAAGGTATTTCTGTCAAGAAATTCCCAGTAGTTGCCCGGAGTTAGGAAGATGGCGGTGTCTCATTCCCGTTCCTCGGAAAACACGTAGTACTGTTTATCCTACGTCTGATCTCTCCGGTCGTTTCGGTTTACCGTCCCATCGGACTATGAGGGTGTGAAAATTCACAGTGCACTTCTGCTTGCGTATACACTCGAAGACTAATAATCATGTCCTGCGCAAATGTGTAGTGTCCATTTAGTTCGCCGTGGCTGAAACTCTGTCTGGATGATATTACCTGAACGTCCTGCGTGTTATTTTTTAAAAAATAATTCTACTTATACCCCATATGAATTTGTAATGAGAAATTATTAGGAATTTAACGATTTTTTCTGGTATTTGAAAAGGACAAAGAGAGAATGAAATGCGAAATATGGGTAAATCAGGAATGTCTAGAACAGGTAAATGAAATTGTATACTTGGGGAGTGCTTTCAGCCGGGATGGAAGATGAGATTTAGATGTGGATAGGCGTGTCGCTGCCGGAAACAAAGTCAATGGTGCCCTGAATGCATTAGTCAAAAGGCAAGGCGTGGTGAAGAGTGCACGCCTTGCAATACATAACGCAGTGTTGGTACCGACTTTGTTATATGGCAGCGAAACCTGGGTATGCCAGAAGAAGGATAAAAGCAAGTTGAATGCAGTGGAGATGCGATCTCTTCGTAAAATGTGTGGCGTTACCATAGCCGATCGAAAGCGAAACGAAGAGATTCGCAATATGGCAGGATTGAAAGATGACCTTATCACAAAAATTGATAGGGGCGTACTCCAATGGTTTGAGCACGTTGAGCCAATGAGTGAAGACCGAATGGTGAAGAAAATATATAGAGCGAAAGTAAATATTAAAAGGTGTCGAGGTAGACCGAGACTAACTTTCGAAGACCATGTGAGCAAATTGCTCGAAGAGGGGAAGGTCAAGAGTACTCGGATACCTAGACGTGCATGTATGAAGAAGTTAATGAACCTGAAAGAAGCGAAAGAGGTATGTAAGGATCGTGACACTTGGCGATCTGTTCTCTCTGGCTACCCCGTTAGGGATTATGCGTGAAGATAAGTAAGTAAGTAAGTAACGATTTTTGCTTTATTTTTTAAGAAAACTAGCCCTTTCTTTAGGTACTTTTTTATTCGACATTTATTGCAACTTGCAGGGTAACCACTTACTTTCAAGACTCAGCTAGTTTGTCACTCTAAGGTTGGATTCGATTAAGTATCATTTTATACTTGAGTGACTAACCCCCGAATAATTTTACACTAGGTCTTACTCTCAGATAACTTCGTTTTGCGTTTTTCCATCACAAATGTAAAGTAGGTAATACGAATGGTTACCTTACAGTAACCTCTGTATATATAGAGGTCAGCGTTACTCTAAAATTGGTGGAATGATGAACATAAGTAGTTAGTTTGTACCAGTTTGGCTCACGAGACCAACCCTCGTCGGCTGACGGTAGGTCGACGGAACCTAAAAAAATAAGGTTTTGGCATGCTCTGATCACAAATCTCCGTTTTTGCGTAGGATGCGTGGTTCCAGAGATGTGCAGATCAATTAACTAATATTAACCAAATCAAATTGTAACTTCAGTCCAGTGTAAACAACGTCATTCAAAGAGTCCATTAGTGTTGTATTTAATGCGAGTCACATGTGACTCGCATTAAATACAACACGAAGTTTAGTCGTTAAGCTCTCTGGACAGATCACATAATGGTTAGGAATGAAATATCTACCAGGTGGAATATCCTTACCCACTGGTTGCATATGATTTAGCTGCTCATAATCACGCATAAAATCGTTATAAAGAGATTTAAGTTCTAGTTGTCGGCAATTTTTTTTCTCAAGGTTTATAAACTGCGACAATATGTGCCTTCCATATAAACAGACGACTGCTTCAATATTATAGGAACAACATATCGACCGTCCGATTCCCTATAAGTTTGAGTAGAGTACAGGCGTTCGACATCCTCATCCTCTGGAGCAGGTATATGTTGATGAGGCGGTTCCTCGACTTCCCAAAATCGTTTCACCATCTTATCCAATGAATTCGTTGAATTTACCTGACTCTCAACATTTGTGGGTCCTGAGAGAACCCAACCAAAGACGCTATGTAAAGCAGCAGGATAGCCGGGCTCTTGTTAGATGACACGGCCGTCATTGATGTGACGAAATACTTCAGCACCTAGCAATAAATCAACATCAGACGGTTTGTCAAAGTCATGATCCGCCAATACCAAGTGTTTATAACAGTCTCGGACCGCTAGAGGAATATCAGTGGTTGGTATTTTGGTAGTAATGTTATCGATGACTATAGGATTAATATCGAATTGCGGATCATTTAAATCACACGGGCGTATAGAGCATTGAGTCATTCCCTTGACTTGACACACGGACTGTTGTTCAAATCCAGCCACAGTTGTAGTGCGTCGACGCAATTGAAAACCAAGTCTTTTTGCGCACTTCATAGTAATGAAGCAGTCCTGAGCGTCGCTGTCGATGAGCGCTCTAACTTGGTGGAACGTGCCACTAGAGTCCTGCACACGCACCATGCACGTCCCGAGCAGCACCACGCACGTGCCACGAGCCTCCCACGAACACACTAGTGTTAGTGTTGGCGCTACTCAAACCGGTGGACACCGCGGTCGGTGATCGAACTTGGTTGTTGATGTGTACCAGAGTGTGATGATTACCACCACAGATAAAACATCTCATTTTTGAGTTGCGTTTATCAAGAGAATGTATTCGTAAACAGTTAATGCATAAATGATTTTGTTTGACAACATTTATTCTAGCATTGTTGTCCAAAGATTGAAACGTGGGGCACTTATAGATACTGTGCGCTGCGCCATAATAATAGCACTGTAGTGAAGCCAGCTGCTTCGAACAAGTAGGCTTAGAGTGAGTAGTGAGCACGGAACGTTTGAGGTTCGGTACCTGCGGTGAAACATTCTTGATCTGTTTACCGGCTAAAACTTAAGAAGATCGAACCTTTACATGGTTTTGAAGAAACTGCATAAGACTTTGAAAAGAGGGAATTTCTGATTTATTCTGAGATTCAAAATGGTGGTGCGTATCTGAATCCAGTACGCGAAACGCTGCGTTAAATAAAATAAAATCGATTAAGTCATTTAGCTCTAAGGTCTTAAGGGCATTGTAATTAGGAGTTTTTAAATAAGGATAGTTATTTATTAGATCTAAATAGGAAAGGCTGAACAACAATGGAACGCACCGGATATCAATTAGATATTAGTTAAATGATCTGCACATTTTCGGAACCACGCATCCTACGCAAAAACCGACCGCAGATTCGTGATCAGAGCATGTCAAAACCTTTTTTTAGGGTCGGTCGACCCACCGTAACCCGATGAGTGCTGAGCAGTGAGCCAGAACCCAGAACTGGTACAAACTAACTACGAACATAAGCCAACTAAAATCGAAATACGATTGTTCATAAAGCGCAACGTAAGATTTTATGTCCACATAATTTGCCAGATTATAAATAATGGCGACTGTCAATGAACATTGAAAAGAACATTGAACGTTGTCAGTTGAGTAAAGTTCTTCTTCTTAAAAAAAATGTCTGAAGAAGTAAGTAAACATAGATCAAATTGGTTATACCTTCTGAGAAAAGCTTGCTGTTGGAACTCGTGGAAAACCACTTCAGTGTCTTAGAAAATTAAAAATCAGACGCCTTGGAATATATACTTCATCACTATCAGAATCTTCAATCGTTAAACGTTGAACGCTGAACGTTGCATTATTCGAAAAAATTCCTACATTACATGTACAATTGTAAAACATCTTTCTTTTTCAACAAACCATACGAAAACAGCTGTTAATTGTAGCTGCTACCATTAAATTAATCTGGGTCATTGGCTTTGTTTGGTTTTACCAAATCTTAATCCAGCAATAACTGTCTATTCGAGAGTAAATCGTTATACTGCCTAAATTCATGGACTAAACCAGTTATTCCAGATTATAACGATAATTTCTTGTATTTTTGGGCTAAGTTTCCTTCTTTCTTTGGACATTTTGATTATTTACAATTACCACGACATGCAACACAACTTGATAGCCTTACTCAACTGATAACTCGTGTAAATATTTCAATGTTGATTGTTGAGTGATAGACTGATAGTTCACACTATTATTATCCGGAAAATTATGTAAAAATAAAATCTTGCGTTGCGCTATACAAACAATGGTATTTCAATTTTATTTTGGCTTAAATGTTAATTCGTTATTCATTCACCAACTTTAGAGTAACAAGCTAATACTACTCTACGTTTGTGTTGGAAAAACGCAAACGAAGTTATCTAAGATTAAAATCAAAGAGTAAAATAATTCGTGAGTTAGTAACTTTGGTGTAACGCTGTATTTGGTCGAATCGACCCTAAGGCTGAGTATTTTGATTTTGATCAGGCCTTACTTTCGAGCTATAACAATAGCTGTATTTATAAAGCTAACTTCGAAGTCGTGCTGAGTGTGCGCTTAGCAAAGCCTAAGTCAACGAAATCGACGACACGAAACTCAGGATATTAACCAAAACCACCGTATTAGTTTTAAATTGTTGTTTTTATGTTACTATATATATTTATAACAACAAAAAGTTTTAAGCCGTCTTCAATTTTAAATAGCATTAAGCCATTTTCTATTTACTTAATTTCAAACTAATTTCGAATTTTCAAATGTTTTTTCTTTGTGATTTTTGCACTCTTTTCATCCGTTCTCTTCCATAATCGTCAAATAAGTAGAAGTAAAACAGCAATTTTAATTATACTATTATTAAATTTCTAAAGTAGATAGAACTCTCTCTATATTCTCCATTTTATCACAAGGTCCTTAAATAAACCTCGGTTACAGAAAATCTCAAATAATGTCTAGTCCAAATATCGGAAGCGTAGGTCGAATAGGTAGGTAGGTTCATATAAGCATTTCGTGCTTTGATTTTGCTCAGACCTTACTTCCGAGCTAAGACAGATTTGGTAAAACGGAAAGTTCTGTCTGAGCTCGAGTGTGTAGAGTTATTAATGGTTATATCCGCAGCATAAGACCTTTAAAAGTTTAGTTGAATCTACTCTTAGATTTTAAGATGACAAAAATAAAATAAAATTACTTTGATAATTTAATCGAGTAAACAATGAGTTATAAGGATTCTAACCACGCGCCGCTTTGTCTGCCAGTGAGGTATATGAAAAAGGAAAGTTCTCTTATTGTAGTTATTAATGATTATATTCGCAGGATAAGACTTAAAAAAGTTTGGTTAAATATATAGATTTTAAAATGTAAAAAATTAATAAACTTACTTTGATAATTTAAATCCAGTAAACAATGAGTTATAAGGATCCTATCCACGCGCCGCTTTGTCTGTTGCTTAAATTATAACCTTGACGAATTAAAAATGTTACAGCTATTATTTGGTAAGGTTTTTGCATTGGTATATTTTAGTAGAATAAATTTAATATAAGAATAGAATAAATTTCATATAAGAATAAACATTAAGGTCTACAAGACAGTCGGAGACATTTGCCAGGCACAGTTGTTTCTAATCCCTGTCGCTTGACATTGCCAAAATATGTATGCGAAACACAGAATCCGAGTAGAGCTAAATTTAAAAAATATAAATGGTTATGACATCATATATATTATATCGTTTGAATAAAACCATTGGGGACTATAATCAAGTAAAATGCAAATATATACAAAATGAATTCATATTATAATATTCACGGAGTTGTAGGAAATCCCTTCCTAAGAAAGTATTCGCATAGTTTTATTAGATACATACATATATATACGTTTCTTCGAATTCATGCACGTGTACTAAGCTGATATACATTTCAGCTTCGTTAATTTGGAACTCAAACATTAAGACATCACTTTACCTTAACGCTGCTAAGTACATGTACTTAGCAGCTTAATCATTTCGGACCGGTGTATTAGCTACGACAAAACTTGTAATTCTGATAACGAATTCTACCTAATTTGGGATTGTAGATTAGGAATCTCAGATTTTACCGGATTTTCTGACGCTAACCGTTTGTATCATACTGGTCCCTTCATTCCCTACGCACAATTGTGAGTGCCACAATTGTATAATGGTGGACCCCAAAACCCAACCTAAATTGGTCTACATTAGTAATCAATACACGAAATTAGATCATTTTTTTCTTACAATGCCATATTTTCTTATCTTCTGTGTTTTTTCTATATTCTGATCCGATGAAGTCTGAAAAGCCTATTTTGATTAAGCTATCAATTGTGCAGAAAATATGGTGTCATTGAAGTAGGTATCCGATACAACAACATTCACCCTTAATTACCCGTGTCGTTGGTGTGTCGCCCAGCCTCTTTTTTATATGATTGGAGTATGAAAAGAACTAACAGTTCATCTGATGGTAAGTGGCTACTGCAGTCCACGAATACCTGCATCCTACTTACAGACTCTAAATAACATTTTAGGCCAAATTCTTTGCCCTTCACACCGGAACACAACAGTGCACGCAACTGTATTGACATAATTCACAGCAACAATATGTGAGTGGGTAACTGGTAACTACTGGATTCTTGGGCAGAAAAGGATAAGGACCTAGTATGATTCTTATTATTCGGAAGAAACAAAAGAAATTTGACCCCCAGTGTCAGTGTAAGACACTGATCAAATCACAAACAATTTGTGTTTTAAACGAATTAATAATTTAGTAATTTACCGCTGAGATAAAAAGTATTAAGAATGTTTTTGCGTCATAAATTATCTTGTTATACTATAATCTAAAGCAAAAGCAAATCCCTTGAAAAAGTATATGGGAAACGCATATCAACAATATTTCTTGTTCTCGCTGCAGCGCTAACTTATTTTAAGGAAGCAAGGAACGCTAAATCTTTATTTACCAATTTAACATTGAATATCATACCATTCATAACCGTAAAATCCCGGCGTAGCTGCATTGCTGCAAAGCGAAATAAATATACAGAAATCGCTCTGTATGTGTAATATTGAAACCGTATTTATATATCTTAGTTATTTTATAAATAATGGATGCTGTGGCCCATTGACACCTACATCTAATCTCACTTAAGTATTAAATTGAAGATGCGTTGTCACTCTAAGGACGAAGATTAGTTAAGAGAAAAGGAGGATATTCACAATTCGTCTATATATATATATATATATATATATATATATATATATATATATATATATATATAATATATATATATATATATATATAAAAATTGTTGCAAGAAACTCGGCGAGTATTTTTTTAAACATCTTTCATTTTACATAAATTTATTTTGTACAGTTATTTAAATTTATTTTCATAGAAAAAGCATGGTGGCGATCACCTCGTTTCCAGGGGTTATTTTCATTTATGTGTTCTTTGATATTATAATTACCCTTTTTGTACAATTTTTATTTAATATAACATTTAAACATGTTTAATTTTCTGGGATTTTGTTGTAAAAGTGTATACATTGCCCCATAAATGAATTACTGACTAAGAAGTCTAACTGGTCATCATTCATCATCATCATTACAGCCCTTCACAAGTCCACTGCTGAACATAGGCCTCCCCCATGTAATGCAACAAAGCACGGTCCTGAGCCACCTGCATCCATCGACTTCCTACATATCTTACCAGGTCGTCAATCCATCTAGTGGGGGCTCGCCCTACACTACGCCTACCAGTACGAGGCTGCCACTCGAGAACCTTTCTTCCCCATCGGTTATCGGTTCTTCGAGCTATATGGCCGGCCCATTGCCACTTCAGCTTACTAAGCCGTTGGGCAATGTAGGTCACTCTGGTTTTACGGATATCCTCATTTCTGAGTATCACGCAGAGAAACTCCGAGCATAGCCCTCTCCATAGCTCGCTGAGCGACCTTGAGCGTCCTCATACGCCCAGCAGTGTAGGACCACGTCTCAGATCCGTAAGTCATCACTGGCAACACGCACTGGTTGTACAATCTAGTTTTTAGAGATTGAGGTATACCTGACGAGAAGATATGTCGTAATTTCCCGAACGCTGCCCAGCCGAGTTGAATCCGTCGATTGACCTCTCGGTCGAAGTTGGACTTGCCTAGTCGGACTATTTGTCCCAGGTAAACGTACTCGTCAACAACTTCGAGCATAGTGTTCCCAACAACTACCGGCATAGGTGTGACATGGACATTAAACATAATCTTTGTTTTGTCCATGTTCATCTTAAGACTTATTCGTTGGGAGGCACTATTGAGGTCATTGAGAATAGTGCTTAAGTCCTCCAGCGATTCTGCCATAAGGACTATATCGTCGGCAAATCGAAGGTGAGTGATGTACTCGCCATTGATGTTAATACCGTATCCTTTCCAGTCCAGTAGCTTGAAAACGTCTTCCAATGCAGCGGTGAAGAGTTTCGGGGATATAACGTCTCGTGTAAGACACACCTCTCTGCAGCTGGATAGGTTTCGAGTTCTGGTTCTGTACTCGGATAGCCATCGTAGCCCTACTGTACAAACACTTCAGCACTTCGATATACCGACAGTCCACTTGGCACCACTGAAGGGACTGTAGCACCGCCCAAATTTCGACGAAATCAAAGGCTTTCTCATAGTCCATATACGCCATGCAAAGTGGCAGATTGTAGTCTTCAGTCTTCTGTACAATCTGCCGCAAGGTATGTATGTGGTCTATGGTACTGAAGCCTTTTCGGAAACCGGCTTGTTCGGGATGCTAGAAGTCGTCGAGTCAGCGTGCGAGACGATTCGTAATGACTCTCGAAAACAGCACGTAGACGCGACTCAGAAGGGAAATCGGTCTGTAGTTCTTCAAGAGAGCGTTGTCGCCTTTCTTAAAGAACAAGACCACAGCACTTCTACTCCACGCCTCTGGAGTAGTGCCACCATGGAGGACGGAATTGAAGAGCTTCTGAAGTACTTCAAGTAACGGTGTTCCACCCGCTTTCAGAAGCTCCACTGTAATTCCATCCTCGCCTGGGGCCCTGCCGTTTTTAAGGTGCTGGAGAGCCATTCTAATCTCGCTTAGACTGACGTCCGGCATATCATCGGAATAGTGTCGGATAAGACTTGCTCTTGGATCGTTACTCACACTTGCGTGTGGCTCCAACGATGATGTGTGCAGCTGCCCATAGAACCTCTCAATCTCACTCAAAATCTCAGGGTCCCGGAAACGATGTTGCCACACTCAGTCTTCAGCTTTGACAGTTGGCTCTTACTGGCAGACAGATCTCTGGCAAAGACTTTGGAGCCCTGGTTCCGCTTGATCGCTTCTTTAATACGAGCAATATTAAAGTTGCGTAAGTCTCGCCGCATGCATTTGGAGATCTGTCTGTTCAGTTGCCTGTATGCTGTCAAATCTGTTGACGATTGCAGCCTCATCTCCCGTCTAACAAGCCATGAGATTAAGAGTGTGATCGGAGAGTTTTTGTGTTCTTCTGCGGCGGGTCTTGCAGAACTTAGCTCCGACCGCACGGACAGTTTCCACGAGCTTGTCATTCATATCGTCCACTGCATTGCAATCTTGTAGGCACTGAAAGTGGTTACGTAATTCGAGCTGAAAGTTTTCGGGATTCTGGATTAGAGCACGAGGGGGACGGAACGTTGACTTCATTAGACGAGACCTCTCCAACTTAACGTTTAGGTTCAGTGTGCCTCTAACCATTCGGTGATCGGTGCCAGTTTTCACCCTTGCGATCACTGAGACATCACTGAACACTTGGCGTCTGGTCGTCATAATGAAGACAATCTCATTTTTTGTCGAACCGTCGGGGCTCGACCAGGTCCACTTCCTGTGGGTCCGCTTCTGGAAGAAAGAGTTCATCATAAAGAGTCCCTCTTTCTCCATAAAGTCGGCCAGCTGCTGGCCCCTTCGATTCCGTTGCCCTACTCCAAATTTCCCTAACTTCAGCTCACCGTTTTCTCTTGTGCCTAGTTTTGCGTTGAAGTCTCCCATCAACACCGTGTAGTAGTAGTAACTGGTATTACAAGCTTATGTTTGTTCCTAGTGTTTAAAGTATGAACATCTTTATTCTTAAAAAAGATATTTATGTTTTTAGGCACATACATTACATTTTCATAAATATAATGGCGACGCGAAAGTTAATATGCTTATTTCCTTAAAATTTACTATCTATTCTTTACAATTTAAGTTATAAATCGCCCGTACGGCTCTCTTTTGCCAAAAAAAATATGACTTCAATGTCAGTCGCAATACACCATAGCAAGATTACATAAGATATTACGCTATGAAAGTAACTAAAATAAACTAATTGAGCTGTTTCAACATTGATGAGACTATTAATCAAATCTTTAAAATCTAAAAGACTAATCTTTCTTACAGCATATGGTACAAAACTAAGTCTGCTTGCTAATTTTGATATATGGGGACCCCAATGAAGCTTTGCGTCAGTTGTAATACCAATAAAAACAGTGGTTTCCACAAGATACAATTCTTCCACATTGAAGAGCACATTGCTATTTGTATGTTTAATATTAGGTATTGTAAATATAATACAGTTTGTCTTATATCTGTTTAAGAGGAAATTATTGGCGTTAAACCAATGTATTAATTTCGGTAGAGCATTATTTACATTTTCGAAATTATTTGACTGTCGTTTGAGTTTAAAAATTAAAGGGGTACCATCAGCAAATAATACTACATCGTGTTAGTCCCCTAAAAGATAAGGTAAGTCATTAATATAGACTAATAATAGGATTGAACCAAGAATCGAGCCCCGCAGAACGCCTATTGATACTACTGATTCGGAGGAGCCTTTACCATTGATAACAACTTTTTGAGTTCTGTTATTAAAATATGAAGTAATAAGTCTAAGATAATAATTAAAATATGAAGTAATAATCTCACGATGAACACAATCGAAAGCCGTGGAAAGATCACAAAAAATACCAAGGCATCTTGTGAACTCTCCCAGACATTAAAATATATATTTCATGAGCTCGACAACTGCGCCAGTCTTTTAGCGACCCTTATGAATCCAAATAGATTTTTATGAAGTTATTTATTTTTATGAAAAAAATTCACAATTCTTTTCAATTTTTTTTCTTTTCAAAAATTTTAATAAGCGGAAGTAGCATAGAAAATTAGTAAATTAGTTAAATAGTGGAGTCTAATGTACTGCCAGATTTAAATAATTTCATTAAATGATATTCACAAACATCCGAGGCCTGCACTGTAATCTCAATGCAGTCCATTACCACCTTGAGACTGACAAGCCGCACTTGCTCTTCTTGACTGAGCTCAGATGTCCTCCAGATGCAGCTTACCTTGGCTACTCTGGGTACACGTCCATCTTTACGTCCGTGTGTGTTTACGTCCGCAATGACCTCTGCTGTAAGCGTCTCCGTCACTTTGAAGACCCCACTTTCTCTACGATCTGGGTATTCATAGTTACAGTATATACATAGTAAAATTATTTATTCCTTTGTCTATCAATCGCACAGCGGTGACCAGGAGACAACTAGGCTATTTGAACACCTCCGTGAAGCCTCTGATGTGCTTCTCAATCGGTACCCGTTCGTTTTCTGGGGATTTTAATGCCTGTCACCAGGACTGGCTGTTCTCATACCAGAAAACCGATCACGCTGGGAGAGAGGCGTGGAAATTTGCCTTGTCGCTGAGACTCTTCCAACTGATAAAACAAGCAACTAGGGTACCTGTGATGTGGATGGGCACATAGCCAACTACCTCGATATTCTGCTTATGATCGATCCAGACAGGTACAATATTCAGGTTACCTCACACTTGGGAACTTCTGACCACTATCTGGTGAGATCTGTGTCGTTATATTCCCCACCCAACTCCGATTTCCACGGTGTGCGGTGAGTGTGGCAACACAAGTCAGCAGATTTGGATGAGATCCGGCATTTCTATGCATCTTATCCTTGGCGGCAGGTCTGCTTATCGTCTGTAGCACCGTCGAGCTGCGCGGATACCATAACCGATGTGATACGTATGGAGTATTTCATCAACTTTGCTGACGTGCCCATTGGTGGTAAAGCTCGCCCATAGTTCAACGCCGAGTGCGCTCGTGCTGAAAAGTACAAGCATATGGCGTACTTATCCTGGGTCGTTGCTTGAGATCACAAAGCTTCGAATGTTAGTCTTAATAAGAGAGCTTTTAACCAAGTCGCCAAGTCTTGCAAAAGGCGTTACGGCAAGCTAGTTGCGACCGCATTAAACGAATCGGTACAAAGCTCTCTGTCAACCCATCTGGGAGAAGAGCTTTTTGGTCTCTCGCCAAAGCGGTTGAGACAAACTTCTGTCGGTCTACACTACCTCCACTGATAATGCCAAATAGCTCATTGGTGCACGCTCCTAAAGAGAAAACTTTTTGCTTGCAATTTAGTCTGGACTGTGGCAACAGCGTACCGAATAGTGCCCATATCTTGAAAGCTGGCCAATGTGCAGCTTGTGCCTAAAAAAGGTATCCGTGCCGACCCTGCCAACTATCGACCAGTTCCAATTGCCTCCATACTCTGAAAGATTATGGAGCGTATATTGAACTCCCGATTAATGGTATACCTAGAACAAAATGTCCTCCTTAGCGACCGGCAATACGGGTTTCGCCGAAATCGGTTAGCTGGGGACCTTCTAGCGTATGTCACACACGTATGGGGCGAGGCACTCGAGAACAGTGGGAAAGCACTTGCTGTTTCCTTTGATGTCTCGAAGGCCTTTGATAGAGTTTGGCACGCTAGCATTTTGGGTAAGCTTCCTGCGTGCGGCTTATCTCCTGGTTTGATTGAATGGATAAAGGATTTCCTGAGTGAACGGTCTCTCCGGGTCGTCGTCGATGGCTGCTCTTCCGATCCTGTGGCGAATGACGCCGATGTTCCTCAGGGGTCTGGTCTCTCCGCAAATCTCTTTCTGCTGCATATTAACGATCTGCTTATGCCCGGTATATATGGGTATGCAGACGATAGCACAGTTGTAGAAAGATACCAACCAAGTACTCAGGCCAGTCGGGATCAAATCCGGTTCGAAAGAGAGGCTACGATTGAGCGTGTGAATCTCACACTACAGGCAGTCTCCGAATGGGGCGATGCTAATCTCGTGAGATTAAGCACCTCCAAAACACAAGCTGGTCTTTTCACCGCTAAAAGGTGCCCGCTCACCCTGGCTCCTACTTTCCGGAATGTATCCTTGGAGTATACTGACCGCCTTCATTTGTTAGGGGTTGAATTTTCTCCAAATCTCAACTATGGGCGGTTCATTGAGTCCAGAGCCAAAGCAGCCGCAAGGAAACTTGGTGGAAGAATTAGTATTCTTGCAAGGGTGAGGCGGTATTTCACGTCGGGACAGATCCTTACCTTATATACAGCGCAACTCCGGTCGTACATGGCGTACTGCTGTCACATATGGGCTGGTGCTGCAAAATGTCACCTGGCAGCGTTGGACTCAGTGCAGAGACCTTGTCAGCCTCGAGCACAGGTGCAGAGTCTGGCTACTCTTGTATTTTATACGATGCATTTCGGAGAGTGTGCGCAGGAATTGCACGCGTTAATTCCTCCCTCTCCTTTTCACCATTGCACTGTTATATCCCTTTTTACAAGGCAGTAAAATTTTAGTAAGCTTTTATTTAATCAAACGGCACTTTTCCTTCATATGGCTTTAGTCAACAATTATATTAGTCCTTTCCATGTCCGTTTTAATTCCATTTTTAATAATCAATTAGACTCAGAGCCCCGGGTACATCGGACATAGATTCCGAGACGTATTAGAGTTCGGAAGTCAGGGACTATATTAATTTGGTGTGTGAACATTTGTAATAAAATTTTAGCTTTATTTGGTGTTTTTTTTAAAAAAAGTCAAGTTGTCCATATTCTACGCATTAGAACCAAATGGTTTACTTCGACATTTTTAATGCGTACAGCAAAGGAGTGGAATAATTTGCCGGCGTTTATCTTTCCGTCTGAATACAATCTAGGCGTCTTCAAGGCAAGAGTGAATAGTCATTTGTTACGCTAAGACTTCGATTTACCATCTAAGTCTCCATCACCACTAACCATCAGGTAGGATTGTGGTCAAACACTGGCTTTTCGAGATTCGATACTAATATTAAAAATAATAGCAAGATGTGGTGCAATTAAATCTATTATGGACGCAATAACTGTAACGAAAATTCCCTATAAATCTGCGGTTGTCTTTACATCAAGGGTTTTAGAAATATTTTACAATACCTTGTGGTAATACTTTTTCAAATCTAAATTCTTTTAAACAGTTGTTAATATTATGTTTGAGATGAATCGGCGACAGTTGGAGAACTATTCAATGACTTAGTTGTCAAAATAGGAATATCAGTGAAATATTTCTCAAACACCGCTGCGACGTTTTGATTTGATCTAGTTAATTCATTATTAATTTTCAATTGATGATTTGTGTTACGAGGTTTGTCGTTACCGATTTGGCTATTAATTATATTCCGTGCCATTTGAATTTTATTTTTAGCGGTCTTAATTTTGTTGCTAATATGTAAAGATTTGGCTGTGTACCTGTAGAGCACACTCTTCTAAACATATTAGAATAATGTTTTACATATTCTCTAAAAGTATCGGAAAGATTATATTATGATCTTTCATAGTAAAGTTCATATAATCTTCGTCTGCTCTTATAAATTCCTCCTGTCGCCCACTCATTAATTAAATTCAAGAAAAAATCCATTTTCAAGGGTGGAAAAATAGGGCGGGAAAATTTTAATGTAATAATTTAGACGACATTCTAGATTTTACCTTGAACTTTGTCCACTTAAAAGCATAAAAAAATTTAACTTTAAATGAGTAAAAACCGACTTCAAAAACTATAAATGATTTTGACATAATAACTTCTAAAGTAAGATCTTTAGTTTGCCATAGTTCCTACGCTACTTTTTATCGGTCTTTCTTAGTCAGCACCAATTTTATAAGTTACTAGTTGTTACCCGCGGCTTCGCCCGCATGGTCACTGGGAAATGAACTATCCATTGCTTTTTCAATTGAAAGAAAACTGAGTTTTAGATATTTGACATAGATGCAGCCATTAAAAGGAAACTGAGCAAAATTGATTCGTCAGCCTATTTAAATGTTTTGAAGCGCAGCGTATAGGAAAGCATGAAAATAGCCTGTTTATTCCAAATGGAAATGGGATATTTTTTTAATTAAAGGAAACTGAGCATAATTATCCGTCAGTGATGCAGACTTTTGAAAAGAAACTGAGCTAAATTGATTCGTCAGAGATGCAGTTTTCTGAATTGAAAGGAGACTGAGCCAAATAAAAGATCCGTCAGAGATGCAGCCTTTTGAGTTGAAAGGAAACTGAGCTTAATAGGTCCGTCAGAGGTGCAGCATTTGGAATTGAAAAGAAACTGAGCTAAATAGGAAATTTTGAATTGAAAGGGAAGATCTATGGGAATTCTGATTAATTGATTGTGGGAATTTTGGAAAAAAAAAACTAACTGAACACTATTTTAAGACGCTACTGTACACAATGTTATATGTTTTTCCATTCGCGGAAAGAATGTGGAGATTATGGGCATTTGACACACGCAAACATGCTACATACAGCTGACAATGAGAGAAGCACGGTTTTTCTAAGTTGACCCCCACTACCTGTAACGTTTGCCCTTGCGCTTTATTAATTGTCATTGCAAAAGTGAGCTTAATAGGGAACTGCAACCTTTTGAATTGAAAAGGAAGATCTGTGGGAATTATAGGGATTCGTGGTATAATAACATTTTCACCTTTTTCTTCGCCTGTCAAAATTGTAGCACCGATTATGTTCCGTCCAAGATGTGTCACATGCAGCCTTGTCCATACGTGTTACATAACCGAGGAGCATCTAAATTTCGCATTAGCATGACTGGGACGCCTAATTTTAATTGAAGCTTATGTGAGGGCACACCTGACAACTCTAGAGAATTTAGAAACTCTGTGGGATATAAATGCTCTGTTCTGTGTCCATAACTGTGTTTACTGACAAATACTCTGTTATTTCTCCTGCTACTTCGCTTAATATATCAGAATTTATTTTGTTAACGCTCTCATTTTTTGGTGCAAGAATCGCCCTTTCACATAACGATTTGTCTTCATGCATGTTGTTCGTTAAATCTGAATAAACGCTCGCAATTAATTGGGGATGACTCTCTACTAAATTACAAAAAATCTCTCGTCAATTTAACACAGCCTTCAGCATCCGTTTCCAACCGCCCATCGCCAATTTTTAATAGTGTGTCAGCATAGTTTCCAGCATTGATATTATTATACAAATGCACTCTCATATTCGTAGTTAAACTGAATTTTGTCACCTTGTTCCATAAAATAGTCGACTTTTGAATGACAGGTAAAGTTTGGCGAAAGTCACCAGCCAGTAAAACCACCATTCCTCCCATTACATCGGTATTGCTGCGCAAATCCTGGAGCGTTCGATTTAGTGCTTCTACAGCTTTTTTATGCGACATTGTACTTTCGTTCCACACTAAAAGTTTGCATTGTCAAAGCATTATACCTCGTGCACTATTTTTAAAAGTTGCAGATCAGCGATTCTTCCTGGGCTAGATTTAGAGGGAGTTTTAAAACAGAATGTGCAGTGCGGCCGCGGCTTAGCAGCGTGGAGGCTATAACGGAGGAAGCTACGGCCACAGCAATGTTTTTATCTTTCCGTACTTGCGCTAATAATAAATTTAACAAAAATGTCTTCCCAGTTCCTCCAGGGGCATCTAAAAAGAAAAGTGCACCATTTCCAGATTCAATTTGTCCTAATATTTTGTCAAAAACTCGTTTTTGTTCGGGAAGCAAGCGGGGTACAAATTCGGCTACTTGCTGCTGCAAAGCTGGTATATCGTAGTTTGTTTCACGTATAATTTCATCACTTAGTTCATTTTCGGTTGTTCGCTGAGGGCTTATCATTCCAAGGTCGCTTAATTTTTTGCCTTACATTGCCATTACTTTATCTTCAATTTTTCCAAGTGCTTCATTATAAATGTGTTTATTGTATATCATGTTTGCGTGTGTCTGCTGTAACCTTCGCAAAATATCTTCCGCCATGTACTCTTTATATTTGTCCCACAATTCATGTGCATTAGATAGCCCGCAAGATGATATGAGAGTTGCATAAAGATCCCTAATTTTGGCTGGTGACTGGCACTGCACAGCTTCCTCCATGGTTTCATCCCAGTGATTATCGTTTTCTAAAAGATGCAGAGCTTCACATGCTTTTCTATAAGTTGCGCATTCCTGACCGTTAACAGTTTTAAGGTATTTATATCCTGTAGGACCCCGAACATGGTGCAGCAGCAATCGTAAACAGAAATATTCAAAATTAGTTACATGGACGGTATACACACGACCAAGGGCATCTGATGACTTTACACCGGGCCAATTTGCAGGCGCGCCTTGAATAAGGCGTTTCCACTCCTTCCTAGATATGTTCCAAGTATAATAGCGGGGGACTTCAGAATATAACAACGTTTTTGCAAAGGGGTCGGTTTGACAAAGTTGAAAGAAGGCTGTTAGTGTAGTTTTTGGCGGTTATGCAATTCTTTCTTGGAAATTTCTTTCGGTGAAATATAAACGCTCTCCATTTTCTAAGTGCACAGCAAAATGAGTAACTGTTGGGTGCCTTTCGTGTAAAGGGAAGCCAAGGAGACGCCACGCTGCCTCGTTACTGCTGACATAAAGCCCTGCTTGAAAGGTCTGTACTTCATTAACGGGATTTGCCTCACCTTCACTCCTGAAATTAAATATTGCTTGGTCGCTTCCTTTATTTATGTACTTACAGATATACTTGATTGCGCGGACAGAGCTACATGCTTCTACATTAATGTGGGCATTAAACATTTTACATAGAATGGGCGAATACGGGACAATCCAGCTGTTATCTAAGGTTTCGAACGCTCCAGAGCGAGATTTGATTGTAACTTTCCTGTGTGGCCATTGTTATTGTGCACTGTTTCTTTTAATAGCTGTTTAGGGAATTTCTTTGTACATTTTCGTATCGTACAATTCTTTATCTTGCTCAGGATCCGGAATCTCGGCGCTTATTATGTCGTCTATTTGGCTGGGCCGCAACTTCTCTTTAAGCCATATTAGAATGTGGGCATGCGGTAATCCTCTTTTTTGCCATTCAATTGAATACATGAAGCACTGCACCTCTCCAAAAATTTTCCCTTTGTTAATTACATACATTAATTTTTCTTCTTTTAATCTAAATACTCTAGCAACTAAATCGTGTCTGTCAGTACTTTTTTGGCCCGGCATTAGCTCCTCGGTTATTTCTTTCCATGTGGGATTGCAAGTAAAAGTAACAAAAAGATCAGGTCTTCCGTAAGTTCGTACATAGGCGAATGCGTTTTGTGTGTACTCATGTAGGTAGCGGGGACTGTTAACGAATGATGAGGGCAGAATTACCATTTTACCTAAATCTCTGGGGTTTACATTGGCGTCGCTAGAAACTGATGACTACAAGATGTGTAAATGTATATAATTCTCAACGCGCAGCTTTTTTTGATTTAAAGATATATAACGCAGACGTTCACTTTCTACCTTCACATACATGTCTACCAAAAATTGATGAAATAATTGTCTACACCGGGCTAAGAGGTTAAAATCATTTTCTCGCAACATCATGTGATACGCATAAAAATCCATACATGATACTTTTTTGTTCGGAGTAGGCTCCTTTGTGACTGGGTTAATGAGTGGAATTTGAAAATGATAACCCTCTTGTCCTTTGCAATAAATCAATGGGTATTACAGAGCGTCATAAAACTTGTGTGTATCGGCTACCCGTTGCAACGTATCATCACGTGCTCTCAAGACAATGTCTCGTGAAGAAAATTGATGACCACTAATTACGGCTGCTATTTCGTTTATCGAAGGTGCATTGTAGTGCCTTTCATGCTCTCCTCGAGGGGTCCGATCTGCGTGAATGACGACTTCATTATCCTCTTCAGGTAGGTTTTCTAAAGCAGTTTTAAATTTTTTGACTAAAATGTTACGTTCATGCAAGAATCTTTGAATTTTGAACACTGTGTCGCTATCAACTCCCTGGATAAATTGGCAGCGACGGTCTACCTCAATTTCTTCGTCACTCATAAAATATACTTGTAAAAATGTATGCTGTTCGTTTTCAGCTTTCAGTGAACCTATTCTATGATAAATTTGCCCTTGCACCGTAAATGTAGGCGAAAATCCCGGCATTATTATTTCACGGTCAACTCCGAAGGACGTCATTTGAAAGCATGAGTTATACTTCCGGATCCTGTTTAAAAAGCGCCGTGACTCATTAGCATCATATAAAAAAAGAGTTTTCAAAGGTTCTTCTGGTTCCCCAAGTAACGGAAGAGACACTTTATCATTGGAACAGCACATGCCTGCGGTCTTATCTTTCCATTTTAAAGCGCTGCAAAATTGACACGCCTTGTCCATCAGTCCGATAACAACTAACCTGTAATTTTTATAATCAATCAACGGATCATAATTGAATGCTGCGTCATTAAAAACCAACCAATTGTTTCTTTGAAAATTTTGTCGACGTTCAGCTTGGAGCTGTGCATTTGCATCTCTTCGCGCCTGTGTCTGTTCTGGTGTTTCAGATGCCTTTATAGTAGACTGACGTTCAGCTTGCTCAATAAGTCTATGTTGAGTTTCATCAGGTGTTTCCGCGGCTCTTAAGGCGGCCTGACGTTCCGCTTGTTCGAATAGCCTTTGCCGACTTTGAGCAGGTGTTTCAGTAGCTCTTAAAGTAGATTGACGCTCTGCCTGTTCAAGACGCCTTTGCTGACTTTGAGCAGGTGTTTCAGTAGCTCTTAAAGTAGCTTGACGCTCTGCCTGTTCAAGACGCCTTCGCTGACTTTGAGAAGGTGTTTCAGGAGGTCTTAAAATAGCTTGACGCTCTGCCTGTTCAAGACGCTTTTCTGACTTTGAGAAGGTGTTTCGGAAGATCTTACAGCAACCTAACGCTCTGTCTGTTCAAGACGCCTTTGTTGACGTTGAGAAGGTGTCTCAGATGCTCTAAAAGCAGCCTGACGCTCTGGTTGTTCTTGCCTTCTCAGTTCAGCATCTTCTAAAGATACTAGCGATCGAGCTAATCTTTTCGCTTGGCTTGTCTTCCCGGTCCTGCGTGGAAAAATACAGATCCATACATTTTTTATCTTAATTTTGGTAAAAAGACATAATAATCCAGATATTCTGACCTTCTGTGTTCGTCCATCTTACCGTCGTCCATCTTGTAGAATCACGGTAGCGCCACCTAGCTAAATTTAAATTTGCAACATATTTGATTTTCCCACGGGAATGATATGTTTTTCCGCGGCAAAAAGTAGCCTATGTCACTCTACACCTCTACAGCCACCGAACTATCCCCATACCAAAAAACATCTCATAGGTTACTTTTTCCGCGAAAAAACATCTCATTCCCGTGGGAAAATACAATATTTCCCACAGGAACGTTTTCGGGCCTATGTCACTCTACAGCCACCGAACTATCCCCATACCAAAATTCATGCCATGCCGACGCTCTGTTGCGACGTGAAAGAAGGACAAACTTTTGCAACATATTCTATTTTCCCACGGGAATGAGATGTTTTTCCGCGGAAAAAAGTAACCTATGTCACTGTACAGCCACTGAACTATCCCCATACAAAAATCATGCCATGCCGATGCTCTGTTGCGACGTGAAAGAAGGACAAACTTTTGCAACATATTCTATTTTCCCACGGGAATAGATGTTTTTTCGCGGAAAAAAGTAACCTATGTCACTCTACAGCCACCGAACTATCCCCATACAAAAAATCATGCCATGCCGACGCTCTGTTGCGACGTGAAAGAAGGACAAACAAACAAACAAACACACTTTCGCATTTATAATATTAGTATGGATTATGCGAAAATCATTGTATTAGAGGTTTTATAAGTCACTTTTTACATTTTCTGCGAATGCATACCACATAAGCGGTTTGTTGTCTGAAGATGTTAATTAAAGTTACATTTTTCCGCATACTAAAATACCTAGCGCTGTTATTATATTCGTTTTGTAAAAAATCATTTATAATAAACTATTTATGTTGGGATTTTAAACTCCTTAAATTTGTACGTCCAAATTGTTAATTAATTTGTAGTACTAGTACGTCGAGAGAGATAAATCGTACTTAGTGTACGATCTTTTAATTACTGAAGTCAAAATTCTTTATCAACGTAGTAAAAACAAAAAAGTCACGTTTTATTGTAGCGTTTCACCACCGTGACTGAATGCTACTATACACCTACTTATGTAAAATATAAAATGAAAGAAGATTGATAACACGAGTATGTCGTAAAGTTTCACTTACATACACAATATTTTTATAAATCTATCCTTCGTCTTTATTTTTTATTTCATGTTAGTTATTTTCCGGATCCTATATTAACTGATGATTACAAACATTACATGAAAGAAAACATATTCTATTCATATTATATTGCATTTTTAAATTATGTATTCATCTCAACGTATTTTTTTTTCTCTTCTATCTTCGATCGTTACAAATAAACACGGGCGAATAGTTATAAGATTCATGTATCACGTCAAAATAGACCGTCGCTTCCTGGAGTTAAATTCGTGACATTTGACGAGGTTATGTTCTAGGTCGGAAAGTGTGGAAAGACGACGATAAAAATGTTATGTGGAGATTTATTCGTTACGTCAAGCTCTTCCCACGAATATTTTTCATGTGTGATTGATATGCTATTAAATAACATTCGTTTAAATGTAAAATAAATGGATCTGTACCTAGTATAGCAATAAGTTCCATATAATATTAAAAGTCTTTTTCTTTCTTCTGAATTTTTATTTGGAATTTATTAAGATACTTAACGTAACGGGAGGGGGTCCGGTAAGAACACTTTTAATTTGGTCGATTTTCAAAATGTCGCCGATTTCGTAGAGAAACTTCCGTCTAAAGCGTCCCTTGCCGACTCTGGCAACTTATGTAACATAAACTTGCTTTGCTTTATATTTATAGGGAATTCCACCAAAGCTACGAGTGCGTTTATAATATCGCTATTAAAAGTACGCAAGTGACAAGCGAGAACTCAGTTTACTGATGGTAAGTGGATGATGCGGCCCATAGATCTCTATATCTGTCATCAATTAAGAATCATAATGCAGATGCGTTGTTACCCCTGAGGACTATTTTTTTATTATGTGCGAACAGCTATGTAGGTCTAGGAAAAGAGATCAGGATCACTGCGACCTAAAAGATCTATTGTGATCGCTTCTATGCTTATAGTTCACAGCCCTATGTCTTCAATGAATAGAAGGAGTTACCAAGCCGTGAGTAATTTCACTTTTTCAGGGCGGAGTACATACTTTCACAGACGAGTGTTACGTTTGCGCATTAAGGGTCCAAAATCAGGTAGGATGTGCGGAGGCGTTTCTTCCGTTGTGGAACAGAACCGACACATCCTTGAGTTGTTTAGTGCCAGGATGGACATGTGCTTTTTAAGACAACCATGTCCAGTAAGGGCTCTTGCCAGAATGCGCAATTAATTTTTACTTAATCCCAGGGCTTCTGAAGCGAATTTACGATCAAAAGCGCGGATTAAGGTTTTAGAATGTTTTAAGCCTAGTCTGTTAGGTCAGATTTATTGTGATAAAGAGTTTTAAAGGTCCACAAAATGGCTTATCCGTGATCCGTATCTCATCTTAAGACAACCCTGTTGTTACATCCCAGGGCGTTTCATGGTTCACGCAGTTACGCAGTCTCCAACTAGCTTTGAGTTCACTCAGTTTGATTTCAGCGCTATCAGTGCTGTTTGACTATCAGAGTTTTATAAATTATATGGTTGACGTAGTGTTTTTGCAGATTGATTTCCGGACACTGAAATATGGCGAAAATTTCTGCCTGGAAGATAGAGGTGAATCTACCCAAATTCGTACTAAGTTTGAATTTGGAGCGTTCCCGATAAATTTAAAAGCCTACGTCGAGGCCAATATTTGGACAACCAGGCCATTCAGCCAGTTTTCTCTAGAGGGTAGTTCCACTATATACTTTTTATCAAAAGTGTATAGTCGACGCATGATACCTGTGATCATGCATAAGACCGGTGTTTCCTTAATTGAGTCGAACATGGATCTCAATCTGTAGAAGAGCGCGCTAAGACCGCCCTGAGTGTTAATCCTATACAAAACTAGCCTTCTCCTTCTTGTCTACATGAAGATCAAGGGGCGTTAGGCATAGAAGTGCATTAAGAGCCGCTCCAGGCGATGATCGCATGGCTCCAGTTGCCATTAAGCAGGCAGTCCTTTGTAGACTATTTAGTCCGTCCGTAGTCGTCTTTTGGTTGGCCTTGTTGCACCAGACAGTGGAAGAATCTCTTTAATCAGTTGTTACCAACCAAACGACTGCACGTACCTAAAACAATTTTTGACTTATGGCATACTTTGCTGAGGTGAGAGATCCACGTTAGTTTTTTGTCGATTGTTACGCCCTAGTACTTAACTTCAGTGGAAAATGATACTTCTTTACCATAGAGCTGTGATGGACTAATTTGTCCAACGGTCTCTTTTTGGTAAAGGGTATTATAACAGTTTTATCAGTGTTAACTGATAATCTGTTAACCCTACACCAGTTATTTATGGTGTTTGGAGCTCTTTGTATCATTAATAGTAATGTAGTTTGGCAAAAGCCCCTCGTAATGATGGCAAGGTCATCAGCATAACCCAGTGTTTTAATGCGTAGGTCTGCCATCTTGTATTTAGTCAACTTTTAACTTTAAATCGTAGAGTCGAGTCATATTTAGGATTAATATTTTTGGAGAACATTGTATTTAGGTATTATTAGCCATGACGTCAGTGCAGGCGGATAAAGCAGTTCAGTAGCACTTTTTCATTCGACTTGAATCCCAATTTAATTCTTGCTGAGAAGTGTAGCCTAATGCTAGGTAGCCTATACTATTCCTCATGAATTTGGCTAACATATACAAAGCGTGTTTAAACAAACAAAAGAAAAAGAAACAAGACCTATTCCGCTTTATCCGCTTTCCATTATCCCGTGTTTGACTTATGAGGTGACAGAGAGAAATGAAACAGACGAATATGGGCAGCTTCCAGCTGTGTCTTCCCGATAACAATTAAAAATAATGAAAAAAGTTGTTAACCCTCATCCAGCGATGCAACCATGATAAATATTGTGGTGGACTTTTAATAGGCTGTTTTGATGAAGTATCTTAAAGGCTAGTGAATCGACAAGCCACTAATAATATTGTTTCGAATGCTCTTCCGATCAAATCCGTTTTGTTACGCGTCTAATTTTGGCGCCAACATTGTTATTGGCGCGTAAACTCTGATATGTATATGGGTCAATGAGCATGAATTCCGTTGCAGTCGCACTTTCGCATACGTCACGTTCATTATTTATAAATAAATGTGTTGGCTTCATTATTTACGTTTAACAAAACATGTTGACCTCTCATAATTTTTATAAATTCAAAACAATAAATAATAATAACATTGTTTATGCAGTCGTTTATTTTTAAAGTTTGTTCCTAAACGGACACTTCATTCATGCTTCAAGCATACAATATTTTGAAACAGAAACAGAAAAAGAAACTTTTTTATTCAATATAGATTATAAATAATCCTTATTGAAAGTTACTTTTTTAATTTACCACTGGTTCAGAAAAATAAACATGTGTTCTGGGAAGAACCAGCAAGAACTCGATAGAATTATCATTTTCTCTTTGTACTATTGAAATAACTGACTTGTAGCTGGCCGAACCGATTGTGATGAAACTAGTATTTTAGACGAAAAGCTTGAAGTATATTTTCTAAAAAATAAATACCAAAATTTATTAAAATAAAAATTGCTAAATTATACACCACATTAATAGATCCCATAAAAGCGAAGCCGGGGCAAGTCGCCAGTCACTAGATATCCTGTTTTTTATAACATCGGCCATATAACGACGCGCTTTTGTTTTAGATGCTTATTTCAAATTAGCTTTTGGCCGCGACTTCGTCCGCGTAGAAGAAAATGGTTTTTATAGGATTTTAATTGGTGTTTTACGTTATTAATTTAGGTTTAGGTTTAAAGAGTTTATTATCTCAAAAAAGAACAAAAACTCATTCAATGAGACTTAAAAATAACATATGACTTATATGAATAAAGTTACATAAATATATCCAAATTAGGATTAAAAAAGCACAATTAATATGTTAAAATGTATGAATACTTATAAAATATAACAATCTTTATTATAGTGTAAGGATTTAAAGGTTAAATAAAAGTAAACGGTTAAATGAATATAAAATAAAATTTGGTTATATTTTATGAACACGAAGTTCGGCCTTTGATCTGGTGAAGGTGACACGGGGTATTTTCTTTTTACAACGAAATCGAAATACTACACCTACTGCAGTATTTTTATGTAAACAATTTTTTAACTGACCTTAGGAGAAGCAGCTTTCTCTCTACTCCTGCTACCTTAAAAGTTTGGCTTTGAGCTTTGTTTATGGTTATGGTGAAGCAGACTGATAGAAAACTGCACTCTCTTGAATTCAAAAGGGTAATTTGATGGAGGGAATCTTAGGAATAAATAAAGACTCTCCTCGAGAACAACCTGTCAGTATAGTTGCCTCGATTACAATGCATGAATGTAATGTTTTCACTTGCAATCTGGTGTCATTGCATAATTTTAGTGGATTCACAGCAACACAATTGTCGCGCCAACTCTCAATTTTAGATTTAATGAATAGAATATTATTAGAAATAGAAGAATATTAATAGAAATTTATATGAGAGATGGAAGAGCGGAAGGCTTCGGTGTATTCAGGAACTCGGCCGGATAATGAATGGCGTTTTCGGTGTTTATCACTGAGTTGCCGAATTTATATTGATATTCGACCCCTTCGAATTATCTCAAAAGTATTTCATTGAGGCTTGTTCTTTTTTGTGTTAGGAAAGCAAGCTCGCATAACCATTTTGCAGGTTTGTCGTTTGTCTACAGTGTAAAAAATTGTACTTAACTCTGTAGGGAGAATTATATTATTATCCCTGTTGCTTAAAATAGGAAATCATCTTTTCCCTATTATAAGTAACAGTTCTAAGAAATTTTGTTACTGAAGGCCACAAATGAGACAGCTTCACGCACGCTTTAATTTCGTCCGCTCGCGTTCCTCTGACTACTACTGGTAAAGTCTGCTAATAATACAGTAACTCCTCCCATTCGACAATTATTATTCCTAATATCTTGTAAAGATCTATTTAGGGCCCACCTTATAAACCAGAGTACTCTCATCCCAAACAATTAATTACGTTTTGCCGAGTACTTCTGCCATATAACTTTGTTTGGTTATATTGCAGAGTGGGGTTTCAGTTTGTGTCAAATCGAGAGGAAGTTTAAACGCGGACAATAACTAAAGCAACTTCATTTAACGTATGTTGATTATACCATCCACTGTGCCCATTTGTAGGCTTTCTTTCAGCATTTAGTACAACTTAAAATGTATTTGGCGTAGCAGATACTTTGTCCAGGGCTAGCTTTAACTCTCTCACGTATACATTACGAGTGTGTACCGTTTCTTGTATACAACTTTCTTTGTGTAAAATCTGGCCTTACCAAGCCAGATTTTACACAAAGAAAGTTATTGCATCTCAATTGAACTTCTCTATCGTGCTCACCAACAAAATATATCTGTAAGAATTGTGGTTCATTCTGGAGTGGCGGAAGCAAACTTCCAACCAAATGATACACCTGGCCCTGCATTTTGAATGAAAGCATAAAAGCTTCCTGTATAATCTTTTTAACCCAAATGAGGTCATTTGAAAACAACTATTATAATGCTGTATTCCAGAAATAAAGTGATCATGGTGGAGGTTATTTATCAAACAGTAAAGAAGATCTGGGAACTGCAAAGGCTTGTGCTGGACCTTGTCTGAATCGCAGCACATTACCATATATTCATCCTTGTACTTGAGAGTTTTATACTACTTGCATTCGATGTTCATCGGTCCCAAAACAACAGTATTATCACTATCGCACGCTACGTTACTATCAT
The DNA here is from genome assembly GCA_907164705.1 of Parnassius apollo. NCBI lineage: Eukaryota > Metazoa > Arthropoda > Insecta > Lepidoptera > Papilionidae > Parnassius > Parnassius apollo. The sequence continues at coordinate 8,636,589 of CAJQZP010001331.1, forward strand.
AACTCAGTCCAGAAAAGGCTTTAGTATTCCAAAGTTGTAGACGTCTTTCAACTCGCTATCCTTCATGATTTCGTCCATATCGTAACTCTCGATACTTTGCACACTTCAAGGTGTTTGCGCCGATATTTACTTATATATATATATATATATATATATATATATATATATATATGTATATATGTTTTTCTGATAAGTAACTGCATGTTTACGGTGATTAGGTTCATTTTGTTATATTTTTTCTTGCTTCCTCAAGTTGCAATTTTCTGACCACTTTGATAACCTGCGTTTCTTCGCCTTATTTTTTGTGACTTATTTCTCAAACTAATTTAATTTTGGACTGACTCTTGGCTAGTGAATTTTGGTCATTCTATGCAATTATTCGCGGACAAAGAAGAAATTAAATCTGACTCACATTCAGATTCAGTAATTGTATAAGTAAGCGAAAAAAGTGTTGCACAACATTAGAAATTGGTGTTGGTTAGGTAAAAGTCGGAGATACAGGCCTTTCAATGAAATTTTCAACGATCAGCGGTTTAGACTGTGCGTTGTTCCGTCAGTCAGTCATTAAGGACAAAGCATTTTATGTGTATGGATTTAGTTTCTTTAGTTTAGTATATTTTTGGGATTAATAACCGCTGTATGGTCATCCACGGTGACTAAGAGGAATCCACATGGCTGGCCCGAGGTGTTTGCTCCAAGAGGACTTGTCGAGCCCATTCCGGACGTGTGTTCGTGGATTTCAGAGAAGCTTCTCATATCCTCCGCAGCCGAAATTTGGTCGGTGCCGGATCCCTAAATCAGATCTGGAGCTGGGGTCGGGAAAGCTGATGCTTTCGAGTGCTTGTTTTTTTCTGGCCCCATGGCCTTCGCGTGTTGGACTAGGGGGACGAGGGTCGAGGTGTACCATACCTCAAAACAAGAAAGGGTAGGAGATGTCTTCTCCCGAAGAGGGGGCAGTAAGTGCGGCCGTCGGTGGCGGGGCCGGAAATGTGGGTGAAATCGTTCCCGTAGCATTGCTGGCGAAGCACGAAGGTGCAACACCATGCGGTTTTAGTCAATGCGAGAACGATTTCAACAGTCCTTTGCCACGGCGAGGCGGGCATGCATAGGTGTTTCCCCATATAAAAAAAAGGTATATTTTGAATGCAAGGATCGAGCATGGTTAGGACATATAGGCCGTTACCGCTGTTAGTTGCAGATGACTTCACTTACATTTTGAACAGGCCATTAAACTAGTAGTAAAATTAAATATTTTGTACAACCGACTTCAATATAATTAAAATAGACACAAGAAAAAACAGAAAAAAAAATAAAAAAAAAAAAAAAAAAAAAAAAAAAAAAAAAAAATTATATTTAAGATTAAATATTTAATTAAAATCCCCAAAAAAAAACCACCCCCCCCCCCCACCCAAAAAAAATAAATTAAACAACAGAAGTTGTGTTTAATATGCATGCAAGTACCTTGTATCTAAAATCACTTTTAATGCATATAAAGGGATCGATAGTATTAAATGTTTTGTCACTACATTAGTAGATATGTTTTTACCACAAAGTGTGAAATGACGAGGTATACTAAACAAAGTTTTCTTGGTGATTCTTCTACGTTTTCTTTGCACATTAAATGTGACAGTATTCAGTAAATCCGGGCAGTCAATACCATCGCGTAAAATATCGTGTAGAAATCCCATATCTAACAGTTTACGTCTTTCTTCAAGCGTAAGAAGGTTATAGTGTCGGCAGTCATCTAAATATGATGAGCTTTTATGTTTACCTATATTTAGTATGTAGGTATCAATGTATTCGAAGTCAATTAAATACGCATAATTAAAGATAACTCAAAAACTACTCGTCAGATCTTGATTAAATTTATATGGTACCTAGACACGAGAAACACCAGCTTTCAAATGAAAAAGGATTATCAAAATCGGTTCACCTAGAGAAAATTTATGAGGTAACATAACAGGTAAGAACATACCGTTTCTTTCCAAAGCCCTTGAATCATTGGTACACAAACAAGTCACCTCTTTCATTTCGAAATGCTACCTTACTAAACTACCTTAGTACATATCAATCTGGCTTCCGCCCGGGACATAGTATCACCATAGCGTTACTTCAAGTTACAGAAGGTCACAGCGATTTGGTATAACGGTAAATCCCAGTAAATGCCAGGCTATTATCATTGGTAGTCGTCGATTGGTGTCAAAACTTAACATACCTGATCTACCATCCATTCGCTACGAAAACTGTGTAATTCTTTCCCACGTGTCAAGGATCTGGGTTTAATTATTGCCAAACCCTCCTTCACTAACTTCTACCCTAACCCATATACATATTCTCTAACCAACTTAAAATTACTTAATATATTACTCTACTCCTCTCCACCATTCTGGGTTTATTCAAATTCTTTTACAGTAACTTCCATCTCCCTCTGGAACAAATTGCCTGCTGATCTGCGAATAATACCTGCTAAAAACGTTTTTAAAAGAAAACTATACGAATATATCCGTAACCAACAAATTTGAGTCCACTTACTTTATACGTTTATAGTTACTTGTATATAAATTTATGGAGATATATGTATAAATATGTGTATTAGTTATATTATTTATATGCGTAAGTGTATATATATATATATATATATATATATATATATATATATATATATATATATATATAATAAAAAAATATATATATATATATATATTATGTATGTGTAGCATGCACATATTTGAATTGAATGTGATCATGACAACTTTACTGTCCATAACTCATTCTCTGTTCTACCCAAGGTTAGCTGGTAGAGAATGCCATATAGCATTAAGCTCGCCTTTTGTACAAAATCTTTGGTGCAATAAAGAATAAAATAAATAAATAGATAACATACATAAAAAAACATACAGTCGAATTAAATACTTCCTCCTTTGTGAAGTCGGTAAAATAGAAAGCAAACGCAAGTAAGACGAAAGTGATGGTTATTGAATAAAATAATAAAGTAAAACAATACGTGAGATATCAATAGAAGAGATCGGAAGGAATCGGCACATGTGTACCGAAAACTATTCTACCTCAATTTTTATGCGACTCTCTTCAAATTATCCTAGTGATGATATAAATGCATGTTGCCATGGGAAAACTCCTCACATCGTTTTAACCAATGTTTCAATTCAATTGCAAGGAATTGTCATTTTCAAACGGGACATTTTTTTATATTATTTGATGAAATACAAGTCGTGGATTGATGGCGCCATAGTGCTACAAGCAGCGCCATCTAACAATTAGCTTTGCGAATCAATAATATCGTTACCGGAAACGCAAGCGCGCCCTACCGCTTGGACACGATCGTTGGTAGAGGGGATGCAGCGAGGGCTAGAGAAGGGACCGAGTGTTGTGGCAGTGGAGTTCGGACGGCCGGAGCGGACGCTCGCTACCGACGCACGTGTTTGTTTCTCGTATACAACCACTAGTCTAAATAAAGTTATTTTTGATTTAAATCATCTTTCGTTCGTGTGCCCACATTTACATAAAACCATGTCGGAGCGTGAAGAAAACCCGATGCTTCGCATCTCGGCCACCCATGACGCGACATCAGAAGTGGGATGCACCCGAGTTGAAGAAAACACGGAGACTGGAGCGATGTCGTCACGGTGCGACGAGAACATGCTTCGGGAGTTGCTGGCTGCTCAAAACCAGAATATGATGTCCTTGATAGAAGCCATCAAGGGCCCGGCAGGTACCAAGTATATTTCTCTGCCTGAATTTGACCCTGATAAGCCGGATGTAGACGCACGTGCCTGGTGTACTACAGCGGATCTGTGCCTATCGGAGGTACCGCTTCGGGGAAGTGCTCTAATAATTACCCTAAGCAAGGCTCTGAAAGGTAGTGCTTCACGTTGGCTGGCGCAAGTGTCGTTTGCAGGGATGACATGGTGTGACTTCAAAAGCCTGTTTTTATCCCGGTACGATTGTGTGGACACACCAGCCGCTACTCTTGTCAAAATGATGAATGGCAAGCCCAAGGAAGGTGAATGTTATGCCGCGTACGCTGCCCGATTGCTTTCAACGCTCACATCACGCTGGCAAAACATGAGCACTGAGCAGATTGCCATATCTACGGTGCTTGCTCACATGGCACAATTTGATGGGCGTATTCAGAGGCTGGTGTTTACTACCGAAGTCAACAACAGGAACAAGCTGCAGTGTGAACTTCAAGCGCTCTCGTTTTTGAAAAGGAAAGCTTCAACGGTTAACTCAACCGACGCCGTTCCAGAGTTCAAGCGATCCAAGTTTCAGTCGGCAACACTGAAGTGTCACAACTGTGGTAAACTAGGTCATCGAGCATCTGACTGTCGATCAAGAAATGAGGTGAAAAGCAAAACAGCCAATACCACCATCTCGGCGTCAAGTTCTTCAGGACCAAAACAGCGTTTGGACATCATCTGCTTTCGATGCCGCAACGCCGGACATTTTGCAGCAAAATGTCCACGAAGCAATAGTGCGGGCACCAGCGCGGCGGGTGGATCAAGCAGTTCTGGGGTAGCGCCTGCCGCAGCGGCAACCAGTGAGCGACGTGTTGACGTTTGTTATGTCAGCAATCCCAGCGGTGTGCTGATGAATGCTGGTGAGTCATACCCATTTTACTACGATTCTGGTGCCGAATGCTCTCTGATCAAAGATTGTGTTGCGTCAAAGTTTAGTGGCAAGCGAGTAAATAATATTGTAAATTTAACCGGAATCGGTCACGTTAGCGTACAAAGTACTCTACAAATTTTATCTGAAGTTATAATTAACGATTTACGGTTAGAGATATTATTTCATGTTGTACCGGATAGTTGTCTTAAAAATGATATCTTAATCGGCCGCGAGATTTTAGATCAGGGGTTCAACGTTAGTATGACGTCTCATAGCGTTGTTTTGTGTCGTGATAAGGTTGTGAGATTATGTGATGTTTCAAATAAGCCCAAGACGGATACTAATTATCAAATTGATTCAAATAAAGTTGACACAGACGTTCCGCCAGAATTTCGTTCCCAATTAATGGATCTTTTGTCAGAATATTCATCTTCGTTTTCTAATGGTGTACCTAAATCCCGTGTAACGACAGGACAGTTGCAAATCAGGCTTATAGATCCTAGTCGAACGGTTAAACGTCGCCCTTATAGGCTTAGTGCAAACGAACGTGAAGTTGTTACTGCTAAAGTTCGTGAACTAGAGGAAGCAGGTATTATTAGGCCAAGCTGTTCACCCTTTTCTAGTCCAGTGTTGCTTGTCAAGAAGAAAGATGGTTCAGATCGCATGTGTGTCGATTACAGGGAACTGAACGACAACACTGTATCGGATAGGTTTCCACTGCCGTTGATAGAGGACCTTATATCTAGGTTAGGTGGTGTTACATGGTTCACGTGTCTCGATATGTTGTCAGGCTATCACCAGATTCCAGTGCATCCTGAATCGATAGAGCGCACTGCATTCGTCACACCTGATGGTCAGTGGGAATATTTGACCATGCCGTTCGGTTTGAAAAATGCCAGCTCAGTTTATCAACGTGCAGTGATGAAGGCATTAGGCGATCTTGCTAACAGCTATGCTGTGACATACGTCGACGACATTTTAGTGATAGGATCGTCTGTGGAGGAGAATTTATTTCGTCTTCGCACTGTGCTAGATAAATTAACAAAAGCTGGTTTCTCCCTAAATCTTGCTAAGTGTTCCTTTCTTAAGCCACGGGTAGAATATTTAGGCTTTGTTGTTGAGAACGGCCAAATCAGTCCCAACCCAAATAAAATTGCAGCTTTGTCCAGACTTCCCCCGCCTAAAACCATCACTCAGCTAAGACAGTTCATAGGGCTGGCCACTTATTTCAGGCAATTTGTGCCACAGTTCTCAAAAACGATGGCTCCTCTATTTCGTCTAACGAGTGGCAAGGACAGGTCCATTGAGTGGGAACCTAGCCATGAGGCTGTTCGTCAGAAAATTATTTCTTATTTAACCAGTAAGCCTATTCTAACGATATTTGATCCTGCACATCCAATAGAGTTACACACCGATGCTAGTGCTGAAGGATATGGTGCTATTTTTATTCAAAAGATTAATGGGATACAACATGTGGTTGCTTATTATAGTCGTCGTACCTCCCCAGCCGAATCAAAGTTTCATTCATTTGAGTTAGAAACGTTAGCTGTGTTCAATGCCATAAAGCATTTTCGACATTATTTGCTAGGTCGTAAGTTTACCGTTGTGACAGACTGCAGTTCTGTTAAAGCTTCTAAAAGCAAAACTGACTTGTCTCCACGAGTTCATCGTTGGTGGGCCTACATGCAGTCATTTGAGTTTGATATCGTCCATCGTGAAGGCAGTAGGATGAGCCATGTAGACTTCCTGTCTAGAAATCCCCTCCCTAAGCCCAAAGTGGCTTTCACTCGTGTGGAACAAAAGCGTATCGATTTAGCTGAGCTTTCTAGTAACTGGTTGCAAGCTGAACAGGAAAAGGACGAAGAGATTAGTAAGATCGTTTCTGATCTTCGTAACGAAGTTTTTCCTGAGGAAACTCGCAAAACCTACGAAGTTCGTAAAAACATTCTATATCGCCAAATTCAGCGTAACGGTCGCACTCGATGGCTGCCTATTGTACCTAGATCGCTTAGGTGGTCTGTTATTAATAACGTCCATGAGTCTGTCATGCACTTAGGATGGGAGAAAACTCTCGAAAAGATTTACGAACACTACTGGTTCGAAGGCATGTCGAAATATGTGAGGAAATTTGTGGACAACTGCATCACATGTAAAGTAGCGAAGCCCCACTCGGGTAAAGTTCAAGCAGAACTGCACCCGATTCCCAAGTTCAATATCCCATGGCACACAATCCATATTGACGCTTCTGGTAAATTATCTGGGAAAAATGACATCAAGGAGTACGTGTTTGTCATATTAGATGCGTTTACCAAATTTGTGCTACTTCGTCATTCGCTAAACATCGACACTAATAGTAGTATTCGTGCTATTAATTTCTGTATAGCTCTGTTTGGTGCACCGAAACGCATAATAGCAGATCAGGGTCGTTGTTTCGCAAGCAAAGATTTTTCTAGTTTCTGTACTTCTAATAGCATCGAGTTGCACCTGATAGCTGCTGGAGGCAGCCGTGCAAATGGTCAGGTCGAGAGGGTAATGAGTACGCTTAAGAGTATCTTAACAGTGGTAGAGACTAGTCGTGACCGTTCTTGGCAGGACGCATTAGGAGAGGTTCAGCTGGCTATGAACTCTACTATTAATAGGGTGACTAAATATAGCCCTCTAGAGTTGATGATAGGAAGGGTAGCACGACCGCTTAGTTTAGTAACCGCCGATGATGATGATGTGACAGAATTTAACTTGGATGAGATCAGAGAGCACGCGACACAGAATATCAAAAAAAAATGCCAATTATGATAAAAATCGATTTGACCGAAATAAGGCTCGGGTTTGTAAATTAGCTATCAATGATTACGTTTTAATTGAAAATGAGGAGAGGAATCAAACGAAATTAGATCCCAAGTTTAAAGGTCCTTTTAAGATTATCGATGTGTTAGATTGGGATAGATACCTACTAAAGGCGCTTGACTCTAAGCGAACCTACAAATACCCCCATGATCGTGTGAGGAAGGTCCCCGATCACCAAGTTCCTCGAGAATTAGACGTCATAGTTAATGACAGCGATAGTGAAACCAAATCTAATTAAGAATGGCATGTATACTCATACTCGGAACTGTAGACCGCACCTCATGAGTAACATGTGGCGATGGGTCTGTAGGAAATCGTTGGTGCGATTCTGGCCTGTGTTGGTGCACAGAGCCCCTCATGTGTTGTGGCGTATGTGGCGGCAGATATGTGGAGAATCGTTGGTGCGATTCTGGCATATGTGACGGCAGATATGCAAAGAATCGTTGGTGCGATTCTGGTCTGTGCTGGTGCACAGATTTCAATGAAAGTTTCACGAGTTGAGTATTCGTTGCTTATGAATTATGGTAAAGAGTAACAAAATTGTCAGAATTGCTGTGTTGGAACTTGTTGATCGGGCCTTTCACAATAAATCATGTAGTGCAGGAAGCACTGTGTAAGAAGCCCTAATAATAGGGCTTTGTCAATCATGGCAGTTGATTACTGTACTTAGATTTAGGAGAAATAAAGTACCATCTGGAATCAACCTCGTTTTCGTTGGCAGGATAGCCGAGCTAAGTTATTCTCTGAGCATATTTTGTCCACAGGCACTGCACCCGAGGACGGGTGCTAGTCAGGGATGGCCGTGTCGTGGATTGATGGCGCCATAGTGCTACAAGCAGCGCCATCTAACAATTAGCTTTGCGAATCAATAATATCGTTACCGGAAACGCAAGCGCGCCCTACCGCTTGGACACGATCGTCGGTAGAGGGGATGCAGCGAGGGCTAGAGAAGGGACCGAGTGTTGTGGCAGTGGAGTTCGGACGGCCGGAGCGGACGCTCGCTACCGACGCACGTGTTTGTTTCTCGTATACAACCACTAGTCTAAATAAAGTTATTTTTGATTTAAATCATCTTTCGTTCGTGTGCCCACATTTACATAAAACCATGTCGGAGCGTGAAGAAAACCCGATGCTTCGCATCTCGGCCACCCATGACGCGACATACAAATAAAAAAGGTCCTATCACTTTTTATGAAGGAGTTAGTAAAGTAAAAAAAACATTTCATTTTAACCTGACCACTATTTAATCCCGGGACCTCGTGATTAGCTAATTATACGAATTTACGGCCACATATTTTGAAAATAAATTTATAGTAAGCGAACGCACCAATATAAAAAAAAACTTGCCATGAATTCGAACACTACATCCAGCGATTAGCAGGTACGTTAGCATTTTCGTCTTATAGATAGATCTATGAAGTAGTTAGCTAAATGCAGAAATTAGTTATCTGGTTATTTGCTGTTTTTTTTTTCATTATCATGTTTTCAAAATTGTTAATGTATTTATTTTCCTCATCATTTGATCATCTATCAGCGAGTTCCTCCTCACTGATGAGCTGTATTACACGCTGCTCCTTAGACTTAGAAAGCCCCCCTTACCAATTCTTCCTCTAATTTGATGGTATATTATACATGGTAGAGCCATGCTGCAGTTATATTAGTAGTATAGTTGTAGCACGAATGGTCGCCGACACCACGTCACGTCCACTAAAACTTCGTGCTGACAACCAACCACTGGAAACGAGGCATTCCATCTCAGTCCTCACGGGTGACAACGCATCTGCATTTTGATTTTTAATGGAGGATAGATGTAGATGTCTATGGGCCGCAGCAACCACTTACCATCAGGTGGACTGTGTGCTCGTTTGTCACCCTATTCTATAAAAAAAATGTATCTTTATCCTATGTCCGGGGGTCTAGTAATATCTTCCACTTCTCCAGTAAATTTCTGATATAATTAGGCGATGACATAATTGAACTTTGTACTATCTGCTGTGATGCCGGCGATTTGATATTGGGCCTCCACTTGGGGAAGTACCAAATGAAATTTATGGCTAGAATTTAGGCCTTGTCTACCACGGCTCAAATCAAATGTTCACGCTTATAACCCCAATTAAATACAAAAAATTTAAAAAATATTCCTTGAAATTAACACAGCTATTTCCGCATAAATATCCGCTAGGGCGTAAATCACAGCAACACTGTACATCGATTAAGATCAAAATATATAACCAAATATGCCGCAAGATACTAAACCAACCTGCATATTCATTCTAGGAAGCATAGAATTGGCGTACCAGTCGTATATTATCATGTAATATTAGCAAAGCGTAGTCAAAAGCGTTGTGCAACTATGCGGAATTCGGCACCAAGCAATCGTAACTAATAAAGACTGTAAAATGTGATTTACGGCAAATTAATTCTATTTTTGAATGGCCGATTGAATCGATCTGGAATGTTTTCGTAACGCAGATTTGCAATTCTGTACGCATCAAACATTGAAAGTTTTTTGAACTGGTTTTGAATGACTGAACCTTTGATTTTAGATATAGTCTATTTTTAAAATGACTTCAGTAAAAAGTCTCCGGTGCGGTGTAATTTTTTACAGTAAAAATCTAACTGTAAACTAAAAAGTAATAAATATGCACATATGCAATAAACTGAAATTTATTAATGGTGATCTTCAGCAGTTATAAACACAACTAGGGATAGCGATAAGTATCATATCAGAAGTACCCTCAGACCTCAGAGATGGAAAAAATTATTCCCAGAGTAAAGCCTAAAAAAGGATAGAATAAATAAAAAAGATACATATAAAATTATATATTTAAACTACATTTTTTCGTTTATTAATCTCTTCAGACATATTATTATATGTATCGTTTTTATCCTAATGATTTTCATACAAAACGTTACACTCTAAATATTGTGAATCTTACCTAAATCTTGAAACCATCGGTGATCGGTTGAGATATGGTGTTATTCGACTAATAACGACCGACGGAGTAAAAGGTATATCTAGACAGTACAAAGTATTTTTATATACTCACCATAGACACATCTATCATCAATAAAGAATGAAGACTGAATGTGGGTTAGATAAGTGAACCGCCGATCATATTTATTTAACTATCCTAAATTATGTTGTTCACTCTATGATCATCTCCTTTCTGACATCTCTCGTCCTACAAATTTTGACTCGCATTTAACCTACACAAACACTCCTTTTGTATATATCCACTAGAATAAAACTTTAATGTTTGTCAATACTAACATACTAATGGAGCTATAACATATAATATACCAATTCTTCTTGGTTATTCAACAGTACAATCATTAGAATTAAAAAAGGGGAAAAATATTTAAAGAAATATAAGATACTCGTATTATCACAATCTTCTTCGGTACATGAGCATAGTATATGTGTCTGCTGATCTAAACTACTCAATAAACATTTTCGTGCTCACGTTGGCGAATGATTAATACCGCTATAAAAAAAAACAAAGAAGAATGAGGACTAAGATAAAATGCCTCGTTACCAACAAAAAAGGGTCTCCAGTACAGTGCGCTTACCACATGAAACAGCAGTAGTATGCTGCTATTTCAACAGATGTTCTATGAAAGCATGTTTCTTCTCCGGTCGAGTCTACCCATTCAGCCTGTAGCTATAATGGAGTCGCAGCGTGTCTAAGATTAACTACGTAAATCTTTCTACTGTAACTTAAAATTATATTTTGATATCATTTTCTTTGACAATCTTGGTGCAGAATTTAGGTCAGTTAAAGCCGTAAAGTAATTCATCATCATCATCATTACAGCCCTTCACAAGTCCACTGCTGAACATAGGCCTCCCCCGACTTCCTGCATGTCTTACCAGGTCGTCACTCAATCTAGTGGGGGGTCGCCCTAAACTACGCATGCCACTAGAGAACCTTTCTTCCCCATCGGTTATCGGTTCTTCGAGCTATATGGCCGGCCCATTGCCACTTCAGCTTACTACTCCGTTGGGCTATGTCGGTCACTCTGGTTTTACTGCGGATATCCTCATTTCTGAGTCTATCACGCAGAGAAACTCCGAGCATAGCCCTCTCTATAGCTCGCTGAGCGACCTTGAGCGTCCTCATACGGCCAGCAGTGAAGGACCACGTCTCAGATCCGTAAGTCATCACTGGCAACACGCACTGGTTGTACACTCTAGTTTTCAGAGATTGAGGTATACCTGACGAGAAGATGTGTCGTAATTTCCCGAACGCTGCCCAGCCGAGTTGAATCCGTCGATTGACCTCTCGGTCGAAGTTGGAGTTACCTAGTCGGACTATTTGTCCCAGGTAAACGTACTCGTCAACAACTTCGAGCATAGTGCTCCCCACAACTACCGGCATAGGTGTCACATGGACATTAAACATGATCTTTGTTTTGTTCATGTTCATCTAAAGACCTATCCGTTGGGAGACACCATTGAGGTCATTGAGCATAGTGCTAAGGTCCTCTAGCGATTCTGCCATAAGGACTATATCATCGGAAAATTGAAGGTGAGTGATGTACTCGCCATTGATGTTAATACCGTATTCTTTCCAGTCCAGTAGCTTGAAAACGTCTTCCAATGTAGCGATGAAGAGTTTGGGGAAATAACGTGACCCTGTCTTACACCTCTCTGCAGTTGGATAAGTTTCGTACTCTGGTTCTGTACTCGGATAGCCATTGTAGCCCTACTGTACAAACACCACAACACTTCCATATACCGACAGTCAACTTGGCACCGCTGAAGGGACTGTAGCACCGCCCAAATTTCGACAGAATCAAAGGCTTTCTCATAGTCCACATACGCCAGGTAAAGCGGCAGTTACTCTTCGGTCTTCTGTACAATCTGCCGCAGGGTATGTATGTGGTCTATGGTACTGAAGCCTTTTCGGAAACCGGCTTGTTCGGGAGGCTGTAAGTCGTCGAGTCTGATTTTCGATTCGTAATGACTCTCGAAAACAGCACGTAGACGCGGCTCAGAAAGGAAATCGGTCTGTAAATCTTCAAGAGAACGTTGTCATCTTTCTTAAAGAACAAGACCACCGCACTTCTGCTCCACGCCTCCGGAGTAGTACCACCATGGAGGATTACCTAATTACCGTAAACCTCTTTGGAATCCTTTAAAATCCTCTAAAAGTAGACAAAATAAAGTTTTATCTGAATAAATCTGAATTTATACCAAACTCTCTTAAATATGTTGGAGTGGACTATATAACAATATAATATCATTATATGGAAGAACTCCATCCGAAGGGTTGGGGTGAAGAGGTCTGGTTATGAAAGGATATTGGGAATGTTTGGTAATGAAAGTATAAATGAGAATGGTGAAGACCTCCTCACCATATGTGTGGAAAAGAATCTTTTTGTGACGAATACTTTTTTCGTCATAAAAAGATTCACATGTATACATGGGAAAGAGGTGATGATAGAAGCATGATAGATTTCGTAATTGTGAATGAAATAATGAGGAGCGCAGTCGTAGATACAAGGGTTTACCGGGGGGTCCAACGTAGGGACGGATCATTACTTGGTCTTACGTCGAATTAATGGTCTTTTCAAGCGTTGGCGGCATCGGTACATCTGTGTCTACCACTGCGTTACAGCGTATAAGAATAGAGAAGTTACAAGATGAAGATGTGAAAGAGAAGTATAAATGTAGACTGAGAGGAAATATTAGGTGTTTGAATGAGTTGTGTATGAATGATTTAGACTTGAATACTGTGTGGCACAATATTAAGAAAGGTTTGGTGGATGCCGCCACTGAAGTATGTGGTGTAAGTAAGAGAACAAATGAAAGGAAAAGTAATACGTTGTGGTGGGATGATGAGGTACGGGTGAAAGTTGAATCAAAGAAGAAAGCATGGTTAGATTTACTAGCAACCAAAGCTGGTAATTCTTCTGGTATGAATGATGAGATTGAAAGAAAAAAGGCAGAATTTAGACGTCTAAATAAGAGAGTAAAAGAAGTATTTGAAAGGAAAAAGAGAGAGAGAGAACGGATAAGAATGATAGAAGGATATCTGATAATTTCCAGGCTAACATAAAAATGTTCTGGAAACTCGTAGGAACTGCCAGGGGAAATACAAAACAGCCTATAATGAATGCTATAAGAGACGAGAATGGATGTATTCTGAATGATGAAGCTTCGAATTTAAACAGATGGAAGGAATACTTTGAAAGCGTGTTTATAAGTGAAGAGTCGTCTGAATTAAATGAACTAGAAATTCCGAAAGAAGTGGAAAGGGGTATGGAGATAAGCGTAGATGAAATAATGAAAGCAATGAAAAGCATGAAAGCAGGTAAGGCAGCTGGATATGATAGAGTATCACTCGAGATGCTAAGGGCTGGAGAGGGAGTGGTGGCAGGCCTGCTGTACACCTTGTTTAATTTATGTTGGGAATTAAAACGGGTACCGGATGACTGGTGTAAAGCAGTTATAGTACCAATATATAAAGGAAAAGGGTCACAGCAGGACTGCAAAAACTACCGTGGTATCAGCTTGCTTAGTATTGTGGGTAAACTGTATGCTAAGGTGTTAATTGAAAGAGTTATGAAAGAAACTGATGGAAAAATTTGGGATGTGCAAACGGGTTTTAGAAAGGGAATGGGGTGTACAGATCAAGTCTTTTCCATGCGCATGATTGCGGAGAAGTTTTTGGCCAAAAACCAGAAAGTTTTTTTGTGCGTTCATGGACTTGGAAAAGGCTTATGACAGAGTGGACAGGAATGTGTTATGGCAAACACTGAAATCATATGGGTTGAGCGCTGGTTTGATACAGGCATTAAGGTCTCTTTATAGGGACTCTAGTGCTTGTGTCAGGATCAATGGGGTCTACTCGGACTGGTTTGGCATCCAAAAAGGTGTCAGACAGGGCTGTGTAGCTTCCCCTTGGCTGTTCAACCTATTTATGGACAGGTGTTTGCAAACTTTGAAAGATGAAGAATGTGGGTTAAGAATGGGCGAGTTAACCGTCAAATGCCTTTTGTATGCCGATGATCAAGTCATATTTGCGTCATCGGCGGCTGAGTTGCAAATGATGGTTACATTAATGAACTGGGAATTAAAAGAAAGGGGAATGAAAGTGAAAGCAAATAAGACGAAAGTGATGGTTTTTGAAAGAGAAGAAAACAAAACGGTATGTGAAATAAGAATAGAAGGAGAGTTAATTGAGCAAGTGGATGAGTTTGTGTATTTGGGATGTGTATTTAGCAGGGATGGTAGATATCCCCCCCCCGAACGGGTTCCCGCCTTGTCGGGGCTTAGTAGCCGTGGCTTGGTCTCCCACGGTGAACAAAGAGGAACCCACGTGGCTGGCCCGAGGTGAAGGGCCGGCCTGAGGTGGCCGCTCCGAGTGGGCTTGGGGAGCCCACTTTGGATGTGTGCTGGTGGACTGCAGCGAGTGGGGACTCGCGCACCCTCTACCGCTGCAGCCGAGGTGGAGTCGCGGAGGAAGAGGAGTGTTGGTATGGCGATGCGCCACTCGCCCTATCCTTCGCGACTCAAACGGGGCCGCACCGTTGATGCGGTGGTGGGGCTGCGGGGGGAGAGGATTGTCGGTATTGCGAGGCGCCGCTCTCCCTACCCTCCGCAGCCGAATCTTGGTTGGCGGCGGAGCCATAGACCAGATCCGCCGCTGGGGTCGGGAAGGCTAGTACTTCTAAGTGCTCGTTTTTCCTGGCCCCATGGCCTTTGTGCATCGGACGCGGGGGGCGTCTGTTGCACAGACGTAGTTGGAGGCCGTGGAGGAAGGCGCGCCATGTGTTCTGGTGCGCCTTATCTGGGAAGGAGAACGGGGAGGAATTTTCCTCTCCCGAGGAGGTGCTGCCATGGGGCGGCAGTCGCTGGTAGGGCCGCGGATGTGTGCGAAAGCGTTCCCGTAGCCCTGCCAATATGCGACAAAGGTGGAACACCATGGGGTTTTAGTCGGTGCGAGTCCGACATAACCCGTCCTTGCCCCCCGCGAGGCGGGTATGCGTAGGCATTTCCCCATGCAAAAAAAAAAAAAAAAGGGATGGTAGATATGATAGGGATATAGAACGACGAGTAAATGCAGGGAATAGAGTTAATGGGGCGCTACACTCTATTATGAAGAACCAGAATGTGTCAAAAAAGGCACGTATGGTAATTCATAATGCTGTGTTAGTCCCTACTTTAATGTATGGTAGTGAAAGCTGGGTGTGGCAGAAGAAGCACGAAAGTAGAATAAATTCTGTAGAAATACGGTCTTTAAAGAGTATGCTAGGGTTGAATCTGAATGACAGAGTGAGAAATTGCATGATAAGAGATAAATGTGGTATGCAAGATGATGTTGTGACCAGGATTAAGAAAGGAATGCTTCGGTGGTTTGGTCATATAGAAATAATGAATGAGGAAAGAGTGACAAAGCAAATTTATATGGCAGATGTGAACGGCCGAGTCGGGAAGGGACGCCCTAGAAAAAAGTTTATCGACCAAATTGGCGATATTTTGAAAAGGGGCCATGTTAGAAGTACCCTTAACCGACGAGCATGTATGCGTAGATATATGGATGTAAAGGAGGCGAAAGAGGTATGTCAGGATCGTGCCAAATGAAAGTCCGTAGTCTCTGCCTATCCCTCTGGGTGACAGGCGTGAGTGTTTATGTATGTATGTATCATTATACTCCTTATGTAGGTATAGTAAAGAGAACACGCTTTCACTGACCGTGCCAAATTGATGTGGCTTTCTATTCCCTAAACTCGTAGCTTCAGAATATTTGCGGTGCCGATTGTTATTTTAAATCATCAAAGTCTATATGTATAATTTAAGAAAAAATTAGCTGCATTTATTCTCTGAAACGATGAATACATTCAGTTCCTAAATAAGGCTTGAATTTCACAAAATAGTGAATTGCTTTCTTTTCTATAAACCTACTGGCTATATTATTACTTTGAAGTGCTCTTTCCAATTGCATTAATAGAGGTTTAACTTATTCAACTACGAATATTCCGAGAATGACATCTGAAGAAAAGTTAACTGTCTGAATAACTACTTTTCTAGAAACAAGAGTTAATCTTTATCCCTTATGACTTTTTAGATTACTTATGCCAGTGCTTTTACCACAATCCCATCTGGTGGTGACTGGTGATAAACCCTAGATAATAAACCGGACTGTCTGGCTCAATAAGAGCCTATTCTCGATTGCCTTGAAGATACACAGATTGTTATAAATATTTTATTTTCTTCGAAATAAAATTTCGTATGACAAATGTATTTTTTTTAAATCTACTGAATCTACTATCGTTTCGAATTGAGGTTTTCTTGTTCGGAAAAAAACTTCGAATGAAACTCTGTCTTTTTGGGCATCTCTTTTAATTAATAATCTCTCTTAATTCTGAACGTATTATGCTTTTTAGAATAGCGTAATACAAATAGATACATATAATGGAAAACAATAACAGACTCATCGGTAACTGAAGCATGTTTTATGATGTTCTCAAAGAAAGGACCCTATAAAGGAACCTCATCAGTGCATAGCGGAACCGATCAGATCGGCCTTCACAAGAATCACCTGTTAATATCCGTGCCTCAGAAAACGAGAAAAGTAGCGTTTGGGTCTAAGCTATACTTGCTATATTGCTTGCACATACTATACACATTATAAACTATAATCCCATCTTGCACATATGGCTAGTCTCCGTGGAGACGCTATGACTGAAATTCAGTCTGGAGGACATTGTATTATTGCAAAAGCAATACTTATTAGGAAAATGACAAAATTGATTGTTAAAGAATAATTTGGTACCTATAATTTCTGACCGAGAGGTAAATTCTGTCCATACCATTACGACGTATCTGCACAGTATAAAACAAAGTCGCTTCCCGCAGTCTGTACGCTTAGATCTTTTAAACGACACAACGAACTTAGATGCGGTTTTCATTAATAGACAGAATCATTCAAGAGGAAGGTTTATATATGTAATACATGCATATGTTGTCAAGAACTGTATGAAGTCTGGGCGGATCTCTATTTATTTATAAATAAGCTAAAACTTTAATGTATATTGATTGACGGATGTTTATTGAAGTTGTTAATATCCGACAATCCGTCAATAAACGTAGTCCACGTAGATTATGTTGTCACTTGTAATTTAGCTATTTGCTAACAAGACAAATTTTTAAAATATTTTGTGATGAAATACGAATAAAAAAGGTCCTACGTATTACTTTTTACGATAAAGTTAATATTTTTGGAGACGAATTTTTAACTCATTCAATATGGGGAATAATAGAAAAGGAATAAAGTATAAATGATATTTATTTATATTTGTTTGAAATATCGCGAATTCGGATACCTTTGACTCATTAGAAACATATAAAGGAATGTATAAAAATAGTTTTCTTTTATGGTCGCTTAAAATTATTATTAACTATTGTCTAGAAAATATAAAAAGTATATCTTTTATATTTTATTATTTCCTTCATGTATTTTTAATGAGTCAAAAGTAATGCCCGGTTTACATTATTCCGGTCCAGCGATCGAATCCAGCGCTGGATTGCTTACTAGAATAATGTAAACCGACACAGGAATGCACTGAATCCAGTTAGCATTCCAGTCTTCTTCCAGTAAACTTTTGAATCCAGTGCAATGAATTAAGTGCAACTGGAATAATGTAGACGACCAATCCAGTGTCATACCAGTGCTCTCACTGTATTCTTCATACTTCAACGGCTTCTAAATAACAAGAATAATGTAGACGTCACAGATCCAGTCCAGCACTGGACTGGATTCGCACCGGATCTCTGGACTGGCATAATGTAAACTGGGCATAAGTATTTAATTTCGGCATTTTTCAAACTTCTAAAAATTTATGACTCCGAAAATATTAACTTAATCGTAAAAAGACACGACATTTTTTATTTATATTTTATCAAAATACATTAAAAAATATCTTTTATATTTTATTCTTTTCTTTATATATATTTTAACGAAATTGGGTTGTTGTTATATAATTTTATCGTTTATATATTATTTGTATAAAAAATATGTCCCGTTAAAAATAACTATTCCTCGCAATTGAAAAATATTAACGGTGTAAACAGTGTAGCACCGAGTTGCCCCATCGCAACGTGTATTTTTTCATCATTAAGGCAATTTGAAGGGAATCGCATAATAAAATTTAGGTGGAATAGTTTTCGGTGCTCCCACGCCGAATCCTCCTAGACTAATAAACAAGCTAAACCTTTAAAGTAGGTACCCCATTATAAAACCTTATTGATTTACAGATGATTATTGTAGTTGTTATAATTTCGACAATTCGTAAATAAACGTAGTCCACGTAGATTATGTTGTCACTTGCAATTTGGCTGTGTGCCAAATCAAGTTTAAACGCTCTGCGGAAAGATTACATCCAAACGATTTATGATAAAACATTAGTAGAATTGTTTCGCGCAATAAAATACTGTCACGGCCCTTGCGGTGCCGCGTTTTCTACAATTAAAACTGAAAGTTATGTAAAATTGTATCTAAAATTATTTTATGGTAAATAGAAATTTTCACTTTATTTACCTCGATTAATATCTATGGCAAATCGTACTAGTACAAACTACAGCTACGTCCGGTAACACACACAGACACACACACACACACACACACACACACACACACACACACACACACACACACACGCACACACACACACACACAGACAGAGAGAGAGAGAGAGAGAGAGAGACACGCGCGCGCACACATACACAGAGAGAGAGAGAGTATAACACAACCAGTGCGTGTTGCCAGTGATAACTTACAGAACAGAAACATAGTACCTACTTGTCTGTTGGCTCTATGATAAAGGTCCAAAATCACTCACATACACACTCAAATTACACACTAAGCGGACGATACAGAGGACTATTCTCGGAGCTTCTTTGCGTGATAAGACTCGTAGTAGGAATATACGTAGAACGTACACGGATCTGTATGATTGTAGCGGGGATTTGTGCCTACGGTTTTGCTACATAGCTCGAATAACAAAAAGCCGATGAAGAAGAGATTCTTGAGTGGAAACGTTGCCAGTAGCTAGCGAGTAGTTCGACGATCGTAGTGGTGATAATAATTGACGACATAGTGGCGTAGTGGCTTAGCTATGAGTTACAGCGCTAAGGGCCGCAGGTTTGAATCCCGCACGGAGCAAGTATTTGTATGGCCTACAAGTAATTGTTCCGGGTCTGGATGTTCGTCCTTGTGCAATTTATTCATATTCAACAATTGGTCATATTTGAATTAGCTAATTAAGATAGCGTCGACTAATTCTAGACCTATATATAATTTCATGAAGATGGTTTTTATGACAACTTTGAAGCGTAAAAAGCGTAAAACCGTAGAAGAAAAGTATGTAAAAACTTAATAACATAATTCTGACAGAAATGTTAATAGTATTTATTTGATTAATAATTGGTTTAGATTACTGCGAAAATAGTCCTTGAGAAATACGTGTCTGACAGACTGACGAACGCCGTGTTGATTCCAAATATATAGAACGTATATTCGAATATGCACAAGTCAAAATCTATACGTACGCTCTTGAACGGTGTAGAAATATTGATGCACACTACAATGTTCTCGAGTTATTTCGATACTATTATTTTTTATAATTTAATTTTGTCTTTTATAACTTTTTGTTAAGAATAACAACGAATTTCCGACCAACATTTTTTGGGTTTATCATGTTAGGTTAAAATAGATTGTTTTCCATTTTTTGTCCTCCTAACTAAGTCTGCTGCAATTTTTGTAGTCTTCAGAGGATATTCTTATCCAGTCTACAGGACAAAGAAACAAAAAAAAACTGACAGGCATTTTAATTGTAAATTAGAAATGCAAATCCAGGCAAAATAAAATCTATTTAATATGTGCGGTCAACTGGATATCATATCTACTTGGAGTGAGAAAATAAAGAAAAACGATTTTAACGGACAAAAAGATAGATAATTTAGATAGATTAATTCCCAGCTTCTGTGGTCAGTGCTAAAGGATAATGTGTAGAATATAAAAATAAAATACCGACTTCGGAACCTCATGTGTGGAAATTATTTTATTTTTAGTACTTTAAAGTCGACTCTACATTTTTTAACTCTTTTACTAAAGACTCTTTTGTACTAAAGAATATCACAATGTCAAGCTAACGTCTAGAAGGGGATAAGTAATATATTATGTTGTAATTGCAAAATATTTATTATATAAGATACATATCAAGAAATAAAAGTACATAATATGTACTTTTATTCCGTTTCATAATGTAAACATAATTAATCAAATCTATACATATAAATGTTAGATCGCCATTTAAAACATATTTTCAGAATTTACTACTTAAATAAAATTAATTATCAACCTAATTATCTTACAATTAATAACGATATAATTTTCTAAATATACTGATGTTCCATTACCAACTTCTTTATGTCAAGAAAATTATATTATTCGATCAGTATAATATGAAGGTATAATATAGAACCATTATTTCAGTTTGTTCATATACCATACGAATTTCAGATAAAATAGACTTATATATAGATATTTTTAAAATATTTGTATAATAAACAATTTTTCTAAAATGAAAATACGACAAATGTATTTCGAACAAATGAGATGTGCCTACTAGTATGTCATTGAAATTGTTATATTAAAATTTTCGTTCCCAATAGGAATAGAATAGATATATAGAATAGAATAGAAAAAGTATCATCTAAATCATTTTGACGGACAATGATATTGTGCAATACAAGTACAAGATATAAGAACGTCTAAAACACAAAGGAAAATTGAAAGATAACTCTGACTCATATCTTCGATTCCGATTTCGATTTGTGTTTTCTAAACGTTCGATCCTTTGTTTACAACTGGTTCCACTACCATGTTCCTATAAACCAACCATCTAATTCATAAATTGTTTATTTTTAAAATTAGAAACTTTCTATATAATACTACTTATATATTTGTTGAAAAAAAAAAAAAACAATTGGTCCTGTTTTGGGGAGGAAAAAAGAGGAATATGTGATAATGATTTTCTCGATTTATGTTAAGTATACATAATCAATCAAGGTAGCAGTTTTAGTGAGGGCACAGCGAATCAGTAATATATCGTTTATAATTTATTTTTCTAATTTATTGAATCATGGCTCCAGTGATATATAATTGCTATAGCGCTAAATAAAACAGTGTTCGGCTTCCGTGACTAATTGATTATAAAACGGCCAATAAAATAACTCAAAAGATTGCGTGAAGATATTCAAATAAAAAAAATGTAAAAAATAAATGTATATAAATACGGGATATCGTGTGACGTAGTCTTGGTACGAAAATTATTTGTAAACAAAAATTCACCAACAGCGCTGGATAGTGCTTAGTAGCTGTGCTCGAAACTGTCCGGGAAAAATTTTACATTAAAATAGCAGACGTATAGATTATTTGAAGAACACTTTGATCATTGTAGATTCTTTAAAGCAACGTAAGCGTCAAAATAAGTATTGTGGATTGCATATTCTGTCCGTTAAACACTATCACTGCTTTTGATTTATGCAGATTAATATTTAAAAATGTAAGCAAATTTGTTGGTGTTAGAAGTTACTAAATTTTATTAGAAAAATATATTAACTCGTCTAATCTTGAGGTAATATAACCCAGTCAGTAACGGCTCGTTAGCTTGGAGTCTTTGATCGCCTCAATGAGTACGCTAAAACAATCCAGTAATGTGATTTTGTATCTACAGGACTTTACCAATGTGTATCACTAGTCATTTCCATTATATTTTAACAATTCCGTAGCTATTATGCCAACGGACCAAACTTCGAGTCCGGACCGAAATCAAAATATACGGATTTTTTTTTGCTTTGACATGTTGTGTATTATTGACACAATAATTTTGGCACGGTCACGGAGAGAGAATGCTTTAGGATAATCGAAACGACATCTTTTAAAAAAATGTTTAAATTAAACGCGATGAAATCCGTAAAATTAATTTAATTCGATGTGTTGTAATCGCGTTAATGACGGAAATCATTTTAAAAAATATGTTTCAAAGTATTCTGAGAAAACATTGATTTAGTGTAATTGGCTACGCGTGTAGCACTTATTTCATTGTTTGAATTTAGTACAACATACGGAAAAGCAATGATGATTCAGAACTTACGTGTCTAAATGATTGCGTAGGAATCGCACCCACTCAAAACAACCCACTAAACTGCCGTTGATATTACGTTTCTACGCAGGGTTCATTCTATTTTTAATAAACGATAGAAGTCGCTCGTTTTTTCCTACTTGCGTTATTTTTATCGTAGACTTATACGTGAACAGGTGATTATGCATAGCTCATTTTTGTTTTTAATAAATTGTGTAATGTACTGACTGATGCTTGTAGGAAATAAGTAATTATGGTTGTCGATACATTCTTTTAATAATGGCAACTAGTTAAATTATTCTAGGAATCGTCATAACTTTGTTTATATTTACTTCGAACTTACTGTCTCTTGTTTCTAGAAGTTATAATATTATGATTTACTCTTTCATTAAAGGAATTAGATTTTGTTGTACTCTGCAAATAACAGGCCGGGGAAAAGTTTCTTCGTATTTTTTTATTTTTTTATAGAATAAGGGTGGCAAAAGAGCACATAGTCGATCTGATGGTAAGTGGATGCTGTGGACCATAAACTTCTACATTTATTTTATCCTCGATTAAGAATCAAAACAAGATGCGTTGTCACCCCTGAGGACTAAGATGGAATGCCTCGTTTCCAGTAGAAAATGGTCTCGGGATCTCCACGCTCACCATATGAAACACAGCAGTATTAGACTGCTATTTTACGCTGGTATTATGTGAGAGCGTGGTCTTTCCTTGGTCGAGCCGACCCATTCGTGTTACAACCATAATATATCTGCAGCGTGGCTCTACCACGTTTAGAAAATATAAATATTGTATAAAATAATGAAAAATATATTTGGTTGTAGCACTGTTTGTGTCAGGCAGATTTATCATCAATACATATAGAAGATTAAGAAAAATTAAAAGTAAAAAACACTCCCGCCATTTTTCAATTGTTTTTCTGTCCACCAAATTGAGTGAATCTAACGAAGAAATTCAAAATTTCAGCCGCGAAAAAAAATTATGACGTTTATGGACCTAATGCAGTTTTTTATCAACGTTACCTTGACCTTGCACGTTAGTTTCTGTCTATTCAGATTTCTATGTGTGGTGAGTTAACATAAAGAAACGACTTTTTTGATAAAAAAAATCCTAAGATTTCTACAGCAACGGCATTATGTCACGACAATACCTACAAAATGGCAACAAGTTATCGAAAACATATATATTACAATCAAATGTAATTAAACTTTGAAAAAAAAGGTCTTGAACTTGTATATAAAATACGAAGAAACTTTTTCCCCGACTTTACTTGATCAAGTCTCTGAATTTCGCGTAATTTCTAATTATGTCTTAGATTATTTATTGCCCGTGTTAATGTTCTCTAATGTTAAACTTCTTTTAAAATCTGGAATCAATCATCATACTGAAACATAGTACTTAAAAGTTACCTTTTGGTTTCTTTTACAAAATCTACAAAATATAATTATGTAAAGATTTCACTTTTGAGGTATTTCATTATAAAAATGTACTTTCTAGGTATACATGCAAATGTACATACGTTGCTCCATGTGGGAAGGTTTCGTCGCCGATATCGATTAACATGAACTCGTTGTGGTCCTTTGAACGGCGCATATACTTATAAATTTATAACATTATTTATGGCAATCCACTTCAAGAAAGCTGAGGTTGAGTAAATAGTATGAGTGTAGAGTTAAATAACATTTGTATCGTAGGTCTCAGCAAAGATGGTTCATAGGTAATGCCAGGAAATCTTAACCGACTCTGTTAAATTATAAACACATCCACGTATAAATATATAGGTATGCTAATTTAAAAATCAACTCACAGAAAGTAAAATTAAATGAGCAGCGTTAAATACGTAAGACCTCTGAAACTGATATTGTCCAAACCTTCTTACAAATTCGGTAATTATGGAAAGTTATTCTACGAGTAGCTATTATAACAGGGAGAGGAGCATTCTTAGATGCAACTTATAACTTTATAGCTCACACGCACTTTAAACCACTGATTTCGATGAAGATTATGATTTTACAAAACCCAAAACATTAAAAAGTTCGAAAATCGTAGTTTAACACAATGTAATATCCCCAAATATCAATATATTTGATAAAGTGGGATCTATATTTCATCGACCGACAATTGAGTAGATACGAACATCGGTTATAAGTAATGCCTATGTACAAATTGACGGCAGTATGTTTAAATCAAAATCAAACCAGAATGTCGGGAATACGTAAAATATTCATCACGTATAATTACACGATTTTAAATTCCATCTGTTTTATGTACACGATTTTAATGTATTTTCTAGGTTTCTCTGTCTACGGTATTTTTAATGTGTTTACATTGACAGCTAATTGTCTTGTAAATCATCCGGGCCTTTAGCTGTCTGGAAATAAAAATATTATATGTAATAAATATATAATATAGATACTCTATCAAGTTTAAAAATAAAACCATCACTCTGTCGAGGAAACAAATTGTTATATTCCTTACTGGTGCTGTAAAAAAATATATGATCCAAGTAGCTCGTTGAATGCGCGCAGCCCTTGAGCTTGCCAGTGTGTCTTTAAAATTTGCCTAAAACAAAAGATACTAAGTTTTTTTTACTTTTTATCTATGAATTTTAGAGCCTAGTACGGGTTTTTATATTGTAGTACGTAATGTTTTACTTTGACGGAATAAATCAAAACTGAAAAATATTTAATCAGTTAATTCTGATAAATATTGGTAGTCACAACATTCTGACGTAATACAAAATTAGTAGTAAGAATATCTATTTAACTATAAAATTGTGACTACTTAGCGTTACGCCTACAATCCTTGTGGAGGTTGGCAGGTTACAAAGAACAGCGAACTACTCGAATCGAATTAATACATTTAACTTATTCCTTTTTGTTATTAAGTCTCACATAAATATTACTTTTATGAACCCAGAATGAGATGGGACTGAAACAAATTCTGACTAAAATGTTAATTCATATGCCCCATTCTCTTCTCTTGTCATTTTTATAGAAGCAAGGGTGCTAAATAAGCACAGTCTACCTCAGAGTTCCCCAAACTTTTATGTGTCGTAGACCCCTTGCCATGTTTTTCCGTGTTGGGTAGACCACGTAGTAGGGTAGTGGGTGAAGTTTAGTGTTAAAAACTTAAAGTAAAAACACATGTTAATTTATACATTTATTTTTTTACTTTGACATCGGGACGTCAGTCACCTCAGTCCCCCGTGACCATGGGTGCTGGAAAGCACCCGAAACGTCGGGTATTAAAATTAATATAAATAAAACGCGATAAAATCCGTAAAAGTAGTTTTAATCAATGGTGTTCGCGTAAATAATGATGTCCAGTCTGTTTCTTTTTTTCGTTAGGAGATTGGTAACAGCGCTGAACCCCCTTTCCACTAGGTATGACGATGGAAAGGAAATTATAAATTTCCTCGCTATATTCCATAATACGGAATAAGTAACGGGTATGTTGTATTGCAGCCAGAATTGCTGATATCCGTTTTTAAACTGAACCTTAAGTTCTTCGTTTGTACTTAGTTCAGTCAGTTCCTCTTGTATTATGTCATTCGTTTCTTTTATGTCATTATATGGATTAATTATCCACGGTGGTATTACCATAGTCAAAATATCCTCTTTTTTTTAGGATAGGGTGACAAACGAGCACACAGTCCACCTGATGGTAAGTGGTTGCTGTGGCCCATAGACATCTACATCTATCCTCGATAACGAATCAAAATGCAGATGCGTTGTCACCCGTGAGGACTAAGATGGAATGCCTCGTTTCCAGTAAAAAGGGTGTTCTCTACACTCACCATACGAAATACAGCAGCATCAAGCTACTATTTCACGCTGGTATTCTGTGAGTGCGTGGTCCTTCCCCGGTCGAGCCGACCCATTCGTGCTACAAGCCGACCCATTCGTGCTACAAAGATTCCTCAAACCTAGATTCAAAATCTGAATAGAGGGCATTTAAATGTTGAACGTAAGTTGAAACGTCGTCTTCCTGGCAGCTTGTCTGTGACAAATTGGGGAACTGAGAAAATTCGCCCCGTCCAATATTTTGCTTCATTAGTTTAACTCTGGCAAGAAACGCTGATAAGATGGATTTTGTTTTAATCAAATTTAAATTGTCTTCTTGTAATTGCAAATTAACCATATTAAATTTTGTAAACAAATCTGTTAAATAGGCGATGTCTGTTTTCCTCTTCATTAAATTTTCTTTTAAAATTTTATCTTTAGTGTCCAGAAATTCTAAAATAGTCTCAAAAAGTGCAAAAAATCTTGTCAAACATAAGCCTTTCGACAGCCAGCGTACTTCAGTGTGAAGGAGTAATTGATGAAAGTGTTCGTCATTTTCTTCACACAACTGCGCAAATAACCGCGTATTCAACGCATTGCTTTGGATTTGGTTTACTGCGTCAATGACTAAATGAAGTGATTCATGCAATCTAACATACAAATTTTTTGCAACTAAATGTTGTCGATGGATGCGAAGTATGCTTCACATTCTTTTAAATAGCTTATAAATCCATGAACGTCCAACCATGGCAGGTGCTCCATTTGTAGCTACTGATATTATATTTGATAAAGGAATTGCTTTTTCAATCAAGTAATCCTTCAAAACATGAAATATTGATTCACCTTTAATGTCGGTTATCAAAGTTCTTGCGAAGAGCAGTTCTTCGTAGATTTCTTGATTCATAATAAAACGAACATATGCCAATAATAATGCTGCATTATCAGGTAAAGTTGACTCGTCCAGTTGTATAGAGAAATGGGTCGTTTGCAAATAATTACATAAGAAGTTTTCAATATCAGAACTCATTTCATCAATACGTCTTTCAACAGTATTGTTGCTTAAGGAAATTCTTTTAATGATATCAGATGCAGGTTTGTGTAAAACAGTTTTTAAAACCTCTTCAACGGCTGGCAAAATTAACTTCTCTCCGTAGTAGTAATTAACTTCTCTAGTATGCGGTTTTCCGGATTTTGCTATAAGTACCGAGATATTGTAAGACGCCCGCAAACCATCATCATTTCTTTGTGACGTCGAAGCGAACATTCTGTCCAGTGTAGGTCTCTTCTGAAGTTTATCTTTGAGTGTTTGAAAGTATTTCAAATCTTTCTCTGTTTTATCAGGGTGGCATCTTCTCAGATGATCTTGCAGTTTAGATGGTTTCATAGCGTCATTGCCCAAAACTTTGTTGCATAAAAGGCACATAGGCAATTGTTTGTCCGGCAATGATGGAATGAAGCCAAATTTCAAATAATCGACACTGTACTGTCTACATTTTTTTAGATTCGGACATGGCATCAGTCATCTGTGGGCAAAATTAAATTATTCAAATAAGACAGAAAATCCAGCAGCTGTATATTAAAAATATTTTTTGATTTTTCCGAAAACATTCCATAATTTGAACATCTTCTTGCAGCAATTAGCTCGAATTACGGAGATTGCACTGTAATTATAATACCGATTGCTAAAACTTTGAAAAAGAAACTATTGAGGAGTACTCGTGTAATTTTGCATGATTGAATATTAAACTACTAATAACTAAAGTCGTGATTGGCGTAATTTATCTATCTTTGCTAACTACGAGTACAAAACTAAAATTTAATAAAAAATAATGTACTACTTTTCTCCAGATCTCTCAAACAAAATAACACTGACTCACTATAATTTGTGTGATATACTATCTGTTTATATTTTTTAAAATATTTTCTTAGCACTTTCCTTTTCAAGATTCAGGAAACGAATAAACGTATTTGTCCCACATTCGTATTTATAGAGTGACGAATTGAACAAGTCAGTGCAAGGTATCGAAGCTCTGAGACTGCGACTCTCAGGTTTTTACAAGTTCAAAATGTATTGCGACCACAAAGCTAATACAAACATCTTACAACTTACACAATTTTATAAACATATAATAAATTTTTACTTCATAGGTACTTCTATAAATAATGTATGTTTTGATATTACAAGATAGTATGATGTAAGTAAATAAGTACTTTCAGTGTATGTGTTGAGATCCACTATCGTGGACCCCATTTTCATTTCATGGACCCCCAAATTTTTTTCGCTGACGGATCCCCATGCAGGTTATCATAGACCCCTAGGGGTCGATATAGACCACTTTGGGAATCACTGGTCTACCTGATGTTAAATGAATGCGGCGATACGCTATCAACACTGAAAATATATGCTTTGTTGCCAGAACAGAAAAGCTTTCGATTTATTATATTGCCGTAGTTAGAAATTGATTAGGAAGACATTTTTTATACTTATTATAATACATATTATTGTGATAAATGATTTATCAGTCCAACTGATAGCACTGCCTATTGCAGCTCATTTACTACTATAAACAAGACTACAGATGCGATGTCACTTATGAAATCGAATTGCCTTCATAATATTTACGAATTGCCTTAATAACTATGCGAGCTCTACTCTCTCTTTCTATAAACATCATCGACATTATTTTATAAGTATATGTATATGAATTGATAGCAATTTAAAAAAAAGATCGTAAGGATACAGCCGGCAACGGAAATGTAACACAAATAAAAATTTTACTTGTATACAAGTAGACGTTAAAAATAAACACTGGGTCTGGATAAAAGATATTACGAGATATCTAAATATCACAAAACTAAACAGAAATTTGGTTGATAAATTTAATAACGTCGGCAAAATGGATTCCTAAAATTACACGGCTACCTTGAGACCAAAAGCAATAAAAATAAAAACAATATTAAATGATATTATTCTTAGTGTAAATCAAGAAAAATATTATAGTTTAATTTACTGACTCCATGCAGAAGGTTAAAAAACATATTATTTATACACGAGCCGGATTCTAAAAATAAAATTGGCAACTTTTGTGTACAATTGATTTATTTTTGTGTCAATACTATATTACGTTTGTTTAGGCGTACTTTTTGTCACTGCTGTAGGTTAACATCTGCGCTATCGATAACTTAATAAGATAGCAGGACAATACTAGAGATGGTAGGACTGCTTTTCTACCTGGGAGCTCGTTGGAGTAGATATCACCCTCTTAACTAACTATTTCGCCGTCAGATAGCAGTGCTTGCATTGCCGTTTTTTAGTCTAAATGGTATTCAGAGCCACTGTAATTACATAATGCGACGTAAAGTAAAATAAGTTTACAGCCTATATAAGTCCCACTGCTGGGCACAGGCCTCCCCTCATTTCTGAGAGGGTTGTAAGGGCAAGGAAGTGTCCGCCTCAATGCATTTTAGCGAACTTCACATGTCATCGAAATATTTTTTTCTTATTCCTCACACATGCAGGTTTCCTCACGATGTTTTCCTTCACCGTCAAGCACGTGGTAAATCAGCACTTAAAATAGCAATTAACAATTTAATTTGCGCCAGCGGGGATCGAACCCAGGTTACTCGCGTTCTGTTATATTTATAGCGAGCGTTAACCATCTGAGCTACCACGGCTCGTAGTAGCATTCATCGCAGTAGCAGGCATCAGCTCGTACTGCGACGTATTCTATCTTAGTCCTGAGGGGTGACAACGCATCTGCAGCATTCATTGCATAAAATAGCTGCAGGTGTCCATTGACTGAAGTAACCATACACTACCTATGAAGTAGACCGAAAAACAGTAGTTGCCAATTCGCCACGTTCGTAATTTGCCAAGAGCACTTATTTATTATACCTCATATTTACTTATTTATTTATAACTCAAACTCTGAAAATTAGATTGTACAACTGATCTGAGACGAGGTCCTCCACTGCTGACCGTATGAGGACGCTCGAGATCGCTCAGCGAGCTGTGGTGAGGGCTATGCTCGAGGTTTCTCTGCATGATAAACTCGGAAATGAGCATATCCGCAGTAGAACCAGAGTGTCCGACATAGCTGAACGGATTAGTAAGCTGAAGTGGTAATGGGCCGGCCATATAGCTCGAAGAACCGATAACCGATGGGGAAGAAAGGTTCTCGAGTGTCTGTCTCGTACCGGTAGGTGTAGTGTAGGGCGGCTCCTCACTAGATTGAGTGACGACCTGGTACAAAATGCACTAAGTCGATGGATGCAGATGGCACAGGACCGTCCTTTGTAGCATTACTTGGGGGAGGCCTATGTTCAGCAGTGGACTTGTGAAGGGCTGTAATGATGATGATGATGATGACTAATTTAATAACATTGTACTTTTATAACATAAGATTTTGTACTTTTATCTATTGGTTTATGTATTAACATTCTCTCCCTTTTTCTTAATTACAGCGCTGACGGTCCGCTTTTTGACCAAGCGATATATCGGAGAATACGACCATCAACAAGGTAAAGGAATAATTTAATTTAATATGCAAAATTACAACAAATGCTAATAAAGTGGAAAAATTTTCATTACCGACTTTATCCTCATTAGCTCGTTAACGATACGCTGTTGTACGCTTAGATAAATCATCATGATACATTATGCAAGGTTGTACGTAGCGTCACATAGATTTGTCATGTCAGGCGATTTTGATCTCGCACTTTTGGCAATTGCCATAATTTTTTTGTTTTTTTACGTGGTAGAGCCATGCTGCAGTTATATTTGTGGTATAGTTGTAGCACGAATGGGTCGGCTCGACCGGGGAGGGACCACGCTCTCACAGAATACCAGCGTCAAATAGTAGCTTAATGCTGCTGTGTTTCGTATGGTGAGTGACCGGAGACCCTTTTTACTGGAAACGTGGCATTCCACCTAAGTCCTCACGGATGACAACGCATCTGCACTTTGATTCGTAATCGAGGATAGATGTTTATGCCTATGGGCCACAGCAACCACTTAACATCAGGTGGACTGTGTGCTCGTTTGTCATCCTATCCTTTAAAAAAAAAACTGTTATGGTTTTAGCATGAAATTTAATGGCAATATAAATATTTTAAGTGACATGAACAGCGTTTTGATCGGTCAAGCCGTTCAAAAGTTATTAGGAGTTTACATACACACAAACACACACACACACACACACACACACACACACACACACACACACACACACACACACACACACACACACGCGCGCGCGCGCGCGCGGGCGTACGTTAACTATTATGACGACTTATCACCGGATTCCGACTGGACGTCGACTTCTGAGACAGCTGTATATACAAAATTAATCCATTTTAAAAACAAAAAAGTATAGTTACAGCCTATATACATCCCACTGCTGGGCACAAGCTTCCCCTTATTTCTGAGAGGGTTATAAGGGCAAGGAAGTGTCCGCCGCGCTGCCCCAATGCAAGTTGGTGAACTTCACATGTCTTCGAAATATTTTTTTTATTCCTCAGACATGCAGGTTTCCTCACGATGTTTTCCTTCACCGTCGAGCAAGTGGTAAAAACTAAAATTTCAATTAAAAATTTTATTGGTGCCGGCGGGGATCGAACCCGGGTTACTCGCGTTCTGTTAATTTAGAGCGAGCGTGAACAACTGAAACACCGAGGGAATTGCAGGTGCGTTGCCGGCCTTTTAGAAAGGAGCTCTTTTCTTGAAGGTCCCTTAGTCGTATTGGTCCGGAAAAATCGCCGGTGGGAAACTATTCCACAGAGAAGTCGTACGCAAAAGATACCTCCTAGTGAAACGTACAGTGGCAGACCGCCAAGCATCCAGATGGTATGGATGGTACCGGAAGTTTTTCTGCGACTTGCATTCATGAAATTTGGCGGCAGGATTAATCCGAACAATTCCCAGAGCCCTTCCCGTGGTAGATGCGAAAGAAAATGTAAAGGGATGCAACATCTCTTCGCAGCGCTCGTGAATCGTGTCGATCGGAAAGTACTCTCGGTCGTCGACGATGCGAGCTGCTCTGCGCAATCAGTGTTGGAGATAGCAAGCAGCCTTGTGGAACGCCAGCATTAATAGGCTTGTAATCGCAAGCAAGCACTGTCTACAACGACCTCCTGATGCTCCGATCTAAAAGCAAGTAGGTGATCTAATTGCACAAGTTCAAGGGAAGCCCATAGTAAGGGAGCTTCAAAAGAAGTGCTTTGTTGCTAACCCGATCGAAAGCCTTTGCAATGTCTAAACTTACGGCCAATGCCTCTACCTTAGACTCTTCTGCGTCCGCCCACCTATGAGTCAGGTAGACCAGAAGATCACCAGCTAATCGACCCCAATGAAAACCTTATTCATCATCACCATTATCATTGCAGCCCTTCACAAGTCCACTGCTGAACATAGGCCTTCCCCAAGGTATGTCACAAAGCATGGTTCTAAGCCACCTGCATCCATTGACTTCCTGCATGTCTTACCAGGTCGTCACTCCATCTAGTGGGGGGTCGCCCTACACTACGCCTACCGATACGAGGCTGTCACTCGAGAACCTTTTTTTCCCAACGGTTGTCGGTTCTTCGAGCTATATGGCCGGCCCATTGCCACTTCAGCTCACTAATCCGTTGGCCTATGTCGGTCACACTGGTTCTACAGCGGATAGCCTCATTTCTAAGTTTATCACGCAGAGAAACCCCGAGCATAGACCTCTCCATAGCTCGCTGAGTGACTTTGAGCTTCATCATACTCTCGGTCTCGGTTCCGTAGGTCATCACTGGCAACACGCACTGGTTGTACAACTTATTTTTCAGGTTTTGAGGTATACCTGACGAGAAGATGTGACGTAATTTCCCGAACGCTGCCCAGCCGAGTTGAATCCGTAGCTTGACCTCTTGGTCGAAGTTGGACTTACCTAGTCGGACTATTTGTCCCAGGTAAACGTACTCGTCAACAACTTCGAACTTAGTGCTCCCAACAACTACCGGCATAGGTGTGACATGGACATTGAACATGATCTTTATTTTGTCCATGTTCATCTTATGACCTAACCGTTGGGAGGCACTATTGAGGTCATTGAGCATAGTGTTTAAGTCCTCCAGCGATTCTGCCATAAGGACTATATCGTCGGCAAATCGAAGGTGAGTGATGTACTCGCCATTGATGTTAATACCGTATCCTTTCCAGTCCAGTAGCTTGAAAACGTTTTCCAATGCAGCGGTGAAGAATTTCGGGGAAATAACGTCACCCTGTCTTACACCTCTCTGCAGTTGGATAGGTTTCGTACTCTGGTTCTGTACTCGAATAGCCATCGTAGCCCTTGTAATATAGGAAAGTGTGAAGTGTCAATGAAGGAGACGTGTGGTTGGTACTAAAACTTTAATTAGACTGCCTCATTATTCTACCTTAACACTAAAGTATATTAACGTGGGAGCACTACACTACACCTCCCACCGACAAAAGAATAAAAAAATATGCTATATATATTTTTTTATCAATTCTTAAAGTAGATCCGTAAGATTATTCTAAAAAAGGTAAAATATCATTATGAAAACTATATAATCTAAGACTTCTAGTACGCAAAAATGCATAGTCACAGTCACAGGC
This sequence comes from Parnassius apollo, assembly GCA_907164705.1. NCBI lineage: Eukaryota > Metazoa > Arthropoda > Insecta > Lepidoptera > Papilionidae > Parnassius > Parnassius apollo. Next base: position 8,670,612 of record CAJQZP010001331.1, read on the forward strand.
ATAATTATGTATAACAGCGTAAAATTATGTTTTGATTTTCACGAAAAATTTACAATCTTATTTATTCGTCACATAAACCTTAATCATTATCGTCACTTATCCTACCATTTATCTATTCAGGAAAATAATGATGCAATATATATAAATTACGTGTCACGTTGTTTGTCCGCGATGGGCTCCTAAACTACTCAACCGATTTTAATAAAATTCGCACACCGTGCGCAGTTTGGTCCAGCTTGAGAGATAGGATAATTTTTTTTTACCATAAGTGACTTACATATTTTTTGCAAATTTAAGGATTTTAATAGGCTATGACAAAGGGTTGTCGAAAAAAGCAGAACAACGTCTGCCTGGCTAGCTACTTTAATTATTCATTACACATGTACTTCATTTCTTTCACGTACATGGCTCGCGTATATAGGTACATGATCAACATAATTACCAATATCATTTAATTCACTTCTTTACATTTCAGCTCATGTAATTCATTATTTAATTCTACCATAACTTTCACGTACACGGCTCGCGTACATAATATATGATCAAGATAGTGGACAATATTCCTATACAATTCATAATAAATTATCATTTCCCTCATTAAAATACATTAAAACTTATTCCGCATTTAATCGTGTCCAAACAACCTTAAAAAATTAATCGGCTATTAGAATTTCCAAACTCTCAGCTGATCAGGCTGATTGTATGTGGATATACTAACCTCCGATAATTTTCTTTATCTTACTCTCGCAACTATATATTATCAATATTTTCATTTATAATTATGTGTTCCGTAACTTAACCATACATTTAATCACATATTTTACTTTATATCATAAAATAGTCTCGTATAATATTTAATTACAATGTCACTCATGGATTGAGGCTCACAATATGCGAACAACAAAATTTAAATCAATTAGTTGTGTAAAACATTATATATTATGTAGTGAGTTTCAAAATCGTATTATCCGAAGAAAATACTTTCATAATCTACTCAAATTAGTACTGTTTTCCAAGAAAATAATAAATTATAATAGTTAAAAGCTTATGATTTAAATATTCAAACAATATAAAACCGAAAATAAATTATTACATTTCACATTAAGATAAGCAGAACAAAGAAGTCAATGTTAAGCAACGTAATCATTATAATTAATATAGCAACACACAGATCAAAATACAAATTGTAATCCTAACACCGCAAATATTTGGAGACAAGTTTGTTTTAAATTCCAAAGTACGTATAACAGCCTGGCCACGGGACATTCGCCGTAGCGAAAATTCGCGCGGCGCGAACGGTGAGGCGTCTAGCGACTAAAACAAATGTATAGAAATGTATGAAGCATGCCACGCGTAGCGGCGAGTGGCGACGCGGCCGGCGAAATTTACCGGGCGAATCGCGCGGGCAACTGGCGGCGCGGCGGGCGAATGAAACAAATGTATGAATCAGTACGGGCCAAGCCACGGAGTCGGGCGGCAGTCGCGGCGGCAGACGCGGCGAATAGTATAGGAACAAAATATTTTAGTTGTGATTTCTTATATTTACGCGAACACTATACATTGATTAAAACTACTTTTACGGATTTTATCGCGTTTTATTTATATTAATTTTAATACCCAACGTTTCGGGTGCTTTCCAGCACCCATGGTCACGGGGGACTGAGGTGACTGACGTCCCGATGTCAAAGTTAACCCGGAGTACCTTCAGCTTTTTAATTATTGTCTTTGGTCCGATATACGCAGAACGAACTAACTTACTAATATTTATAGTTTGATTGTCTTCATAGTAATCCACATACGCCAGAGAAAGTGGCAGATTGTATTTGATTGATTGATATTGTATTGATTGATTGCCGAAGGATATGTATGTGGTCTATGGTACTAAAGCCTTTTCGGAAACTGGCTTGTTCGGGAGGCTGGAAGTCGTCGAGTCTGCATGCGAGACAATTCGTAATGACTCTCAAAAACTCGAAAACCGTATTGGCGGTTACTAATCAACTGGTGATCCTCAAGGTACCACATGAGTTGGCCGTTTGTAATGGATTTCATTAATTTGGAGAACAAGGCGGTGATGGCGATAGGCCTGTAGTTAGACGGATCTGAGTGGTCGCATTTTTTAGGGATGGGGGGACGAAAGCCATATTATATGGTTTCTGGACTACGCATAGAGTGTAAAAGTACCGGAAAAGATGCGTTAGAACCGGTGCCAACTCTGGAGCACACGACCTCAGCACAATTGGGGGGATTCCGTCACACCCACTCGACTTGTGGATGTCCACCTATCGTGCCAAATACGGTGGCAGCCTGCAGAATGCAACCGCGATTTCAGCGTGAGTAGCACTATACTCCGGACTAGACAATGGTCCAAGGAGCCAAGAGGGGCGTCGACGGAGATCTGATATCTGTCCAAATGAGAAGTCAGCAGAAGGTCCAACAGGGAAGGTGCGTGAACTTCCACATCTGGAATCCGCGTAAGCGAAATAACAAATTGTGTCCGACCATAAGCTAAAGCAAAATCATAAACAGATCTCCCAGCATATTCGGTTAAACTTGAAGCAAGTCATTCGGCGTGGTGGGCGTTCAAATCGCCAAGCATTGGTAAGCGGATTTGTTGTAGTACACACATTGCTACAACAAATCCGCTTACCATCGGCATTAAGATGATATGACTAGGACATATCGGTTAGAGATTCCACGTTTACCTCGGTCAAATATTGGAGACCTTCCACATATTTGCTTTATTTCATAGACCTTACTATTATATATCTATAAAAAGTAGGACTTTAATCCACAACTCTACTATTGTAATGCTTATGCATCAAGACATTTTATATTAATGCTTTTGTATCATAGACCTTAATATCATAAGTCCCTAATATAGGACTATACAGTGTGCAACAGTACTATAGTAGCCAGTCACCCGATCACCCCATATATATGTACACCCTTGGATATGCGTCTCCGGCAGCCCCCTTATGTAAGCAATCTCTACACGAATACTCTCCACGTATATAAGAACACGCTACAACTCTACACGAACACGCTCAACAAATTTGACAATTTTTGACCAATTTGCAAATTATTTTATAAGTGTTATTTATCTTTATTTTTATAATATTTTCGACTTGTATTTATATTATTTAATACATTTTGAATTATTTAACAGAGTTTAATAAATGTATTGATTTTGAAAGACAACTTTAACTTTACTATACTTAATGTCTGAAATCTATTTATTTTAACTTTATGCTTAATGAATTTTTATTCTTTAAAATATTGGTTCTGAAATTATATATTAATTATTAATAATAATAATGCGCCGTCACAGATTGTTTAAAATCTTAAATCTACAAAAGTTGTTTACAAGTTGCTTTGAATTTTTGACACACGTTAGTTCGAATACACGCTTGTTTACATATACTTATAAAAAACTTTTAAAGCCACAGCAACTCGTGGCCAGGACAGCTAGTTTTCTTAAAAATAAATACTTATAAAAAAGAGATGTTTTACTTTTGCAAAGACTTATGCTCCAAACCAAAAATTATAACAAAAACAACCGCGTTGCCTAAAGTGACCAGAATACCCTTTTTGCTTTCATGCAGCTGCAATCTACGTATATGTGGAAAAACATGTAAATTATACAACCATTTCCATAATTTTTAACATGATTACTTAAACATTAATATGTTTTTGCAGACAGCAAGTACAAACACGAAGCTTTACTCGACGGCGAACCTATTCTATTCGAGATACTGGACACATGTCCTAAGGTAATTTATTATTTTAATGCAATTTTAATAAAAAAATGACAATTGATAACAAATAGCAACAGCGTTACGACAATACTTGTGTGAAATGGGATGAAATGGATGGGATGATTATTTTATTCTATATATTATTCTACACGGACGTCACGACGGTCAGTCACCTCGGGTCATCTGATGCAGTTCACCACCGAGTCCTAGTGATTCCCAGTTGGACCGCTTTGAGCTCATATCGATTCCTCTATATCGAGCTCGTGTGCTAAAGCGTTAATTTTAACGGGTGGAAGTGTAAAATGTCGTAACCGGGAGGATGCAAACCGTATGACAATCTTCAGCACGCAGACTCACCTTTACACCCGTAGCTGTAGACACCAATGTTGCGCCTCGTAATCAGTGACGATTAGAGTGTGGGATGCCCGTTTAGTAAGCAGTGAGTCACCACCTGCAGGTGTATCGAATCTCTCCTCAATAGCACTGAATCCCAATCCATCGAGCATCCTAATCTCATAACAAGACTTTTCCCCTTCTACTTCGAATACATGTTTATTATGTATGCGGAAAGAGAACTATAACGTACATCACATTACAACGTATAGTAAAATTCTTCAAAAGGCCTCTGAGTATTGGACCCATGTCAAAACGTAAGCCTATGAAATGACTGGGCTTCAGCGAACCCGAGACCAAAAAGTGGAAATACATAATAATAGTGATAATAATACAAAACTAAATATAGTCAGTGCGATACACGAGCAGGTTATTGGTAAAACATTATTTGGAGAGACCTTCTAAGAGCTGGAATGTCGTCATCTATAGAGGTTTTCGCCATCCCGACGACTTAGTTAGACCTGCTACCTCCAGTTATTTAGTACTTTCTAACTCTGAGTATTGGCACGGATACAACCTGGTAGAAACCTAAGAGTAAAATACGGTCTGGATCTGAAGCTGTTTTAGGTATTTTAAGTACTCACGGAAGGCTGAACTGGATAATGACCGCATCTGACTCTATAGGGACCGGTCAATCTTCACAGATAATACTAATCTTACGAATAAATCTGATATCGTGGTGATGGACTGGGACATTTAATGATATTTTTATGTATATTGAAAGCTCTTGGATACAGCGCGCATCGTCTGTTGATTTCTTACTCCTTCCCCCTAAACATCGGCCGTTCTATCGTCTCTTTGGATTTTTGGATTTGGATTCGACGTCAAGCCGGAATCAGGTAATAGGACAAGTCATAATAATTAACAGAAAAATATTTAAAAAATCTTTACTATGTTTTGAAAAATTACAGGCATATATAAAAAAATCGAGAAAATCTACGGTCTTTTAACTTATATTGCAACAAATTTTAACTTTTTTTAATTTACATTTTATTGTGTAACCCTGAATAATGCCTCTGAAAACTTTTGCTTAAAATTTATAGCCAAGTGCTCCAGTCCAGAAAAAAATATTTTTTTTCAACCATTCGTATTCAAAATTTATAACTATTCGACCTACCACTGAACTTCGGTTTGACGCTAGAGGAGAATACAATAGAATTATTTCAATTATTAAAAAGTAAATCTAAATGTATGAAATTAGTAACTCCGAATGTCTAACATGTTAATACTAATGTAATTTTAAATGGGGCGGAGCTAAGTCTTGTTGGTATCAACAAGATGGTATCACTATTTTCTTGGAATCACACTAGACTAGCAAAGCTTCAATGGAGCCCCCATATACCAAAACTAGCTAGCAGACTTAGGTCTGTAGTATATGCTGTAAAAAGATTAGAACTTTGATCAGTGTTGAAACAGCTAGAGTAGTTTACTTTAGCTATTTCCATAGCATAATGTCGTATGGTATTTTTATGGAGATACGCGACTGACACTGAAATTATATTTGTTTTATAGAAGAGGGCCATCAGTGCAATCTATGATTAAAAACCTAGAAACGCTGAGAAAAAAAAATTAAGGAAATTAATATCTAAACTTTGGCCTCTCGATATATTTATGAGTATGTAGTGTACGTACACAAAAATAAAAGTAGTTTTACAAAAATAAGTGTTATTCATTCTGTAAATACTAAGAAGGACACAAGCTAGTAGTACCAGTTACTCGACTCCACCGAGTCAGTTCAGTAATTCATTCTTGGGGCGATATATCCGCTTTTACAACAAAATATACAAAACTTGACCTAGGTACAAAAAGTTCAAAAACTTTATTAAACTAAGGTTGTATAAATATATAATATAATAACCCCTGGGAAGGGTGATCACCACCAAGCTATTTCTAATTTGTTTTGTGTTGTTAATAATGACATACATGATTGAAATCTGTTATATAAAAAAGTCCCGCTGGGTTTCTTGCTGGTTCCTCCCAGGACAGAGGTTTTTTCCGAATCAGTGGTAATTAAAAAAGTGACTTTCAATAAGTATTATTTAAAATCTATATTGAATAAAAAAGTTTCTGTTTCTTTTTCTTACGTGCGTATATGTTCGTAAAAGTTCGTGTTATAAATGATTTACCAGTATGTGTTGCATAGTATAATATCACTTTAGGACAACATTTTAATTACAATCCATCTTAATCCCATCGATTAACGTACTGAGGACATTACTTAATATTTGTGATACTTATGCTGAGACTAACGGTCTCAGCATAAGTATCACAACGGATTTATAATGTAAAAAAGTGAAGTGTTGTTAATTCGAGCTGGCTCAAAAATTGAAACGATTCCACCTGTTAAATTAAGGAACGTACAGTTAAATAGAGTGTATCAATTTAGGTATCTTGGTTACGTTTTAACTGAGGATCTGACTAATGATGCGGACATAGAAAGAGAAAGAAGGGCATTGGCGGTTCGCTGTAACATGCTGTCCCGTAGCTTTGCACGCTGTACAGAAGAAGTTAAGGTAACACTTTTCAAAGCCTTTTGCCAGTCATTTTACACGTGCAGTCTATGGATTAAGTACACGCAGAGAGCCTACAATGCCCTTCGAGTATAATATAATAATGCCTTCAGGATGCTAATGGGGTTTCCACGGTATTGTAGCGCTTCAGGGATGTTTACAGCGTACGGTACGGACGGTTTTCATGCCATAATTCGAAAGAGAATAGCATCCCTCATGCGCAGGGTTCGTGGGAGCTCTAATAGCATTCTGAGGGCAATATCTGATAGATTTGATTGTCGCATCCTAGAGCACTGGATGCGTGTGCACTTGCACTTGCATTGCCTGGTATCATGGGGTGCCAAAAATAAAAAAATCATTTTTGGCACCCCATGATTTTAAGTGTGTTATGAAAATTGTACGTGTAATAATTTAAGACTAACATAGGTTAAGCTAATTTACTAACATATTATGGACTATATGTGGGTCTGAAATAAATTTAATTATTATTATTGTGGTATCTGTATAGTTTTCTCATCTGGTTGGTTTCTAAAAATATATAATTATACATTAAAATGAAAAGAAATATACATAAATATCAATAAAATAAAATAAATACAAAAAATAAACTAATAAATAAAGATCCAACCAGATGGAAGTCCTCGGCAGGGGAGACATAACGGCCGAGGGTTAGGGGGACAGGGAAAGAAACCGACGGACGATGCGGGCGGTAGAGCACCGCCTTCTGCACTAGAGCCCGGAGCGGTCCGTCACGGAGTCCCAGTCGCCTCAGATGACCAGAGAGGCTAACTGGGATTAGCTCATTCGCAAAGACGACTACAGGAATAATTTCGGTCGGCAGACCACCCCACATGTCGGTCACCTCGTGAGCCAGGTCCAGATATTTTGATTGCTTTCACGAGGTTGTCGTCATACGGAATGGTAATGTCGACCAAAAATATCTTTGACTGTGCCCGGTCCATCAGCACAATATCAGACTTATTCGCAAGAATAGTCCTGTCTGTGATGATGGCCCGGTCCCAGTAGAGCCTGGCGCGGTCATTTTCGAGCACGGCTTCCGGCAAGTAACTTGTAATACGGCAATTTCCGGTCCACGAGACCGTATTTCAGAGCGAGCTCCTGGTGTAGAATTCTGGCTACTAGGTTGTGCCTGTGCAAGTACTCAGAGTTAGAAAGCGCCGTACAACCGGATATGACATGCCTAAGTGACTCACCGGGATGGCGACAAGCCCGACAGACGTCGACGGTGCCATCCTTTAGGATGTATCTCCGATAGTTGTTGGTCTTAATAACCTGATCCTGTATTGCACAGACAAAACCCTCGGTTTTCCCGAAGAGGTCACCGGAAACGTAGCCAGTTGAGGGAGGCGACTGTATCTACGAAGGGCTCATGTAGAGCCCTGTAGTACCTCCCGTGGAGCTCCTTCTCCTTCCATACGGTCTCCCGGTCGGAAATGCTAAGCACTGCTGGGTCCTGCCATTGCTCGTTGGCTAAGGATAGAGGGGTAAGCCCTTTATCACTAGAAATGACGTCATTATAAAATGGATCATCCGATCTCGCCAGGAAGTAATGACAGAGGCTGCACACTTTATGATTATGCATGGTGAGCGCGCTCAGAAAGCCACGCCCACCATGCTTTCGCTGCAAGTACAGCCTCATTACCGACGATCTCGGATGATGCATCCTATGGGACGTCATGGTAGTGCGGACTTTTCTATCCAAGGCGTTAAGTTCAGTCTGAGTCCACCTCAGTATGCCAAAGGTATACATAAGGACAGGCATGACCCAACCATTATATGCGTGTGTCTTATTCACACCGGACAAAAGGCTATTAAGCACTTTGGTCAAGCGTACATAAAACACGTCGCAAACTGATTGTTTCATACTAGCTTCATGGATACCGATGTTCTGTGACATACCCAGGTATCGGTATGTTTCAGCCTCGGAAAGGGTCCTTAAGTTGACGGGCATAGATAAATCTATGCCCTCAGAGTTAGCAACCCTTCCCCTTTCAACATGGAGGACCGCACACTTATCCGTCCCCAGCTCCATTCCAATGGAATTGCTAAATTCACAAGTGATTTTTAGCAATTCCATAAGATGGAAGCGACTGGAGGCGATTAACTTGAGGTCATCCATACAGAAAAGGTGGGTCACTTTTGTACCTCCTTTCCGTAGCTGAAATCCTCTCCCGGATCTCTCCAGTAAGGTACTGAGAGGGTTCAGGGAGAGGCAGAACCAGATTGGACTCAGACAATCGCCCTGGAAGATACCCCTTCTTATCCTTATGTGGTTCTCCGCAGCCATCATCCGCTCACCCAGATGACAAAGGATCGTACTCCACTGCCCCATACACTGCTCGAGGAAGTGTCTCACTGTACAGTCTATCTAGTACAGCTCGAGGACTCTCTTTAGCCACGTATGGGGCACCGAGTCGAATGCCTTTCTGTAGTCTATCCAGGCGGCGAAGTTCCGACGGTTGCGTTTCACCACTTTGCCAATGACCGCGTCAATGAGGAGTAGTTCCACGACCACCGCCCCGACATCCATTTTGAGCGCGTGACATCACCTGATTTAGCTCCAGGTGACGATTGATTCTCGCGCTCAAAATGGATGTCAGTGTCTTATATATGGTGGGTAGACACGTAATGGGGCGGTATTTGCTCGGGTCTGTGGTAACCTGGTCTTTAGGAACCAAATGAGTGATCTCAGTAGTGAAGAGTCTAGGGAGCGACTTCTGGTTGAGAGCCTCTTGAAACTGTCGGGCGAGCACAGCGTGACACACCATGAACCCCTTCAGCCAGTAGTGATGCAGTCCGTCGACTTTTCCAGTTCGGGGCTCTACGGACCGCCTCAGCTACGTCATCCGGCGTTATGATGACGGGGTCCATGGGCGTAATACTCGCACGCTGACTCGCCAGAACTTCCGTCCAAGGGCCCTCGCTGTGGTTTATGGGCTCTGACCACAGGCCACGCCAGAATGCGACAGTGTTAGCCTGATGCGGTCCTGGGCCCGCTCCACGTACCTCTGGTCGATCCAATGATTTGTAGAGCCTCTTCTGATCACTCTGGAAGAGACGATTCAATTTATTAAAGGCGTAGGGAAGTGACGACCCCATCGCCCGCTGACGAAACAGTTAAGTGACAAAACTGCTACGTCGGTGTAGTCAGTCAGCGCCTTGCCAAGAGGTGTGAGCGCCGTGACTCGGCAGTACTCAGGGTGCAAAGGCACGTTTGTGCTTACGGCCGTACAATGATACATAGAAACGGTGCCGGGCCTGGGCGTCTCCCGTTAATTGGCGCCCAAAAAAGGATGATGGATATGATTAGAAAGCGTATAGGGCCGCTGCCTGGGGGTCGCCGGGGCGCGTCTGGAGCTGGCGCTGGACGCGGCAGCATGCGGGCCGCCAGCCGAGCGCGAGGAGCTGCAAGATCACCTAGCAGCCCCCCGCATCCGTCATCCCCACCAGACGGCTTGATGTCGGCAGGGTCCTCTCGGACTCGGCAAGCGGCATCCGCCGCTGGTGGAGTGCGCCGCATGCGTTGGGCAAGGGATATGAACGCAAACGCATTGCGGGCGTACTATAGGGCAAAAGGGGAAGATACTGCGGGGATAGCGCATCGGGCTCGGATGCATTGCTTTTTTGCTGAGCTGGAGCCGTCTATTCCCGTCACGAAACAAAACCTGGCAGACCGAGTTCGGTACATCATGCGCTCAAAAATATTTGATGATGCCGAGCTCGAACGACTACGACGTGAGGCCATTCCCTCATCGAATGAATTGGCTACTATTGGGGATGCGGCTCCTCAGGCGACAGACCAGCTGCCACGCGTAGAATCCGCCGTGGATTTTTCAGTTGTGGTTGATTCAGACGATGATGAAATGGTCTCCCACGAACTAGAGCAAATGAGGAGTATATTGGAAGAGGCGATTTTGGAAACGCGCAGCATGCCTCTCGAAAATCGACCGCGACTTCCCCGCATGGGGTATGCTAAGCAAGCAAAATCGGTCTGTCGTGAGGGCTCTTAACCCAATGTTGGTAACCTATTTGGAAGCCAGCCGGGACCTTTGCGAGACGGACTCAGTTCTTTTTGGCGCCGCAGTGGCAGCTTACCGTATTATTGGCGCCAAACTTTCCCATGGCTAGACGCGCTACTAAACAAAGTAGTGCCAATCCCAGCCTGGAGAAAAAGAAATTGAGAACCGTATCGCAAAGGCAAGGGCCCTTATAGGCAGACTGATAAGCTTCAGGTCGGGTAATAATAGACCGAGGGTTGTGCGCACCGTTAGAATGGCGTTTGCTCGGACAAATATCAGTTTGTCCCAGCCGGATATCACGCAGAAACTAACGGAGCGCATAGACGACCTGAAGCAAAAGATTGCTGCTTGGGGGAAGCGGATTCGCCGATTTACCGAGAGGTCAAGGCGGTTCAACCGTTAATTATTATTATTTTAATTATTATTAAAATAATAATAATTAACGATAAATGTTAATTATAAATAATAATAATTTACATTATTAAATTATTTAATAATAATAATTATTAAAAAAAATATAGAAAATACAAATCCACAAATTCAAACACCATTAAGGCCTTATATGTTGAGTTACAATCTTTATATTTCCAGAGTATAGACGAACTACCAGGAAACGAAATTGCACAATGGGCCGATGGCCTGTTCCTCGTATACTCTATCACAGACCGCGAGTCGTTCAACTACGTGCGCCGTGCCAAGCAAAGTCTTCAGCCAGATGTTCCCCTGACCCTTGTGGGAAATAAAGCGGATATGGTACATTTACGACAGGTTTGTGTTAATATAACGATAACTATAAATAATTTTCAACTCCATGTTAAAGATAATATAATAGTAGTAGTATAAGTATATATATACATGATAAATATATATATATAGATATATATATATGTATATTTACTATTTATTAAAAAGATTAATTATGATTTACTTTATTGTGTGGAAATATGTCATATTAAACTCGATATAATCTATAAAATTAGTTTTATACAATGTTATTCGTGTTATTATTATTATTTTTTATATGAGCGGGGCAAACGAGCATGCGGCTCACCTGATGCCAAGTGACTATCGCTACCGGCCATGATCAACTGCAACACCTGTAGAATCACAGATACGTTGCCGGTTTTTTAAAAAAAGAGTAGGTACGATCTCTTTCTTGTAGGTCCCTAAGTCGTATCGGTGCGGAAAAATCGCTGGTGGTAATCATTATTTTTCATCATTCGTTTGGATTTGGATTCGGCTTTACAATTTTCTATATAACCGACAGAATAATAGAAAAGAAGATAATTCGACATTTTGTTGTTTTCAAGGAGTTTTCTATTGATCGGATGAATCAAATTTTTAGTACTGCTTTATTATTTTTCAGGTGAGTCCAGAAGAAGGTGAAATATTAGCAAAGGATTTTGAATGCAGCTTTGCAGAAGTCGCTGCAGCAGAACAAGTGAACCAAGTAGGGGAGGTGTTCCATGAACTTTGCCGAGAGGTTCTAGCCCTTAGAAGACGCGCTAAGCACAGTCTGCTTGATAGAATGTTGGGTTCGAAGACCGCTTACAGGGTTTATTCCAGAGGAAAAAGTGACAGCGCTTTACCCAAAGACTAGTGTTTAGTCCTTATTCTGTGCATTTAGTAACTTAACGTATGTTCAGTTGTAGAAAGATTGTTGAATTAAAGTCATGGTTGTAAATAACAAATAGAGCGGGACTATTGTCCTCATGGAAATAAGAAATTTGAAAAAAATGGTCGATCTGTTTTTAAAATTAATACTAGTTAGGAAAAATTATTTAAAAAAAATGGAAAAAACCATACTTCAATCTAATTCTTTATTCATTTTAAATATAATATTATAGAAGACATTATTTTGACAATATATATTACTTTAAAAAAACATATAACTACTCCCTAGTTGTTCTCCATTTTCGTCAATGTCATTGTATCGCAAAATAAAAAGTTGAAAGAAAAATCGTTAAAGTAACTCTAAGAGGTATATTAGACGTCCTATACTTCCAAATTCTTCCCTTACTTTCTGAGTCTGAGAGAGGATTTTTGCATTTGGGTAGAGTCCGCCGCGGTATGACTCCAAGTGTCACGGTCACATTAGCTATGGAGGCGAGTTATATGGTAAATTAAGACGTAAAATAATTAGCAACTTCACTGGTGCCGGCAGAGATAGAATGGGTTGCCCGAGTGATTTAAAGCGAGCGCCCTAAGCTACCTCGGCTCTAGTCGTACTTATTAGTAGTTGTAGTACTAGTCGGTAGAAGTAAGATTGGTTTACAAACCATCACTTAAAAACCCTATCCTTTTTTTTTTCAAGAAAATGTTACTTCTTATTTATTAATTAGTAAAACGTCTGTATTATATAAGTTAGTATGTTCTTGTTATCATTTAAGAAATTGTTAATATTTAAGAAGCAATATTTTTTTAATAATTTTTAGATCTAGGCAATTATTTATTTTAATATGAATAATTATAATAATTTGAAACATAATAATAAATGTTGTTTTATGTTTATATAGTTTAGAATATTGTTATTAGACACGAAAAACACTATGTACTTATTTTTATCATATGTATTATATATTCAAAATTAACTACAAACTCCAACAATAGGATAACTGTGCTGTTGCTATCATAAAAATATGTTCGACGCTGTAATTAATTAACTTTTTAAGCAGTTTTCAGTCAACAAAGTTCTGTATTGGAACACTCAAGTTAGCGTCAATAGTTGTAAAGATCGGTGCGATATACTTACGAATGCTCAGTTGTATTCTTTATATTCAGCAGTAACACAGTTCACAGCCTATGGGTCTCACCTGTTTTAGAAATTTCATTTATTAAAATCATTCATGCATAGAAGTAAGTCTTTTAAATGTTGAAATTTTTATAAGGACCATAGCTTGACAATCGATGGCCCTGTAGACTTACAGAATCTTTGTAGGCTACACTTAGTTGAAATATGTGAATTCTTCCTTCTGAAATCTAGTTTTATCATTAGTTATAATATATAGAAAGTATGTTATTACTCCTTTATAAAGTAAAATGCTTGTCAATCTCTACCAGTTAAAAATATTTAGGTTAAGTTAGGATACTTCTTTACATTATACATATAGAATGGCTAATAGATAGATTTTTATTATGAAATAATCTGTTACCAGTCACTGAATTATAATGCTTCACGTACATTATACATAACAGCCCAATGTTATAATTACTTTTTTCTAATGGAATTAAGATTTCAAATAAATGCAAATCTGTAAATGATTTAAGTTTATTTTATAGGTAATAAATTAGGCGTCACATAAATATTGAAAAATTTATCCATAGATTATATTATACACACACACATAATATGTGAGAGATAAAACGCTTGTTGTTGGTAGCATATTACAATTTTAGTTGCGTATGTGTACGTTCATACAATAAGCTGAGCATGGTTTTTGCGTCACTTGCAATGTACGCAGCGCTCCGTCATCAAAATATTTGTAATTGAACACGAATAAGATTTATAACAATAAACGCTTTCACTTATCACGTTTTTTTATAGAATTATACCATATTTATTGGTGGTGACGGCAAATCAGTACAATAAAAACGATCATTATGATGTGTCAGACTCAGAAATAATGAACTGCGATAAAAAAATGACTAACCAGTCACAAAGGCAACCCTCAGAGTCAGACGCACAAAGGGTAATCTGTATAAAGTAGCCCTAAATTAAAATAAAGACGCCTCCCTACGCAGCAGGGGTGCAACAGCGCGTGCGCCAATCAGGTCGCGGCTACACTACATCACGTGGTTGACAGTTGCCGTAATGTCAGATTTAAAGATGGCACCGCAAATCTATGACAGTGACAAATTTATTATTATTATGCCTGATTCTACAAAAGGAATGGCTATACAAGGTTTTTTTTTACTATAATCGTAAGTATCGGATAGAGATATACCTACTTGTTTTTTTCTTCATATTTAATTGACAAATTAACCTCACCGTTAAGGCTACTGTCTATACATGGGACATTCGCAACCAATTTTAAATGTAAATGGCAACAGACGCGATGGTACACTGAGGAATAAAATGGAATGCGCCACAGCCTTTTGCCAGCCAATGTTGGGGGGCCCTTTTACTCTTAATTCTGGACACTGTAGTGAGTTAAATGCTGCTTGGCAGCAGTAATTTGCCAATCCAGACGGACTCCTTCCATCTTATTACAAAAAGTGGTTTATTGATGATTTTTGGTTTAAACTATGGTTTACGAAGAGTCCTTCTAAGTTAAAAGTCCTTACTCGCGGCGACACAACAGTCTATGCAACCATCACGAAATTTGACATTTGGTGTCAAACTCCAACCTTTAGATTTTAGTTCGCGTACTTCCACGTAGATCTTAAGATGAACATGGACAAAACAAAGATCATGTTTAACGTCCATGTCACACCTATGCCGGTATTTTTTGGGAGTACTAATCTTGAAGTTGTAGAGTACGTTTACCCGGAACAAATAGTTCGACTAGGTAAGTCGAACTTCGACCGAGAGTTCTATCGATGGATTCAGCTCGGCTAGGCAGAATTCGGCAAAATTACGGCACATCTTCTCGTCAGGTATACCTCAAAACTTGAAAACGAGATTGTACAACCGGTGCGTGTTGCCAGTGATGACTTTTAGATCTTAGACGTGGTTCTCCACTGCTGACCGTATGAGGAAGCTCAAGGTTGCTCAACGAGCTATGGAGAGGGCAATGCTTGGGGTTCCTCTGCGTGATACACTTAGAAATGAGTATATTCGCAGTAGAATCAGAGTGACCGACATAGCCCATCGGATTACTAAGCTGAAGTGGCAATGGCCGGCCCATTATAGCCCGAAGAGCTGACAACCGATGGGGAAGAAAGTTTCTCGAGTAGTAGCCTCGTACCGGTAGGCAAAGTGTAGGGCGACCCTACACTAGATGGAGTGACGACCTGGTAAGACATGCAGGAAGTCGATGGTGCATCCATCGACTTCTTGGCTCAGGACCGTGATTTGTGGCATTCCTTGGAGAGGCCTATATTCACCAGTGAGCTTGCGAAGGGTTTGAATGATGATAATTATGTTTTTCGTGTAACTTGTTTCATGAAACAGATTCTAGTTTAAGCCTGAGACTCATTATAAAACCTTTTTTGTAATAACAGCGCCAGGCCTTTATACATACGTGGGAAAGCTACGCTGTAGCGTATTATGGTAGAAGTACGAATGAGTCTGCTCGACCGCAGAAGGGCCACCGTCATAGAATACTAACGTGAAATAGCTGCTATATGCTGCTATTTTGTATGTTGAGACGAGAAACGGGCCTCCGTTTCTCGTCTCAACATACAAAATAGTAGTAGTAGTCTTTTTATTAACGTAGGTAACCGATACATTCCATCTTAGGTCCTCCCCAGAGGTGACAACGCAAATGTATTTTGAAACCCTTACTTCTATAAAAAGAAGAAAACGAGCTCTAGTAAATATCATAATTTAAAGCTGAATGAAATATGATATAAGAATGTTTAAAAGTTGGATTCAAATCTGAATATAAGTAGTCCGTCGCTGGAGATGATTATCTTCCATAGAATGCTCAACGTAAGTGTTTTAATAAGTTATTATAAAACAACTTTTAGTATGAATTAAAACATTTCAGTTATATATAACTATCTAATAGTATAGTTTTTTAATTTGAAATCTAATAAAACGATTGTTTTATAAATAATAGAATATTAGATTACCAGACGTAATTTTGTACTGTATGAATGGTAAATGGTAAAAGGCATCATCAATGAACTTGTCAATTTAGTCCGCAATGAGATGGGGCGGGTATCGTATCGCACTCACCCCGCGCTCCCCTGCAACCCCTGCCTGGATGCGCGTGCGTCACTCTGCCATCAACCACCTCTGACGTAAACACTGACTGCTAACTGGCAGTTCCAAGTTTAGAAAAATTATATGTATATTTAAATATATTTTTGTTTACAAAGTGATAAAGTGAAGTGATTTTATGTAATAAAACTTTCAGTAGGGGTGAGTATTGCTGTTTATTTTTTAAATTTGTACCTAATATAAAAGCTTTGCGACTTATTTATTCATTAATCCTGCAATATCCTATTAGAAGTTTATTTTTTCAAACTTTTTTTTTTCCAATTTAATGTATTTAAAATATTTAATTATTAAAATATTTTTGGCGAATGTCCGCGAAATTCTTAATGCAATGGCTGTTCCATTAATGCTTGAATGTCTATAGTCAAATTATTAAACCAACTTCAAAAATAAGTTTCATATTAAATTATTTAATTTATAAATATGGATATATTTTTTCATGCTTATTTCATAAATGCCTATTAAATTATATCATATATGTATATTTATCGTGCATACATACTTATGATTTGGTATCATTTTATAATGTTTATGACTTAAATTTCAATATTATTATAATTTCATAATTAACAAGATGATAAATATAATAAATCCGTGAACTGTAAAAGATTTAGTATTTGTAAGTACGCCGGAATACAAACGGTCAGTCGGAATACCTACTATCTTTACGCCCGTAAAAACATAGCGCGGGTATTTAGGTAGAAACTAGCTCATAAAGAGGAATTTGTGAAAATTATTTTTATAGATGTTAAGGATCTGCGGTAGGTCGCGTAATTCAGCTGTCGTATCAAATATGCCTGTAAGCTGAGCATGCGGGCATTAAGAGCACTCCAGTAATACTGATACAATATAACTATGTGAAACCTATTTATGCAGAAATTTGCGATTGTAATTGTCAATTTTTCATATCATGGCTTTTTTAATTACAGAAAAAATCTATTAGATTTTGAAAACTACTAAATAAAGAAATTAAATAACTTACACATAATAAAAAATACATTATATATTTCAATTGTTTTTAATAAAGAGTGAGTTTTTAATGATGAATGAAAGTGATGTTCGAGCGTATACTCCATCTAATTGTACATCTTTCCTATATCAAGAAGACGTCGACAAATTGAGATGTCTACGGACTGAGGACTTAGATGGAAAAGTCTCCGAATCTCGTCAAGCGCCATAAGAAACGCATTCAGCATCTGTTATAATAAGTCTGAAATTTTGTCGGAGAGTAATCCTTCCTCGATCCGAGGGTGATGTGAGAGACGACATGGAAAATGCCAGGAAAATTTCATGGCCCCCCAATAGTATAAGACATCAATGCTTCAGTCGACCGCTCGCCAGTCGTGTCGACTATAGCAAATCTTTCGTACCATGGGACAGACATGTCCAGAAGCACTGTTACAGACTAATAAAGAAGAAGCTATTTTTTAACTGAAATGACAAATAAACTTACAGTGCATTTGATGGTAAGAAGCAGCAGCCCGTGGTCACCTCTTCAAAATAAAATAAAATAAAATAACCATTTTTTTTCTATAATCAAAAATTACTACAATATTTTCTTTTTTTAAATTAACTTTATTCATATTAATAATGTTTCTAATTCATAATAACAATAATTAGAAATTTTATTAAAATATTAAACTATAACACATTATGAAATTTAAAAATTAACTAATTAATGAATAAATCTTCGATATGACGCTGCCCACTTCTGGTTTTTTTTGCCATCTCTTGGATACCAGTTTATAACAATTTGGCTCCATTATTCTTGACGGTTCCCGAGCATGTATCCAGTCCATTTCCACTTTTGTAAGTCTATTTTTTTAATATATCAGGGATTTGGGTGTTATTTCGAGTGTCTTCGCTTATAACCCGGCCGGATTTTTTTGCATCCATTGCTCGTTGGCATGTTAACAATTTATTTTTATGTGAAGCTGTAAGGGCCCAAGATTCGCATCATGTTAAGCAGGGAAGAATGCATATTTCATCTTAGGATACACTTACCATTCGAAATATGTATGGACATCTCTAACCAACTTCAAGCAAGGAAGGCTACAGATGCGTTGTTACCTTTGAGGACTAAGCTGGAATGCCCTACTCCTATAATTATACTGGCTCTCTGTGGCCTCTCGTCTCAAAAGTAGAGATCGTCTTATTTAAAACTGCACGCGACTCTTTTTTTAATTTTGATAAATTTTATTACACAATTTTGAAGCACAGCAGTATTAAGCTGCTATTTTACACTAGTTTTCTGTGAGATCGTGGTCCTTCCCCGGTCGAACCGACCCATTCGTGCTACAACCATAATATAATTGCAGCGTGGCTTTACCACGTATGAATTTTATCCGTCAGAGAAACTCTGAGCATTGTTCTTTCTATCTCAGCCTTCTCATACCAGCTTCTTTCTCGAAGATGTTTCACCTAACTACGCTATTTGGTTTCGTTTATCAATTGCTCTTGAGCAACAGGAATCTGACCATTTATGATAATCGGTTCTTGTATGATATGACCATTTCGTCTTGGTTAAATTTATACGAAGCTAAACATGTCGCACACAGGACACATTTTTATTAGGTACTACTTATAAATATTGTATTACATACTGAAAAATAATTAAGTTTAATTTACTTTATATTTATATTCGATTTATTTTATTTGATGAGTAATTGCCTAAATATTAGAAAAGATTTTTAAATGATTTTCAAAGTGTAAAAACAAACTGTTTGCTAAATATTTTAACCTAACCAAGTTCATTTGAGTAGATCCTTTACTGAATGATATTGGAGCTAATTGACGAAAAAACAGCTTGATCGGCACTATATAAAATTATAAGCATATCTGGATTATTAAGTTTTATTTATGTTTTTTCATTTGCGTAATTTCTGCATATTTTAAAAGCTTTATTCCGAATACTTAACTTGATTGTTAAAAGTGGTTTATAGAATGCCATCATAATATAGAAATAAAATATAATTTTACATTTTGCTTTATGGGATTTAATACATTATATACTAAATTTCATGGTGCCAGCGGGGATTTTGTAGCGAGTGCTTAGCTCCTGGGCCACCATGGCTAGAAATTTTAAGTCTTGATTTACCACGCACACGGCGGTGAAAGAAAACATCGTGAGAAAACCCGCACGTCTGAGCTATAAGGAAAATAATATTTTGAAGACATTTGAAGTTCACATTGAGGCAGCGCGGCGGACATTTCCTTGCCTATAATCCTCTCAGAAATGAGAGGAGGCGTGTGCCCAGACTTATATTCGTATAACTATAGGCTGTAACTTTAATACTAAATTTAAATTTTTACCAATAAATTTCCGTGGCGTTATTTGTGGCGTTAAATTAATTTACAATTGAAACTGATAACGTCGGCGGTTCTGCTAACGTTATAAATTAATTTTCACTTACTTGTGAAGCCGTTAAAGTTTACTTTACACATTAACGTTCTACGGACACGCTTATTGAAAGTTAATTTTGTTTCCTTAACTTCGTTACAAACAGTTTTCACGTAGAACAATACGATCTACGTAAGCATCAAATGTAAGTATATTACCTTGAATTTCGAGAAAAATGTCGCGAATATTTATTTTATCTCTACGAATATTTTAACCAACTTTAAAAAGGGGGAGGTACTCAATTCGTCAGTATTTTTATGTGTGATTATTCTTTTTTTATTCGAAAGCTGTTGCTTATGGTGGTCCCACATAAATTTGATCAAGATCTGACCTGTAGTTTTTAAGTTGTCTTTAATGATGCGTATTTAATTGACTTCGACTACATTGATGATATTCTCAATATACTTATTTATATTGAAGTCGGTTCTACAAAATTTTTAATTTTACCACTTCTCTGAATTTTTAACTTTTCGACAAGTTCATTAACCGTCCATTTTCCCCAACAGATGTTTCTTAAATAAGTAATTTTTACAATTACCACATTTTTGTGTAAAAATTTTGCTAAGCGATAAACACTTACGGAATCACGACAGTGTCTGTCTATTACCGGCGTTATTCTCAGAGAATATTTCACGTGAATTCGATATTTCAACTGAAGGGTTTAAGAAAATGAGGTTTTAGGGCATAAAATAATCATCAGGGTATATAATCATCAGGGTATATAATCATCAGGATAAAGCTTTCACCATTTCAAAAATGTAGTATTGATTATTTTACTACGCTTAACCTTTCAAATAAATGCTCCTAAAGTGATGAACTGCCTGTGAAAATATGAATGCTTATCCAAAGTAATAAAATTCGTTTTGTTATTATTATTATTCATTAAAATTTATAATTGTATAAATTTATATAAACATTTCTACTTTAATAAATCTAATTTTAAGGATTATATGGTGTTTAATTTCACTTATTTAAAATATTTTTAAATTCCGACGTTTTGGTGTTTTGCACCACGGTCACGGGGAGTTAGGAAGACATATGGACGACACACTCGGTCAGTTCAACCGATTATTCCAACTGATCAGTTCAAACTAGGACTTTTGATATTTTTTAAAATATCGATATTTTCGATATATCGGTAATTATAAATATATCAATATCGGATTTTATATATAAGTTTATTTATCGATATATCGAAAATCCGATATTTTAAAAAATATGAACAGTCGTAGTTTGAACTGATCAGTTGAACTGACTCTGTGTGTCGTCCATTAGGTGTTTGACGTCTTGATATCACTGTTCCTTCAGCTTTTAATCATTAATTTTTGGTTCGATCTTTGCAGAATGAGCTTTCAGTGTCTTGAGTATTGCAGTTGTATGCATGAGCTTGGATTTAATTTTATTAAAATTACAGGTCAAGCTGATTGTTGCCCCATCCATTTAGTGATATTAGGATTTTTTTTTAATTTCAATAGTCCCATAATTAGTAGAAATAGGTGTTGTCTTGCCAGGATTTTTCGTTAATCAAATCTGATGTATACATGATTGGTATGGCCCATAAACTTCAATTAAAAATCAAAATGCAGATGCATTGTCACATTTGAGGACTAAGATGGAATGTCTCATTTCCAGTAAAAAGGAGTCCGGTTCTCTACAGTCTTCATACGAAACACAGCTGTATTAAGTTGCTATTTTACGCTAGTATTTAATGAGGATGTGGCCCTTCCTCGATCGAGCCGACTCATTCGTGCTGCAACCATAATATAGCTGCAGCGTGGCCCTACAACGTAGAACATGTTTACAGACTAATAATTGAAATTAAACGCAATAAAATCCATAAATTGCTAAGAAATATAATCCGTCGCTAAGATATAGTGTATCGGAGCCTCAAAGCCCTTCGGTAGCTATTATGTTAAAATTACATATTTTTTTTTTAGTTTTGAAGTCGGTTCCGAGTGGGCTTTGGATAAAGTTCAAGGTTACAACTAGAATGTCGTCTAGATGGCTACATTAAAATCTTTATCACCTATAGAAAAACATAGGATGGAACTTTTTACATATTTATATGGTTATATTTATATGGGACCACCCCCCAAGTGTAATAATCATTTAATTCAAGTCAGCTATTTCCGAAAAATCGATCAACATAGATATAAAAAACACACATGATGTCTAAAGAAAGTTTGGTTTTTTGATATTGGTTGAAAATAAAATAGAGGACGAAAAACAACCGGAAACTATACGACTAAGTACTTTTCACCATAGTCCTAGTTTTTAATGCAGAAAACTTACTCTATTTCAAAGTGACATTTTATACTTATATAAAATGTCACTTTGGAAGGGAGTACTGGAAAACTTATCAAATTTATGATAAGCTGCAATAACAGAACGAGGTAACATGGGGAATATTTATGAAAATCAGTAAATGATATAAACATTGTTTGTTATTATAACAGCTGCTTGTAAAGTATTTACGGATACAATAGCAGGCAGCACACCGCAAACCAAGAAAAAAACTATTAAAGTCCAGTCAAATCCACGGAAAATATACTCCATACAAAACTTTTTGCTGCATCTCAATTTTAAAAGCAAGAAGCTACCGACTTTCCGATGTTATTATTGAAGTCGCTTTTGTTAGTAACCCTCCGATGCGCACCGGGCCTATCCGACCTGGTGCGGCTTATCCGCGCTTTTGTCCTTTCGTTCTTACCGGGATTATCCTTGCCTAATTACCTGTTTTGCGAAACTGTAATTATGGCGAGAAAAAATGCAACTTTTACATCTAAGTGCCGACAAACAAACGAAACAGCGAAAATCTTGCTACCGGTAGCATTAGTTATTATTTACGCAGAAGCTTTGGTTCTCTTCAGTGTACCTTTTATTTTTAAGACAATGAGAAATAAAGAATGATGATTTTTTAATACATTATTTTTTATATTATATATGTATTACCTCTGCCGCTACAATAACATTAAAAAACTCTACGCTATTACTACATACCAATAGCTGAATAGAGAATATGGCAAATAATTAAAAAAAAATTATTGTTAACCTCTCGAAATAAGGTATGTACTTGACGCAATAACCGTTTAGTGCAACAAGTGGCCTCTAGAACAAAGCGAATAATGAACAGAAATACAAGTAGCACTCAGCTTTATAGCAAAAAGATGTCAGCAATGAACAGTCAGGCTACTGAACAATGGCGCATTATTTTCTTACATTTGTTGCAATTATTCTTGTTTGGTTCTTTTCTGTTTCTTTTCGCAATGTTTAAGTTTCAAGAGCTCTCGAGAACCGCAAGGGACAGTATGGCACTTGAGGGTTACATTCGCACGGTCTCGACTGTGTGAAAATTCATCTCAATCTCTTCTCTATGCTTGCATTGATTATTTTGCTTGTCTATGATTTATATTATGTATGTATATAATAAATATTCATATATTCATATACGTCTTTCAACCACGCTTCAGGCAAATTGTCTCTAAAACAGGGGAGGCTCTTGTTCAGCAGTGAACTTTTATGAGCTTATAAAGACGAAGAACAGTTGTTGAATGAAATGATTGTTGACATTGAAAAGCATTGTAAAAAATTTCATAAGTAAATTACGAAAGAGCAAAATATTGTTTTTCGGAATTAATTTTTATGCAACACATAAACATTTAACCACTGCTGTTATGTATATAATGTAACGTAATGTAAATGATATTTTTTGCTAAACAATTTAAAACTATTATAATTTTGTTACAGGTATTATGAAAACGTAACCAAATTGCTCCTTCGCCATGGAAATGCAATCTTTGCCAACATCATCAAGTAAGTGTTACTACATACTTATTTATATAAACATATAAAACTATAAAAATAAACTGATAAAAACTAACCTTTTTCCATTAGCTTACATTATAACAGTTTAAATATAAATGTACATTATATAATACTTTACCAATGTTTGACTACTTCGTTTATTTTTTTGCTTAATTACCTTTAGTATGATAATATAAATGAGATGACGTGCAAGGGCTAATTTAACATCAGCGCTATTCCCACGGATGCCCTGCCGCATCTGCCTCCCTTCACACCCTAACGCTACACCCGTGAGTTTCCCTAATAATGATATCGGTCAATTGTTTTTCGTAAATTATATCAAAACTTTAACAAGATTTGACATGTTCAACTTTGAAATGTTTAATGAATTGTTGGCTGAATTTAGAATTATATCCGCTTAGATCAATTGTAATCGTCGATGTTTTTCCAAATGTTTTCTTTTTTAATTTTTATAATGTGTGAATATTTTATATTTTAAGGTTTTACTGACGAATTTTTTAAAATTAAAAGCTATAAGTACTTCTGGTATATAGTGCACTATTTCTATTAGCTATATCATACGGAGTAAAAAAAAAACAATTTTTGAAACAATAAAAATCGTGTACTCTACATTTTATCATGGTTTAAAATTACCAAAAATTTATTGAACTGTACTTTTATATTATAAGTAATTCCATCAACTATTAAAATATTACATATTGTTAATTAAATATCAATGGTAATACATAAACTAAACAATAAACGGCTACTTTAAGAAACGTCTAATTATTATTATAATGTACCTATAAATAGGATGGAATAGAATAGAATTATATAAAGTTCGAGAGTGAATCAATATAATCCAACTAGAACCAAAAGATATAAATTTGATTGTCAAGTCAATATTTGCTTCATCTTTTTACCAAACAATAATAAAACATGCAGTAAATAAATTCACTATTCTTTTGTTAAAATGTTGAGTTATTCTCAAAATATCAGTTAGTGCAGTTGTAACGAACGTTACATTAATTGCATTTTAAAAGGTATATTCATTGCTTGTGGCAATTAATATCGGGTCATTTTCGATTGATGGGCATAGGTGTCACGCAATGCGATGTGTTGGGTCACAGGTGATCGCTCCCACGCTCCGGGAGGGTTGATAACCATCGCTAACTAGGGCATTCATTGAATCTTGATGTCATTTTGTAATTTCAGCAAATTCAGCAAAAAAAAAGTGCATGGATTTCTTTAAAATTGTAAGTAAGGAAGCTCACGACTATCATTATAATAATATGACATAATGTTATGTAGTATATATAATTTCTGAAAGTATTAGGATATTACGTATGGATTTATTCTATGGTTCAAAGATGACTCATTAGCTCTCGCTGGTTCTTGATTCATCCAGTTTTTTAATTTGGGACGAGGCCTATTATAGCTTTATTTTTCTTTAACTAATAAATTTATACGGGCGGGGCCACTTTTTATATCAAATGCTGTTTTTAAAAATATTGTAAAATATAGAAAACATTTTTCACTATTGCTGCTATTAAGAAACTTTAACGGAAATATTTTAATAACCTTGTCTTTTATTTCACTTATACGTGTGCCTACAATCGTTTTATTTTAATTTTAAATAAAAGATGGTATATTTTTTTTTCAAAATGAAATAAAAAAAGAATAATATAGTAGAACCGCTTCACTCAACTCACTTTTCACGAAACACAAAAGCTTGTATTTTAATTGTGAACCAATTCGTTTTTTTATACATATACTTATATCTACTATATACTTTAAAGGTATTCCATGTAAAATGAAGAGAACTATCACATAAAGTTTTATTGTAACTAGTTATAACCTTGAACAGATGATATTTGTTAGCCTACCATCACCTGTTACTTCTTATTAAAAGATTAGTTTTCTCAGGTTAAGGCTTCCTGCTAAAAATAAACGTTGATGTTTTAGGTTACAATAGCTTCTTAGTCAAGATTCAAAATAAACTGTGACCGTTCAACGCTGTCGTCATCAATTTATACATATAAAGTGAATAACAAAAACCAATTGCGACATAAAGGTACACAAAAAAGGGACAGCATTTGATTAAATTAATCAGATACGTAATAAAGTAAATAAACGACCTATATGCGCCCTACTACTGGACACGGGCCTCCTTTCATTTTCATAATATATTACTAACGAGTCTACTTTGAGTTAATGAAGTTGATCGATCTCATACGAGAAATTTTCTAAACTTCAAGTAACAAAATAATTAGTTAAATTGCACTTAAAATGCGATTAACAATTTCAATGGAGGGCTGATGGGGATCGGACTAGAGTTAAGTCCAACTCTAATACTAACACCAAGTAACGAGGCTACAATGCATACTTATAACGTGGCATTCGAATTAGTTCGTCGCCCCTAACAGCGGATCCGCATTTTGATTCTTAAATTTACTACAGACTGCATATATACTTACCATCACATAGATCGTTGTGTGATAACATCCTTAACTGTAAATATAAGGACTAAATTTTCCCACTCTTTTTTTCCAAAACCATTAAAAAATTTTTTTGGGACCCCCGGGGATTATTACAAACCCCCCAACCCCAACCCAAAAAATAAAAATTTAAACCAAACTTTAAATGCCTATTAAAACAGTTAGGGAAGACCGACTAACTACCGTGAGATCATCTCCTTTTTTATATATAAAAACTGTACTGTCCGTTAGTCTCGCTGAACCTCAAAAACAGCTCGACCAATTTACATAAATTTTTTGCGTGTGTTTGAATGGGTCCTTTGATCATTTATATTCATATTTAGACCCGATAGGTGGTTCTATGTAGTCATTGGAAACTACCTGTTCAGTCATTTTACCTAATCTGATATTTTCTATCATATCGTTGAAAGTGCTGCAGTTGTTCAAAGGCGGCAGTAGTCACTTACCATCAATCAGGTGAGCCACATGTTTGTTTGCCCTCTCTTCTATAAAAAAGTGTAGTTTTATTTTCGTCTACTTTTTTACATTAGAATATTATCTCTTGGTATAATATTGCAGCATTATGGTAAAAAGTACCAAAGTACAAATAATCGCACATATCTATGTGCAGCTTTCCAGCATAAATAAAAAAGTTTAAAAATACCGCGATTTAATTCTATTTAAAACTATATACAAAACCTGTCATTATCTACCGTCAATGGTCGTTTTATTAAGTCGTACGAAATTGTTCCCAAGCTCCACTTCTTGGCTTTTGTGCTTCACATTGTCTATAGCCGGCAGTTTTGTGAATCTTTTTTTATAATCTTACATTCGACACCGCGTTTCCTGCCCCGCAAGTGTACGTATTCACGTGCAGCGTATTATGCGAGATGTCTCATTGAATGGAAGTGCCTCGGTGCCTTTTCCACTACGGTCTTGTTTGGAGGTGTATTAATAAGGGCGTCTTATCTTTGGGCCGCTATTGCCAAACGTTATGCTGCCGTGGGATTGTGTTCTGTTTCGAGACACACATCATACATGACAAAATGACCCGAGGGAGTTTAGAGATACTGTGTTTAATTTATATAATGAATTAGATTTGTGAACATAAGCGTGACGAGTTTTACTAATGATTTTAAATATCTGCCAAGCGTTATATTATATAAGAGTGGTTGAGAAGGAAAAAACGTTTTTTCATATAGAATATGGGTGACAAACTTGCACACAGTCCACCTGATGGTAAGTGGATGCTGTGGCCCATGAACATCTACATCCATCTTCGATTAAGAATCATATTGTAGATGAGTTGCCACCCCTGAGGACTAAGATGGAATGCTTCGTTTTCAGTAAAAAGGGTATAATCTATTTTTAATAAAATTTTTCTATTAATATTAAAACACAGTTTCTTAGATGATGTCAAAACACGTAAGCTCTTAAGAGAACTCAGCTCAGGTGTCGATGTTAGCATTATACATACATTAGACAAGTTTCCACGGTCCCACCCCACGTGGGGCGGAGTCACGTGCTCCCTACTACTTAAAATCTCTTTTGCACCACTATTGTTCACTAAATTGGACTGAAGTGAAACGACAATTTATTGACTTTGATTTATTACATCGTATGGTATCTACATTGCTCCGCACTTCCCCGATTTTATTAAATAGATACTTACATATAAATACATTTTTACACAGTACAACTGAAATTATAATTCAATTTCTAATATTACTCTTTTGCTAAAAAACTAACCTTAACCAAATTTATTCTGGCGCCTTTACGCACGGCTAAAATCTATATGTATTAAATGTTAGGCTAATATTATAATTATAATTTTTGGTATTATGTAATATTTTTTATTAATAAAATATCTATTATTATTGTTAGTAGTATTCAAGTATAGAAAAATAGAATTACAAAAATTTTGTACATTGCCACCAACTTATATGTTCAGTTGGACAAAATTGGAACAAAGGCCGCCATTTTATAAATGACATAATATCGCTGTAAGCTATTATTTATTCTGATCTGTGAGGAGAGTGATTTGTTTGGTTTCATTGGGAAAAGTGCAAATAATTATATATATGTAGTCACCTATTTCCTCGGTAAATTTTTTTAAGTGGCAGTAGTAAGCTGTCCACTAGCGCCTCTGTCAACTGAACAGTAAAATTGGTGGGTATAAATATATATATATATATATATATATATATATATATATATATATATATATATATATCCACTGCCCCATATGATCCTATGGGTGTATATAAGAGGCGGCAGAGGGAAAAAAATCAGACGATGGGAAGCAGCGTCTCCCTGATAACGACTTTAAATAAAAAACTGCGGTTACCGACACCAAGCGTAACCACTATGGCAAATATCCCTAAAAGGCCATCTGTAGGGTGAGGGCTAGGTTCACTAATGCACTTTAATATGCTGAACGGTTATAAATTTTTTTTTAATTTTGTCTGTCCGGGCTAATCTTCGAAATGATGAATGAAATCGAATCGATTGTAATAAGAATTGACGATCAGATAGAACAGATAGTTCACTCCTGGCAATGCTCCCAGGCATGATCTAGGCCATATCACCTGAAAAACACGTAATATTTTTTTTTCCGAAATAAAAATCTCACTATATAAATCACTTTTGATGATTATACTTGTTTATAAGAGTTATAAAAGTATAAAGTTTCGAAGAATTTTATTGTTAATTTTACACAAAAAAGGTTTTAAAGACACTTTGCAATGAAAAAAGCAAATTTTGATGCAAAATCGATTTTCACTACTTACTCTGAGATTTCTTTGCTGCCATAGTATTTTTTAACAAAACTAATACTAATCTTCTACTACTCTACTAATCTAAATCTTAAAATAAAAATCTTCATAACTATAAACTTATAGTTATGAAGGATAAAGGTATCTAATAAGAACATTTTTCGTGAAATTAATATAATTTCGTAATATGAGAAAATGTTTAAATTTATTCCCATATCGAAAATAGTTTTTAAGACTCTAGCAAACAAAAAACTAAAATGGTTTTTCGATAGCTGAACGCCCAAAGACCACTATTATAATAGATTATAATGGATCTATAGATCCATTCTACGCAGACTAAGCCTACGATAAAAGCTAGTTTTTAATTATATTTTATGTTATAACACGTGTAAGTATGTAATTATCACGGTAGAGCCTTGCTGCAGCTAAATTATAATTGTAGCACGAACGTGTCGACTCGAACGTGGCAGGACGACGCTCTCGCAGAATACCAGCGTAAAATAGCAGCGTAATGCTGAGTGGTGTGTGTAGAGAACCGGAAACCCTTTTTACTGGAATCTAGGCATTCCATCATATCTAAAGCAAACAAAAAAACGGACACCCCACATTATCAGTCCTCACGGGTGACAAAGCATTAGCATTTTGATTCTTAATTGAGAATAAATGTGGATGTCATTGGGTCACAGCATCCGCTTACCATCAGATGGACTGTGTGCTCGTTTGTCACCCAATGCTATATAAAAAAACGTATAAGTATATACATATACGATACACTATTATCTGTCACTGCTGCAATATAATATTTTACAGTACGTTAATTTCGTCTTAAAACAGTAAAGATTTGAGTTACCCTCAAGTCGCACCAAATAGGTAACAGTTTTAAATAAATTAACTACTTATTTTTTTTTTAAATTTAAATAATCCCGGAGACGTTTTGTTACATAAGAAAAAATTACAGTCGAATCGATTTTATGGGAAAGGTATAAAATAAAATACGCACTCCTATTGTTATCTACGTATCTATTTAATGGTGTAAGAAGAATACCCACTACCCCATATCGTCGCATTGTAAGAAACGACAGGGAGAACCAAACCAGAACAAGGGCAACAGTGTCTTTACGTGGCAACTATGGCAAATATCCCTCGTATGAAGCAATCTATAGGTAGGCCTAAGTTCAGCAGTGGACTCTGATAGGCCGTAGTGAATGAATGAATAAAACGCACTCCTACCTGTATACAAAGGCATTATAGAGAAATATTTATATATTAAGATATTATTTAGCAAGGATGGGAGATACTATGATAAGGATACAGAACGACGAGTGAACGCAGGAAAATAAATAGGGCCCTACAACCTATTGTGGAAAATCAGAATGGGTCAAAAAGGCACATGTGGCAATTAACAATACTGTGTTAGTTCGTACTTTAAGGTATGGTAGTGAAAGTTAGGTGTGGCAGAAGAAGCACGAGAGTAGAATAAACGCAGTAGAAATACTGTCGTTTAGAAGTATATTAGGCCTGAATCTGAGTGATAGAGTGGGAAATTGTGTGATAAGAGAAGAGTGTGGTTTGTAAGATGATGTTGTGACCAGAATTAAGAAAGGAATGCTTCGGTGGTTTGGTCATATAGAAAGAATGAACGAGGAAAGAGTAACAAAGCAAATTAAGTAGCAGAAGTGAACGGCAGAGTCGGAAAGGGATGTCCTAGGCGAAAACTTATCGACCAAATTAGCGATATATTGAAAATGGGCCAAATTAAGAGTACTCTTAACCGACAAGAATGTATGCGTAGTATATGGATGTGGAGGAGGCGAAAAAGGTGTGTCAGGGTCGTGCCAAATGGAAGTCTGTAGTCTCTGTCTACATCTCTGGTTGACAGGCGTGAGTATTTATTTATGTATATATTATTATAGGGGTTCGAAAATAAATTCTATTATATATTATTCTATACTGATTTGCTTCGAGAAAAGTATGGTACGGCCGTGCCGCTTGTTTGCTCAACTTGGCGGGTGCACTTCTGTGCCCCCAGATAAATATTTATATGCATATGTATTAATATTATAATATTATGTTATATATTAAAATGAAAATATTTCTAATTACTTTGTTCGTTGCTCGTTGACTTTAATATTTTTTTGCAATGGGGCATTTTCTTGTTATGAGCGTTTATTTTTAATACGTCTGCTTCAAATTATCAATTTAAATAATGTCTTTAGACTGGTAATATTCACGAAAGCTATCTTACTATTTCCTTTGTTCCTCAGGTCGCATACTTTACGACGTGCCGTGCGCTGTCTGTCGCGACCACTCCTCTGGTAAACACTATGGGGTCTTCGCTTGCGACGGCTGTGCGGGTTTCTTTAAGCGCTCGGTGCGTAGGGACCGAAGGTACGCCTGCAAGGCTAGATGTCCCGGTGCTTGCATTGTGGATAAAGCGCATCGGAATCAGTGCCGCGCTTGCAGACTGGCTAAGTGCTTGGATGCAGGGATGAACAGAGACGGTAAGTGACAGTGTAAATGTCAAAAAAAACTTTAGAATAAAATACTCCTTTGTTTATAAAAAAAATTATCAGTGTATCTACGGAAACTTTAGATATAACATTGTTAATCTTTCGTATGTGCATGTACATAAAATACTTATAAAGTTATCCATAGTTATATTGTAATAAATAATTTATTTATTTTCAGCCGTTCAACACGAGAGAGGTCCTCGCAACTCTACAATTCGAAGACAAATGGCTTTATTCCTAAAAGATCCCGCTGTTCCGTCTGCAGACGTAAATCTTGCTCTGCCTCCTGTTCTGGATCTAGCGTTGCCTAAACACAATCTGTTGCCACCTCCGCCCATGACATTGTTCCACAACCCGTACAATGAGTATCAGAGGATCAACTTGTTGTCTACTCCATTAGCGCCATGCCCTCTTAAAGCTCCGTCCCCACCTCCGATCACCGCTTCACTTCTTAGTCCAACAGAGCCTGAAGCAATGTGCGAAGCAGCAGCACGACTTCTTTTCATGAATGTAAAATGGGCAAAAAATGTTCCAGCATTCACTTCCCTTTCACTTTCTGACCGATTACTTCTTTTAGAAGAGTCCTGGCGAGATCTTTTTGTTATTGGTACTTCACAATTTCTCTATCCTATAGATTTAAAGATTTTATGTGATGGAAAGAATCCAAGAATAGATGTAAAGGAGGTTGAGGAATTTATACACTCATTGATTGAACTGGCAAAGGTGCGTCCCGATAACAATGAGTATGCTTGTCTCCGAGCAATAGTCCTTTTCAAGACTTCAATTGGAGAAAAAAACGTTAGGGGAAGTCCTTCCCTAGCAGGGACAGAAATAAGAAGGCTTCACGATTTACCGGCTGTAGCAGCATTACAAGACCATTCTCAAGTTGTTCTCAACGAGGTAAAGTAGGCTAAACATGGAAAATAATTTAATAATTTATAATGACCTTGCCTTATACATATATCACACATATCTTCTTCAAATTCTTCGCCAGGCCTTCCTAGCCCACTGCTGAATGTGGACCTTTTTCTTTGTAGGAAGGATTTGTCGTAATCGCTATGCTATGCTGGGCAGACGGACTAGCGACTGCAGTTCCAGACCTCTCAAACGTTTAAGGTTGTTCCTCAAAGCCCGTCTGAATATTTTACTTTTGGCTTGATATGGATTTAACCGCCATATATTGGAAGAATTAAAGTCTTTCTCAAATAAATATTGCTTTCCCAGTCAAATGTTGATTCAGTTGGTTGAAATCAACGATGAACAGCGTTCTAGGCAAACTATCGTTTTTCAATGATTTTTTAAAGTTATTCAACTAATCATATTAGTTTAGTAATTCTGTTTAGAGTTTTTAAAGAAAAGTAAGAATAGTTAACACAAACATTCAAAGTACAACCTCGATTAAGAAACAAAATGCCCTGAGATGCAAAATCTCGTTACCAGAAGTAAGAAGAGTCTCGATACAAACTATACGAAACCCAATAGCACACACTTCCGTCTTCAGTTGAGCTCTTTACAGCTGCAACATGGCTCTGCTACGTAAAAACACC
This sequence comes from Parnassius apollo, assembly GCA_907164705.1. Classification (NCBI taxonomy): domain Eukaryota; kingdom Metazoa; phylum Arthropoda; class Insecta; order Lepidoptera; family Papilionidae; genus Parnassius; species Parnassius apollo. The sequence continues at coordinate 8,703,706 of CAJQZP010001331.1, forward strand.
AAACCCCTACCTATTAACTATTCATTTAGTTACTTATTTAGTTCCCTAATTAAAAAACAATTTATCCTTAAATTTACGTAATAACACGAGAAAATATTGAAACTAATTTCCTATTTAACACTGATCTTGACACTTAGAAATGAATTTACCAAGTCTTTACTTATTTAATTACCTTAAAAGTTACAGCCTGTATACGTCCCACTGCTGGGCACAGGCCTCACCTCATTTCTGATAGGGCAAGGAAGTGTCGTGTCGTGTTGGCGAACTTCACATGTCTTCGAAGTATTTTTTTCTTATTCCTCAGACATGCAGGTTTCCTCACGGTGTTTACCTTCACCGCCGAGCAGGTGGTAAATCAGCACTTAAAATTGCAATTAACAATTTTATTAGTGCTGGCGGGGATCGAACCCGGGTTACTCGCGTTCTGTTATATTTACAACGAGTATTAACCATCTGAGCCTTAACCTTAGCTATCGATATTATAAATTTAGCCCGATTTTAAACTATTTGCAATACAATGTAATATTACGTATCTATAAGTATTCTATTTCTCTTTATGAAACCTTATGGAAATATCGATGTAGTTGATATCATTATTTACAAGCCTTTGTGGTTTATAGATACTATTTTATTTATGCTTTTGTGTTAAACTTTGAAATGTTATATAAATTGAAAAATTCTGGAGGAATCAAACAGTAAGGATTTATCATTGTGCGTAACTAACCAACGTACGTACGTAAACATAAAATAAATCCATAGGTACATAGTACATACATCTGTACAAACAAATAAAATTGAAGTGCCTGTAATGTTAAAATTACAGCCTTTTACTAAATGCATGTGAAATTATATACTGTAGGTACTTATAACAACAACACAATTAAATTTTGTCAGTCTGTTTGTTCTGGCTAATATCCGAAATGGCCGGATTTTGAAGAGTTTTTTACTTTTATTTTAGGAAAAGGATTAGGGTTCTGCGCGATAAAATTAAAGCCCGAAATTACAGGCGAGAGAAGTCGCGGGGAACAGCTAGTCTTCTAATATGTGGTAGGCCTTCTTGACTGTCTACAAGTCCGTCTGGGTAGAAATCACTTACATACTTTTACACCCTCATACACCTCACTACTCATATTTTCGCCTGTATTCTGGCGGAAAAGAAAAGCATTATAATTACAGATTGTGAGACACTCTATTTTAATCCTCATACTCGTAGGTGACAATGCATCTGTAGTTATCTTTATTAAATGTTAGCTACTGGTGTACAAGGGCTGCGATAGCCACTACGATTTGATAGATTGTAAGTTTGTCTGTCACATCAATTATATTTTAAAAAAATCAATAAACTATTACTACATAACATATTGAAACAGGTATACCCTTTGATTACAGTATACGGCGAGAATGTACCCCAATGACACCACACGTGCAAGTCATCTCCTTCAGTTGCTGCCAGTTATTCGAAGAGTTTGTAGCGCAACCATTGTAGAGTTGTTCTTCCGCACTACCATCGGCGAGATTCCAATTGAAAGGATAATAAGTGATATGTACAGAACCGGAAAAGATACTGTTTGATATAAATTCAATAAATTAAAGGGGTGTTGTAGGTATAACAAATGAAAACAACGCAATACATTATTTTTCTTTATTTAATTATTTAAAAGATTAAATAGTGTTTAGTATCTCCATAAAAATATGGTGTCAAATAACTAGTTTAAAGTGAATGATAATCTAATGATAAAATAATACAAATCGCGTGTTAATTTCAAGCCTACATCCAAAGAGTACCTATGTTAAACATCTCTATAATCCCATACTGGTAAATAACATACATATCTTATCGATATTATAATCTACGAGATTTTATCGACACATTCAAGCTTTTGTACAATCAATATACAGCAATAAATTTCTGATGTATTTTATAAACATATACCTATCAGGATATGGATACTTTTTTAGACTTCATTAGTAAAAAGTCAATGTAAAAATGCTTAAATGAGGAGAATAGTTGTCGTAAAAATTCACGGTAACAGGTTTTTTTTTATAAACACTTATATTAAAAAAATTAAAACAAATGGATTAACGAGTACTACTACTATTTTGTTAAAGAATTTCCAAGTATTGTGTATGTGTATTGTGGTGTATATAGTCTAGTCAAAATAAGTAATGTAAATTCTGAATTTTTTCATGTGATTTAACTCACTTCGCACATTCCAAATGTAATTGGTGCTGAGGTTAATGTATTGCTAATAAGGTCTGTTATATTCGTGAATGATATAGGGGATACCTACACCGCGACGTGTCGCCATTAAAGTTTTGATTTATAAAATATTTTTTAAACACGTATAATCAAAATTAATTTCACATTTATATTAAATCTCCTTCTTAAACTGCATCTTGAATTTTTTGAAAACAGAAATTTCTAGTCAAATGGCAGCTCAGTGTAACTATGTGTTTATTTTGTAAAAATCTGCGACTGAGATATCTTAAAGCAATTTTGTTGTTATTCAAAACAACTGCAATTTTGTAAATATAATTATGTACACAATTAAAAACTCTGAATTTTATTTTCCTTCGTCACGTTTTGCAGACACATGTTTGTATGTTAATGTAAGAAACATTAACTTTGTAAAGCTATATTTGCTAAATTTTATTCGAAACCATTGGATTATCATTTGGTATAATCCCACACCCACTTACGTTGATTGCAATAAAATATAAATATACAACTATTTTGATATTTAAGAATTACAATGGGAAAGCAGCTAAGCATTTGCTACATCAAACCACCTGTTTATACAGACCGAATGTGTTAGAAAAAATCAACCATATTTAATTCCCTAGTTTATTTAATAGAGAATATTTCATAGTTAAACATTAAATAATAAGAAAGACTCTTATACTTTAACTCTTAAATATTACTTAAATATTCTCTCTATAATATTACTTATAATCCGAAAAAAACTACTCGGGCGCGAGTAAGAAAGATATTTTCTCGGAACAGACTTATTATAAATCTTTTGAATATCTCAAAGTAAAGCAAGCAAAAATATCAAAAATAAAGTAACCAATCCAAGCAGCACGCAAGCTGTATACGAGCTGTGTTGAAGTTCGTTTTTATATTAGAGGATGTATTTTTGGCAGTATAAAGGTATCTATGTAAGTGCTTATGCAGTTCTTATAAGTAAAAAATTAGCTCACATATACAGTTTTATGCCTTAGTAGCGCTGTACAAGCATAAAACAGCCTGTATAACAGCTGTATTATTGCTGTTAATTAGTGCGCAAAGAAACTATTACACTACAGATATTGTCTTTTACGTAACTTTTAAAGATAAGCGTTCTAAATTATTTATATACATTATTAAATGATAGCGACTTAACAACAGCGATTAATATTATATTCGAATTGGAGTTGAGTTTGACGGTAATAGTTGAAGAATTGAAATTGCAAAATAAGATTTACGGTGAAATCGTATATGTTTTCTATCAAAAATTGATGCGGTGCAAAATAGCCAAATAATATAGGTACAAAATACTCAATACGGTAACTATATTATATCGGTATTTTTTATTTTAATCTGTACAGGATTACATATTCCTTGGCGGAGGCCTATGTTCAGCAGTGGACTTGTAAAGGTCTGTAATGATAATGATGATACAAGATTAGAATTACAAAAAAAAATGGATATGAAGGCACATTGGGACACAGTGATAAGTCAAACTGAAAGTAATGTATAGGCTAAAAATAATGTTTATTTTTATTTTCATAGAACAGGGTGACAAAGGAGCACACAGTCCACCTGATGGTAAGTGGCTGTTGTGGCCTAAATACATCTACTATCTATTATTATTTATTAAAATTATTTATATTGCGGAAGTGAATGGCAGAGTCGGAAAGGGACGTCTTAGGCGATATATATATATATATATATATATATATATATATATATATATATATATATATATATATATATATATATATATATATATATATTAAACTGCTATACAGCGTAACAATATTCTATGCACGACGGACTAAAAACCCATGGCTTTATAATAAAATCCGTAACATACATAGTACAGCTGCCGAGACCATAAGAGATTTAAGATTTAGAGACTATAAGATTTAGCAAATTGTGGCCATATAAACAAAATTTAATATATTTCAGAAATATTAAACATTATCAACGCAATAGTAGATGTCATACGCGGTAGAGCCAGTTATATTAGTAGTAGGTATAGTTGTACGTAGTACGAATGGGTTGACTCGACCGGGGAAGGACCACGGTTTCACAGAATACCAGCGTAAAATAGCGGCCTTTTTACTGGAAACGAGGCATTCCATCTTAGTCCTCACGGGTTACAAAGCATTTGCATTTGGATTCGTAATCGAGGATAGATAGTAAAATAATATATATATATATATATATATGTATATATATATAGATATAGATAGTAATATATATATATATATATATATAACATATTACAATTCTATTTTAGTTTTTTAACATAACATATTACAATTCTATTTAGCGATAGGTATATAAGATGAAAAACCTTGCCTTGGGAACAGTGTTGGATAACTTTTATTTAGATTTTACATGATCTTCTAACTGCACCAAAGCTTTTTCTATTTTGAACATATTGATAACAAATTAATTTTGTTCACTAACACAATATGAAAATGTAACGCATGAAAAATGGCGATATTCTATTACTTATGCAGCTTTCATACATACATACATACGTAAACACTCACGCCTGTCACCCAGAGGGGTAGGCAGAGACTACAGACTTCCATTTGGCATGATCCTGACAGACCTCTCTCGCCTCCTTCACATCCATATACCTACGCATACATGCTCGTCGGTTAAGGGTACTCCTAATTTGACCCGTTTTACCAATAAATCGCTAATTTGGTCGATAAATTTTCGCCTAGGACGTCCCTTTCTGACTGTGCCATTCACTTCCGCAATATAAATTTTCTTTGATACTCTTTCCTCACTCATTCTTTCCACACGACCAAATCAGCATGCAGTTTTCAATTGTACCATAGCTGTTATTTTTTTTAGTTTTATATTACCCTCATAGTCAGAAGTAATAAAACTACTGTATTTATAAGAGTATACAATTACTCAATAAAATTAAGTTTTAGAAAACACTTTACACACACCATTGTTAAGAAATAAGATTTGAGTGATACTATAATAACACAGAGCTGTAATAAGCGATAGCGATTTTTATACGGGGTAGAGCCATGCTGCAGATATATTAGTAGTAGAGTTGTAGCACGAATGGGTCCGCTCGACCGGGGTAGGAACACGCTCTCACAGAATACCAGCGTAAAATAGTAGCGTTTTTGCTGGAAACGAGGCATTCCATTTTAGTCGTCACGGGTGACAACGCATCTGCATTTTGATTTGTAATCCAGGATAGATGTAGACGTCTATAGGCCGCAGCAACCACTTACCATCAGGTGGACTGTGTGCTCGTATGCTACCCTATCCAATAACCAAAAACGAGTGACAGTATGCAAAAACAGATTCTATACAGCTTTAATGATAAAATGAGAATCAAGTGTTACAAAATACTTACAGTTGTAAGCTAGAGTTTTCATATTCTGATTAAGAACCCTAAGGTTACTTAGATCCCATAATACAGACTTTATACAGCTTGAGCTTTATAATAAGTTATAAAACACTCTTATAAAGAAACGACCTTTTTTCTACACTATTATACGCTTCTAAAAGAACTCTAAGTCACATAAAACCATGGTATATTGTGATGTTCATAACGCTTGTGTGCTGCTTGAGAAGTGGCTACATAATTCAAATTACTTAGAAATGAAAATATTTAGAGATTTAATTAAAAAGTTAGTATAATTCTTTATTTATTTTATAAAACACCACGGACACCCATCACTCTTCACGCACGTCATCTCACCACTTGCACGCACGCATATCTATATGTAGTAGGTACACACACATACATATTATGGATCTTTGTAAATTATCTTTCTTTTTCTTTTCTTAGAATGATATTCTATACTCTGTCGAGTTTATTTCTATAAGAGTTTATTGATAAAAGTTATAAATACATTATAGCCTGAACGAAAATAAAAACAATTTATTTATACTACTGTAATTTTACATTGGTGTATATATGTATTTTATCCTATGAATATCTTTTATCGGACGGTTAAAAATTACACCTAAATTAAATATTCTAAAAAATATTTTAAGTAACAAACTCACGCGAGAGCAATTTACAATGCATTGTGTAAATTAAAATGTGCAAAACTGGTTCAGGCGTTAATGAAAAGTGAATACTATATTTTAATTCTTTTTTTGTGTATATAAATAATTACTTTTGAGGATTCACTACAGTAACAGCATCGCACTTGAATAATCGTTACTGTCTGGAAATAAATCCTAATCCTAAAGGTCCAAGCGAACGTAGTCGCAGCCACAGCTTGTAATGAAATATTATGAGTATTATCCAAGGCTTACAGACAAGTTAGAGGCCAATAACGCTTTACTATGGTTTCCTTATTATTAAATCCGTTAGCCAGTTGACAAGGTAAGACTGCAGAAGATATATTTTATAAAGCGCATAAGATTCACGTGTGATTTCTCTCCGATCATTTTGCAAAATGTCAATTATGTCCCTATTCATCAACCTGTAAATATATCTAAGGAATTATCAACTACTAGATAGGGGTTAATGTATGAAGTTGCCGTTATAATGGACTGGCCACTTGACACAATAAACGTGCGTGGGACAAGATTGGTGTTAAAACTTTTTTCACATAAAAATTATAACATTCCTGATAACAACTCAACAATAATAATACAACTATCGCGAATTTCTCCTTACAAGGCACTAGTTAACTCTCCTATTGCGGAGTTTGTTCAGCAGTGAACTTCGGCAGTAATGAAAGAAAGTCATCGAAAAGTAAGATCCACAAGGCACGTCGACTAGTTTCTGGTGACATGTGTGCGCTTCTTCTATATTGTGTCTAAATCCCCGATTAATCTCCACTTTTATGAGCTTTTGTTCAGTCCCTTTCATTTGTTTTTTTCGTCTATGTGATTCATTGACAATGCACGTTAGGCATACGTACGAAATTATACTTTATACTCATACATTTAGTACAGATTTTAATATATTGCAGCAAGAACTACTTTTACGTTCCATTTTCTATCATAACATTTGGGAAATAGAGTTTATTTTAACGAAGGTTACCGTTTTTATAATAGACTCTCGTATTAACTTCTAAAGTTTATAGCTTTTCGGTCACGTCAATTTGTGTATTGTCATTTTGACATAATAGAGATGCCATCCCTATGGTTTATTGGTTGAAAGCCGATGAAAGTTACCTCGCATTTTTGACAAATATTTTTTTCTCTCTTTTTCGCTCACTGTTTTCTTACTGCGTAACAAGGAGAGTCGACAGAATTATATGGATATGAAAGGCCTACTTAGCGAAATATAGTTCTGTTATTGAGTGAGTGAATTTAATGAAGTATAATAGGGTGTCAATCTTTTATGTTCGTGTCACATCGCAGGGCTTGAGAGACGTGATAAAATTTATCAATGTGACTTTTTTGTATGCATTCTATTTGCACTAAGTAGTTATTTTCTAAAGTAATAGACGCGTTCGAAAAACCGTCAATGTAAAATTTTTATCATAAATTAAGTTACTAATCAGCTGGTGATCCTCAAGGTACCCCATGAGCTGGAAATTTATAATGGATTCCATTATTTTGGAGAACAAGGTTGCGATGGCGATAGGCTTGTAGTTTGACGGATCTGAGCGTTCGCCTTTTTTAAGGATCGGGTGAACAAAAGCCGTCTTCCATGAATTTTCGGAATATGCCTAGGGAATAGGAGTACGGAAAAGTCGCGTTAGAACCGGTGCCAGTTCTGGAGCACACGTGTTCCGTCAGGCCCACTCGACTTGCGGATGTCCAGGGAGAGGAGTGATTTGCGAACCGAGCGCTGTGTGAACCGCACATCCGCAATGAAGTACTCACACCGCGGGGTGGTCGTCGGTATGCTTATCCTAGTCATCGAGAGTCGAGTTGGACGCAAAGAAAGAGCCAAGCAGACCGGCTTTCTCTTTCGCGGCATGGGCCAGTGAGTCGTCCTCCCTGTGCATAGATGGAAGAGATGGCTGACAAAAATTCCCATGGACAGCCTTGGCGAAAGACCAGAATGCACGAGTTCCAGAACAAAGGCGAACTAGTTTCTCGCCAATCCTACCTATGTGCTCTGACTTTGCCTTGGCAATTACTCTTTTGAAGGACCTGGAGGCGGTTTAATTTATATAAAAATGATTTTACTTCTTTTTTAGGGCGCTGGTGTTTACATCCCGGGACGTTGATGCGTCAGCCCAGGCCCTTAAGCATCACGCTATAAGCAGTTGTATGCGAAATTTTACAGTAGCGACTAAATCATGTCTATCGGATCTGCCTCCGATGGGCACCACAGAGAAAAGAATAAAAAGTTCCATACTCTGAAGTACAGACCACACCACACCACATCAAAGACAGAATCAGCAACAACGTTGGGATCGTCCAACGAGAAGTAAACCCGCCCCCAAGGTTAGGATGCAAAGAAAGAGCGCATCCTATCCTAATCGGCTGACCTATAGTGCCAAACACGATGGCACCATACTCCGGATAAGACAATGATCCGAGGAGCTAGGAGGAACATCAACGGAGACCTTATATCTGTCCGGATCAGAGATCAGCAGAAGGCCCAACAGGGAAGGTGCATGATCCTCCACATCTGGAATCCGCGTAGGCAAAGTAAATAGTTGTGTTCGACCATATGCCAAGGCAAAATCATGAACAGATCTCTCCGCATGATTGCTTAAACGTGAACCAAGCCATTCGCCGTGGTGGGTGTTAAAATCTCCGAAAATCACGACCTCTGCAGAGGGGATCTACTGTAGCAACGAATCTGTAGCCATTTAGACGTGGTTGAAGAGTCGGACTGTTTCGGCATTACCGCCTGGGATGGGACCTATAGAGGCACCCGTAGACGCGCAGATGGTCATCGTTATTTACGCGTAGCCAAAGAAGTCAGGTCCAAACCTTCAAGACTGCCGAGGCGTAGAGAACAGATGTCCTTTCTGACGTACATGCAAAATCCAGCCCGAGGCACAAAGGAGTGTTTCGGCTTGTACCCCGGGTAGGAGAGGTACGAAACATCAGCCGGAAAGGACACCTGCGTCTCGGTCAGAAAGAGCAGAGATGGCTTTGCCGTCTCGAGATGGTAGTGGACTGCCTTTAGATTCGAGTGAAGTACCCTGATATTGCAGAAATTCACGGATAGCGTCGCAGGTGTCACCTTGGTCTTTTCGCTTAGCTTGCCCCAAGCAGTTATTGTCTTGAGCGGAATTTTAGCCCCCCAGAATACGCGGGGCAGCCTGAGCACCAACGCTCAGGAATGGAGTAGCTTGGTCGTGGGTGCTCAGCGAGGGATTCTCCAGGGGTACTGCTACCCTCCTGGGGTTCTCTTATATTTAACTCGCTACTATGTTAATTGGGGGAGAATTGGGCCTCCGGCTTCCTACACTCACCAGACGAAACGCGAAACCTGAGCTTTCACGTCGGTGTTCTGTGAGGTCGTGGTACCACCCCGGTTTGAGCCGGCCCATACGTGCAACAACAAAGCTGCCACGTGGCTCTACTATTGTTTTTCTTAATTTGTGTTTATTTATTTATTTAGTTATTTTGCATAATGTGTGTGTTTTACAGTTGTTATTAAAAAAATATAGTACTACACAATGGGTGCGTTTGGCAGAAAAAAGCGCTTGCAAGCGCTTGTAAGCAAAATGGCGATCGTAAGCGGTAAGCGCTGTTAAATCGTAAATAGCTATTTTCCTCCAGGACACGATGTTAGTTTTAACCGAGGAATCTAACCTAATTTAAATATATGTTTGTAAAGTATTCATATTAAAAAATTACCAATCATGAGTTTTTAATAGCATGTATATGTTTATTCATGTCATATATTACTTAAAACTAATATTGCACAAAACAACTTATAAACTCTACTTCAAAACAAACAAATTAAATAAGCAAAATGGCGGATTGTGTCAGCGCTACTGAAGTAGCAATCGTGTCCTGGCCGAAAACTATTTTAGCGCTTATAAGCGCTTGCTAGCGCTTTTTTCTGCCAAACGCACCCATTGACTGTTTCTGGTGTACAAAACGATAGAAATTTAAAAAGATTAAGTATTATTATAAGTACAGTATAGATTAAAATTACAAAAAAAAACATTGATAATAATTAACCAAAAAAACATAAAAATAAACCAGAAAATGACATAATAAAGCAAAAACATTTACTATTATTTGTATCTCATCATTAATATTTATATTTTCATGTCACATTATATATTAAGTATTAAAATATTACTATTAAAAATGGTCCAAAATTTAAAGATATTGTTTTTCCAACAACTCACTAACCGAATAAAAGATTTATTAAATAGCCACTTTTTCAACTCGTTTCCGAAACTCTTCCTTGGTTGTAGTTTTACGTTATTGCGTATAGCGTTAAATACTTTTATACATATTGCATAGCAATTCTTATGATACAACTGTTTTTGTTATTTTATCAATGACTAATTTATCTGGATGCCTCAAAGGTTTAGATTTGATAATATCTCCAGCAGTTATAAACACCTCGGGGTTATTTTTTAATTTTTATTATTTTAAATTTTGCTGTTTCAAGAATGTATATACACGGAAGTGTTAGAACTTTCAAATCTCTAAATATTGATTTGCACGACCCATGAGGGGCGATATTACATCTTGCACGTAGACATTTTTTTTGCGCAATGAGATCTTTATTTATGTCTACAGATTTCCCCATATTATTATACCGTAGCTAAGTATACAATAAACGTATCCGTAAAACGCTATAAGAGCTGTTGATTGCGATGTCGTCTTTGTAAGGTTCCGTAGTACGTAAACAAAGCGGTTAAGTTTATTACATACTTTTTCTATGTGAGTTTTCCAGTTACAAAATGCATCTATATGTATACCGAGAAAGGAAATTTCTTGTTTTATTTGTTCGCCATTGTATACAACATTTAGCTTTGTTTCATTATTTATTTTTTATTAGAAAATTGTATTAACTTGGTTTTGCTTATATTTATGAGTAAATTATTATGTTCTAACCATTCAAATATTAATTTTAAAGAATTATTAATGTCATTTACAAATTTACCAATGTCAGATTTTTGTTACATGTTTCTGTCACACAGTGTAACAGCTGTTACACTGTTAGTTCCCGGCAACCACGTCTATGCAGGTTTACACACTAGCTAAACTAGGAAAAACTAGGAAAGGCGCATAGCTTAGAGACCCCTCTTTTCTCAAAAATGTTGTGGAAGCATAAGTCTACAGTCTTACATTCTTCCTCACTATACGGTGTTTATAGAAGAATTCGATGCAATGCTAGGTACAAGAAAAGATAAGACGAACGTTGGAATAATTGAAATAGGGGCCAGCCATATCTGGCTGTTTTCATGGAGTTAAGTCAGAAATACCGTCTACATATTGAGTTGTGTCGCTAGCAACGCAAAGTCAGGAATTTGCATTTAGGAAAAGCAAAAGTTAGGTACTTTTTAGGTGCTAATTAGGTGCCAAGTTTAAAAATTAGGTGCTCTAAAATTTTTCACCGCAACGAACTGTTGAAATTTGCGTTGCTGGCAAAACGTATTGCTAGTAACGCAGTGACGATAATCGATATAGGTACGATAAATATTAATAGCAAGGAATTATGTGCTATTTCAGTGCTGTAAATATAGGCAATGACAGGCCGCCCTAATAAAAATGAAGTCGTTTTTTGGAACAGATGGTGCAAAAATCAGGTCTGTCGAAAACCAGAATAGAATCAAAATCATGTATAGAATTAATTTGATGATAATTAAGTGCTTTCAAAAACAAAACTCACTATTCTAATGGAATATTGACACAGTTACTTCTGCAAAGGCTTCGGCGCTGCAGGAAGTGCAGCCCCTTCGCCCTTGCGTAGCAAATCTCAGTTCACCTCCACAGTTTCGGCATATTGGTCGCCTTCGGCGACCAGCCTCAGCAGTTGCGGCTCGCAAAGGTGCTTGCGATTTGCTACACCGGGCGGGGGCTGCTCTCCTTCCGCGCATACGGCTTTACAAAAACACTACTAGGTCTAGGGCAGACAAGACTACGCTATCTTATCTATAATATATAATTGATAAAGAAAAAAAATTCGTTCATACCTTTCAGTATGGTAAAGTCCTGGACACGATAATTCTTAGAATATTACCATCATCTTTATCTGTAGCCAGTTAAAATATAGAATTAAACATAAAAACTAGATTTGCATAATATTGAAAATCAAGGTAAAGTTTGAAGACTTTGGAATTATACTTAGCCAGTAATACGGTAATCAGAATAGCTATAGGTTTTTTACCCAATAATATTTAGGAGTATTAAGGCGAGATAATACTAATTTTATTTCTGATTCGCACACCAAAAAATGTGCCTTAGCTTAATATTTGGTTAAATAAATGATATTGATATGGATTACGGATTTCTTTTCGTAATGCTACTTTACTTATCTCCTATATTCTTAACAAATATTGTGTCCTTTCCAGTGTACACTTTACACTTTATTTTTAACATAAACGTGTTAAAAATATGCAAGGATATGATACACATCCTATAATAAATAGATCAGTCTAAATTGAATTATATATTATAATTATAATAGTAGAATATATGCGGAATCATAATTAGTACCCTAGTAAGGGTCGCTGAAGGCACTAAAGTCCAAAAATATAATTATCGTTCTATATTATGCTAAAAAAATCACACATAAAATCATGTATCTGTGAATATTGCTAAATTGAGAAAACTGCTTCCAAAAGTTTGAAAATTCATAACTCATTACAGACACATCATGCAACATTGTTAAAACGTTTAATGATAAGTTGATTATTAAGGTATTACTATTTATAAGAAAAAAAAAGGCGTTATAATAATAACTTTTACGAAAAAAATGCAAAAGATTCAGTTGAAAGAAGTGCAAAGATTAACTGATTTTACCTGACCATCTTAAAACTATTTTTCTCGTGTTTAAAGTTCTTTTTTGAATATTCTCTTACACTACACAACCGGTGAAACATGTTTATGTAATTACCAACTAATAAATAATTACAAAATGTACATTCTAACATAATAATCAAAAAACCTAACTGGATTTACCAGAAAAGTCTTAGGAAATAGACGCAACAGACAGTTATTAGACTAAAACAAAGTCGATGTTTTAGCAATTTTATTAATATGCAGTTCATAAACACACAATATTATACTTAATTAAAGTTTCGAGTATACAGCTAAATTTCTATCCATGCTTGTATCTCATTAGGAATGATTTCTTTTTGATAAAATTTACAGGATCTCTCTTTTTACCACAGTAATAAAAATCAAAGAAGAATACAATTAACGCAATTCTTTTGATAATTTGGTCAATTAATTGTTTTCTTTTATGGTCATGATTATCACCATTAAAGACCAAAGTATTCCACAGAACACCAACACCAATAAAGAACGCCAACTGCATCCAACATATTTTTGTATCTATTACCTGGTCGTCACGCCATCTAGTGGGGGACAGGTCCTCCAGCGATTTTGCCATAACAACTATATCATCGGCAAATCAAAGAGGGATTTCCATTGATGATGATATTGTATCTTTTAAGTCCAGTAGCTTGAAAAGCGTCTTACAATGCAGCGGTAAAGAGTATTGGTGATGTAACGCCACCCTATCTTACACCTCTCTGCAGTTTAATAGGTTTCTTACTCTAGTTCAGTACTCACATCACCACCGTAGCTCTACTATATAGAAATTTACATGTCGATATACCAACGAACGACATAGCGCCGCCGAAGGGACTGTAGCTCCGCCCAAATTTCGACGGAGTCAAGGCATTCTCGTAGCCTCCTTAGTAAAGTAAGTAAAATTACAGCCTATATACGTCCCACTGCTGGACACAGGCCGCCGCTCATTTCTGAGAGGGTTTTAGTGCAAGGAATTATCCGCCGCGCTGCCCCAATGCGTGTTGGCGAACTTCACATGTGTTCGAAATATTATTTTTTCTTATTTTTCTCACATGCAAGTTTTTTCACGATGTAATCCTTCGCCACCGAGCACTTAAAATTGTAATTAAACATTTCATTGGTACCGGCGGGGATCGAACCCGGTTTGTTCGCGTACTGTGAAATTTACAGCGAGCGCTAACCATCTGAGCTACCACGGCTCTGTAGCCAAGGCAAGTTGCCGAAGGATATGTATGTGGTCTATGATACTACATTCATTTCCGAAATCTGCTTGTCCAATAGGTTGGAAGTTATCGATTGCTCGTGCGAGATAATTTGTAATGACTCTAGAACACAGCACGTAGAAGCAGCTGAGAAGAAAAGTTGGTTTATATTTCTTCAATAGAATGTTACCGCCCCTATTTTTTAAGAACAATACTATTGCATTTCTCTTTGATTCCTTCGGGATAGCCAGAAGCGTGGTCAACGACTACACAGCCCGAATAGACGCCTCATGAAAGGCGAACACTTTCTGTCAACACATCAGACAAATACATCTTACTTATGAAAACGATCGCGCGATCTACTTTAGTACCGACCACCTACCTGACCCGTGAACATCTTGCATGTGACTCGTGAATTTTCGACAAAATAAAATACAACAGACACGCAACATGGTTCCCTGTACAATAAAATAGTGCGGAAATAGTAGCTAAATGTGTAATTTAAAAAAATGCATAATTTTTCATAGATAAGTAAATTTTAATTTCTCTCTCAACCTATATATGTCACAAGCAACTCGCGTTGATTTCTCTCTCTCTTCTTCTTCTATCTGATCTTCGGATATTTTCGGAATATGCATCCCTTTCTTTTCAATGCAGTTCATTGTTGCTATATTTTTCTTTAATTACCGGCACGTGTAACTAGTGCTGTACCAGTTAAACTATAATATTGGTACAAGTAAATATTATAAATGTTATCGTGAATGTTTTACAGACTTATACTATAAACGACATAGGTGTAAGCTGAATTTTTTAGTGAATTAATCCATATTTCAATTAATTGATTTAATTATTCTGCTGGTGTATAAAACTTCTTAAACAAAATTCATAATAAAATTGATAAAATTTTTAATAGACAGCACTCCGCTCCCTTTACTGCTAAGACGCCAAGTCAAGACAAGTAGGAAACGGAAGTGAACTTGACAGTTTAAATAACTGTTTGTCACTGCGTATTTTATTTTTAATAGTATTCTATTATTATTTCAATATTGTAAAGAAAGCTTGTTTTAATAAAAATATTCTTTAAAACAAAAAAAATAGCATGTATTGTACGTATATTTATACTATATGTGTGTATATTTAAATGTATTGTGTATGTATGTATGTACTTTGTACATACGTATATTTTAATGTATGTGTATGTATGTTCACTTATTTATGTATAATGGTCGCACCTGCCAACAATTGTCCCTGGCACCCAGGGATGACTGGCAGAGAATGCCACATGGCATTAAGTCCGCCCTATGTGCCCTTTAGCTTAAGGTGTTACATGTAAGTTTTTAAATAAAATAAATAAATAAATACGATAGCTACTTAAATAAAACTTCTTTTGTTTTTTTTTTTTAATTTTGTATTAATTTATATATAATTCTGGTACTGATTAAGTAGACTTGGTACCAAATTTATTAGTTAAAGTTTCCAACACTATTTGCTTATTAGCAAGTGTCGCAACCTTGATTTTAACCAATTAGCGTGCATTTCAACTCACCTCCCCCCGTACCGCTTACCTCAGACTTTTGACAGACAGGTTTGGATGCAGAAGTAGAGACAGAAGAGAAGACATACATTAGGCGTCTATTCGGGCTGTGTAGTCGTTGAGTGCGGTAGTCTCCTTAGTTCCTTTTGGACGACTTTTTAACCACTTTCATGCACTCCGCTGTAATTCTATCCCCACCCGGAGACTTGGCATTTTTAATGTGCCGAAGAGTCATTCTAGTCGTGCTTACACTGACGCCCCGGATATCATCGGATATAAATATCCAGATATCTATATAAAATAGTTCTTGAATCGTTTCTCAGAGTTATGCGTTCATCCAACGATGGTGTGTACACCTTTCCTTAGAACCTCTCAACCTCATTTAAAATCTCAGGTGTTTGTCATCATTCGGTGTTCTCTACCAATTTTCTACCTCGCCATCGCTAAGACATCGGGGAACTGTTGGCATCTGGTCGTAATTATGAAGTCAACTCATTTCTAGTCGAAGAGTCGGGACAAGAACAGGTCTCCTTTATGTGGATACGCTTCTTGTAGAAAGAGTTCATCATAAAGTTCCTGCTTCTACTTAAAATCATTTCAAGCAAACAGCTGTATCTCAATCTCTTCAATTGAGGCAACTGCTCTAATTATTTCTGTGACATATGTTCTTCTTCCTTTACTGTTTTTCTTTTGGTATATATGTTCTTAGCGCACTAATTACGAATCTTTGATAATTTTTTTATATCGTATAGGTCTTATGTAAAACCCATTATAAACGTTTATCTAAAGGGAAACAAATAAGCTTAACGACTAGCAGCACTAATTGGGTTTTTTCTGCTAAAGAAAACTAAATAACATTTTGTGATTGGTTTATAGTAAGCTTACACAGCCTTATATACCAACGACCTACTCTGGGCACAGGCCTTCTCTAACTTCTGAGAGGGTTCTAGCGCAAGGAAGTGTCCGCCGTCTTCTAAATATATTTTTTTTATTTCTCAGACATGCAAGTTTCCTCGCGATATTCTCCTTTACCGCCGAGAACGTGGTAAGAAGTAAGCATTTTTAAAACTTATGTTTTCAGTTACTTAATTCATGGAATTGTAACATTTTTTTAACTTTTTTCTTGAATGTCACTAAGTAGTATCGGTCCGGAAAAATCCCTGGGGGTAGTCGATTCCACAAGGTAGTTGTGCGAGGAAGAAAACTTTTATATCGCACAGTGGTGGACCCCCAGTCATCCAGATGGTATGGATGGTATCGCGAGTTTTGTAGCGATGTGCGATGGTGAAACTGTACGGCTGGAATTAGTCTGAACAATTCCTCAGAGCACTCCCCGTGGTAAATACGATAAAATATGCAAAGAGATGCAAATTCTCTTCACTATGCCAGTTAGTCAAGCCAATCGGAAAGAGCTCGGTCGCCGACGATTCGAAATGCTCTGCGCTGGATACGATTAAATGGAAGGAGCTGACACTGGGGAACCCTAGCCCAGAGATGGTAACAGTATTCCATGTGCGGCCGAATCTGCGCCTTGTAAAGTTGCAGGTGGTGTGCCGGCATGAAATACTCTCCCGCTCTGATGAGCACTCTAAGCTTTTTAAAGGCCAATTTGGCCTTCTCTTCCAAGTGACCACGAAACTGCACGTCGCTCGATATGTCAACGCCGAGGATTCCGATACCGGCTGAGGCAACAAGGGGAGTGCCTTGAAACTGAGGAGATACGACCAAGGGGTTCTTTTTAGCAGTTAACGCGCAAACTTGTGTCTTCTGAGGACTAAACTGGACTAGATTTAGTCGCCCCCAATCCGAGAATTTGTTTAGCAAAGCCTCGACTTCAGACGCAAGTTTGTCCTGGCACTCGGCGACGTTTTCCCGAGAAATATTGGCACGGCTGGTGTATAGAGCTTCCCCAGTGCAGTGCAAGACAGCACGTCTTTCACATAGCAATGAATGTTACCGGTACGCAACATATCGTTGATATGCAGAAGAAGCAGCGTTAATGATAGCACGGAGACTTGTGGAACACCCGCGTAAATGGGCTTGTAATTGGAGCATGCCCCATCTACTATGACCTTGATGCTCCGATCTGCAAGAAAACTGGTGATCCAATTGCACAATTTCTCGGCTCATAGGAAGGAAGCTTCGTAAAAAAGCGTTTTGTGCCAAACCCGATCGAAGGCGTTCGTTATATCCAAACGGCCAACTACTAACGGAGGCGTAGATTCCAATGGGCCTCTCCATTGGAATCTACTGCCTCCGCCCATTTATTAGTTAGATAACCCAGAAGATCTTCAGCTGAGTGACCCCAACGTAAACCGTACCGGAGGTCACTAATCGGCTGGTGATCCACAAGGTACCGCATGAGTTAGCTGTTAATAATGGACTCCATTATTTGAGAGATCTAGGAGGTGATGGCGATAGGCCTATAATTGGACGAATCAGAGCGGTTACCTTTTTTTAAGGATCAGAGGCATGAAAGCTGTTTCTATGATTTCAGGACTACGCCCAGGGAGTAGGAATACCGGAAAAACGCGTTAAAACCGATGCTAACTCCGGAGCACACGTCTTCAGTACAATAGGAGCAAAGCCATCAAGACCACTCGACTTGTTTACGTCCAGGGAGAGTAGTGCTCTGCGTACCGAGCGTTGGGTAAGCAGCACATCCTGCGTGGAGCACTCAAACCACGGGATGGTTGGCGTTTGGTTGGTGTGTGCTCCCTGACATTAAAAGTCGAATTAGATGCAAAGAGGGATCCCATCACTGCACAGGGAGGAAGACTCATTGGGTTCTCCTTTGCGACATAAACCCAATGAGTCGTCCTGTGCAGAAATAGGAGAGACAACCGACAGAAGTTCCCTTGGACAGCCTTGGCAAGAGACCAGAATGCATGTGTCCCCGAAGAAACTTGAACTAGTTTCTCGCCAATTGTGCTAATGTGCTTTGCCTTGGCAATAACACTTTTAAAGGACCTGGAGGCGAAATTAAACTTCTTTTTAAAAACGTTGGTATTTGCATCCCGAGACTGTCGACACGTCAGTTCGGGTAGCACTCCTGCTTATGGCGTAATGCAATTTTGCAGGAGCGACCAAACCATGGCTGGGTTCTTCCACGGTTTGGTCGCTCTCGCTTATAATGGAATAAAAAAATTGGACAGGTCCGTACCTTCAAGTTTGCCGAGGCGTCGAAAACGGATGTCCTCTCTGACGTACACGCAAACTGTCCACCAGCCCGTGGCACGAAGGAGTGTTATAATTTGTACCCCGGGTAGGAGAGATACGAAGTATCAGCCGGAGAGGACACCTGTGTCTCGGTTAGAAAAAGCAAGGAATGAAGTCCCCAAATGTAGCAGACATTCACGGATAGCGTAGCAGGGGGCATCTATGTCTCATTGCTCCGTTTACCTCAAGCAGGTTTAGTCTCGAGCGGAATTCCCCCCCCCCCCAGAATACGCGGGGCAGCGTGAGCAGCCACGCTTAGGAAGAATAGGGTAGTCTGGGCTTGGATGCTCAGCGAGGGATTCTCCGTCACAAGGGTGCTGGTATCCTCCTGGGTTAGTGTTGTTTTTAACTCCGCTACCATGTTAAGGGGATGAATTGGGTCTCCGGCCACCTGAACTTACCAAACGAAATGCAGAAGCAGAGCTTCTAATTCACGCTGGTCTTCTGTGAGGACATGCTATCACATCGGTTCGAGCCGGCCCATACGTGCAACAGCAAAAGCTGCCGTGTGGCTCTATCGCTGTCAAAGTTTCTTGCAGATACGAACATCAAGGTTGTTGTAGACGGTGAATGCTCCAATTACAAGCCTATTAATGTTGGTGTACCACAAGGCTGCATGATATCATCAACGCTTTTTCTTCTGCAAATCAATGATATGTTTCAAACCGGTAACATTCATTGCTATGCGGATGACAGCACTGGTGATGCTCTATACACCGGCCGTGCCAATATTTCTTGGGAAAACGTTGCCAAGTACTGGAACAAACTCGTGTCTGAAGTCTTTACTGAACAAATTCTCGGGTTGGGAGCGGCTGTTTAATCCTCAGAAGACACAAGTTTAATCCTCAGAAGACACAAGTTTGCGCGTCTTACGCTAAAAAGAACCAGTTTGTCGTATCTCCTCACTTTCAGTTCAAAATTCAAAATTCAAAATTCTTTATTCAGTATCTTAAATTTAAATACATTAACTAGGCTGGGGTCTCCTTTTAAGTATATCAATACCTGTGTTAGGGGACCCCGCTCTTCCATAACAATTTTAGATACATATAAAATTGCGCATATGTAAAGATTAAACCAAGTGCGTGCGGTCGCGCGCATGCGCGCGCTCTCGTGTGTGTGTGTGTGTGTGTGTGTGTGTGTGTGTGTGTGTGTTTGTGTGTGTGTGTGTGTGTGTGTGTGTGTGTGTGCGTGCGTGCGTGTGTTGTGGAAAGTATTTATGCTATGATGTAATTTTTCTATTTATTTCAATAAATTTTCAGTTTCTTCATACTCTATCGTCTTTAATCACGCTGTAAGTTGTTTTTTCACATTATGCTTGGTCGTTGCATATATGTTAAGTTTTTTATTAGTATAGTTATAGAGATGAGCAGACTGACTTCTAAATTGCCTCCTAGCGAATTTCGTTTTCATGGGTACTACTGGTGCCACAGCATGTCCTCTTCTTCTATCGCAAATTTTGGGGTTATATATCAGCGTCCTGTGCAATCTTAATACAGAGTTAAGGATATACAGCTTCCTGACCGAAAGGTGGTCACATAGGGTGTATAGCTCTTTAGTAGGGAATCTGTAGGGCTTAAAGTGCATCACTTTAAATAATAATCTCTGTACTCTTTCTAGTTCCAAGAACTTCATTTTAGTGGCCCCACCCCCAAACTGGGATACAGTATGTCAAAATGGATTGAGCTAATGAAACATATATTTGACCCAGTAAGGTCTTATCTGTTATATGTCTATGAGTTTTAAAAATCCATATAAGTTTCCGCATCCTAGTCATCATCAGTTCAAGATGTGCATGCCAGGATAGACGCTGGTCAATTATTACTCCTAAATATTTTGTTTTGTCTACTTTTGATATTTTGTTACAAGTACAATCAGGGTTGGAAATTGATTTCAAAATTTGTTTCCGGTTGTGAATTATTATAATTTGAGAAAGTTATGTAATTAGTTTTGGTGGTATTGAGAGTTAGGAGATTATTATTTAACCAACTGCTTATCTCGGCAAGACCTCTCTCTGTCAACAGCTGTGTCATCCGCGTAAGAAAATATCTGTCCACTTCTGATTTTCATACAACATAGATTGTTAATATATATTAAGAATAGGGTTGGACCAAGCACGCTACCCTGGGGAACGCCAAAAGTTACGTCACAGTGCTCACTCACATAGGGCCCAATTTTCACGCATTGTTCACGTCCAGTGAGATAATCAACAAAGAGTTTTAAAGGGATTCCTCTTATACCTATGTTTTCGAGCCTTCGTACTAAAGTAGGTACCGACACGGTATCGAAGGTTTTTTTCAAGTCTAAAAATACAGTTAAGCATTTGTTACCTTTATCCACATTGTCCATGATAAGAAAAGTCAATTTTATTACGGCATCTTCGGTAGAAATCCCTTTTCTAAATCCGAATTGATGGTCAGAAAGCAGCTTGTATGTATTCAAGTAAGATATTAGCCGATTATTTAAGAGTTTTTCTAGGATTTTTGAGATGACTGGCAAAACAGAAATAGGTCTATAGTTTGATCTTCCATGTCACCGGACTTATATACTGGTGTAATAATTGCTCGCTTTAGGGCAGTTGGGAAAATGCCCTGACTAAAGCAAATATTTGCCAAATGAGCTATCACAGGAGCTACATGTCAACACATCAGACAAATACATCTTACTTATGAAAACGATCGCGCGATCCACTTTAGTATCGACCACCTACCTGACCCGTGAACATCTTGCATGTGACTCGTGAATTTTCGACAAAATAAAATACAACAGGCACGCAACATGGTTCCCTGTACAATAAAATAGTGCGGAAATAGTAGCTAAATGTGTAATTTAAAAAAAATGCATAATTTTTCATAGATAAGTGAATTTTAATTTCTCTCTCAACCTATATATGTCACAAGCAACTCGCGTTGATTTCTCTCTCTCTTCTTCTTCTATCTGATCTTCGGATATTTTCGCAATATGTATCCCTTTCTTTTCAATGCAGTTCATTGTTGCTATACTTTTCTTTAATTACCGGCACGTGTAACTAGTGCTGTACCAGTTAAACTATAATATTGGTACAAGTAAATATTATAAATGTTATCGTGAATGTTTTACAGACAGATACTATAAACGACTTAGGTGTAAGCTGAATTTTTTAGTGAATTAATCCATATTTCAATTAATTGATTTAATTATTCTGCTGGTGTATAAAACTTCTTAAACAAAATTCATGATAAAATTGATATAATTTTTAATAGACAGCACTCCGCTCCCTTTACTGCTAAGACGCCAAGTCAAGACAAGTAGGAAACGGAAGTGAACTTGACAGTTTAAATAACTGTTTGTACTGCTATTTTATTTTTAATAGTATTTTATTATTATTTCAATATTGTAAAGAAAGCTTGTTTTAATAAAAATATTCTTTAAAACAAAAAAATTGGTATTTTAGGTATATTTATACTATATGTATTGTACGTATATTTATACTATATGTGTGTATATTTAAATGTATTGTGTATGTATGTATGTACTTTGTATATACGTATATTTTAATGTATGTGTATGTATGTTCACTTATTTATGTATAATGGTCGCACCTGCCAACAATTGTCCCTGGCACCCAGGGTTGACTGGCAGAGAATGCCACATGGCATTAAGTCCGCCCTATGTGCCCTTTAGCTTAAGGTGTTACATGTAAGTTTTTAAATAAAATAAATAAATAAATACGATAGCTACTTAAATAAAACTTCTTTTGTTTTTTTTTTTTAATTTTGTATTAATTTATATACAATTCTGGTACTGATTAAGTAGACTTGGTACCAAATTTATTAGTTAAAGTTTCCAACACTATTTGCTTATTAGCAAGTGTCGCAACCTTGATTTTAACCAATTAGCGTGCATTTCAACCCACCTCCCCCGTACCGCTTACCTCAGACTTTTGACAGACAGGTTTGGATGCAGAAGTACATACATTAGGCGTCTATTCGGGCTGTGTAGTCGTTGAGTGCGGTAGTCTCCTTAGTTCCTTTTGGACGACTTTTTAACCACTTTCATGCACTCCGCTGTAATTCTATCCCCACCCGGAGACTTGGCATTTTTAATGTGCCGAAGAGTCATTCTAGTCTTGCTTACACTGACGCCCCGGATATCATCGGATATAAATATCCAGATATCTATATAAAATAGTTCTTGAATCGTTTCTCAGAGTTATGCGTTCATCCGACGATGGTGTGTACAGCTTTCCTTAGAACCTCTCAACCTCATTTAAAATCTCAGGTGTTTGTCATCATTCGGTGTTCTCTACCAATTTTCTACCTCGCCATCGCTAAGACATCGGGGAACTGTTGGCATCTGGTCGTAATTACGAAGTCAACTCTTTTCTAGTTGAAGAGTCGGGACAAGAACAGGTCCCCTTTATGTGGATACGCTTCTTGTAGAAAGAGTTCATCATAAAGTTCCTGCTTCTACTTAAAATCATTTCAAGCAAACAGCTGTATCTCAATCTCTTCAATTGAGGCAACTGCTCTAATTATTTCTGTGACATATGTTCTTCTTCCTTTACTGTTTTTCTTTTGGTATTTATGTTCTTAGCGCACTAATTACGAATCTTTGATAATTTTTTTATATCGTATAGGTCTTATGTAAAACCCATTATAAATGTTTATCTAAAGGGAAACAAATAAGCTTAACGACTAGCAGCACTAATTGGGTTTTTTCTGCTAAAGAAAACTAAATAACATTTTGTGATTGGTTTATAGTAAGCTTACACAGCCTTATATACCAACAACCTACTCTGGGCACAGGCCTTCTCTAACTTCTGAGAGGGTTCTAGCGCAAGGAAGTGTCCGCCGTCTTCTAAATATATTTTTTTATTTCTCAGACATGCAAGTTTCCTCGCGATATTCTCCTTTACCGCCGAGAACGTGGTAAGAAGTAAGCATTTTTAAAACTTATGTTTTCAGTTACTTAATTCATGGAATTGTAACATTTTTTTAACTTTTTTCTTGAACGTCACTAAGTAGTATCGGTCCGGAAAAATCCCTGGTGGTAGTCGATTCCACAAGGAAGTTGTGCGAGGAAGAAAACTTTTAAATCGCACAGTGGTGGACCACCAGTCATCCAGATGGTATGGATGGTATCGCGAGTTTTGTAGCGATGTGCCATGGTGAAATTGTACGGCTGGAATTAGTCCGAACAATTCCTCAGAGCACTCCCCGTGGTAAATACGATAAAATATGCAAGGAGATGCAACATCTCCTCACTATGCCAGTGAGTCAAGCCAATCGGAAAGAGCTCGGTCGCCGACGATTCGAAATGCTCTGCGCTGGATACGATTAAATGGAAGGAGCTGACACTGGGGAACCCTAGCCCAGAGATGGTAACAGTATTCCATGTGCGGCCGAATCTGCGCCTTGTAAAGTTGCAGGTGGTGTGCCGGCATGAAATACTCTCCCGCTCTGATGAGCACTCTAAGCTTTTTAAAGGCCAATTTGGCCTTCTCTTCCAAGTGACCACGAAACTGCACGTCGCTCGATATGTCAACGCCGAGGATTCCGATACCGGCTGAGGCAACAAGGGGAGTGCCTTGAAACTGAGGAGATACGACAAAGGGGTTCTTTTTAGCAGTTAACGCGCAAACTTGTGTCTTCTGAGGACTAAACTGGACTAGATTTAGTCGCCCCCAATCCGAGAATTTGTTTAGCAAAGCCTCGACTTCAGACGCAAGTTTGTCCTGGCACTCGGCGACGTTTTCCCGAGAAATATTGGCACGGCTGGTGTATAGAGCTTCCCCAGTGCAGTGCAAGACAGCACGTCTTTCACATAGCAATGAATGTTACCGGTACGCAACATATCGTTGATATGCAGAAGAAGCAGCGTTAATGATAGCACGGAGACTTGTGGAACACCCGCGTAAATGGGCTTGTAATTGGAGCATGCCCCATCTACTATGACCTTGATGCTGCGATCTGCAAGAAAACTGGTGATCCAATTGCACAATTTCTCGGCTCATAGGAAGGAACCTTCGTAAAAAGCGTTTTGTGCCAAACCCGATCGAAGGCGTTCGTTATATCCAAACGGCCAACTACTAACGGAGGCGTAGATTCTGCCTCCGCCCATTTATTAGTTAGATAACCCAGAAGATCTTCAGCTGAGTGACCCCAACGTAAACCGTACCGGAGGTCACTAATCGGCTGGTGATCCACAAGGTACCGCATGAGTTAGCTGTTAATAATGGACTCCATTATTTGAGAGATCTAGGAGGTGATGGCGATAGGCCTATAATTGGACGAATCAGAGCGGTTACATTTTTTAAGGATCAGAGGCATGAAAGCTGTTTCTATGATTCCAGGACTACGCCCAGGGAGTAGGAGCACCGGAAAAACGCGTTAAAACCGATGCTAACTCCGGAGCACACGTCTTCAGCACAATAGGAGCAAAGCCATCAAGACCACTCGACTTGTTTACGTCCAGGGAGAGTAGTGCTCTGCGTACCGAGCGTTGGGTAAGCAGCACATCCTGCGTGGAGCAGTCAAACCACGTGATGGTTGGCGGTGTGTGCTCCCTGACATTAAAAGTCGAATTAGATGCAAAGAGGGATCCCATCACTGCACAGGAAGGAAGACTCATTGGGTTCTCCTTTGCGGCATAAACCCAATGAGTCGTCCTGTGCAGAAATAGGAGAGACAACCGACAGAAGTTCCCTTGGACAGCCTTAGCAAGAGACCAGAATGCATGTGTCCCCGAACAAACTTGAACTAGTTTCTCGCCAATTGTGCTAATGTGCTTTGCCTTGGCAATAACACTTTTAAAGGACCTGGAGGCGAAATAAAACTTCTTTTTAAAAACGTTGGTATTTGCATCCCGAGACTGTCGACACGTCAGTTCGGGTAGCACTCCTGCTTATGGCGTAATGCAATTTTGCAGGAGCGACCAAACCATGGCTGGGTTCTTCCACGGTTTGGTCGCTCTCGCTTATAATGGAATAAAAAAATTGGACAGGTCCGTACCTTCAAGTTTGCCGAGGCGTCGAAAACGGATGACCTCTCTGACGTACATGCAAACTGTCCACCAGCCCGTGGCACGAAGGAGTGTTGTAATTTGTACCCCGGATAGGAGAGATACGAAGTATCAGCCGGAGAGGACACCTGTGTCTCGGTTAGAAAAAAGCAAGGAATGAAGTCCACAAATGTAGCAGACATTCACGGATAGCGTAGCAGGGGGCACCTATGTCTCATTGCTCCGTTTACCTCAAGCAGGTTTAGTCTCGAGCGGAATTCCGCCCCCCCCCCCCAGAATACGCGGGGCAGCGTGAGCAGCCACGCTTAGGAAGAATAGGGTAGTCTGGGCTTGGATGCTCAGCGAGGAATTCTCCGTCACAAGGGTGCTGGTATCCTCCTGGGGTAGTGTTGTTTTTAACTCCGCTACCATATTAAGGGGATGAATTGGGTCTCCGGTCACCTGAACTTACCAAACGAAATGCAGAAGCAGAGCTTCTACTTCACGCTGGTCTTCTGTGAGGACATGCTATCACATCGGTTCGAGCCGGCCCATACGTGCAACAGCAAAAGCTGCCGTGTGGCTCGACCACTGTCAAAGTTTCTTGCAGATACGAACATCAAGTTTGTTGTAGACGGTGAATGCTCCAATTACAAGCCTATTAATGTTGGTGTACCACAAGGCTGCATGATATCATCAACGCTTTTTCTTCTGCAAATCAATGATATGTTTCAAACCGGTAACATGCATCGCTATGCGGATGACAGCACTGGTGATGCTCTATACACCGGCCGTGCCAATATTTCTTGGGAAAACGTTGCCAAGTACTGGAACAAACTCGTGTCTGAAGTCTTTACTGAACAAAGTCTCGGGTTGGGAGCGGCAGTTTAATCCTCAGAAGACACAAGTTTAACCCTCAGAAGACACAAGTTTGCGTGTCTTACGCTAAAAAGAACCAGTTTGTCGTATCTCCTCACTTTCAGTCAAATTCAAAATTCAAAATTCAAAATTCTTTATTCAGTATCTTAAATTTAAATACATTAACTAGGCTGGGGTCTCCTTTTAAGTATATCAATACCTGTGTTAGGGGACCCCGCTCTTCCATAACAATTTTAGATACATATAAAATTGCGCATATGTAAAGATTAAACCAAGTGCGTGCGGTCGCGCGCATGCGCGCGCTCTCGTGTGTGTGTGTGTGTGTGTGTGTGTGTGTGTGGTGTGTGTGTGTGTGTGTGTGTGTGTGTGTGTGCGTGCGTGCGTGTGTTGTGGAAAGTATTTATGCTATGGTGTAATTTTTCTATTTATTTCAATAAATTTTCAGTTTCTTCGTACTCTATCGTCTTTAACCACGCTGTAATTTGTTTTTTCACATTATGCTTGGTCGTTGCATATATGTTAAGTTTTTCATTAGTATAGTTATAGAGATGAGCAGAATGACTTCTAAATTGCCTCCTAGCGAATTTCGTTTTCATGGGTACTACTGGTGCCACAGCATGTCCTCTTCTTCTATCGCAAATTTTGGGGTTATATATCAGCGTCCTGTGCAATCTTAATACAGAGTTAAGGATATACAGCTTCCTGACCGAAAGGTGGTCACATAGGGTGTATAGCTCTTTAGTAGGGAATCTGTAGGGCTTAAAGTGCATCACTTTAAATAATAATCTCTGTACTCTTTCTAGTTCCAAGAACTTCATTTTAGTGGCCCCACCCCCAAACTGGGATACAGTATGTCAAAATGGATTGAGCTAATGAAACATATATTTGACCCAGTAAGGTCTTATCTGTTATATGTCTATGAGTTTTAAAAATCCATATAAGTTTCCGCATCCTAGTCATCATCAGTTCAAGATGTGCATGCCAGGATAGACGCTGGTCAATTATTACTCCTAAATATTTTGTTTTGTCTACTTTTGATATTTTGTTACAAGTACAATCAGGGTTGGAAATTGATTTCAAAATTTGTTTCCGGTTGTGAATTATTATAATTTGAGAAAGTTATGTAATTAGTTTGGTGTATTGAGAGTTAGGAGATTATTATTTAACCAACTGCTTATCTCGGCAAGACCTCTCTCTGTACATCATCCCAAGTCCGCCCCCAACAGCTGTGTCATCCGCGTAAGAAAATATCTGTCCACTTCTGATTTTCATACAACATAGATTGTTAATATATATTAAGAATAGGGTTGGACCAAGCACGCTACCCTGGGGAACGCCAAAAGTTACGTCACAGTGCTCACTCACATAGAGCCCAATTTATCACGCATTGTTCACGTCCAGTGAGATAATCAACAAAGAGTTTTAAAGGGATTCCTCTTATACCTATGTTTTCGAGCCTTCGTACTAAAGTAGGTACCGACACGGTATCGAAGGCTTTTTTCAAGTCTAAAAATACAGTTAAGCATTTGTTACCTTTATCCACATTGTCCACGATAAGAGAAGTCAATTTTATTACGGCATCTTCGGTAGAAATCCCTTTTCTAAATCCGAATTGATGGTCAGAAAGCAGCTTGTATGTATTCAAGTAAGATATTAGCCGATTATTTAAGAGTTTTTCTAGGATTTTTGAGATGACTGGCAAAACAGAAATAGGTCTATAGTTTGATCTTCCATGTCACCGGACTTATATACTGGTGTAATAATTGCTCGCTTTAGGGCAGTTGGGAAAATGCCCTGACTAAAGCAAATATTTGCCAAATGAGCTATCACAGGAGCTACATGTTCCTTAGCGAGTTTTAAGAATCTTGTTGGTATGTCATCCCACCCTGCGGTACTCTCAGATTTAAGATTCGTCAGTAAAGCACCTATCTCTTTTGAATCGGTTTCTAAAAGTACGAATGATGAGGCTTGAGAGATAAGTGGTACACTAACATTATGCAGTTGTGAGTACTTTAAAGTGATGTTTTCAGTGAGCGTTCTACCAATATTTGCAAAATAGTGGTTCACGTGATTGGTCGATTCTTGAGGAGATGATTTTATCTCCAAAAGTTTATTTTGCGTTTTATTTTTATTTCGCTGTGTTAAATTGCTAATGGTTTTCCATAGTACTTTAGGATCTCTTTTACACTTAGAAAGCTGTTCTCTCTCATATTTACGTTTAAGTTTTTTTTTATTAAGTTATTACAAAAATTGCGATATCTTCTATATGTTATTTTTAAAACTTCGTTTTCTGGATCGTTTCGTAACTTTTTTTTGCATTTCATTTCTATTTCGGATACACCGCAATATACCTAACGTTATCCACGGTTTAATTAGGCGATTTTTACATGGTATTATTTCTCTTACAGTATTCATTACCAGACAATTTTTAATGGTACTTATTAACAGTTCAATTAAAGTAGTTGGGTTGTTAATCGATATTAACTTGTCTATTTTGCTGTTTACTAAGCTAAACAAGGCATTATCATAGTTTATTTTTGTTTTAATTGTAGGGCTAAACACAGCCTCATAACAGTGATCTGTAATAGTAAAGTTCAAAACAAAAATAGATGCCGTGTGACAATCCTCATCTATATTCAAAATAAAATGATCTAAGCAGTTCTTATTTCTTGTAGGCAAGTAATGGCCTGGTAACAGACCATAACCCGCTAACATATTAAGATAATTGTGTCTATTTGCTCATATGTTTGCTCTATATCTTTGATGATGATATTAATATTTATATCACCAGTTATAATTACAATTTTACATGACGCTATAGTTTTTAAGTGATCGCTTAAGGAATTGATAAAATCATCTGCATTATAGTTAGAAGGAGAACGGTAGATAGCAAGGATTTTAAAGCCAAGTATGGATATTTGTAGGCAAGACGCGCTCATCAGTTTTATTTCTTTGACACAAACTTGTTCACTTCCCTTGTTGCTTCAGCCAGAATTGGAATCATTGGCGTCGACATATTGAGTGACGTGCAGTTTCGTGGTCACATGGAAGAGAAGGCCGAAATGGCCTGTAAAACGCCTGGCGTGCTCAGGACAGCGGGACAGTATTTTATGTCGGCATACCGCCTGCAACTTTATAAAGCGCAGGTTTGGCCTCACATGGGCTGGAGCTCCCCAGTGCCAGCTCCTTCTACATGACCGCATCCAGCGCAGAGTGGCTCGAATGGTCGATAACCTTGTCCTTTCCAATCGGTATCCACCACGGGGACTGCTCTGAGGAATTGATCGAATTAATCCCAGTCGCTAAATTTCAGGCACGCACATCGTGGCTTAACTCCTCATACCATCCACTCCATCTGGATGCTCGGCGGACGACAACTATACTTTTCACTAGAAGTATTCTTCCGCGTACAACCTCTCTGTGGAATATTTTACCACCGGCGTCTTTCCGGATCAATACGACTTAGGGACCTTAAAGAAAAGAGCATACTTCTTTCTAAAAATTCAGCAACGCACCTGCAATTCTTCTGGTGCTGGTGTTGTTCATAGGCGGAGATAGTCACTTACCATCAGGTGAGCCGTATGCTCGTTTGCCCCCTCTCCTATAAACGAAATACAAAAGTCTACAGCAGATCGACTTCATGGAGAAGATAGGAAGGAGAAGGAGGCATTCTTTATGAGAAACTATTTGCTCTCGAACAATTCTGGATCTAACGATGATGAACCTCGATTTAACGATTAATGATATTGACTTCATTATGACGAGCAAGCGGCAACTGTTCATTGAAGGGCGAGAAATACACTAAAACTTATCGTTAAGTTGGGGTGACAAACAACTTAACCATTAGTTCTAAATTCAAAGATTTGTCCGCCACGTACTTTAATAAAACTTTCAGCTTGAATTACAAAATCATTATGAGTGCTCTAATAGGCTCATACAGAGGATAACACAAATGGCAAGCTAGTGGAAACTGTCCATCCACCTGTCCATCGCCAATTCTTCCACGATATGTTTTTCACTTTCATAATTTCTTTATAGTATTCGGTTACCGCAGGACTATAAAGATCCCACTCTTCGGTTTTCTTGGCCCTATTGCAAAGCTTCCTGGTACTTTAATGAGTTTCTTCAGCTTACAGCTCCACGAGGAGAATTTCTCACTGAGGTCTTAGCTTGGACGGGATAACTGCTCTCGAAGGCTTAACGGATTTCCACGGACGAAGTCTCTGTCTCTAACCTTCAATTATCTTAATTTTTTAGGAAATTTTTCCAAATTCCAAATTAACTTATCCTCTATAGACCTCCTAGGAGGTCCTACGTTCCCAAAAATAATCGGTTTTACGATCTGACATCGAGTTTTTACTGCTAACACGCCAGTCAGTTATTCGCCTGGTAATCTTAATATAATTACGTGTCACGTTGTTTGTTCGCGATGGACTCCTAAACAACTTAACCGATTTTAATCAAATTTGCATACCGTGTGCAGTTTTTTTTTACTTGAGAGATAGGATAGTTTTTTTGGCCATGAGTGACCCAAAAATTTTTTTTTTTTGACATTTAATCATTATAATAGGACTTGACAAAGGGTCGTCGAAAAGGGCAGAACAACGTCTGCCTGGCAAGCTTGTGTTATTTATAGCAAAAGATCTGAAACTTTTTGCATAGTTTGCATTTAAAAGGTTGGTTTACACCCTAAGCTTAAGCTTACTCGCGATTAGAGATAAGAAAATAATAAAAAAAAACTTCTCGTATTTCGTTGATGTTAATGTTAATGATGTTAATGCAATGTATGATGTTAATGCTTCCATAGGCTGGATGGTGACCATTAGCATCGCATCGTTTAACTAGTTCGACGATGTGTTTTCGGGCTTAGGTACTCTAACTCAATAAGATAGACCAAGCAATGATAACTATGCATTGATTTATAAAGGCGTTATCAAGTGGTCACTTTAGCCACCCAACGTTCTCGTACGAGGGCGAAGTCGATATTGTCCTATCCAAAGCAACACTCCACCACAGTAGACGCAGCTGCTACATGGTAAAGTAGTATGGTAAAGTAACCGCCGCCATAAGACCTTTTCACCTGCTAAAGATGAAAACGTTGGCGAAAACGCTAGCGCTTTCAACCCTCGCGCATTGCCCTTACTTCCCCTTACCTTAACTTCGATCAGCAGCAGCGGAAGTCAACGACCCAAATTGAGATTGGGTTCCAGACGCTCACATCTACTCCGTACCAGGCTCAGTTCGCGAAGTGGAGGGATGAGGGATTGGGTTAGATTGGAGTTAGGTCGATCCCTGTTCCGGTGCCGTGTCAGAGCCGCGCTTGATTTTAGAAGTTATCATCTTAAGAACAAAGTGGACTCTGCTACCTGTCGCTTGGATAGCCTCCGCCGATAGTTCGTCCAAAGTTACTTAGGACCAATTCTCCTCTTCCCTGCGGTGGAGGATTTTCTAAAACTCTGTAACTCTGTATAGAGCCCTTTATTTTGTGTCTGTATAATTGAGAGCTCTGCATCCGGCCACGGCTACAGGTTCCCAATTTCATCCACAATACAATCCGGTACGCCTTATTTAGTTAAGTTATAGGAACAATTCGGCCCAGCTTGTGGTTGAAACCAGAAAATGTCGGTCACGCCACTGGCTGCATCCCATAGGCTATCTGTGTGTATTTAGCGCGATTGACTAGTCGCATCTGCTCCATACTCATAGGATTCAAGTTGCGGATACGTACGAGAGTCAGCTTTTGCACTGATGCTGGGCTACTTTTCTCTCATTATCAGCTTGACGGATTTTTAGGCTGTTTAGGAGACTTTTCCTCAGCGCGACTGCGTTTATCGCTTTTGGATCCGGGGGATGGTTGGGCCTATGGAGGGGACCTCCTCGGCTGCTATATCAGCTGCTATTAGTCTCCATGCTACTCCACTAAGCTTGTAAGGCATGGTGTATTTCTTCCTGCTCTTTCCCTGTTCGTTTCCAATGGTAGTTCAGCTGCAGGCATGTCCTCCACTTTACGACTCATACCATGTTGACATGTTATGTTGCAAGATGTTGGGGAGGCTATAAGAGCCTCCAAGTCAGCAGATATTTCCTTTGAAGATTTCGTGCGCTTTTTTGCGTGTCAAAATATCGTTGTTTGTTGTCCATTTTGTTTCTACGAATAGCGAGGGAAGTATATGGCCACCCCCGACAAAACCCCGCATGCCTGGGCCTTCCCCCGGCTAAAATACTTGAATGAGATTGTCAGTATATCGGGGTGCTGAAATGTTTGATCAACAGAGTAACGATGGCTATCCGAATACAGAACCACACGAAACCCATCCAATCGCAGAAAGATGCTAGACAGTATGATGTTATGTCCCTGAAACTTCACCGCGTTGTAGTTTTCTTGAGCTACTGGACTGGTAAGGGTATGGTACCTTCGATTTGCCGACGATTTAGTAATTATAGCATAATCACTGAACGACCTTGCTTAATGACGTATAGTGCAATAGTGTTCCTCAACAGATAGGTCTTAAATGAACATGTACAAGACAAAGTTATAATGTCATGTAATGTTGGGAATACGAGAATAAGTGTTTACCTAGAACTAGAACACTTAATAAGTAGTCCGATTAGGTAAATTCAATTTCGACCGGGAGATTACGCCATCTTATCGACACGTATTCCTTAAAACTTAAAAAAGAAAAGGGCTGTAATAATGAAACCGATTCAATAAGAGCTATTTCAGATTTTTATTATTTAATTTGAAAATTGGCCTATCTTGTCTTTCTAAAATAGCAACCCGAAATACCGCCGGGAGGTATGGTCCCATAATAAAAACGAAACGAACCGAATCATCTCACATTTCAGTAAGTAGCACTGGCACCGGAATAGGACGTCTTTTGGGAAACTAGTCAGCAGTAGAGTTTTGGTGATAACTGATGATCTTTAATATAATTATGATAATTTAGCGTAACAACATTCGAATAATTTATCTTTTACCATAAAAACCGGTTTTGTTCAGTGTTCCCATCTATGTTACAAAAGTAGAACTGTGAAAGAAGTGAAAATACCTAAGCATAAAAAATAAATAATTGGTGATTTTTCATGCGGATTTTCCTTTAGATAAATCTTTTTAGATAAATGAATTTTCGCAAAAAAAAACACCGGATTCTATTTAAGTATAACAAATTAACGAAAAAATATTTTCAGTGTTTTAAATTTACCCAATAAGATTTAAAAAATATTTTTTGTAATGTGCCGGTTTGATTTTATTATTATAAACTGCAACAATAAAAGAAATTGCAAAGTTTTTATTTCTGTAATTCTAGTCACATTTGACAAAAAGTGATGCTTTTGGATGCCTTGTAATTTTATTTCAAAAAATCAATACTGACGTCCTTAAAAAGAGCTTTTCTTGTTGGAAGATAGATGGCGTTATAAGTACTTGGCCTAGAAAATACAGGCGCAGTGCTGCTGTATTATGTAAAAGAGCTGTCATTGTTGAATTCAATACGGTGAGGGTGAGATCATACACTCACACATTCACACCGTAACTCATAAGTCTAACTTTGCGACGAACAAGTAGTAGCTGTCAAAATCCGTCTTGTATGAGAATAAACTGTGAATTTATAAAAATGATTCTTATCACATATTTTAACTAATTTAAAGTTATGTATGCCTGGACGAGTACATATAAAGATATATTATCTTGTTTCTTAACAAGTAGTCCATATGCTGACGACAGACACCATGGTGCAGTGTCATCCACCGTTGGAACTGGAAGAATTGCCAAAAGAAGACGAAGAAAGATTAGAAACATTATTTTCTAAATTAGATACTGATGGGAATGGTAAAATTGACATCCATGATTTGTCCGTTGCACTAAAGGAGTTGGCCCCGCACATCAATCGTAGCTATGCAGAGGTTAGAATTTCACATTTTCCCATTCTAAGTAACTGTATTAAAACTAACGGTGATTTCACCTTTCTAATCATTTTCAAGTCGCAACAAATTGCATGATTCATTCAACTTTTTTTTCTTTCCAGAAATTAGGATGATTTTTTCCTATTTCAATCTTTCCTGCTCATAAAAAATGCTTAATACATAATTCCCTCAAAATTTTTAGAATTGTTACCGTATCAAATACAAGACAAAACTTGTTTCTTTTTTAAATTATATATTATAATGTACATTATTATTTTAGTGTGCATGAAATTTTAATTTTATTTAAACAAATCTTATGTACACAAGGTTTTATATAAATTAATGCATAGTGTTTAGTAATTTAAAATAAACCAGCCAGTGGGCTTTAAATTGTATAACTGTCTGCTTACACAACTCTTCACACTATTTGTTTACTTGCAGTGTGTGCCTTTCATTAAAATTTATTATTTTTCACTTCAACCAAATCAAAACAATTGCTTTATATTTATTTTATATTAAATAATTATCTTGTACTGGCCAAAATATTGTAAACGATAAAAATTATTAACTGTCATGATCACAGTAATAGTGTTCTGTCATTGAAAATTGTATTATGTCATTTGCAGAGATATTATTTGATGCATAAGGTATATAAATCTTTTATTGGATTTTATAGATTTGTGAACTATCTTGTATTGTTAATGAACACCTTTGTAATTATTCCATAAAGTAATTTGCTTTTTCCTCTATTATCTAATGAATTTGGTAGAAAACCTTTATAAAAAACTAGTTTCTTTTATATTTCTTTAATCATTTTTCACTAATATCTCTAATATATTTATCACAAGCTTAACATATCCTGAGTGAGTGGAAAATTTAACAACTTCGAAGCTTTTAGTGTAAAATGGA
Source organism: Parnassius apollo (assembly GCA_907164705.1). Classification (NCBI taxonomy): domain Eukaryota; kingdom Metazoa; phylum Arthropoda; class Insecta; order Lepidoptera; family Papilionidae; genus Parnassius; species Parnassius apollo. The sequence continues at coordinate 8,739,458 of CAJQZP010001331.1, forward strand.
TCATTCAGGAGTTTTGTTAGAATTAAATTAGAAAAGTCTAATGAATGAAATTTGAAACTATCTAAAAATTTCAACAAACTTGGTATTTTAAAAATATAAAAATGAAATAAAGCGGTAAATAAATTTTTCTTTTACCACAGAATTATCAATAAAAGAATGATAGTGTTTTTACTAAATATTTTCTTCTTGAACTCATAACAAAACAAAATGATCAGATCAGACATTAGAATGCTTACAATTGTCACCTTATTAGTAAGGATAATGAATGCATCCTGTGTTTAAATTAAATAGGCTAGTTGTAATGCAAATGCTACACAATTTATATAGGGACTGACATGATTATTCAATTTATTATATATTGTTATAGCAGACAGTAAATGAAGATTAATTGATAAAATGATCCCTTTTTTGAAATTTGTTTCCATAGCAGATTTTTTTAAAGAGTAAGGGTGACAAACAAGCACAGAGTCCACCTGATGGTAAGTGGATGCTGTGGCCCATAGACATCTACATTTATGAATCATAACGCAGATGTCTTGTCACCCCTGAGAAGAAAGATGGAATACCTCATTTTCAGTTGAAAAGGATGTCCAGATCTCTACTCTAACCATAAGAAACACAGCAATATTAAGCTGCTATTTTATGCTGGTATTCTGTGAGTGTGGTTCTTCCCCGGTCGAGCCGACCCATTTATGCTACAACCATAATATCCCTGGAATGTGTGTATTATACTAAAGAAGTAGTATAAATATTATATTTCAGAAGTTCAAAGAGTTTTACTATTATACATATTATAAATATATTTGAATAATGCTATCCACTGGCACCAATCACATTATTAATTGCAATAGTAAGTGCTGATTTGTTATGTATATGCTTGATGGTGAGGGAAAACATTGTAAGGAAACCTTAATGTGTGAGAAATTAAAAAAAGTCAAAGGTGTAAAATTCGAATCACGCATGGGAGCTGTGCAGTGTGTTGTTTGCCCCAAAAACTCTCAGTGGTCATGAGAGGCCTGTGCCCAGCTGTGGAGAAGACGGTAATTTTTAATATGTGGTAGAGTCATGCTGCAGATATATTAGTAGTATAGTTGTAGCACGATTGGATCGGCTCGACTGGGGAAAGGACCACACTCTCACAGAATACCAGCGTCAAATAGTAGCTTAATGCTGCTGTGTTTCATATGGTAAGTATAGAGAACCGGCGACCCTTTTTACTGGAGACGAGGCATTCCATCTTAATCCTCATGGGTGACAACGCATCTGCATTTTGATTCATAATCGAGGATGGATGTAGATGTCTATGGGCCACAGCAACCACTTTCCATCAGGTGGACTGTGTGCTCGTTTGTTACCAATCTTATAAAAAATAATTACATTTTATATTTGAGTTGAAATAAACTTAAATCTTTTATGTAGGTGAAATGTTACTGTACTACAATTACCAGCAAGCAATATACAATTTACAGCCTATCAAAAATCCACTGCTGACCGTAGGCAACCCCCATAGATTACCTCATAGGTGGGCTGCTTGAAATAGTTGCCACGCTTGGCAGGCACCTTATCAACTGCAGCTTTTTATTTTCTTAAGATTATTGGCAAGACTCATCTTCGCTGGCGCTGCCCATCTTCTGGTTTGTTACACTGTGTCGCCTCTTACAACACCCGTGGGATATAGTGTTTTGGGTATTCCTATGCCGCCTCAACATGGTTTATTATCTTTTCAGAAATTTCTGGCGAAATCGGGATGGAAGGAGGCGGGAGATGTTACATTATCAGAGTTCATTCACTATGTGCGTGAGCATGAAAAAAATCTTAGGCTGCAGTTTTCTCATCTTGACAAAAATAAAGATGGTGAGTGGTTTAAATTATATATACAAATGCAAACGAGTAATATGTTTTGATATATCAAATATTTTCAATATATGTTCCTTACCTAAATTGGGATTGGACGTGTGAACATTAATTTCCGGTGACATTCAATACTTTAAGTGAAGGATGTACGGCAAAATCATTTTCCAGAGTTACATAGCTCTTTGTGTATAATATATATTGAATAGGCCTACCATCTAGCTTTGGTTGCAAGGTTTATTTCTGTTCGGATTTAAAAATAAATGAATTATAGTATAGCGAAGCTGTTAACTATTCAAATTTTTTCTTCATGTGAGAAGATGAAAATTAGAATAAGAAAGGAATATAATATTATGTTATTTGATAATATTCTTATTTATGATATTATTTCTCCTTTTAAAGGAAAAGTTGATCTGGAAGAACTCATATCGGCATTTGCAGATCTGGGAATAGCAATTGGGAGGAATGAGGCAACAAACCTTTTAAAGAGGTAGGGTCTTAATTTTATTTTATTTTTGCTTGCGAATTTACTTGTAAAAAGCGACTTTTATATTCTTCTATTTAAAGATATTGGCACAGCGAATATTTGTTTTAATTATGCTGCTATTAAGCTTTTAATAGATACCAAACTAAATAAAATAATTTTTTTAACTTTTATAAATTGGATGATCCACAATTTATATTATTTTATTCACTATTATTCATTGTCATGCTTATGTATTTTTTTTGTTTAATTAAACAAATATAATCTAATGAAATTTTGTAGCTTTATTTTTTTTACGTGGTAGAGCCATGCTGCAGCAAAAATGGGTTGGATTGACCGGGTTAGGGTAGTACCACGCTCTCACAGAATACCAACGTAAAATGGCAGCTCAATGCTGCTGTGTTTTGTATGGTGAGTGTAGAGAACCGGAGACCCGCTTCTCTGCCCGGTTTACTGCAAATGAGGGATTTCATCTCAGTCTTCAGGGTTTGACAACACAGCTGCATTTTGATTTATAATTGAAGATTATTGTAGATGTCTATGGGCCACAGCATCCACTTACCATCAAGTGGACTGTGTGCTTGTTTGTCACCCTTGTTCTATAATAATATAAAAAATCAAAACTTGAGGCCCAACTGTAGTACTGTTTTCCTTTTTGCATTAAAACTGTGAGAGTAAGTTGTTGCTACAATTTTTTTAAATAATTTTTATAGTATTTCAGAATAGACTTGGCCTATTATTTTAGTCGTAAGTAAGTAACGATGTGTAGTGCCAACTTTGCTTTTGTAAATATTTGTTCATAATACATTTTGATTATATATTTTGTTTCTTCTTTATAGGTCCGTGAAAGTCCATTGCTGGACAGGGCACAATGTCTTTGTAGGTAGGGTTCGTCTATCGCCACGATTTCTTCATTATCATGCGAGTTGGCGATTGTACTGTCAGACGCCTTGAACTTTTGACACTTACGCCCGTAGCCAGTCTGGCTATTTTACATATGGGAAAAATGTAATTTTTCTGTTATTGCCCATAATCGCATCTTACGACACCTCCTGGACGAAATGTGATGATGGGGATTACTTAACGCCGCCCCCGTACAGCATTTTTTCGTATTTAGTTGTAAACACTGCATGCGTTAATAATTGTCACTATGAAATCCACTGCATCATTGAAAACATTATTTTAGTATTTTATTTGTATCTTTATTATTATAGTTTGATGTTTTAGATTATTAACGTTTTCTTACATGTTACCAAAATAAACTGATAATGAAATGATACCTTCAATCTATATGGTGCTGTAATATGCTATCTTTATCACATCTTATCTATATATTGTGTTTCAGCGCCAAAGAGATATTATAGAGGTAGTCTCTAAAAATATATTTTGTCGTTAGAACAGATGCTTGAAGCAATAGGTTGCCCCCATTGAAATTCATTGAGAATTACAGCTGCTTCCTAAATTTCGAAATAATAACACCTTAAAACACTCAAAAGGTTAAACTCTCTTTCACTAATATAGGAAATGCTAACGCAATTATCATGGTCTTTATTTATTTGCTTCATTTAAAAAAAATCTGATTTTAACTTCTACTACAGCATGTTTAATTTAAAATGTTATTTGAAGTAATGCATTCATTAAACATATCTACTAAGTCTATAAAAAAAGGAATTTTAATAAATTATTAAAATATATAAACTATGCCATTGTGTACTTTTAATTTTTTTTGTATATATAATAAGGATAACACGAACACACAGTCCACAAGATGGTAAGTGGATGCTGTGGCCCATAGATATCTACATTTAACCTCCCCAACCCAAATGCGTTGTCACCTCTGAGGACTAAGCTGGAATGCCTCGTTTCCATTAAAAAAGTCTCTGAATCTCTAAACTCAAAATACGATGTTTCGTATGGTGCAGCAGTATCAAGCTGCTATTTTACGCTGGTATTCTGTGAGAGCGTGGTTCTTCCCCGGTGGAGCCGACCCATTGGTGCTACAACCATAATATAGCTGCAGCATGGCTCTACCACATATAATAAACTAGTGCAGTGGGTACCGTAAGAGGCGAGGGAAAGGAAACAGGAATTTATTAAAACGATAATAACTGCAGTTGGCAAGAAGCTTATGGCCTGAATATGGGATACAGTATCCACTTCCATCAGGTGAACTGTGAGTTTGTCACACTTATTTTATATTAAAAAAGCCTGCTAGGTATGGCATTTATGGCAAATATTGTCCTTAGCAGGCAATCTTTGGGGAGGCATATGTTCAACATAGACACTTAATGTACGTAGTTACTTAATGTATGTACACAAAAACGAAAATAGTTTTATTGAAAATGGTGATGTACATTCTGTAAATACTAGGAACAAGCACAAGTTAGTTATACCAGTAACTCGACTCCAAAGAGTCTGTAATTCCTTCATGGGGCAATGTATACGCTTTTACAACAAAGTCCCAAAAAATATGCAGACCTTATCTATCAAAAAGCTTAAAATATTTATTTAGCAAAAGTTGTTTAGTAATGGTTATTACACTACTAATGAGTACATGATTTATATTAACCCCTGGGAATGAGGTGGTCGGTACCATGCAGTTTCCTAATCTTTTCGTAACAATTGTATGAATTATTATATTGCAAATTGTGCTTTTAAAAAAAAGTCCCACTGGGTTTCTTGCTGATTCTTCCCAGGGCAGAGGTTTTCTTCCGAACCAGTGGTAAAAGTAAGAAATTATTTTCAATAAGTAATAGAATACGATCATTTTACTCAATATAGGTTATATATAATCTATATTGAATAAAATGATTGTATTCTATTCTAGACCTGTGTCAATAGTGAATGATTCGTTTATTTATATCTGGGTCACATCAAAGTACCTATTGATGATGGCAATTACGATCTACAACCAGAGTATGACTTGAATGACCCGATTTGTAAGACAAATCAGTACTTGAACTTGACTTGACTTTGGTCACTGATTGAATTAATGACACGTGTCTCGTTCAATAGTGGACTTTTGAGATGCACTGACAGTGACTGACAATGCACAGAATAAATAATACTACTACGTACGTACAGAAGTAGCACTCCTTTGATTTGCTCTACTTACCTACGTTTTAATAGCCTACATAATTATTATTATTTAGTTAAATCATGGAAGCTAAATTCCTTATCGCTGCGCGCGAGTGTCCGTATGGTCTTGAGTTTTTACTCCTTTCGTCACGGACGATATTTCGTGGTTACCAAGGGCTTTCAATAAGGAGTAAATATACAGTAAGTGTATTTATTAAATTTTAATTGTTTATTTAATTTACAACTGTTTTATTTTTATATAATCTTAATATATATAAATTACGTGTCACATTGTTTGTTCGCGATGGACTCCTAAACTGCTTAATCGATTTTAATCAAATTTGCACACCGTGTGCAGTTTGGTCCAACTTGAGAGATAATATAGTTTTTTTGCCCATGAGTGACCCACAATTTTTTTGCGAATTTAAGGATTTTTAATAGGACATGACAAAGGGTCGTCGAAAAAGGCAGAACAACGTCCGCCTGGATATCATAAATAATTATGATATCGTATTTTATGTGTTTCGTATAACTTTCCATCAAAAATTGTGGTTGTATGTTAAAAAATGTTGACTAACAAAAAAACAAAAACGAGTAGGTATGTCGATGTCGATTGTTGCTAACATTGAGAACGAACTCACTACAGATTGAAGACGTCGACTTGTAAAATAGCGTCACACATAATACTACTACAATAGAGATGCCAATTTTATAATAAATCAGAAGACATGAGTGTACTTACTTTTCTTATTTGACGTAATATAATGAGACCAAAGACTACTTGTCATTTATGCTCTACGCATAAAACACACGCAACATCTCTCAAAAGGATTCTCTTATTGGTTTATTTGAAAATTAGGTTAGAAAATGCGAGTCAAGTGTATTGACTAATTTTTGAATATATATATATATATATATATATATATATATATATATATATATATATATATATATATGTGTGTGTGTGTGTGTGTGTGTGTAATTACTCTAAAGGTGAACGAATACGAGGCGCAGACGGCACGTGCTGCGCGTATGGTGCTTACAAATGTGCGTTCACCTTAAGTATTTCCCATATTTGATAAACTAGAAAATTGTTCGCTGTCGACATTATTTTACTAGACATGACGTCTTTAATCTATATTGATTTGGTCCGCAATGTTAAAAGCGATCAATGCCGGAAAGCTAATAACTTATTTCACAGTGTTTATGGCAATTCACCTAATATTTTACAACATGTAGATGCAAGTAATAATATGTTTTGGTACTTAAAAGTTGAAATAACTACGTATGTGCCCTTCACCTTACGATTAGCGCACAAACCGGGACGCGACGCGGAAATAACTTGAACGATCAAGATCGTGAAGGTCTCGTGCCTTTTTATTGTTATTTACGCAACAAAAGATCTTGTTAGTCTCTAGTTGCTCTATAAGTCAGCAAAGTTCATCGAGTGTATAATATATTGAGGAAACTGACCCGATCAATATATGGTTTTGGTCCTAAAATACGTTACGAGTACATTATCTCTGCTGAAATTAGGCTATTTTTAAATGAATATTATGCTTGAAACATGCTGTGGCCGCAATTGCGTTCTTATAAAATATAGATATATCTTTCGAATTTTTATGACGGAACCGAGATGAAACCGTAAAGAAATAATTGTTCTCAATAGAATTTCTATCATAATCATTGGAAGAAAGGTTCTCAATTATTCCAATGTATTTAAGCAACGTGAAGGCGACCTATAGTTAGGTGGAAAAAGCATACAGGATATATTTTTAAAATCATTGTATGACATATTGGGAAACATGCCATACTGACATGTTCTGGCGATTGAGAGTTACTTGTTTTATCAGATGCTTTTATTTATTTTATCAGTTTCAAGACATTACATTTTGTCAAACTCATGGATTTTTCGAATGACTGATCGATTTCTGTAAATTTTATTATATAATAAAATTTCCAGAATAACATATCAAATCATATATTAAATACAGTATCTCTACCAGTAATACTCTTTTTTTTAAATCACAATTAAAATTCCTGATTTACGAACTTATTGATAAAAGTATGACTGATTTTAAATATAATTCAAGATCCGTCAACTTGAACTAGGTAAGCCCAGTCTGTGGCCTACTCTACAATCCCTAGAATACTATAATATATACATAATAGAACGGGAGTGGGCGGAGCCCGCGTAGCCACTAAAATGTCACTAACACGTCAATTTTCACGTATAACTGTCAACACGAGATGTCTTTTGACGTTACAATTGTTTCCAAATTTCGCATGTAAATTATTTCGAAAATGCCAAATTGCACCCTATTTACAAATAAATATGTATTAAAATTTAAACGATTTTTTAAAATGATGATCTTGAACATTAATCAAAAGTCTAAAATGTGTAAATTTACTCAGTCTGTCAACACAGCGAATCGGGTTTGGCGACGCCAAGCCTCATACAAAATAAAGTTGACAGCCATTCTATTGTGTATTATAGTATTCTATGCTATAACCCTATGAAAGTTGTGCTGGTAAGGCGAAATGTGCCCAACATTATAATGTTTAGTATATTTTTGTGTACATATATTACACTTTTCATAAATGTATTGAGGGGGCAAAGTTAATACATTAACTTCTTAAAAATTTTGTCTTATATATAAGTTTGTTCGCAGGATGGACCAGGATGGCAGTCTTAACATTAGTTACGATGAGTGGCGAGACTACTTACTGCTTGCGCCAGCGACCGATATACACGCTCTCATACATTTCTGGAGACATTCCACGGTAAGGACATTGGTTTTTCATTTTATAAATAGATTTCGACACGCTTAGAATATGGAACATTATTTAAGTATCTTTATATATATAAGATTTTTTTTAAATTCACTTGTTCATTTTATATCGGATTTTTATTTGAAGTAAAATATAATTTTTAAGATATACTTTAGAGGTTGTAATACTGGTTTCTAGACTTTTTAATAATGATATCGTCAGAATTGATTTCACTTAGCAAATCACTTTCAATGCAAACTAGTGATAATTCGACATAGTAAGTAGTGATGCAACAGAACTCTCCACTAAACCTTTTATAATCTTAAACTCATCCACATAAATGATTATGTATTTAGTTAAAGAAATTTATGTCGTATATGTAATTAAGTGCAATCATGAAGACAAAAACAAGTCCTGGACTAATGAGCTGATGATTTAGCAAACAAAAAAAGGCTCACAACTACCGCTTTAAAGAGCCATCTCAAACGCCGAAGAGTTTGCAGAGTTTGAGAAGTTAGTTGAAACTGTAAAACTTTCATCGCAAACTAAAAACAACAAATGGTCAGTCAAGGAATTGCATACCTATTTATTTATAAAATGTATTTGTTATATGCTGCTATGTTATAGTTAAAACCAGATTTTAGTTAAAACGTGTTTTATCCAGTTAAAAATAATTTTTAATAAATGCCTTTGTTACAACTTAGATTTGCAAATTAATTAGGTAGCAGTTATGTTTGCGTGAAGTTTATATTATTTATTTTTTACTTGAAGTTTATATTAATAATTTTTAAAGAAATTAATGAGTATTTTGGATTCAAAGTATATTTACGTCGTACTTTCGTGCTAGGGCTGTACTAAATTACCTACTCACTAAACCAAAATGTGGTTCTTTAAAGAGTTTGCCCAAATTTCAGTGCCTATTTAGCTTTGGTTTATAGATGGTACGCAGCATCGCCAGTGAGCAACTATTTATCGGAGCTGGACTTATATATGAAGAACACTGGAACAAATTGTTAGGTGTTAAAGCGGCCGAACTACTTTCATAAAATATAACTTACCGCTACTTAATTTTGAATGTTAATTAAAAGTTTTATTTGTAATTTTTTTAATAAGTATTATTTCCGTTTCTGCATCCGTTTTTGCAAAAAAAATTTTACATCTGTTTCCGTTTCTGCTTCTGAAATGACACTTCCGTTGCTATCACTAATAGTAAGTCATCATAGTACGACAAATATTTTTTAATTATAATTAAATTGTGAGAGTTGTGAGAATGATCTTTTCTCCGAACAATTTGTAATCATCAAACTCAAGAATATACCTACGCAATGCAATACTTATATTTAATTTTCCTAAATTGTAGTTTGTAAATAATACAGATTAAAATTCGTTGCCTTAAATATGCTTTAATATCTCTCCCACGCGGCGATCTTAAGAATTAGAAAAGCGAGCAATGGGACCAAGCTAGTTTCCTGGCCTTCGCTGAGATATCGTCAGTGGCTCATCAACCGAACATTTTTTGGCCGCGGAAAATTTATTAAAACGGCAAATCGTAATATCGAAGTTGCTAATTTTGCGCATACCCTCTACCTACATCCGTAATAGGATCTCTAATCTTCCGAATCGGTCCGCCACTGTAGACCGGCCATGTGAGGCTCTCAGAGTGTTCTGTTTCATTGTGGAAGAGCAAATGCTCGATAATTTGAGTCAACGGACCTGTATGCTCGTAATTTGTCGAAATATGCAATGCTAATTCATAGTTCGATTTTTTTAACTGTAAATTACAAACGAACTCACAGTCCACCTACTGGTATTGGCTGCTGTAGTCCGTGAACACCTGCAGCCGACTTCAAACTTAGAAGGCCGCATACAGATGCTTGCTCATAAAATGTTACAATCGAATTTAAGGAATACGCCAGCTAATGTATCATGCTTATGCCCCTTTTTTTGGTAGAATGAGGGTGACAAACGAGCACATAGTCCACCTGATGGTAAGTGGATGCTGTAGCTCATAGATATCAATTATCCTTAAAACGCAGGCGCGTTGTCACCCCTGGAACTAAGATGGAATGCCCCGTTTCCAGTAAAAAAGGGTCTCCGGATCGCTACACTCACCATACGAAATACAGCAATATTAAGCTGCTATTTTACGCTGGTATTTGTGAGCGTGGTCGTTCCCCGGTCGAGCCGACCCATTCGTGCTACAACCGTAATATAGGTGCAGCGTGGCTCTGCCACGAATTATACAGTATATTCTCTCTGTGTCGTTTATATGTTTATGTAGTTTATTCTGTTTCGATGAAACCTTATGTGTTTTAAAGCCTAGATTACGTAGTATGTACTAGGAAACACTATTAATTTTAAATCCATATCGGGGTTCCTCAAATAACTATTTACAATAATGATCTAACCTAAACGAGTGAGTAGAGTTGACATTTGAATGACTTTAGTGTCAATTATATTAAAATGGATGCAGGTGGCTCAGGACCGTGCTTTGTGGCATTTCTTGGGTAAGTCCTATGTTCGACAGTGGAATTCAGATCTAAGCATTTCAGATTATATCATTGTTATAAATTTTCGACGGTCTCCTTTTTTGATAAAATCTTAGTAACTTAAATCACTAAAACTTAAAGTAGCATTTATGTTTATGAAGAATCACTTGCTCGTTTTCTTTTTTACATTTTTATCAAGGTTTTGGAAATTAAATAGTTGACAAAGCAAGGGAGTGTATAAAGTTTTATTTTTAACTAGCGACCCGCCCCGGCTCCGCCTGAATAGTATCTATTAAGGTTTAGATAATCATCAAAAACCGTTTATTTTATTATATTTTCTATTTCTCAAAAAATCTGCATGTTTTTGGTTATAATATATCCTATATCAATCTGGCATTGTTCTCTATCTATTCGTCAAATTTCATAATAATTGGTTCCGCCATTCTAAAGATTAGTCCGGGAAGGCACGCAGACAGACAAAAGTTTCAATAATGGCAAAATCCTCCCAATGAGGCCAATCTATGGGGGAGGCATACTGGAGTGGACTTTATAGGCTGTTACGAATGAAAAAATATGAATGTTTTCATTACTTAAAAACCCATTCAGCTCAATAAAAGGCAGTTATCTCGATACTACAGACAGACACTTCATATTTATTTGATTTCGAAAGCAAAAGACTAATTTCTAAAAGAGATTAAATATTATAGCAGGTCACTCGATGAGGTAAATTTTTTAGCATCTGATATTGAAATGGGATACTTCTCTTCTATATAAAATAATTTTTCCCAAACGTATATAAAATATGGTGCGTGTATTACATTATGTTGTGTTGTAACAATTTTATAAAAAAAGCATGTAAATCAATTTAGATAATAATTCTAAGTTGTTATATCACTGTGATGCAACATCTGTTGTTGTGTATCAAGATACAGCGAACCCGTTCATGGTTTTGGACCTTTGGTCACATAAATTAGTTTTGGATAATCATATCGCTATAAAGATGCAATCCGTATGCAGTCATAATATTATCGAGCTTCGCTTTTGAACCAATAGAACAAAACTTGAAGTAAAATGGAAAAATGTGGTTTAATTACATTACATAATTTATTGACTTACACTTGTAGGAAAAATATTGCAAGCCTTTTCGTTCCCACTAATTTAATCAATAAACATAATACATCTTTTTTCTCAATGTTGACTTACAGTCGTCACGAAATAATTATTAATCATAACATTGATAGACAATTTTTTTAATAATAACAATGTGGATTGAAAACACATCGATCCCATATAAGGTTATTTTAACTACACTTGAATTCCAAAGAGTATGTCAATATTTTCTTAGACATAGATAGATCCATGAAAACTTTATTTAATAATCTAACATTAGAAAAAATATTGACTTTAAATGAGATTCCAGAGTGTGAAAACTGTACATCATAAAACTTTAATTTCTAAATTAAAAAAATAAAGTAATACAAAAACATTTTATAGGCGGCTATTAATTAAAGAGTTAATAATGAATGAAAGATCCCATGACATTCATAACGCATTTGTATTGGTCGGACATACTTAGAATGAGATTGTCAATATCCTGTTGAGGATATTGTCCCAGATCCTATTGAGATGTATAAAGCTGTTCCTCTGTAACCAAGGATCCTCAATTATTTACATATCCTAAACATATTCAATGGGATTTAAATCTGGGGATTTTGCTTGCCATTCTGGGGTCATGAAGTCATGTTGATGCAACCAGGTTGTTAGCCCCCTGGCCGTAAGTAAACGGGCATTGTCGTGTGTAAGCAGGAAATATTGACCCATTTGTGTTCTATGTGGCAAGACTATTGGTTATAGAACCTCATTACGGGATTTTTCTGTCGTCATAGTGCCCTATATCCAAACGAGGTTCATTCTTTCACCAAAACGAATTCCTGCCCACACCTTAATTGGTATAATTAACACCACCTTGGTATGGATGTACTTCTTGAGGATTTTGAAGTAGGCTTATACGACCAGGAACTCTCCAAACACGTACTCTTTGTCAAGGTTGGCGTCGTGCAGTCTCCTTCTCACAGTTTGGTTACTGACAAGTACCTGGTGTTCAGTCTGTAGCCTTTGGATCAATTGCATTACTGTAATATTTGGTTGCTCTGGTCTGGTCTGGATGTCTCTCCGCCACCTCTCCGTGGCACGATAGCATGACCACAACCTCGAAATCAAATTTTGCCTGGTGCCTATTGTCGCAGCGACGTCACGTTGAAAAGCACCAGCCTGCAGCACTCCCACTGCTCTTAACATCCCCTCTCCAGTTAAATGTTGACGTCAGAAAAAGATTTTAAATTTGCGGTTATGAACAGAAAAAATTACAATTATTCTGAGTACAAAATACGCTCCCTCTCGTTCAACTCATTTTAACCGTCAATACTTTTTAAAAAAGTAAATTAATTGTTATGAATTATTTATGGGTGCGAGAATACAATAAACGAAAAGTTTCGTAAAAATTTAATTTGTTTTATTGGGCTGCGTTCAGAAAATTGTGACATATATCCTTTATATTTACTTAAAAATAACAAAAGAACTGTAAAACCAGTGTGTATTACATGTAGTCCAATAGTTATCTTTTACGTCATCCATGAAATGAAATGAAGCGATGGCTTCTTTTATACGATCGCAATTGTCGGCATTGAATGTCGATAATTTGTACAGATTTTTTTTTAATATACCTAATGATTAAAAAATAATATTAATTTTTAAGCTTCTAGTCACGTAAAAGTGGACTATGCTTTTAAATTGGTGAGTGTTAAAAGTGGCACTTTTCAGACCTTAATAACTCAAGAACTATAATAAGTTAACAAATCTATAGGACATGAATGGTTAATACACACTGCGTCCATCTTTTCTTTTCCCAACTTGGCTGTCATTACCGTGTGTCTAGATTTTAGGCTACAAGTGTTACACAATGAAAAAGTTGACTGCATTTGCGTTGATTTGTTTTTTAAGACTGAAGTGACCAACTAACTTACCGTCTACCTGATGGTATAGTTGATTCTGCAGTCTATGGCCACCCACAGCTAACTTCAAACAAGGAACGCTACCGATGCGGTGTCACGTTTGAATACTAAGGGTGGAACCCCTCTCAGGCTGTAATTATGTTGGTTCTCTATACCCTTCAGACCGGACCACAGCAGTGTAAGTACTGCTATTTGTGGACAGAAACAGGTAAGAGGGTGGTACCTTCCCCGACGGGCTCCTAGGCAGAATGGGAGTCCTACCCTCTATTAAACACCATGTAATTATGTTGGTTCTCTATACCCTTCAGACCGGACCAGATCAGTGTAAGCACTGCTATTTGTGGACAGAAACAGGTAAGAGGGTGGTATCTTCCCCGACGGGCTCCTAGGCAGAATGGGAGTCCTACCCTCTAGTAAACACCATGTAATTATGTTGGTTCTCTATACCCTTCAGACCGGACCACAGCAGTGTAAGCACTGCTATTTGTGGACAGAAACAGGTAAGAGGGTGGTACCTTCCCCGACGGGCTCCTAGGCAGAATGGGAGTCCTACCCTCTATTAAACACCATGTAATTATGTTGGTTCTCTATACCCTTCAGACCGGACCACAGCAGTGTAAGCACTGCTATTTGTGGACAGAAACAGGTAAGAGGGTGGTACCTTCCCCGACGGGCTCCTAGGCAGAATGGGAGTCCTACCCTCTAGTAAACACCATGTAATTTTGTTGGTTCTCTATACCCTTCAGACCGGACCACAGCAGTGTAAGCACTGCTATTTGTGGACAGAAACAGGTAAGAGGGTGGTACCTTTCCCCGACGGGCTCCTAGGCAGAATGGGAGTCCTACCATCTAGTAAACACAACAAAAACTAAAGCATCGCGCCTGCTGATAAGCGACATGTAGAAAGGGATTTCGAGGCCTAGTCCTAATTCAGCGCGTGTACTACGAATCTCCAACTATATATAAGTGACTGCCAGGTGAGGCGTGCAGATCATGTTTGGTAGTAATAGATGATATCTAAATAGTGTCCTATTTTCGGCTGTAGAATAGTGATTGACGACTTTAATTATCATATCATGGTACGGATAACTACGTATGATTCAAACAATGCGATCATAACGTGGTGCGGAGTCATCTTTGGTTGATAGTACAACAAGCTAGTATGTTTATTGCGATTATGTTTAGGGTGTGTCAGCTATAAACCACACGTCGCCGGCAGGATATTAGAATTGACAAGCCTGACTAAATTGTCCTCGTGACTTTTTGCATAGGGCTGCCGAGGTATTGCAAAGATGCAATACATCTTTGTGCAAGTGTTGTGTTTTTCTTTAACTTCTGATTACAGTCATTTATCGCTTTTACAAAACAAACTACTCACTGTTATTAAATATATATTTATTTCAAATATTTTTATTAATTTGTATTATTTTATGTAAAAACTGTCCACTACGGAACATATCAATCCTTGTCACCATGTCAATACGATTTAAGGAATACATTAGCAGTAGGTATACATAATACGCCGTATTCTACAGATGTACGTTGGTGCATTAATAAATTTAAATGCGAAATTTAAATTTGGAAAGACATCTTCTAAAATTGACCCTCTTTCGGCACGCGTTACGAAAGCAGTGATAAAAAAGTTAAAAAGTCGAAAAAATCCTTTTAGCAATCACTGAAGAAACAAAGATTTCGAAATGTACACAACAATGTACATACGTACATACAATGTTTCTAGACACTCAAAGGATAGTAATGAGTTCTAGATCGTAGAGCTACTATTGACTTCAATTTGAGATGCTGTCTTTGAAATACTTGAGCATCCTTTACATTTACTAAAACTTGCACCTTGTTATCTCTATCCATTTTCGAGAATGAGGAGCATTTGAGAGGACGGGATTTGAACGTGATGAAGCAATAGTGGTCGCTGCAGTTCCGGGCTTTTAAGGTGCTGAAACTGCAGAGCTCTTTAGGAAGATTAACTTAAATATTTAACTAGTGCTTAGAATATTTTAGTTTGGAAATAAATTTATATTTTGAATCAGTTAGATAAAACAATGGAAATCTTTACTTACCGGACATACCTACTGTTTGTGTTTACGTCTTATATATCACTCGACTGTTTTTCAGTTACGATAGATTATGAACCTCCTGACACTGTTTTGCCATTGAATGTTGTTTTGTGTACGTATGTGATAATGTATTTTATTTCTTTAATTATGTTATGATGATAGGATACATAAAGGCACATAAGAATTATATATACTTACATATCAACGACGAAGTGCCAATAATATCTCCTATCTTTAGTATGAAGGTTTTACAGGAAGTACAAAAAAATTTTTCATAATTTTATTTTATTTTTTATTTTGATTCAGTTTGATAAATTCACTTTAGTTTTGATTTTAAATACGATCTGTTAATTGATTTTCCCTGTAAAACCAGTATTTACTAAAATGCTTATAGATAGGAGGTATTAGTTTTTGTTTAATTAGATTTTGGTAAATCGGGAGGATAATAGGAGCAACTAATAAAAGTAAAATATTATAAAAACTTAGGTTTTCTTAAAAATCAAGGAAGATTTACATAAAAATATAACTTTCTATATACCTACTTTTAAATGTTTTTAATTTATTAGTGTTCTAGTTGCTTCTAGTTAATTTGGATATTATTATATGGACAAAACTAGGAAAAAAATATATAAAAACTATGATTGAGCAGTCTTTAAAAAACTAAAGAAGGATGTTATGAATGATAGTAAACTAAATAAGTATAACATTACGACAACATAAATGAACTTCTAACAATTCGGGCATTTTCATGAACAAATCTTTAAATTATGAGAGATTAAGTTCTTACCGCCTTTAAAAAAATAAACAAGATCCACCTGGTACAATACAAAGTTATATAAATAAAGTTGAGAGAGTGAGATCAAAAATTATCATTAATTTTTAACTTAAATTCTAACACCTTTGACATTTTAAGTAGAGTATGGCAGACTATCGTAAAAACTATGACAATCACTGGGTAATACTGACTTAAGTGGCTGCAGATAGATGTATTTAGTAGATGAGATTGGAGTTTTATTAAACACAGTTGTTAATGATTTACTTCAACTAAAAGTTTTGGCCTCTGTGGGAGGTCCATGAATTCTCCAATCTAATAAAAAATAATTCTTAAAGTCTATTATCTAATCTATTATAATAATTTGAACGTGCCCTGGTTCGAGAAATTTTTGGGTTTTAGTCATTTCATGTTTTATTGCCAAATTAAGTAGCGTATTTGAGAGAACCACGTTTCTCTTTGGATAGATGCTGCCGTCTCAATAAATAACAATATCCTTTTTTCAGGTAAGCAGTGTCTTTGATGTAATTGATTAGAAAAGAATCGAAAGTATTTGATGTCAAATCAGTTGCAGTCTCGTGAAACCAATAGCAGCTGCAATGCGTGGAAGATAAATTAAATACCGTAAAATTATACTTTTAACTTTGTTTTGTAATATAAAGCACTAGCTGTTAGGTAGGGGCAAATATTAACGGCTTCTAGATCCATAGTACGAAGAATGAACTCTATCGCGGCTGCTTTTTCTTTATCCTCTCATTTTTCTGCTCTTGCCTTGTCCTTTTTGATTATATGAATCTAGTAGTCAGCTTCATTTATGTTACCGACTTAGTATATTGATATTCCGAATCGGGGAACAGATAACTGAATCTAAGGTGGGAGGGGGACTTCCACACCAAAATTCGTGTATATTGACTTTATCGATATTAATATCGATGAAGTTGATATGGTAATTATTTTTTTTTTGTTTTGACACCGGTTTCAATTTAATGTCGTGTATTTACATTCCTTCCGCATAAACGACTTATTTTTGTATTTCAAATAAAAAGTTAAAGATTACATCTAGGAAATAACACAGTTAGAAGTTTTTAAATCATTATTATTTACACCAAAACATTCGTTTATAGATCACTTTTTTTTCTTCGTGTGAAAAACGACGATTTTCAGACTTATAAAATAAGATCTCGTCTGCAATAGGCAAATACAAGATTTTGTAGGGTGGTATAATAGGTCCTTAATTTGCTAATGTTAATTTTTTAATTTATTTTTTATATTGGGATTTTTACTGAAAATTGTTTGTGTCTACATAAAGCTGCTTTTTCTTACTGAATTTAATACTTCAGTTTTGTGCCTTCGGCTTGACCTTTCGGAGATTTATAGACATTATTATACCCTTTCATGCACTCATAGTCGTAAGAGCATGAGCTCACAAACATAACTTAGTTTTAAATACCATGGGCTAGCAAATGTAACCGAGTAAGTAATTATTCGATTACGCCTGTGAGCCAATGCTTCGGTTTCGTGTTGTCTACATGCACCGAGGTGACATGCAGGTATCGGGCCTCGGGGTAGCCCCCATTGCCCGGGTATTCCTCATGTCCCATGGCTATGGGACAGTCCTTGTAGCCTATTCTAGGCTAGATAGAATTAAACGGATTTTTCCGTGATGGTAAAATATATTTTTCCGTAGTTATCCGACTACGGAAAAGGAGGTTATCTGATAAAGTCTGGGTTGGCCTTTCAGCGGCATTGTGGGTTGTTACTCAACTCTCTAATCACATATAAAGAGGAGTTCTCTTGGAAGAGGTCGCCCGTCCCATGGCCGAGTGTGCAACGGCGCAAAGCCGTTGAGGTGTTCATGTGGCCCGTTGTCGGCACGGTCGAACATGACGCGCGCTAGCCGGGCCACGAAGTCGATGATGGTCTCGGCTTTCAGATCGGCCGCTATTACGTCATTCCGGACGTAGCGACCTGCTCCGACGATCGTCCTTAATGTCAGGTTCTGCTGGGCCTACAGTCACCGCCTCAGAGGGTCGCTCAGAAGTGCGTACCAGGCCGGAGCAGCGTAGGTGATGATGGTCCGGATATACATCTTGTATATCTGGAGCTTGGTTCTTATCGGCAGCTTGGATGCCAGGACCGGCAAGAGCGTCGCCCGCGCACATCGGGCCCTGCGGACGACGAAGTCGACGTGCGCGGTCATGCGCAGCGTCCTGTTGATCCTGCACCCAAGGTAGGTTACGGCCTTCTGGTACGCAATCTTCTGGCCGTTGAGGGTCAGCGGAGGTGGAAATTTCCTGAGACGGCGAGTGAGCAGAGCGGTCGTCTTACCAACGTTCACGACCATCCTCCACTCATCCAGCCATGGTGGCAGCAGGTCCAGCAGACGCTGCATCTTGGCAGTGGCTATGTGGGCTCTTCTGGACGAGGTGAAATAGGCGCTATCGTCCGCATATAGCGCCAGCTCAACGTCGTCCTCCCACTCTTGAAGCCTGCCTGCCAGTGTAGGTGTATCGTTGGTGTAAGCCGCGTACAGGACTGGAGACAAACAGCTGCCCTGAGGAACGCCGGCTCTGATGGATCTGATTGCGGGCTCGGCGTCCTCTACGCAGACGTAGAACTTCCTGCCTTCCAGGAAAGACGCCATTAGCCGCAACATAGCAGGAGGGACACTGGTCTGTTCATTCAGCTTATATAGTAGTCCTATGTGCCACACCCGGTCGAACGCCTTCTCGATATCGAGAAAGACGCCCAACGATATGCGGCCACGGTTGTACTCAGCCGCAAGCAGGTGCAGCACTCTAGTCAGTTGTGTAACTGTGGAGTGACCCCTCCTGAATCCGTGCTGCTCCGCCCGAAGTTGGATGCACGGACGGAGACGTCTCAGCAGCAATCTTTCAAACAGTTTAGCTATGTGCGGTAATAGCGTGATCGGCCTGTAGCTGGCAGCTCTACGCCTGTCCTTCCCGGGTTTCGGCAAGACGATCACTTTTTTCTAGTCCTCCGGGAAGTGGGATGTCCGCAATATCCCATTGTAGAGTCGACCAAGCTCTACTAGGACTCTATTGGGCAGCTGTCGGAGTGCAGCGTTGGTAATCCCATCGTGCCCCGGCGCCTTCCTCGGTTGCAGGCGGGTTACTGTCCTCCGCAGTTCAGCGGGGGAGATGAACCACTCTCCTGCAAAGGCGGCGCGGGCGACGACAGGAACTCCTGTACGCGACTTTCCTTCCGGGCATGAAGCTCCATGAACTCCGCACTTGCTGGGTTCGGCATAAATTGCCCCTCGAAGTGCTCGACTAGGATATCCGCTCTGCCCTTGGCATCATAGCAGCGTTCGCCCGCGTTGTTGGTCAGCGGGCAAACGGGAGGTTTGGTTTTGGTCAACTGCCGGTTCAGTTTGTAAAGCGACGCATCATACTCGTCCGCCTTCCGGATGCGCTGATCCCAAGCCTCCCCTCTGAAGGCCTGGACTGCAACCGACAGTTCCTCCGATAAGGTGTTTAGCTGGGTCTTTAATCTGGGACAGCGAGTACGCGCCCAGAGCTTTCTCAGCGCTCTTTTGCGCTTGATCTGCACGCTTATCTCACGCGGCAGATCGTCTCGCCTTGCTGTAATCGGGACGATCGTAGAGGCCGCGTGGAGGGCCTCCTTGATGTTCTTGGTTATTCTAGTAGCAGTAGCCTCTACGTTTTCCGCTGTGCTTATCGGCTGATGTGCTGGAGGTATCTGCTGAAGATGTTGACAGTAGACCCTCCAGTCGACACGGGTTTTAAACGCTCTGGGCGGCGTAGTCACCGCCTTTAGGCCAAGGGTTATCAGTAATGGGAGGTGCTGTGAGGGAAGGTCGTACAGCACTTCTACCACTATCGGGTAGTTGACGTTCCTAGTGAGCACGATGTCTAATACATCCGGATGCCTCCGTGGGTCAGTAGGAACGTGTGTTGGTTCCTCGGGACCTAAAACGTCGTACAAGTTCTTCTCTGCATCATCATATAGTTCAAGACCCGGCGGGGTGATCACTCTGGACCCCCACGCCGGGTGTTTAGCGTTCAGGTCCCCGGCGATGATTGTGGGTGTTTCACCTTCATCACCGTCCGGATGTCTGAGGAGCAGAATGGAGTCCCTGGCGGGCGGTATGCTGCGTAGATCCTTAGTTCCTCGCCGGCCGCCTCCATTCTTATGCCGATAGAGCGCATAGTCTGGTAAGGTGGTAGTTCCAGCTCTTGATGGACGATGTCCCTCCTCACTAGAACCGCCGTCCCTCTGTAGGCGGCCCCTTGAGAAGTGACCCCTTGAGAAGTGTATGTCCTGTTGCTGGGCGACTATGCGGAGTTCATGCAGCTTCTGCTGTACTCCGTCCGGGTTCCAGTACATGAGGCGCAGGTTACTCTCCTCCGTAACGCCTGGCCAGAAGGTTTTCCAGCGCCTTCATAATCGCTGTAACTGGATCTGTCCCGGCTCTAATATCGGCCAGGACTTGTGTGCCGACCTCGATGGCGATACCAACTAA
The DNA here is from genome assembly GCA_907164705.1 of Parnassius apollo. NCBI lineage: Eukaryota > Metazoa > Arthropoda > Insecta > Lepidoptera > Papilionidae > Parnassius > Parnassius apollo. The sequence continues at coordinate 8,760,494 of CAJQZP010001331.1, forward strand.
ACGCTGGATTGCATCAGCTGTTTCGAGGCCGCCAGTCGGTGGTCTCTTATATGAAGGCGTTGGCACTGGTCTCGGGCGTTGGTCTTCTTGCTGTCTTAGCTTCTGGGTAGAGTGCGCTCCATGTGTAGAGCGGGCTCTATCTTCAGGTAGAGCCCTTTATTGTACTCTACCCACGCCCTTTTTGGTGGTCTATGCTTTGGCATATGAGTGTCCAAGTAGCAGACCACGACATATGGGGACAGTGGATGAAGGCTCCATTAAATTGGCACATAAACAAGTAAGAACTGTACGCGGTTTAAATGCATTGACCAAATTTCAGAAGTTTATAGCTGGAAAGTCCGTCATGGTACAACAATACCTTAGCTGCGTACCTGCGATGTTATTCTATTAGATAATTAGTAATTAAGATATTAAGGTAGATAATTAGTTCTCCTGAGGGTAACTTAAACACTACTTATTCTAGCAGATCAGTTGCAAGTCGAACTTCACCCTTTTTACCTACTTGTACAAAACGATACATACGAGGGCGGCACTGAAAATTTCGGGAATCAAGGAAGTGACACAACATTACTATTTAAAAATGTATTTATTGCTTTTCGAAGTATTCTCCGCGAAATTTGACACATTTTTTCATACGATGGAACCAATCATTGAAGCAACCATTCCATTCGGAAGTTGGGGTCTCCAAAATGGCCGTTTTGTAGGCGTCCACAGCTTCTTCAGGTGATGAAAATCTCTGTCCACGCAATTTATTCTTTATTTTAGGGAAAGTATAGAAATCATTAGGGCTTAGGTCGGGGCTGTACGGCGGATGGTCTAATAATTCTATGTTTTCTTGCTCTAAAAAGTCTTTTGTTCTGTGTGCGGTGTGAGAACTCGCATTGTCGTGATGGAGGATGAAGCGGCGGTTGCAGTTCTCTTTACGGAGTTCAGAAACGACCTGTGGCAAACAAATGGTAGCATACCGTTCTGTATTAACCGTTCTTTGTCCCTCAAGAGGAACAGTCGTAACATGGCCGGTTTTGGAGACAAAAGTGGCCACCATTTTTTTGCAACACTCCGTGAACGAACAATTTTTGTTGGCTTTAACTCATTTTCGAACACCCACACTCGTGACTGGTTTTTTGTTTCGGGTTCGTACGCATATATCCAGGATTCGTCACCTGATACGATGTTGTATAGTGCATTTGAGGATCCTGCGTGGAATCTTTCGAGAGTTTTGACGCACCAAGTAATGCGAGCCGCTCTTTTCTCTTCACAGAGCGAATGCGGTATCCATCGGGAAAACAACTTTTTTACACCTAATTGTTCATGCAAGATTATTTATATTTGACTCATGCCAATGTCTAAAGTTGCCTGAATTTCGCGGTATGTCACATGTCGATCTTCCTCAATCAGCTTACGCACAGCATCAACGTTTTCTTGGGTGATTGCAGTTTTTGGACGACCTTGACGGGGATCATCACTGAGCTTGACACGTCCACGTTGAAATTCAGCAAACCAGCGATAAATTGTGGCTTTGGATGGGGCTTCATCACCAAATGCAGAAATCATCCGGTCAACACACTGTTTTTGTGTTAAACCACTTCGAAAGTCATAATAAATCATTGCTCTTGAATGTTCTCGAGTCGATTCCATTTTCTCAACAACCAAACAAGTTTGACAAAACCTTGTGACAAGACCGAGAATCTTTTTTTAAATAAATAAATGGTATTCGATTTTTAAAACCAAGGAGTTTTCAATTAAAAAGATTTTAATATGACAGAAACAGTGGAAATATTCCATTCACGATACTTTTAGTGCAGCCTATGTAATCTATTTATCAATACGCGGCGAGAAGTAAAAGCGGCCTCACAAGCAGTAATTGTCGGTTCGCTTAAAGCTGCTCCCTTCAAGGAGTTGGGAATTATTGAGGAACGGGATCAGTACCGACCGATAACGTCCCATTGGTCCAAATTGTAAATAGCGGAAACTGGCGAGGTTCTTATTTTTTTTAATATTATAAATCTGTAGATAAACCTCAGGATTTTTATGCCAAAGCTTACAAAAATCATTAGTTAACATTGATCTCAATAAGCGATTGTAAATCTTATGTCTTTTAATTTTCTTTTAACTTGTATCTAACCAAAACATTTCGTGTACAATGTTTAATCTTTTTGGAAGAAAAAAAAAGTTAATTTCGTTTGGTACTTCGATTTTTTTCTGGTTTTTATTCTCTTGATCATCCTAGAGAGATGTGATATCAAGTCACAGTACACGCGCCGACAGATAGTAGACTCGTCTCCGAAAGGTCAAGTTGAAGGCACAGAACTGAAATAGAACCGTTTTTCACCCCTAAGGGAAGAAAACCATTACTTCAGGTCTTGCCAAGGCTTGACCTAAGCAAGGTCTTACTGACGACAGATACTGACGAACAAGGCGCCATGCTGTCCGAATCCACCGGGCGCATGACTGCCAGCGCATGCGCGGATGGTGCACATCGTTTTTTTCCTGCGCTGAAACTGTGGTTCATGTACATAACCGAGTAAGTAAGAAGCATGAGTGCATGAAATGGTTTCATTGTTAATTTCCGAATGGTCAAGAATCAGTAAGACCTAAAATTATCGTTTTCTTGCCTTCGGGCTGAAAAACGGTTTTATTTTTAATTAAGTTTTTAAATATTTTACTCTAACCCTTTATTGATAAACATTTACCACTAGTATCATTGCGGAGTTTCTAACGAAAGTCTTATGTAGAGATCTTTAATGATGATGAGGAGGAAGATATTGATATTATTATATATGTATATAGTCTATGACTCCGGTTCATTTAACGGCAAGTACACACGTTTGTTACCTTCGATAGAACACAAGATCTTAGGACCATGGATTAAGCCAATTCCTGAGGAGATCGTGATAGCCCTGCCGGTCTGAAGGCGCGTAATAATGTAATTGGGTTATCAATCACAACTGTGGGCGCGGCGCTACTACGTATGCTCTTGTATTATTGCTTACAACGTCATCAGCCATATTTGTTGTCGACGCATGATTGTCATATTTGATCTATTAGAGAGCTCGGACAAATGTCAGGTTTTCTGATTAGATTTCCGTATCGGGAATTCGGATTCGGAATTCCATCAGTCTAGCGCACACGATCCTTTGTTTCCATAAGGAATTTATTATGTTTAGTGATGTCAAGGTGAACAGCGATAAATTAATTGATTTTGCTGACACTTAACGAGATAAAGAGGAAACATCGATATAGAGTATCATCCAGTAATACTTAATACAAAAATCCTTCTGTAAAATTCATCTTACAGTTTATCTATTTTTCCTTGAGAGTTCGACGTTCGCTAGAAACGGCAACTGCCGCATTTTGATTGGAAACCGTTTGTGTCTCAGCACATGAATGTACGCGAAAGCGGCAGGATGGTTTGAAATGACGTCATTCGATTTTTTTCGTTTTTCATTCAGATGATTGCTTGCTTTATGAAACAAATGTCTGGAATCGATTCCACTGAGAAATGTTACAGCGGTTTCACACATTTTGGGTTACTGAAACGTTTTTCTTAAACGGTTCAAAATGGCGTGTGATATTCTCCACCATGCCATCAAACCTAATGAAAACAGTAAGCGGCTTTAAAAAAAACTAAACGGTCTCCGTGGCAATAGTATCTAAATGAAGAATTCTCACAGTTCAGTTTTTTTGCACATCGCGCTGTGTGCTGTATGCGGACTGAGGATTAGGTCGAGCAGACCCTGCACAATGCACTCGCTTGTATGTGTTTAAACGTATTTTCGCAATGCAAAAATATAATTTAGAATAACTTCTTATACTGATATGAATACTGTCCTAAATACGGGATAAAGTTAGTTAATGCTTAAAATACTTGGGCCGCAACGTTGTCGCCAATTTTTAACCTCCGACGAAAAAGAAGAGTGTCACCTTCAACGTGTGTAATTTGTGTTACTGTCCGATTTAGATTTAGCTTATTTTTTAACTTTCAACTATAAAAATCAATGATTTTCGAAAAACTCTGTTCTAATTATTTCTACGAGGATGTCACTATGTCTGTATGTATGTGTGTATGCGTGTGTATGGATGTATTAATCCTCTCATACCGTTTGAATGGCTTGATCGATTTGAACCGACTCGGCGGCGTTCGAAAGAGCTTCGCCAAACTTAGATTTTTTTATAACATTTGAAATTTTCAAAAATATTTTCTTAAATAACTTTTAAACAGATGTAACGATTAATTCTATACTTTAATCAGCTTTTAAACTCGAAAAAGGCTGTCGATTACTGCAAACCGCATCAAAATCAGTTGATGCGTTGAAGAAAAATCATTAACAAAAATTTTGAAAAAAGTATTTTTTTTTCAATAATTTCGAGATTTTCTTTGAATAGTTTTTGATGTAGTAAATTAACAATGAGTGCTTAAAAACTGCGTCGAACACCGTCAAGTTCGTCAAAATCGCTTGATTTGTTCGTTGAAAAATTCAATATTGAAAAAATAAAGAAAACTAGTTTTTCAAAATTATGACTTTTTAACCTCGAGTGTTCAAAAACATCATAATACATATGCCTCAACGTCATAATGACATAACTGTATTTTGCTTAAATTAAAATTAAGTATTTACTATCATCATTATTCAGTGTTTCATATGGTGAGTATAGAGAACCCAAGACCCATTGTACTGGAAATGAGGCATTCAATCTTAGTCTTCAGGGGTGACAACGCATTTGCATTTTGATTCTTAATCGAGGTTAATCGTAGATGTCTGGACCACAGCATCCACTTAACATCAGGTGCACTGTGTGCACCTGAAGTTAAGTGATGATAAGAGTGTGTTAAGTATATATATATATATATATATATATATATATATATATATATATTATTTTGCTTAAATTAAAATATAGTAGTTACTATCTTCATTCTGGAGTGTTTCGTATGGTGAGTGTAGAAAACCGGAGACCCTTTTTAATGAAAGCAAGGCATTCCATTTTTGTCCTCAGGGGTGACAACGCATCATAAACAAAAGAGAATATAATAGTTTTTTATTCAATATATATCTTCTATCTTCATAAATTTCATTGTTAAAACATAGTATAAAATTAAATATAACTAAAAGGTTACATAAAATGTTTAAAAAGAACTATAATTAAGAAAAACTAAAACTAGATTTTTGACAATACAATTGCAGACTCAACGCCTCTTTCTACATTTGGTTACAAAATTTTATTTAAACATGCGTCTGTAATATTGAAATAAATATACAAAGTGTAATAAAGTGTTTTTAACGTTGATATAAATGACAGTATACCTAATAAGTCTATGGTTTTTAATTATAATACATTACTTGGCAATACGACATAGTCAACATTTTAGTGGTGTCAAAAGATAGAAGAAAAAATAGATTAGATCATAAGTAATTCTTATTGAAAGTATTTTTTTACTTTTACGAATTTTCTGAAAACAACATGAAACTCAGCGGGAGCTTTTTTTAGTAAATTATACATTAAAAAACTTGTACAAACTAGTTACAGATTAATATCCGCTTTTTTATTAAAACCACTTTTGTTTTTGTGAACATACATTAAATTTTAATAAATATACAGAGAGGCCAAAGTTAATATATTTATTTATTATTCTCTGAGAGACTCAGTTTTCGATCGTGAATAACTTATGAATCTATTATTAAAAATAAAAATAGTTTCTAATAGTATGTAGATGTCTATGGGCCACAGTATCCTTGACTGTGTGCTCATTTGTCACTCTAATTCTATAAAAAAAGAAAATAAAACCAAATAAACCGTTGTAGTGTGAACGTGAACTGCGCGGCGTGTAGAATGTTTTATTTGAAACATACTTTCGGGTGCCCGACAACAAAATAAAATCATTAAACCCGATGTTTGTGCCCGGGTTTAACGATAAGTTTCTATTAAAAAATGTAATCATGCAAAAATATTATGTTACGTAATGTTTTTTTAACTCTCGATTCGTACCTGTATGTATGTAAAATGTAAATGAAGTTATACGACCCACAAGGAGCACGTCAAAAGAAGTTACATACTCTTCACTCTTTGAAAATGGCAAATTGACGAATTTACCGATAATTTTGGATATTTGCTAATAAATTTGAAAGTGAAACAGTTACATATTGTTTCTAATATTTTTATTTGAAAAATTACTTTGTGAAAATCTGTCGCAAATTTGATTCTATGCAGTGAAACTCAGTTGACTTAACGTGGTGGCGTTTACGTCGTGGTATTTACGTCGTGGCTTATCATACCTATAAAAAATTACAAAGATTACAAATTTTGTGTTATGCAGTTTCTTTGAACTTTTCTCTATTTCTTTGGTGAGTTTGATTGTTCAAGAGCAATAGTGTATGATTTCTTTTAGCAACAGTTTATAATTGTTTACTATATTTAAAAAAGCGCGGCAAATCTTTGAAGATAAAGCGAAGACACGACTACCGCAAACTACGATCATTCATGAAAATGTTGAGCAATTAAAAAAATTATTTGAGTAGTGATTAAAAAAGACAGACTCCAGTTTCATGCTTCTTGTTCTTACGAGTATGTAAGCGGCTAACTAATATTTTGTAAAGGCCAAAAGGCTCCCATTACTGAGCAGAAAAATCAGAAGCAAAAATATTAATAAAGAGCAGCGCAAACGAGGTTATACTGGCAATACCTTCCAACATACGACCTTCCATTTTTTTTTTTGAGTAAAGGCGCTCATGACCGCCGTCCTGAAACCGAACGGAACAAGTATTTGTATAGCCTACAAATATTTGGTATAGATATTTGTCCTTGTGCAATTTATGTAATTAAACTGCCTCTCCACGATACGGTAGAAAATCCTAGTATGGGAGAAACTTTTTTTTAAATAAAATATTAGGGAGTGGTCCATGCCCACTTGTGGGCTGTTACGGTATACATAATAAAGAATAAGAAAGATCCAATATATAAAATACAGTTATGTATTTTATAGATTGTATGTATGTCCTAACCCCACGATTGACTGACCAATGTTAAGCGGCTTCGTATTTTGCCATATAAAATAGGTCAGCGTCAGAAATGTATTGCGTAAATATTTTTACTAACACTACGAGTATTTAAGAGTCGCTCTCATTATGTAATAAACATTAACATGACAACAATTTTCTGCCCCATTATATTTTCATGTCGTTTTTGATAAGGTTTTTATGAGTAAACCACAACGTATTAGCAATTAACGGAAGAAAAGAAACTGAAGTTACATCAAACCCATTCACACTTTGGAATAGGAAGTCTTTTTTCAAGGCGGTTGAAGTACGACCGCGATACACAGCGCACATGGCGTCGATGTTGTAGCCTTTTTATTTCATACTTTTTCTATACTGTTAATTTTTTCGTAATGAAGATAAAATAATAATAATAGACAATACTTACGCAGCCTTTACTAAGTATGCTAATTGCCGTTACTAATTTGCTGTTTTGTTAAACTGGCCTCTTTGAACTATAGTAGCAAATGTTTGACTTGGTATTCTTAATTATATACACTATACTATATATTGTATACATATAATATATTATATAAGACATGTTATTCCTTTTTGTAAATCAGTTATTTATTTATTTCTTTGCATTTTGTTTTTTCTGCAACATGGGACACCGGCGGTTTAAATAGCGTTGATTTTTTTCTGATTCAGGACTGTCTATTATTTTTTGCGGGCGGAAATCTGTGCACGCTAAAACATTTTTGTCTGTCACTGCGACACTCACACATGACAATTAAAAAAATATACTAACAATTTCACACAAATAGATGTAGTCCGTCGATAAAATGTGTTTACATAAGTATAAATAGTGAGGACTTTCGAAAACCCTACTTGGCAACAATATCAAAAGTGTTATAGTACCTATGGAGTGTAGAAGTAAGGAGTACAGACTGTGTATTAAAAAGTGTCCATAGAAAAGCGTTAAATAAGGGTGGCGCCACTATAGCTACAGGTTAAATTTTAAAGAACGTGCCGAAAAATATTAGTGGGATAGACGACTTTTCGAGGTTATATTTACTAAATAAAATTATTTTAGATTTTAGAGCTACTGAGCAGTTTAGCAGCTCACTTCAAACCGTGGACAACTGCTAAGTTTATTTCATTTTGATCCCAGTAGCTACTCCAGCGCTGTTGTGGAGAGTTTTTAAACTGTTATTTACCGCTTACAGATGGATACTTTTTCAACTATTCTACTATGGGAGTTGGTACTCCTTACTTCTACACTCCGTAATAGTACCACTGACAAATCTAGATACTTGATCTAAAGGTCATTAGATTTTTTATTTACAGTTTTTTTATCTTTAATATTTAGAAACCTTGCTACGAACTGGGAACGATCAAGAAGATTATGTGATTTTAGATGCAATCAGTTTAAGAAAAAAGAAGACAAAAATCAAAGACGTGTTTATTACGAGCCATAGTCAAAATTATTTTCTAAATATTCGACACCTAGCATTGTATCATGAACAAAATGGTGCTTATATCAGAGTCGTCAATACTGCCGCTAAAACTGTTTTGAACTTGTATAACGAATTGAGGCAGGTCTTCTGTCAATCCCTTTTGTCCTATCTCTCCTGGAAGTTGTATGTCTTGTTTTTGCTCCCTCAGTAATTTACGGAATGTTGGTGCTTCTTTACGAACTATATAATACTCACTAATTTTATGAAGATATTTTATGAAGTACATTTGTCAAAATCGTCCATAACCACTTTTTTACGACTCTAGAACCATTTTCTTTGCCTTAGGTCCGCAATACGTCTTGATTCATCTGTTTGTCTTCGTTTTAATCGAGGTTATGGCTACACGAGAAAAACCTAAAAAGATATTAATATTAAATATACAATATTATTTAATTATAAAAAGTGTAAGCATCGAAATATTTTAGTTGAACTACAAATCCGGTCATCAGTCAGTTGCCTATTTCAAAAATTTACTAAAAATGCCATGTAAACACATTTAATTCACAGACTATATATTTATAACCGTGGACAGAGAAACCTATAGACAAATTGACGCCTTCTTTCGCATTCGCACACGAAAAAGATAGATTTATGCATACGTCTTGCATAGAAATGAGACAGAGTGGTGTGATTGTTTGTCCTTTTCTCCGTGCCGGATTTTTTTGGTTTAGCAAACTACACTTTGCGAAACAACTTTGACAGTCCATAGCGATCTAAGAAGTTTACAAGTTGGTTTAAGTGAGAAAAAAGGGTGTTGTGAGCTTAAGATTGGTGAATCTTGTTCAGTTCAGTTCTTAGGACAATTAAACATTTTATCTAAATGTGTTTAAAAGTCATAAAGATTATTGTATAACCTAAAACTACTTTATCGTCCTTTCTCACTTGAGGCTACGCTAATCATTAGTCTATAGGTTTCTCTGTCTACGTTTATAAAACACTATCGCTCGGTGACGTTGACAACTCGGATACAGACTCGGATCAGTCACTCGTTCGATCGTTTTACGTTTTTAAAAGGAGTAAATAGCAACAATGTAATTAAAATTACTTATATTAAAAGATAAGGCTATTTTTTTTTTGTAAATTTCACGTGGCAGATCTTTTGTTACAGCAAAAAAAATTTGAACATTTCGGCGTTTCAGTAGGACGTTATTCAGCCGCGCAACTAAATTTAGTCTAGTGAGCAGTGCGGCTGCATCTAGTGTATGCACAGGAACACGGATACCTGCGTATGGCTACTCCCCTCCAGTCCGTCGGTGGTCCGTGTTGCTGTGTTTATTAATCATGGATTGAAATATATTCTTGTTATTTTTTAATATAAGTTCCGACTTTGAAACAACGTGTCTCAAATGCCACGCATTAAATGACGCATACGGACCTAGCACTTTTAATGTATAGTACCCGGATGACCAAGTTTTGCTCGTTTTTTTTTTTTGAAATTACATTTAGATACAAATTACATACGAATTATGAAAATATGAATAATATTTTTTGATCTTATTGACATAATAGAAAAAACTGAACGGTTATTTGAATAAAAAATCATGAGTGCAATTAGTTTAATTAAAATTTTCGTATTTTTAAAAAATACTAAAAAAAAGGGCTCGAAGTAATAGACTTTCTCACAAAAGAAGGGAACTTGAAAAAAAGGAAAAAAATCGGACCGAAGACTACACGTGAACCAAGGCGTTACGATTTCGCGACCGCTCGATATCCACTTGAGCTATTACGATCATTAACACAATGTCAAAATTTACCTTCTCATATTGTAGCAGTTTTTCATTGCCTGAAAATACGGACAAAAAAGGCATTTTCTAAAAATAAATCCTAGCTAGATCGATTTATTGCCCCCGAAACTCCCTGGACACAAAATTTTATGAAAATCGTTGGAGCCGTTTCCGAGATTCCGATTATATATATGAACTATGCGTAAGAATTTAAAGGACTTTTATTTTAAATCATTTGCAGCCAATCGGTAAAATATAGAAGCTTGACAAATGAGTATCTGAGTGACGCACAATTGACGACGGAGACGTGAGCAACTGAAAATTAACAGAACTAAACCTAGCGACCGTTCCCAATCCTTCATATTCTCTAGGCCTTAGTCCAACGGACTTCCACTTTTTTCAAACTAAAGTACAATAGATAACTTTTTGATATGTAATAATTTCAATTCTAAAGAACCAGTAAATAATGTTTTAAAGAGTTCTTTGATTTTCGTACATAATTACAGCAAATGCATCAAAAAAAACTGTTTCTAAAATAGCAAGAATGTTTTTATAATTCAGGCAAATATTTTAATATTTTTTTTTAATTTTAATTTTTCCATAATAGACTGAGAACCTTACTATTGATGAGATGTTCTCTTCTTCTTTTCGAGGACGATGTACTTTCCGCGTTTATATTCCAAGCAAACCAGCCAAATGTTGACACTGGAAGATTTCTATATCCTCAAATTGAAAGTATAAACTTTTACAGACCTGCTATGATGAATAGACCCAAACTTAAGGGCTTTGTATTTTTTACTAGTAAATGTTACATACATGTACGTCGACGTACGTTTGTACTTTGATAATGATTATGAGCAATAATTCAAGGTTACACCGGCCAGGCCAAAGACCTTTCCAATACATTGTGGTTTTGAAAAGGCTGTCCTGATGTGGACTTAAAAATGCTAATAATAATGATGTTAAAAAAAGAAAGTATTGAAGTAAAAAAGTAAAGTTACAGCCTATATATTTCCCACTGCTAGGTACAGGCTTCCCCTCACTTCTGAGAGGTTTTAGGGCATGGTAATGCCCAATGCAATGCGTGTTGGTGGACTTCACATGTCTTCAATTTTTTTTATTTTTCAGACATGCAGGTTTACTCACGATGTTTTTATTCATCGCCGAGCACGTGGTAAATCAGAACTTATAATTGCAATTAACAATTTCATAGGTGCCGGTGGAAATCGAACCCGGGTTGCACGTGTTCTGTGTTAAATTTACAGCGGGCCTAAGCTACCACGACTCTATTGTATAGAATATTCCATTGTATAGATATATATTTGTATTGAAGTAACACTACATACATATTTCTCATTTCAAAACAGCGGTAAGAACGAAGTTAAAACCGTCAATTAAATAACCTTATAAACTCACTGTTCCACTTATTATTCTGATAGTAATGTTCCAATTGTCTTAATGTCCTTAACTTATATTGTAATAAATGATATTTTATTACTAACTGTTGTTAATATCATCGGCAAATAAAAAATATTATGTAACTTGATGTACACCAATGTTGTACAAAAAATGGCAAACTTATGTTAAAGAAAAGACTTATTATGATTAAATCATAGTTCTATAAATAATTAATTTAACTCATTACCCTTGGAGCTTGAATTATGTGATATATTTTCGAAACTTGTTCAGGTCATTTTTTGAACTTGCAATGAGATCACGACGTGAGTTACGTGGACCAGTTAGCTAGCTAGCTAGCTAGCACACAAACACTACACACCCCAAACTTACACACACTAGGCATTATACATACATACCATACAGCCATGCCTGGGTGGTTTTACCGCCAGAATATCAACCTGTACACTAACTACTACTAATCTGTACACTGATTCGTATGTTGAAACATCGTACCGGGGATCTGACGTTCAGTTATGAACTGAGTTATCGTCATTATCATTATCGTCATCATCATCATCATCATCATCATCATCATCATCTCATCATCATCGTCATCATGATCACCAGTCACCCATGACGCGGGTATAAGTTTTATAAAGCTGCGAAGGTATAGGGAATCAAATATAGCCAACTTTAAAAAAAGAGGAGGATTACAATTCGACTGTATGCTTTTTTCGTATTTGTATATTTTTTTTTTCAAAATTAAACAGGTAAAATGCCTTTAAGGGTGGTCACATATAAATGGAAATGAAAAAAATTCAACTCGAATACAGAAACGTCCCTCAAATATTTAAGGAGTTGTTGCTCAAAAGTTTGAGCAACAACTCCTAAACTCTATATACCTACATACTTTCAAATGCTATTGAAATTAGTAGGTATTTGAAAGTATGTCGGTAGGCATCTCTTAAATTTAAGCGTGTCTCAAGTTGAGTCGCGCTGAAATTTTACTTTAAACATGCTTCCGAAATGCTACTTAAGGCTTTAAGAAGCCTGAATTACCTTGACGAAACTGCGATCCCTGAGTTTTAGCTGACGTCTACTCCGTCTAGCGACTGCGCTCGGTACTACTTAGGTAAGTTCAAGGATATATAGACTGCAGAGGGAAGAAATATATAAGTGGGTACTGCCTATTATGTTTGCTCATCACTGAGAGACATAATTCATGCACGGTGTTAAACGTCTTCAATTCCAATGTCATTGGGCTGCTGTAGTTTCGTCCAGTAGGCGTCACAAGCTATCATTTAAGTTTGAAGTACGTAAGTGTTTTTATTCTATTTGTGGAATAGTATTTATTAGTATCATAGTATACATATCCAATATTCATTTGTGTTTCAGATACAGAAGGTTACGTAACGATGTACCTAGATAAAATATTCCAGTGATTGTCAGTCATTTCAAACGTCACATTTTCTAGAGTTTAGAAAGTTTCAGATAAGGCAAAATATAAATAATATGAAATATTTTGGATGTGATGTATTAAAATATACAATTATAGGTATTTATAATAAAAATAATGAACAAAAAGAATAAATAAATAGAAGAAAAAAATAATGAAAAAAAGAGGTGATGATAGAAGCATGATAGATTTCATAATTGTGGATGAAAGATTGAGGGGCGCAGTGGTGGATACAAGGGTTTACCGGGGGTCAAACGTAGGAACGGATCATTTTTTGGTTTTATGCCGAATTAATGGTCTATTCAGGCGGTGGCGCCATCGGTCATCTGTGTCTACCACTGCGTTACAGCGTATTAGAACAGAAAGATTACAAGATGAAGGTGAGAAAAACAAGTTTAAATGTAGACTGAAAGAAAACGTAAGTGGTTTGGATGAATTATGTATGAATGAGTTAGACTTGGAGAATGTATGGCAAAACGTTAAGAAAGGTTTAGTAGATGCAGCTACCGAAGTATGTGGTGTTAGTAAAAGAAAGAATGAAAGGAAAAATAATACGTTATGGTGGGATGATGAGATACGTACGGAAGTTGAAGCAAAGAAGAGAGCATGGCTAGATTTACTAGCAACTAAGGCTGGTAATTCTAGCGGTACGAATGATGATTTTGAAAGAAAAAAGGCAGTCTTTAGACACTAAATAAAAGAGTAAAAGAAGTAGTTGAAAGGAAAAAGCAAGAAAGAATGGATAAGAATGATAGAAGAATATCGGATAATTTTCAGGCAAATATTAAAATGTTCTGGAAACTCGTAAGAACTGCCAGGGGATGTTCAAAACAGCTTATAATGAATGCTATAATGAGAATGGCTATATTCTGAATGATGAAGTTTTGAGTTTAAAGAGATGGAAGGAATATTTTGAAAGCATGTTTATGAGTGAGGAGACAACGTATGAACTGAATGAAATAGGAACTCCGAAAGAAGAGGAAGGAGGTAGCGAGATAAGTATAGATGAAATAATGAAAGCAATGAAAAGCATGAAAGCAGGTAAGGCTGCCGGATATGATAGAGTTTCACTCGAAATGCTAAGGGCTGGAGAGGAAGTGGTGGCAGGCCTGCTGCACACCTTGTTTAATTTATGCTGGGAACTGAAGCGGGTACCGGTAGACTGGTGCAAAGCCGTGATAGTCCCAGTATATAAGGGAAAAGGGTCGCAGCAGGACTGTAAAAACTACCGCGGTATCAGCCTTCTTAGCAGCGTGGGAAAAGTGTATGCCAAGGTACTAATTGAAAGGGTCATAAAAGAAACCGATGGAAAAATTTGGGATGTGCAAGCGGGATTTAGAAAGGGAATGGGATGTACAGATCAAGTCTTATCCATGCGCATGATCGCGGAGAAGTTTTTGGCCAAAAACCAAAAGGTTTTTTGTGCGTTCATGGACTTGGAGAAGGCCCATGACAGAGTGGATAGGAATGGGCTATGGCAAACACTGAACTCATTTGGGTTTAGCGCTGGCTTGATACAGGCATTGGAATCTCTTTATAGGGACTCTAGTGCTTGTGTTAGGATCAACGGGGTCTACTCGGACTGGTTTGGCATCCATAAAGGTGTCAGACAGGGCTGTGTGGCTTCCCCGTGTTTGTTCAACCTATTTATGGACAGTTGTTTGCAAAATTTGAAAGTTGAAGAATGCGGATTAAGAATGGGTGAGTTAACCATCAAATGCCTTTTGTACGCCGATGATCAAGTTATTCTTGCGTCGTCGGCGGCTGAGTTGCAAATGATGGTTACATTAATGAACAGATCATTAAAAGAAAGGGGTATGAAAGTGAACGCAAGTAAGACGAAAATTATGGTTTTTGTAAGAGATGAAAGTAAAACGATATGTGAAATAAGAATAGAAGGGGAGTTGATCGAGCAAGTAGATGAGTTTGTATATTTGGGTTGCGTATTTAGCAGGGATGGGAGATATGATAAGGATATAGAACGACGAGTGAACGCAGGAAACAGAGTAAATGGGGCCCTGCACTCTATTGTGATGAGTCAAAATGTGTCAAAAAAAGGCACGTATGGCAATTCACAATGCTGTGTTGGTCCCTACTTTAACGTATGGTAGTGAAAGTTGGGTATGGCAGAAGAAGCACGAGAGTAGAATAAATGCAGTAGAAATGCGGTCGTTAAGGAGTATGTTAGGGCTGAATCTGAATGACAGGGTGAAAAATTGTGTGATAAGAGAAGAGTGTGGTTTGCAAGATGATGTTGTGACCAGGATTAAGAAAGGAATGCTTCGGTGGTTTGGTCATGTGGAAAGAATGGATGAGGAAAGAGTTACAAAGAAAATTTATGTTGCAGAAGTGAATGGCAGAGTCGGAAAGGGACGTCCTAGGCGAAAATTTATCGACCAAATTGGCGATTTATTGAAAACGGGCCAAATTAGGAGTACCCTTAACCGACGAGCATACATGCGTAGGTGTATGGATGTGAAGGAGGCGAGAGAGGTGTGTCAGGATCGTGCCAAATGGAAGTCTGTAGTCTCTGCCTACCCCTCTGGGTGACAGGCGTGAGTGTTTATGTATGTATGTATGTATAATGAACAAGCTTGTAGAAATTTTGTAAAATTGCGGTTTTCATTATTATCAATAATAAATTGATGAAAAGTAGTCAAGATAACTTTTATATACGAGTAAAATATCTTAAATTAAATTGGCAAAACATGACATATTTGGCCTTTTATTTAGAAATCGACCGAAATTTGAAAAGAAAGATTTTGTCTGTTCTTAATTCTCCTGTGTACACCCATTTTCACAGAAGAATTGTTAACAACTGGCGAGGTTTCCAAAAGCATGATTAAATGTCAGCTGTATATTGTCAGTCAATTCTCAACTTTTTTGACTTTCTTTTTTTTTTTTTGTTATATCTTATAACATTTTTAATTATCGACCCAAATTCGTTAGTTTATTATTTGTTATATTTTTTCTGTTACATGTTGGGTATCTTGTAAGTATCGGCAGTTTGTATTTTTTTTTTAATTTTATAAAAAACTTCCCTATAAATTATTACGATATTATATATTTTATAGTGATTCTTTCCTCATGGTATCGGCTGGATTGTAGGATCTTATGTAGGTACTAAGTTATCATCAGATATTAAGCGGTCATAAATCAATATACGAGTATATGAACGCACATACAGATCCACAATGCTATTTAAGTAAGAATAGAAACTTCAATGACTTCTAATGATATCGATCTGTCGACTGTTACTTGAAAAATACGGCTTGCAAAGAAAAATAATTTTCCACTTTTAGATTTATTTAACTCTTGAGGCTTAGTATTATCAAATCTATTGAAGTCATAATAAGTTTTCAAAATAATTTGAAACTATTTTTTTCTAATGTCATTGTTAGCAAAACTTCGCCAAAAAGCAAAGAGGACGCCATCTTATCAATGTTAGTGTGCTTTGTAGTGCGGCTGAAAATATCTGCTTGTGGAGTTCTACTGTTTTTTTTTTTTTGATAATTCTGATCATTACGCGATTGTTTCTTGTTAAATTTGTTGCTATCCGTATTTATTAAATTTGTTGTTATCTGTTTTTATTATTTGTTTTATCTCACTGACTGCTTCAAAAGGAGTAAACGATGCTTTAATGCTTTGAGAGCGAGGAACAGCAACGTGTTACGTTGATACACGAATTAAAGACAGCAAACGTCTATTCAGGACCAGATGGAAATATAGTTAATAATATAGACTAGTAAAATGTACTTAAACATTTATCAAACCATACAAGATGCAAGTATAGTGACGGAGTGAGTATATTTAAACATTTGTATAAATAAAATATTTTAACTCGTATTTGACGCAAGTGGAGAGATGCGGAAGCTAGCAGCAGCAAAATAACTACACCCAAAAAAAATAAAACGAGGTATATCTGTAATGTGCGACGGTTGTGATATTGCTGCTCTGCATAACATAATAAATTCGATAAATGCGTGAAAACGAGTACCTACTTTGTATAAAATATTTGTTGTCGCTAAGGGGGACTTAGTTTCCAGGGAGTAAAGCAACTCTAATTCCAATAATGGTGGCGCCACTAGGCTATTAACTTAAAAAGTGTCAGAGCAATAGGTTAGTTAGCTCTTATACAAAGGCCTAACGTAAAAGCCTGGCGTGCCCGATATTTACGACGCATCCGTCAAAATGATGCGCTGGGGGTTGACAAAAAACCCGTATATTTAAATGACACTCGGATCCATGCTCACTACATAGTGAACAAGTGTTGGTAGACAAGCACAATATCTGTCGTAAAAAAAGAATAGTGCAGGACGGCGGTGGATAATCACCCACGTTAGAAGTGAAAATAGTTACGTAGACGGGGCGCTTCTAATGTTTGTCAAAATTAAAAACGGGTGATTATCATGACGAAATGAAAGGAGCAAATTTTACTTAATATATGTATAAATGTATGATTAGAACTTAATCTCTCGAAAAAACGCAATAATTGCCATGGATGATGCCCCACAGCATGGAAACCTCTAAGCCCCCAAATATGAACTCCAAAAAAAGAAGAAATGCAGTCGTGACTGGGAGAAAAAAAATTGAATATCAGGAATATTTAACAAAAGAAGAGAGAACGTTTAAGAGTTAATGAAAAGGCACAAACCGCCGTAAAACTATGTCATAGAGATTATTTTTAAATCCCACCCCTGTTTTTTTTTCTTCAAATAATAGTCGATGAAATATTTGAAATATCTCCTTAAATATATGTTCTATGGATATGGTAATGATGATGACGATGATGACTACTCAGACAATGAAGCAGAGATGGGCGCAATTGAAGTGCTAGATTTCGATATAAACTTTTTCTTTCATGGTTCTTTTGTATTTTATTTATAAAAATAAATATTATTTCTAAAATATCTGCTTTATTTACCTAACTGGTTTGAATTGACAGCTATGACATGCTAATATGGCGCCAGGTCCGTCCTATTCCGACTTAAATCTCATAGTACATATGTCTGAAACCTCGTAAAATTATTTCTTTTTCAAAACAAGTTGTCTGTATTAATAATAATTGTAATTATAATGCCATTACTCTTTGGTTGTAGTTTTGTTCTCTTTTCTACACGATTGCGGTCAACACAATATTTATTATGCATCCCTAAAACTAAATTTTACTAGTTCTCCTTCTAATGATAGCTCCCGCATCTTATACACTGGAATGTTTTTTCTATAAGATCATTTGAAGTAACATTTTTGTTAACAATTATGGGTATACCATTTTTATCAGCTGCTTCATTCATAGTTCCTGGAGCAACCCTTTCCAGGTTTCTGTACGGAAAATGATGCTGGATTCGATATTTTTTATTTAAAATAATAGGACAGTTTAGTGCCGCAGAAAATTATTCTTTCAGCTTTTATAGAAAAGCACGCCCTAAAATGGGATCTTTAGTGGTTAACGAAAAGCCCTAATATATTTTTTATCTTTTATTTTAAATTGATTTCGTCATTCTGTACCTCGCCATATTCATGCTGTTTACTATCTCTGCAAAAACTCTACTTCAATGTCGTGACTGTGATTAAAAGTTAATATTATCAGAGCATAGTAACACAGGAAACATGCATATCTTTCAATGCCCAACCCATTGAATATTAGACTGTTGCCACTTCAGCATACTAATCCGTTGGGTTGTGTCGGTTACTTTGGTTTTACTGCGGATATCCTAATTTTTAAGTCTTATCACGCAGAGAAACCCCAAGAATTGTCCTCTCCGTAGCTCGCTAAGCGAGCGACCTTGCGCTTCCACATACGATCAGCAGCCGCATTTGGATTATTTAATATTTTTACTTTTTGCAGGTAATGATGTGTCAAACATTTAAAGAAAACGTAAAACCAAGATTGTCTTTGCATAGCATTAAAGGAAAGCTCCATTATTTAAATTGTTTGATTTAATTTTATAATTAATGTACCTATATGTAATGTAATGTAAGTATCTGTATCTAGTTTTCCCTCGCCAATAATGTTCTATTAAAGTTATACTCATAAAATCAGCGTTTTATTGTAATACGTAATTATAAAATTCATTATCACCTACTTAATAAAAATATGCAACAATAAAACTACATGGGTATTAAAAACTATCAAATATAACTAGCGAGAGCATGTTGGTTCCACATCTAAATTATATAAAATTATGCAACAATAAAATTACATGGGTATTGAAAACTATCAAATATAACTAGCGAGAGCATGTTGTTTCCACATCTAAATTATATAAAAATATGCAACAATAAATTTACATGGGTATTGAAAACTATCAAATCTAACTAGCGAGAGCATGTTGTTTCTACATCTAAAGTATATAAAAATATGCAACAATAATATTACATCGGTTTTCAAAACTATCAAATCTAACTAGCGAGAGCATGTTGTTTCCACATCTAAATTATATAAAAATATGCAACAATAAAATTACATGGGTATTCAAAACTATCAAATCTAACTAGCGAGAGCATGTTGTTTCCACATCAAAATTATATAAAAATTTGCAACAATAAAATTACATGGGTATTGAAAACTATCAAATCTAACTAGCGAGAGCATGTTGTTTCCACATCTAAATTATATAAAAATATGCAACAATAAAATTACATGGGTATTGAAAACTATCAAATCTAACTAGCGAGACATTTGTTCCACATCTAAATTATAAATATGCAAAATAAAATTACAGGGTATTCAAAACTATCAATCTAACTACGAGAGCATGTTGGTTCCACGTCTAAATTATATAAAAATATGCAACAATAAAATTACATGGGTATTCAAAACTATCAAATCTAACTAGCGAGAGCACGTTGTTTCCACATCTAAATTATATAAAAATATGCAACAATAAAATTACATGGGTATTGAAAACTATCAAATCTAACTAGCGAGAGCATGTTGTTTCCACATCTAAATTATATAAAAAATACGTTTTACCATTTATTAAATCAACGTCGCCGTAAATATTTTTTAAACCTTTGTGCACTTTAAAAACACATATTATACAATAACTAACAAAACTCATTTAGGAACACCTTGGATGCAATCACCTCATTCCAAGGGGTTGTTTGAACCTTTTTTTATGATTTGTAATATAGTTATGGATAAATTTGTCGATATTCGATGTAGAAGCGCATATATTACCCTATATTGAATTACTAAATCTGTGGAGTCAAGTTACTAGTATAGCTTGTGATTGCTCCTAGTTTTACAGAAAGTATTAAACTTAAAGTAACAGCTTATATGGGTCCCACTGCTGGGTACAGGCCTCTCGTTTCTTTTAGAGTTTTAGGACAAGGAAGTGTCTGCCGCGCTGCCCCAAAATGCAGATGCGTTGTCACACCTGAGGACTAAGATGGAATGCCTCGATTCCAGTAAAACGGGTGTCCGGTTCTCTACACTCAACATATGAAACACAACGTGTCGGATAAGACTTGCTCTTGGAACGTTATTCACACTTGCGTGTGGTTCCAATGATGGTGATACAGCTGCCCATAGAACCTCTCAATCTTACTCAAAATCTCAGGTGTTCCGGAAACGATGACGTCATACTCATTCTTCAGCTTTGACAGTTGGCCCTTTCTGGCAACTAAGCAGCATCAAGCTGCTTTTTACGCTGGTATTTTGTGAGAGCGTGGTCATTCCTAGGTCGAGCCGACCCTTTCGTGCTACAACCATAATATAGCTGCAGCGTGGCTCTACCATTTATAAAAATGTATATAAGTAAAATGCCTTTCATATTATTTAAAATATTTTATGCTTATCGCTCAGAAAAACGATAACTCGAATGTCATTTTTTCCCCCAGCAATAAACTTATTTAATTTATAATTTATTTAGAGTATCTTAAAAATCCATTAAATTAAGAATTTAGTCGAGTATTTCATGTACTCATAATTTTTACGAGTATATACTATTTCAAGAAGTACCTATCCATTTTTTAATTGTTCGATTCTGTTTTATAAAATACTATATTTTGTCCAACCTGGCCTTTGCGTAATGCTTATCAGCTCTTTCGTACGCCACGCGATGCGTATATTAATTACAAGGTAGACTGCTTACTCATAGTTCTTAATAAAGTCCAACTATTAATCAGCAAACTAACACACGTACATTATTAAACATTAATTGTCACATTGATTTCTTTTTAATTTTATTTTTACAAATATTTTGTAAAAATTTTTCACTACACAATTATATGTATATATAATTATATAGTTTTGCTTTTTTACGTGTAATTGTAAAGTCAGTATCTTTTTTTTACTATCTACAATAAGTAACAAAACCCTTCCTTAATTATATAAAGGAATTGTCAACCTTTCACTTTGCTTAGTAAATATCAATAGCATCTATTTTAAATTCCTTTACAAAATCAAAAATAGTTTCCGTATGTATGTTACTGTTCCGGTTACATAAATCATTTAAGAAAATTATGCATTCATAAAATACTACCTTATTCTGAATTGGCCTTGTTCTTTGATAATACTGTTGCCAAATCACAAACTAGCACCCAGAATAATTTATTACCATTGTTCACTGTATATTAAGTTCAAAATATAATAGTATCATACCCCTTTTTAATCACATTGTATTAATAAACGAACCAAAAATTCATCTAATAATAAGTCGCTTTGATTGCTTAACACGAATTTGAGGGTAATATCGTTAGTTAGGTCTTTTAGTTTTTTTTATCAATATTATATATAATACCTTAACATCAGATGCTAAATTACCAAGTTTAATGATTGTTACATCAACTAATAAGGTTACAAGTCTCGTCGACTTTCACCTGTATTCGCTTAATGTGAATTGCATTCCAACGCGAGTCATGTTGCTAAGTCGCAAGCCATTCTTGCATATCGAAAATCGGAGCGAACTTAGTGAACTTGTTTTCGGTTTGAACTCGATTTTATCAACTGCTATGCTCCCTGGTACCACTATCTTCGAGTCGTAAACACAGTCGTTTTATTTTGTTTTTGCTTTTACTATCGTTCTGTTCATTGGTATAGAGAATTCCACTGACTGCCGTCTGCCGGCCGCCACAAATAATCAACACTGTGAAGTTATCTGCCCCACCACGCTAGCGAAACGGTTCGAAGCAGACTGATACCGAAATTCGCTCAGCATATTCTCAGTCTCAGTGTGCGAATTCTTATTGACATCAGGAGACGCGTATTGCTTGCGCGCCCTGTTTCAATCACACTCGAATTATTTAAAGTATTAAGTACGATCTGATAGTATAGTTCCAAAGAAGAAAACCCTCTGTGATTTTATTGTATAGTTAATTTATATTTATCTTATTTACACGACTAAAATAGATAAAATAAAATGTCGCTAGAGTTAGAAGACGTAACTGGAGGTACAGGCGATGTCTTTGAGGATTTCCTGATAGTATTCCGACGATGTTTGGCAAAGGTAAATGAAATCTAATTTTGGGTCAGCAATGACGAAGTTAATGGCGGAATAGCATCTGACGCCAATTTAATATAAGTTTCGATTCAGACGGGTCCACTACCATTCGCTCTTTATTTTTACATTAAAACTATGAGCAACATGGACTTCTACGACACGTTTTGGGATTGGATTCTCAAGGTATTTTTGTTTTCAGTGTACCAACCATGACTGAAGATGATGTTTTTAATGTTTGTTACATGTATGTTAAATCCCTTTTAAACAGTATAACAAATTCCAGGTTTTATCTCATTAAATTAATTTGTAATTAACTACAAATTTAAACTTAATATAAAATTTAGTATAATTGCAAATTATTGTTAATCATTCATGTTCCTTTAATGGCACCGTTCTAGGAACAATGAGATAACTCCACGTGGTACGCTGTTGCTAGTGGGAACGGACTTTTTTTAAATAGATTCTGCACAATATGCACGAACGAATTTGTCTAATGTTATATAAGAGTAACGTCACTCGTATTTTTTAAACCTTAAAATATCGATAGTTAAATTTATATCACACTTTTAACATTACGTTATTTATTACTGGGGAAATCATATTATTGTATCATTTAGTATGTGAAGTGTCGGTAACATGCACTTCTGACACTATGTCTCGACATATCGCAGTATTTCGATTACTTAACATATTGTTTGCAAGATTTTTATTCAAAAACAGCTTAATATCGAAATTATTTCAACTTACATTTTTTTTTCGGACTGTATCTTTATTATACTCGATCAGATATGGAGTAGAATAGAATATTAGTATTTTTTAATTATTATTGTTTTCACACTGTTCTTTGATAAGGCACTCTTTTGAGTTCTTAGAAATGTGGCGATATAGCTGCCTGCCTAAAATTATAACAGAAAAGAAGTTAAATAATGTTCGATAAATGTTTTATGCTATGTTTTACATTCTCATATCGTTATTTATAGCTTTGCGAATTATAAATTATTATAAGCCAACTTCACACATTATTTGTATTAATGTTTTATTTTTTATGTTATCAGTATTAACTATTCACTAATACTTAGTACATTATGAGAACCGCCGAACCGCGAATTTACCGTAATCGTCAGGCTTAGAAGACGGATCGGCGATCGCAAGACCTTTCCGCATCCAGTCTGGGTAAATATGAGTAGTAAATATGAAAGAACATACAAAATGGTCTAAGGTCAAACGGCCTTCTAATATCTTCTGAGTATTTCACCAAATCGCCCCTTTCAACATTTGGTTATTGGGACAAGGTAACAGATGGTAATATTTTTATCGATACTTCTGCCTTCATTTTTTGTTTAACCTTGGACTTAGCTCCCCGACGCCTAACTGGGTTTTATTTTCTAGCTTACCCACGTTGGTGATGTTCGCCACTTAACGGAGTCGTTACTTTGTAAAACAATTGAGGAGCAATCTCTACTTTCTCAATCTCACTGATTATTTTGCGTAAAATAATATTCCTGGTAGAAATATCAAATGGCTTAATCGATTACTATTCCTTGCGATAGTTTTCTTAGACGATTGGGCATTCCCACGACACGAGAAATCATTGTCACGGGTTTCGCGTATTTATATTAACATAGAAAATTCTATTCATTCTTATCTCCCACATATATAAAACTTTCTTATGTTTATTTACTTTCTTATGTAGCTCGAAAAGAAAGTACATTTGCCGCCATTCTATGCAGTTATAAAAAAACAAGTTGACAAAACGCCAAATAATTTAACCATGTTGACAATGCGAAATTTTGCAAAGCAACTTATCAATTATTTGAATGTTTCATCCTTAAAATTAGTTTTTTCATCTTTGCGTTATCAATAATGTTTTAACCGTCTTATTCTTATCGCTCTCGTTATGTAGGTACAAATAAAGCGTAAAAAAGCGTAAAGCGTAAATTACATTTTTCAGTTAAAATAATTGAGTTTTTTTTTTTTAAATTGAACTGCTTCAATAATTATTGTCATCTGAACAAATTGAAATTTAGTCACTATTATTATAATTTTATCAGTATCTCCATTGATTTTAAAAACCTTTTCTTTTTCTTTTGAAGTTTCCTAAATGTTTCTTCGATGCTGGCGTGTGGAGAATGTTGTATTTTTACCATGTTATATTTTATAGTAATATTAAAATATTTTTTACGAATTGCTTATGCTTTTTTTCAATACAAATAAATTGTTAGCGTAATATGAAAGTTCTTTACATTCAGCCTATAATTACACTAAAATACAGACTCATTCTGAATTTATTTTCTGTATAATACTCGACGGAATCGCTCGGCGATAACACGCGTTCATAGTTATCTGTATAAGTATTAAGTAAGTACATATATATCAAATTGCGATGCGACTTCGCACCTATGACGCTGATCGATGACACACGCGCCGTTGATTGCGTCATACGCACAGCCATCGTCGAAATCTTGTTCGGGGAAATCCTAGTCTTTATAGCATTCTTGTTGCGATAAAGCCATTGATGATGATTTACTTTAACTACCTTTTAAATATTTATAGGACATTTAATGTGTCACACATTTACTAAACGCAAGCAATCTAATATTTTGACTAATCGGTAGTAGGTACTATAAAAGCTGGCAATGGTGCTCACAATTCGAAAAACAATGAATTTTTTTTTTTCGAATACGATACACAAGGCGACTTACAGAAAAAATTGAACTTATTATTGTATAAACAATAACGAAAATATTAGAGATGTAACGATTCATAATTGTGACGATACGATACCGATACCAATTATTGTAGTAAATAATGGGCGATACCTATACCGATACCTTTATCGGTGACTGAGTAGAAGTAGAAAAAAACGAATAAATAGTGAATAATTTTCTTTATTATGCATAAAAATTACGTATATTTATCACAGACTGAACTTTGAGAAGTGTGAAAACAAAATCAAATCAAAATTTCAATACGAAAATTCAAAATTCAAGAAAAAATTTATTTATATTAAATAATCAAGAATATTCTCAAGCAAGCAAAGCGCTAATCAAGAAAGTAATTTTCATTAGGTACACAAAGTGGTAAAGTAAACCGATGTAAAAGATAAAGTCAGTAATTACAGTTAGCTTTTGGTTGGTTTTTGTTAAGAAAACATAGTTTGTATAAATTATTAGCAGATAATCTGTTACGCAAATCATGGATGTTTTGAAAGAGACCTGCAGCAAGAATGTCGCGCGCACATTGTTCGTTTCGCGCGGTTTTCAAACTCGTGATAGCGGTTGTATATAATCGGTGATACCGATATATCGCCTGACATGTCGGTATCGAAATCGTAATCGTTACATCCCTAGAAAATATAGTACTTTTGGTAAATTCAGGAAAAAAGTACACACTTATTTTTAATCATTTAATTACAGCAGATGTATTTTTCCATATCATCCCAATAATCTACCTTTTGAAATAATTTTAGAAATCGGAGCAATTTAGCTTCATATTAAAATAAATAACCAATTTATTTTCAATTTAATTAATGCTTGCTCTATTTCTTTCTTCATTTCGTATTACATTCATGACGGAAAAAATTCTTTCCGTAAAGCTTGTTCCAGACTTCCAGTTACAGTTAATATTAGAGATGGGCCGAATATGGATTCCACCGAATACGAATATTCGGCCGAATGTTCGATAAAATTCTTACCGAACCGAAATTCGGCCGAACATTATTCGGCAGGATAACCTCGGGACCTAACCAATTTATGTCGAAAGTTGTTACCGTAAAGCGGTCGGGATTAGCGCCGGACCCTGCCTCTCGCTCCCCGCAATCATCAAGTACTGAGCAAATTGCCGGCACATGCTTGTGTTTTGACTACTCTTGTGATAAGAAAGGTATTTCGTTGTTTTATTCTTAGTTAAAGTTACAGCCTATATACGTCTCACTCCCGGGCACAGACCTCCGCCCATTTCTGAGAGGGGTTTAGGGCAAGGAATTGGCCACCGCGCTACCCCAATATGTTTGTTGGCGAACTTCACATGTCTTCGAAATATTTTTTTCTTATTTCTCAGACATGCAGGTTTCCTCACTATGTTTTCCTTCACCGCTGAGCACGTCATTCAACACTTAAAATTGCAATTGACAATTTCATTGGTGCCGGCGAGAATCGATCCCGGTTTGCTTGCGCACTGTGAAATTTACAGCGAGCGCAACCATCTGAGCTACCACGGCTCTTTATTCCTAACGAATAAAGAGCCGTAAGAATTTTATTCTTAATGAAAATTGATAATTATATGATAAAAATTAGCGGCAGTAGATTTACTATTTGGTAAGTCTAAATTTTAGAGAAACTGACGACCAAAGTAAAGTGAAATGTATTAATGTAATGTAATGTTTCTTTGTTTGATTCCAAAAACATTTTGTCTAGTTGTTTCTATTTGCCATAATCGGAAATAAATTCACAGTGCCTCAAAAACTAAATGTATAGATTTATGCATTTGAGGCTCTCTAGAGTAAGTAGATTTAACCCATAAATAAAATATACTTTCAACAGTAAAAGACATCGCATTACTCAATTCGTACATTTCAATACATTGGACACTATGAAAACGAATGTTCGGTGATTTAGCCGAATATTCGGCCGAATACGAATATTCGGTAAAGCTGAATAAAGCCGAATACCGAATATAAAACGAATATTCGGCCCACCTCTAGTTAATATAAAAAAGCGCCGACATTTGAATTAGGGTTAAAAAATTGGTTTTTCGTATAAATATATAGTAATATTATTTTTATTTAATATATTGGATGACCTTTTTTACCGTCTGGAAAACAATAACGTGTAACATGTGAACGAAGTAGAAGCCGAAGAAGTAGAAGTGTAGTGGAACTGATATTTTACGAAAAATAAAAACAAAATTTTTTGATTTAAATTAATTAATATATTAAAATCCATTGAAATTCAAATCATATCCACCCTATTTTGGAACGCAGTTAAACAAAAAATTTAGTAGGCATCTTTGACCTTGTCACTTCGAAGGGTCACAGGCTCCAGGGCAAAGTAATTGTTCAGAAAACTTTTTCAAACGTTTAATTAAAAAAATTTGTTCTTATTTTTTGTCATAGGCTTCTACTCCGTTCCTATGTTATACCCTATTTTATCATCCAGTACAAAACAATTGACTGAGATATAGTGCTATACTTTATATTATAGTACAGGTGGAAAACCTAAGTGTTACTGACCTTCTCATGTTTTATTTCCTACTGTCGCCTTTTACGACATATCCACCTGATATGAGGTATAGTGAATTCTCTTAAGCCGTCACTACACGACAAAGTACTTATATAAAAGCTACCTAAGTATTGAATGGCCACAACTAAGTTGCTAGCGACATCATGATTTCTTATAATCATTTTTGCTTAATATTTCTATGTTTCCAGCTGTAAACTTTACTACCACTGTCATATTTTAAAAATACGACGATTTAAAGTTACGATTCTTGGACAAAGTATCATACAAGACGCATTAATCACGCGGCAGTAAAACGTCATTGTTATATTGACTTAATACATTTCTTTATACTATAAATTTTTAAATACGCAGTCGTTCATATGTTTTAGAACAAAACAACACAAATTTTTACATTCATATTTTTTTAGCTTACGTATGTTAATGTTGATATTTTCGTTACTCTCATATTAAAAATGACTATCGGCATATTAATGTATGTATGTCGAACACTGCGTGAAATTGTAGCATACAATTACACGTAAATTGTCTGTTATGTACATGCCTACGTCAAAAAGTGTTTACGAATTCATTGCAACACAATTATACCTAATATGCATATGAAGCAGGGTGTTAACGATTAACACCCTTAAAATCAACATTTAATGGTCACGCATCGAGGTGTCAATTTGTGACGTTCATGATCAGACTAATTTCCTACAGGTAATATATGTAAGCAATTCTTGTTTAAATTCACTATAGTAAGAACATACATATTAACTATATATAATTAAATTCTCTGAAACGGCCCTAACGATTTAGGTGTAACTTTTTATTTAAATAATTTTTAAAATTCAAATTTTATCTGGGTACCTATGTGTTATCTCTGAGTTTTTTTTTCTAACACCGAGCAAGGATCGGTTACCCGGATATTAAAATTAATGTAAGCCACTGCTAGACTGATATTATAGAAAATATTAACAATGGATTGGTATATATATACATTGACGCGTTGAATTTGCTCATTGTAATAATGTAAATAAATAAATGCATATACAGGCTAGAATAGATAAATTCGATTATAGACTAATGTATTTTTTCCCTTGAATAAAATAATATATGTAATAACATAAAAGCAAATGGCGTAATTGATTTATATTAAATTTCTGAAGCTATTATTTAATTATTTTGGTAATCAAGTAAAATTTTTCTGTGAACTAGGTTAAGTTAGCTTTTCTTATAGTCAAACCTATTAACATTTAACACTTACCTAACTTGTACAAGGAGAATTATAAAACAAGCTTTTTAATCAATCTGATTTTTTTCAGTTCCAATATCAATTTATTCAATAGCTCTTTTGAAGTTTAACATTGACCTGCTCACCTGAGATTATTTGAATCTAACTAGAACAGCCTAATAGTAGATTGAACTTAAATATGACACTTTTAAACAACTTTTTTTATGATACAAAATACAGGGCAAAAGCATGCTGTATTGGCACATTTTTACTCCACTGTAAGCACTTCGTTAATTTAGTTTAGAACAATCAAATTCAAGATAAAGACATGAATTTACTTATATCAAAATTCCACTTTCGTTAGTGGTGTGATAATCCTATGCTATTCGATGAAAGGAGGTGCATTTTTTCACGGTGTCGCCTTAAAGATTAAACGCCGGCCTTGTAGTACCTATACGTATTTCAGAGAGGCTACCGTTTTATCCAAATTTCAAATATTGAACCCGCTGTGTCGACCTTGGCATCGAAATATTTGCGATAAATATGAGTAGGTAGAAGATAAAGTCTAGCCTAATGTCTGATATATTAATGACGTAGAAAATACAACTTTCCATCTCTACATAAATAACTCATTTTTACAAATAACTCGTAAAGGGTAAAATCCTGGTTAAACCAATTTGTTAGTTTCCAATTTATCTATAGAAAATGGCAATTTTAAACGAATATTACGATACCCACGGGGTGAATTGGTGTAATGAGGTTAAAAGTCAGAGAGCATTAGTCACGTTTGCTGATGACGCGTTTAATTATAACTAGAACCATCCAGCTGAAAGCGCAACAGCACACAGATGCAGATAAATGTGATTTATGTTAACTCATACCATACTATTAAATAGTGTCATTTTTTAATAGTATTGGGGTGACGAGCTCACAGTCCACCTGATGGTAAGTGGATGCTGTGGCTCATAGACATCTGCATTTGTCTCAAGTAATATTCAAAATGCAGATGCGTGGTCGGTTACCCCTGAGGACTATGATGGTATGCCTCGTTTCCAGTAAAAAGGAATTCGGGTTCTCTACACTCACCATACGAAACACAGCACCAATATGCTGTTATTTTATTTATTATATTTGGGTTTGCTCTGTTCGAACCGACCCATTCTTAGGTACTACAACCATAATATAGTTACAGCGTGGCTCTACCTAGTAAAATATTACCTAATTAATGTTTGCCTGTGTTTTACCGAATTTTAGCTATGAAATTTAGAAAATAGTAAATCAAAAATAAGCTAGAAACTGAAGAAACCCTTACCACTCTAAACTTTTTTTTTAGTTTTTAAGAAAAGTCTAAAAAGGCTGGAAGGAATATTAATTTGTGAGTTATAAAGACACACTTTGACCCAGTTGTGTAAAATAAAATCAGCATAACTGTTATCTGTCTCGTCAAAAGTGTCACAAGTGTTCTATAAAGTTATCGTTGCAACTATTGAAACCACAAAGTAAAATTTAAAATTATTTATTCCTTTCATTTTTATTCTCATAAGCATTCGAATGTTACTTTCTAATGAATTCGCGCTTACTTTTTAAATGTAGATCCAATTAGTTTTGCAAATAAGCACTCTCGACGTAAGTAAGTCGCTTTCTGGTTTGCACACACTTTCTTGACGCCAAAATATGTATTGGTAATGAAATTAAAATATTTAATTTAGTATAGTCACACTTTCCTTGCCTGGTTTTCTTTTACATATAAAATACAAGAATATTAGGTATATATGTGTTATATAAGTGTTTGGTACTTATATAATAGTGACAGAAAATGATTAGAACTACTTTTACGGATTTTATCGCGTTTAATTTAAATTATTTTTAGTTCCCGACATTTGGAGTGGTATGGTATCCAGCACCCATGGTCACGGGGGACTGAGGTGACTGACGTCCCGATGTCATTGTTAATGTGATGATGATCAATGTGTAGTGGATCAATGTGTAGTGTTCACGTAAAGATAAGAAATCATTAGCTACTATAAAGTTTATTTTATAAATCTATATCTATACAAATAAATAAAATTGAAGTGTCTGTTTAAAATAACAGCTTTTTACTAAATCCATCATCATCATCATCATTACAGCCCTTCACAAGTCCACTGCTGAACATAGGCCTCCCCCAAGATATGCCACAAAGCATATATGCTTTGTGGCATATATGCTTTGTGGTATACTAAATCCATATGAAAGTATAAATATACAAATGCTTAGCTCGTGTATTAGTAGTCTATTAAAAGTTTAGCTCGTGTATTAGTAGTCTATTATTAGTCAATGTCACATTTTTAAAGCATCCACCAACGTTACGCTCAGACTTATATTTATTATTATTATATTAACTGGCTATAAATAAGACCATACGCGAATATATTTACTGCGCCTCTATAACGTAAAGACAACATACTTGCATTTAAACATTAGACGCATTGTTTCACATTCGTAATCATACAAATTAATATAATGATGATCCACATTAGAGAATTACAAGCGAATATCTTATAATGACATGTAAGAGAAACAATCCTTTTGGTAAATTTAAATGTGCGTGTCAAATGCCTTTAGCACTCATGTTATACCTACGTCAATTTTTTAAAGTATTTTAAATACACACAAGTTTTCACAAATAACTTTATTCCTACCTATCAATGCGCTGAAAACTGCATAGCTGCGTTGTGTTTTGCTGCACTCAAACTAAAGGCAAAAGCATTTTGATATGCCATTATCCAACCGTTATGCAGTATTAAATATCATAATGGTTTGTAAATGCCAATATAATACCAGCGTGAAATAGTAGCTCAATGCTGCTGTGTTTTGTATGGTGAGTGTAGAGAACCGGAGACCCTTTTTACTGGAAGCGAGGCATTCCATCTTAGTCAATCAATGATTTAAATAGAACAAACACAAAATTTTAAACCAAGCTTATAACGCTGTCAACGTCCAAATTGGATTGGATTGTGGAGATTAGCGTGTGCATACGCACAAACAGATAAAAAATCTGTTAACGTTTTTATTATATGTATACATTTAGAATTTATCTGTCTATTCTAGTGGATTAAAGTAAAAAGCTTAAGATCATAAAATTTTATTCAACATTTTTACAGCCTATCAAATTCAATCATTGAAAATAGGCATGTCTCAAAGATTGTCTCATAAGGGCATATTTGCTGTAAATCTAACTTTCGACAGGAAGATGCTGTTGCCCTTTTTCTGTTTTAATTTATTTTAAGTTACCTATCATTCAACCTGCACGTTCAATGATAGTAAATAGATTATGATAGTAAATTAGTGTTACGTTCCAACAATCACTTTAATGTTTGTTACTGCGATCGTAACAAGGCTAATGCTGATAACGACGTTTACGATTAATCACTTGAATAACTAACTAATTTCAAGAACGAACTACGAACTATCCGGAGTATAATCATTCATGCAATTTTAATTAATTATAGAACAATCAATGCAGACCAGAGAATCTACTTGTACTAGGATATAGGAAGTGATATTCTTTCTACCTATCTATACAACCTAAGGCAGCAACCTAAATGCTTCCGCATCTTTGTCTGCTTGTGTTTACTTTATTATATAAAAGAATTGCGCATCACGCATTGTAAAAACTTAATAACAAATAAATAATTAACTAACACAAAACAAATCTATTTAATCGACGGTTGCCAGATTTACGGCACATTTTTTAAATTGTTTTATTTATTTTAAAGTATAGACAGAAACATAAATATATGTATAAGCAGAAACAAGTCTAGACAGCAGAAGAAATTCTATTTCTTCTATTATTTAGGGTCCTTTTATTAGTTCTTTAGAATACATTGTCACTGTTATGTTAGAATCTAATTAATCTAAATATTTTAATCAAATATTTTGTTTTATGTCTACCTATTTTTAATAAATTTGTTCACCGCAGTGGTGTCGAGTAAGACATATATTGTAATATTTTATGTGTCTGAGATTAAACGTTAAACTGTTCCCTTCTAGTATTTGGACATCGGAGAGGACATGAATATCCCTGATGATTTTACACAAAGTGAACTTCAGACTGGAAAGTGGTGGAGGCACTTACTAGCCGGAGGCATCGCCGGCGCCGTCAGTCGGACTTGCACCGCACCGCTGGACCGACTAAAAGTATTTCTACAGGTAATATAGTTTTATAATTATGAATATTATAAAGAGCTTTATCACTTATGTCAGTGCTTGAATACTATCCCATCTTGACTGCCCAGTTTGTCTAGTGGTTGTGCGACTGCTGATAATGAGGTCCTGGGTTCAAATCCCGGGTTGGGCCAAAAAAATAATTATTGAGTTTTTCCGTTAAGAAATTCTCAGTAGTTGCCCGGGGTCAGGAAGTTGGCGGTGTCTCACCCCCGTGCCTCGAAAAGCACGTAAAGCCGTTGGTCCTGCTCCTGATCTCTCTCCGGTCGTGTCGGTTTACCGTCCCATCGGATTATGAGAGTGAGGGAATAGAGAGTGCACCTGTGCTTGCGCATACACTTGGGCACTATAATCCTGTCCTGCGCCGATGGCTAGTCTCCGTCGAGGCAGGCCGCCGTGGACAGAATTCGGTCTGGAGGACATTATTATTATTATTATTATTACTATCCCATCTGATAGTAAGTGGTGATGTAGATGAAGATGGCTAAGCGCAATAACGTAGCCTTTGACACACTGTTGTCGTTACAGCCTGTTAAAATTCACTGCTGAACGTAGCCCTCCTTGGTTGCCTCATATGGGAGATAGTTGACGGGTTGGCAACCGCAGTTTTATTTTTATTTTTTGTCCTTATTATGTTGCTGTGAATCTCATGATTCGTTTCCTTCTGTCGCCTCTAGTGACACGTACGGGATGATATGGGGGTAGTGGATATTATTACACCACCACTACGCGTTAAGACACTGTATTCAGATTGAAAGACTGAGGCTGGTAAATTATTCCACTCCTTAACTGGCACATATTACGAACGACGAAACAAACTGTTCAGATCGAATGTGTGGTGTGTCAATATCAAAGCCACACTGAGACCGTCTGTTTGTCGTCTGGTATTAATATATACGGTTTCTTTACACTTTTTCAGGTCAATCCAACGAGAGAACATATGGCCAAATGTTTAGCAAGAATGATAAGCGAAGGTGGCATAACTGGTCTATGGCGAGGCAACGGTATAAATGTAATTAAAATAGCTCCGGAGTCTGCACTAAAGTTTGCGGCATATGAACAAGTGAAACGTTTAATAAAAGGGGAAAAGAAGAATCATCCGTTGGAGATACACGAACGGTTCGTCGCCGGTGCGACAGCCGGAGCGATTAGTCAAACTGTGATCTACCCACTAGAGGTGCTAAAGACAAGATTAGCTTTAAGGAAAACTGGACAGTATAAAGGCATCGTGGATGCCGCGAAAAAGATATATGCAAGGGAGGGACTGAAGTGTTTCTACAAAGGTTACATTCCAAATATACTGGGGATCGTGCCGTATGCTGGCATCGACCTCGCTGTTTACGAGACTCTTAAGAAGAAATACATTAGCAAATACCAAGCACATAATGAACAGCCAGGCATGCTTTTACTGCTCGCGTGTGGAAGTACGTCATGTACTCTTGGACAAGTGTGCTCTTATCCACTAGCCCTCGTGCGGACCAGGTTGCAGGCGCAAGGTAATTTTATTATTATTATTTTTTAAATAAGTCTTGTTACCTTAAGATAAGGCCTTCCTTATAGGCTGTAATAGCCTTATGATGATAAGGAAGGCCTTATCTTATCCAAGTTTTATCAAAGTGAATAGTGAAGATCCGTATAATTAATATCCTCGTGAGCTCTGGTGTGAATCGTTTGCCGGAAGGAATTAATCATCAGCATCTGCGCTATTTTTCTTTCATTATGACAATATTGTGTAACCTAAAATAAGATATCAATATGTACTATAGTTGTTACCCAGCGGTCACAATTCTACCCTATATCATGAAATTTTTATGTTTGTGTATAAAATATAAAACGCAGATATCTTATATACGAAATATAAAATAAGCGCATTTTTGCCGTGACATCCACTTAGGCTTTTGAAAAAGGAACATTTGAAATCACGCAAAACTCGCATCTCATTCATTCAATCTGTAAGTTTTTATTTAAAATTCTTTGGCGATAATGACGGCATCCATGATTTTTTCCAGGCAGTGCCACTTAAAAAAGGATATTTTACAGATTTCGTAGTAAGGGAGTTAATTTGTTAGAAAAATGTTAAGGTTAATGTATTTTTCCGTACTATTAGTTATATTTTACATTAATCAGATTAAAAATAAAAAACTAAACCACAGATATTCATTGTATGTATGTAGTATGTGTAACAAATTTTATTATTCACAATACATAATAATATAATAAAATTTATTATTTTCTCTCACCAATTTAGAAACTAACATAAACACACAACTTATATACTGCAAACAATTTATGAGAGACTGGTGTCTATACCAGTGTTCCCTGTCTATTTTCCCTGTAAAATAAAACTAGCACAATCAAAAATCACAAATTTAATTATAATGTTTTTTTTTTAAATATTATAACATAACAAACACTCACGCCTGTCACCCAGAGGAGTAGGCAGAGACTACGCACTTCCATTTGGCACGATCCTGACATACCTCTTTTGCCTCCTTTACATCCATATATCTACGCGTACATGTTTTTCGGTTAAGGGTACTTCTAATGTGGCCCATTTTCAAAATATCGCCAATTTGGTCGACAAACTTTCTTCTAGGGCGTCCTTTCCCGACTCTGCCGTTCATATCTGCCATATAAATTTGCTTTGTCACTTTTTTCTTCATTCATTCTTTCTACATGACCAAACCACCGAGGCATTCCTTTATTAATCCTGGTCACAACATCATCTTGCATACCACATTTATGTGTTATCACGCAATTTCTCACCCTGTCATTCAGATTCAACCCCAGCATACCTTCTGTCGACATACCGACGTTTTCCCACGAAATATTGGCACGGCCGGCATATAAAGCATCACCAGTGCTATCGTCTGCATAGCAATTAATGCTACCGATTTGCAACATGTCATTGATATGCAGAAGAAACAGCGTTGGTAATTTAATTATTTTAATTTAAAATTAGAACGCAGCCTTGTGGAATAACAGCGTTAATGGGCTTGTAATCGGAACATGCACCGTCTACTACGACCTTGATGCTCCGATTAGCAAGAAAACTGGTGATCCAATTGCACAATTTCTCGGGAAGCCCATAGAAAGGAAGCTTCGTAAGAAGCGCTTTGTGCCATTCCCGATCGAAGGCCTTCGCTATGTCCAAACTAATGGCCGGCTCCCCCTTGGACTCTACTGCCTTCGTCCGTTTATGAGTTAGGTAACCCAGGAGATCACCAGCCGAGCGACCGCTACGGATACCGTACAGGCAGTCACTAATCAGCTGGTGATCCTCAAGGCACCGTATGAGCTGGCTGTTAATAATAGATTCCATTATTTTAGAGAACAAGGGGGTGATGGCGATAGGCCTATAGTTGGACGGATCAGAGCGATTACCTTATTTAGGGATCGGGTGCATGAAGGCTGTCTTCCATGATTTTTGGACTACGCGTAGGGAGTAGGAGTACCGGAAAAGGCGCGTTAGGACCGGTGCCAACTCCGGAGCACACGTCTTCAGCACAATAGGGGGGACGCCATCGGGCCCACTCGACTTGTTGATGTCCAGGGAGAGGAGTGCTCTGCGCAGGATAAACGGCACATCCTGCATGGATCACTCACACTGCGGGATGTTCGGCGGTGTGTTCCCCCCGCCATAAAGACTTGAGTTGGATGCAAAGAGAGAGCCCAGTAATTCGGCTTTGTCCTTTGCGGCATGGGCCAGTGATTCAACCTCCCTGTGCAGAGATGGAAGAGATGACTGGCAGAAGTTCCCTTGGACAGCCTTGGCGAGAGACCAGAATGCACGTGTTCACGAAGGAAGACGAACAAGTTTCTCGCCAATTCTGCTGATGTGCTCTGACTTTGCCTTGACAGACACACAAGCCAACAGTCCTCCAATCGTTTGCGAAAAGATTGCAGTTAGTAAGCAACTCTTCAAGGAGAGGCGTTGAACAGTCCAGAAATATTATTATTGCTTTATACAACGATGGACGGGTCAAGAAGAGAAACCGAGAATACTGGGTGGTGCATCTTATATGCCGTGACAGACGACGGAACGGACGGAAAATTTTACACGATTCATTTAAATCGGCCAACTAAACAATCCGCGTGCGTACGCGCGTCGAAGAGCGCCATAATGTAGCTGTTGGCCGATAGCTGACCAACAGTTTAGTTTGAAGGGAAGAGCGCCATACTGATTTCGCTGTTGGCCGACAGCTGACCAACAGTTTAGTTTGAAGGGAAGAGCGCCATACTGATTTCGCTGTTGGCCGACAGCTGACCAACAGTTTAGTTTGAAGGGAAGAGCGCCATACTGATTTAGCTGTTGGCCGATAACTGACCAGCAGTTTAGTTTGAAGGGAAGAGCGCCATACTGATTTAGCTGTTGGCCGATAGCTGACCAACAGTTTAGTTTGAAGGGAAGAGCGCCATACTGATTTAGCTGTTGGCCGATAGCTGATCAACAGTTTAGTTTGAAGGGAAGTGCGCCATACTGATTTAGCTGGTGGCCGATAGCTGACCAACAGTTTAGTTTGAAGGGAAGAGCGCCATACTGATTTAGCTGTTGGCCAATAGCTGATCAACAGTTTAGTTTGAAGGGAAGAGCGCCATACTGATTTCGCTGTTGGCCGATAGCTGACCAACAGTTTAGTTTGAAGGGAAGAGCGCCATACTGATTTAGCTGTTGGCCGACAGCTGACCAACAGTTTAGTTTGAAGGGAAGAGCGCCATACTGATTTCGCTGTTGGCCGACAGCTGACCAACAGTTTAGTTTGAAGGGAAGAGCGCCATACTGATTTCGCTGTTGGCCGACAGCTGACCAACAGTTTAGTTTGAAGGGAAGAGCGCCATACTGATTTAGCTATTGGCCGATAACTGACCAACAGTTTAGTTTGAAGGGAAGAGCGCCATACTGATTTAGCTGTTGGCCGATAGCTGACTAACAGTTTAGTTTGAAGGGAAGAGCGCCATACTGATTTCGCTGTTGGCCGACAGCTGACCAACAGTTTAGTTTGAAGGGAAGAGCGCCATACTGATTTAGCTATTGGCCGATAACTGACCAACAGTTTAGTTTGAAGGGAAGAGCGCCATACTGATTTAGCTGTTGGCCGATAGCTGACCAACAGTTTAGTTTGAAGGGAATCGTGCAGCCCATCAAACTGATTATATAGCCGATAACTTAATACTTATTGAGAAACCGGCTAAACTCTCGCCCGATAGGAAGTCTGCAGTGTGCAGTGTCTGTTCTTAAACAGAAAAAATAAAAGGTGACTTTTTCTCCATTTTCGTATGAATTTTAGCTTTGTGCGCATGTGCTTCTCCATGAAAACTTTAACTATGCCAAATCTCACATCAACTCACACTCTTACCCTAAGGGGTAAAAGAATTCCCTTTATGTATTAATTATACAGATGATAGATGTATGAAAGTACACTAAGCGTCAGCAAAGCCAACTACGATTCCCACCGGTGCTGTCGAAACGCACTTCAATTCGTTTCTGGTCATGGGTCAGACGTTGGCAGGCGGGTTAGTAATCGCAGTTAAAGTTGTTCAAAACGACTATAAATCAATAGCACGCTACAGACTATAAACTATAAATTTCTAGCGCGCTATTAAATACGCTATGTTATAGCGCGCTATTTATAAGAAAGCGTGTAGGAGGCAGGTAAGCGCGTTAAGTTTTACAGCACTTTACATTATATGTCGTTCATTGGATAGATCGCGTGCTATATAAGAACATTATTTCATAAGTCGCATTTTAGACTAAAATAAAATAAAGCGGTAAAGAAAAACCAATGCACGCGTTTTCATACTTTTCAGGCTCACTAATTTCTATAATCCTAAAAATATTTTTAAGTTATGTACTATTTAAAATAGAATTAATTTTATTTTTAGAATCGAAATAAAATTAATTATTTTTTATTATAATTGATGTAAATATTATTTTAACCTTAATATAAATTATAAATCAAACAAAGGTGTATTTAAAAGTTTATTTATTGAATTTATAACAATCAATTATTTACATACACTATTATATACACTTTTGTATCTATATTTAATTTACATTTAAAAACATTAGTTAGGCTTCTTTTATCACAACTGTGTCCTTTGATCATTTATAAATATACAGTATACACTAACTAAACAACGTCTAACATTAAATTAGATCGCGCGCGATGAATAGCGAGCCACGAAATCAAATTTTCATCACACGTCCTCTCCCAACAGCGCTGCTGCTAGAACTAATTGCCGCTAGATATTAATACTTGATAGCGCCAAAGCGACTACTTACATAACACGCGCTATGTGTTGTGAAGAGATAGCGCGCTATAATATGGCGCTATGCGCTATATTAACCAACATTGATCGCAGTACCAGACATTTTGCACATTTACATATAAGTACGACTTGGTGATAATTATGAGTCCAAAAAATTTTTTTACTATTAAATAGATACAAGGGCGTTCTCTGCTCATTTTTTTTACAATATACTCTATATATCTATACATACAAGTGAAATTAAAGTGTGTAATATCGAAACAACTGCTTTATATCGAGCTAATCTATTTGCATGCCATTAAGACATGAATAACCATATTTTTTAATTCTCTCTGTCGGCTGAACCGTCATGATATATAATGAAAATTCATGAGGATAGTAGGATAGTCTATATTTTGTCCGAAAAAATTTAAGTTTTTTTTTTTGGAAAATGAAAAATTCAAAAAAAGAAACTCTATCTGTGACAGT
The DNA here is from genome assembly GCA_907164705.1 of Parnassius apollo. Classification (NCBI taxonomy): domain Eukaryota; kingdom Metazoa; phylum Arthropoda; class Insecta; order Lepidoptera; family Papilionidae; genus Parnassius; species Parnassius apollo. The sequence continues at coordinate 8,800,406 of CAJQZP010001331.1, forward strand.
TTAATCACAAGCCATTCGAAGATTAGCACGGTACAGACAGACAAACATTTTAAAGAATCGTTATTGATGTCTCATATTACAGACATACACTTCAATTTTATTTATTTGTACAGATTTATATATTTAACTTGATACTCGTATCTTACTCTTGTGAATATCGATGTTTTAGTATTACCTGTTTAAGTTATAGCAATAGACATTTGATACATAATTTCGTTTGTACAGAGAAAGCGGCTAAAGGCGCAGAGGGGACAATGCGTGGAGTGTTTCGCGACATCGTTCAGCGGGAAGGGGTTCGAGGGCTATACAGGGGAATTACGCCCAACTTTATTAAAGTGATACCTGCGGTCTCAATTTCCTACGTGGTGTATGAGTACGCGAGCCGATCGCTAGGTGTTAACATGACGTGATCACGGCAACACATTAGTTTTACAACTTTAGAAAAACTGCGCTAGTACCAGAAGGAACATCTTCGTCTTCAGTGTGCCGCTCGAGCCCTTACCTCATTACATTCTTTTCTAAGCATCTTAGCAAATTTGCATTTGATTGTATATAGCTCTCGTGTATAATAAGTTTACTATTTATTGTGGTTTTTAATATTTAACGATTTCGAATAGATTTCCCTAAACATTACTTAGGATTTTAATGGTGGAGAAAAATTGTAATGTCAATTCGCTTAATGGTTGCATTTGTTACATATTAAATGGTATTATTGTTTTGTCCGTGTTTGTTACGCGCCGGCCTATGCTGGATTTACATCTGTGATTACATTAAATTATGTTTTTTTTTATTTGATTTATTTTTCCTTCCGCCTTTACGAAACAAATGGCGAGCCTTGGTTTAAATTATTTAAGCTTAGGTATGATTAACATTCATGACATATTGATTTTGAGTATGTTCTAAAATAGAACCCAGTGTACAGTCCAATGCAAATGACGTCATGAATCGACGCTATATTGTACTGGCGTGCCGCCGCCATATTGCGTCGGATATCCGGCCACAATAAAACAATTTTTAATTGTGTGTGCGCTGAATGAAGCATGCCAGAATTTGTTTTTATTTATTCAAATACAAAAAATTATAGAATAATTGCTGGTATCTCCATTAGGAAGATATAATGATTTATGGAGCACAAAATGACAAAATAATCGCCAACACTTTTCCAATACGGCGTAAATGTATAACGTCATATACTGTCCTATGTTTTGAAACGAATCACCAGTATAGCGTCGATTCATGACTTCATTTGTATTTGCCAGTGTACTGGGTTGCATTTCGGAACATACCCATTGTTTCGTAAAATAGTAGCGTTAGAAACAATTAAAATATATAGAATTTTGAGACTAATATGTTACTGAATACATAAAAATTATACAAAACTCTTGTCAAGATTAAACCAAATTCGTGAGATATACTTATAGCGAGCTGTGTTAAAATAATAAGAGCACGTAAAATAGATAAGGTTTTGAGCAATAAACATGTTAAGTGACAGCGGTATAAAATATTATGAACACATATTTTATTGCCTTTTTAATGTCAATGGATATAACAGAGTAACTTGAATGTTTCGTTTTTTATTTGTTTAAATTAATTTAAAATCAAGTTAAAAAAAGAAATATTTTTCTTTTTTTCTATTTGTTAACCATTATTGTCCTACTACATTGAAATAATATGTACTTACGTACTAGAACAGCTATCTCAAACAAAAAATGTGCGCTACTCTGTGTTCGCGCGGTTGTTTTTTTATCATAGAATAAACATAAGTAGAATGACCCGTAGGTAATAGTAGATTGTATTGTTAAATAGGTAAATTATATCGAGAACAATATTTAAATTTTGTCATTTATTTTGTATAATATTTAATATAATATTACATGGTATTATATCACAATTACATTTTAATGATATTTTTATCTGAATATTTTAAAATTTATCTAAGTCAAATATAAAAACATACTAAATGTATGTTTAACAAAACTTATTAACCTAACATTTAAATTACAAATATATTTCTTTTAAATTAGAATAAAAGTCGTTCATAAATGCTGGGCACGTGAGAGTTAAAATTGTACGAATTTATACCACTTTGACTTTGATGTGGAAACCTAAAAATAAAATAAAAGAATAATAAGCAGATTTAAACATTAAAATTTTTGCCAAACTATAATAACTTATATATGTCTCTACAAAAAAATATGTATAATAAATATATTATTCATCCTATACTTAAGTACCCACAGAAATGTCGCATCTGAACATATTAATTTCATATTCTATATTCCCTGACACGGGATGGCGTCCTAGGAATAATTTGTTTTATTATTAATACATAATACTTTTTATTAATTAAGTATCTTATTATCCGATGAAAAGTAATTCCTTGCTTTTTACTGATATTTCTTGAATTATTTGTGCAATATCTAAGTACAAAAAAAGTAAAAGATTTTTTTTAAATCAACACACCACGTTACAAATCTATAAGCACCTAGCGAGTGACTGATGCGGTGAAGTGCGGTGTATGCACCGCAGTTGAGTGGAACAGTGTAGCTGAATGCAGTGTCGCCTCTAGTACGTAGTACATATTAGCTCAATGTCCTACTATTTTGTTAAAATTTTCAAATATAGCTTTCTTTTGGAAAAACAAACGATCACATAACACAAGATCAGAATTTAAAATAGCATGTTTGTATTGATGCTACTAAAAAACTATGTTTTTTTTTTCATTTAACATATTATTTATGTAATTCAAATGTTGTATTATTTGCTACTGTTCAATTTTGAAAAAAAAAATCATTGAGATGTCACAACAAGTTCTATAAATATTTTATTTTAATTTTCAATATAAGTATATCTGAAGTAAAGTTGGATTTCAAATATCATTCTATTGAATATAAATACTAAAGTTTACAATTATTTTTAAGAAATACCATTTGATACTTCAGTGCTACAGAATGTATAAATTTTAAACGTGTTCCATTTTGGCTTACAGAAGCCTATTAAAATTTATATTAATAATAATAATAATAACTCTTTTATTTCAGACATAGATCCATATTACATAATATATTAGAAATTGACATAAATCGCTTTATAATTACTAGTTTAAGTAAAATCTTTAATATTAAAAGTATATTAACAATAATATTTCCTTAAAATCGTAACTATTGTAAAAGATATTTCTCAATCTTTCAAAGTAAAATATTAGCCCTAATATAATACTTATTTAAAAGGGATTTTAGATAGGTAGTAAAAAATTTGCTTGTCATATTTATTGCATAAAATTTAGACTGCTAGGCCCGTTTTATGTATGCATTGTTGTGCTTCAGTGAGTTTTGTTGTGTCACGTCTCTACAAAGTGGAGTTAAAACTTATAAATGAAAGTGTATAACATTTTTAGACACAGGTTTTAAAAATATTTTAGTAATTGTATATTTAGAATATTTTAAGATTAACTATATAAAGATGCCTTTAAATCGGTAATTGGAAGCAGTGCTTTAGCTGGTGCCACGTGCTTCTACGTTTCCGTACCTCATATTGGAAAGTGAAATTATATTATCACTAATTTAATAGAATTCAATAATTGACTATATTGTATTGGTTATATGAAACTCAAATTAATAATATTGAATTATTGATATTTAATAGTATTAAGAGTAATTGTCCACTTGTTATGTCGCATTAAATTACATCTACCTGACCTCTATATTTATCCGTTATTTTTTAATATTTCATCTAACAAGTAATTAACAACGTAAGGTCAGTCACATTTGAAGTAGAACAATAATTATTAATTCGAAAGCTTCTTTGCATTTAATGCGTACTATACTTGTATAACCATTTTTTACACATCGTATGCCTTATGAATACAACAAACTTCCGAAACTAAGCAATTGTTAAATGTGTATATTGGTTAGTTTTTATGTAACTCATTATTTTGTTGAATTGTGTGTTATTGCCCACTGTGTATTAAAATATTGCCAGTTGAAATGTACCTCATTAAAAAAATTCCCACATATTTACTTTTTCGGTTTAATAATATTAAGTACCTCAAACTACACAATGTTACAAACAAAAAGGCTACATCTTTACATCTTCGAGTATATTAAAGTTTGATTTGAATAAGAAATGAACTATATAAAAGGATAAAACAAATAATATTAAGAATACAGTCCATCCTCTCACATTTAATACCATACAAAACATCGATCTACCATCTAAGTCCTCAAAGTACCTAATAAGCCAGCAGTTTATACTCTATTATTTAGTCGAAAAACGAAGCAATGGCGACAGACCTGTAAGTTGGACTGGTCTAATAAGTCGCCTTTTTTAGGGATCGGGTGCACTATAACGGTCTTTTATGAGTTCAAGATTACGCCTAGGGAGTAATAGTACCGAAACAGACGCGTTGTAACTGGTACCAACTCCAAAGCACATAATTGGTTGCCGTCCAGGGAGAGTAGTGCCTTACACGCTGAGCTATGGAGTGTTATGGAGTGTAGAAGTAAGGAGTACCAACACCCATAGTAGAACAGTTGAAAAAGTGGCCATCTGTAAGCAGTAAATAACAGCTCAAAAACTCCACAACAGCGCTGGAGTAGCTACTGGGATGAAATGAACTTAGCCGTTGTCGAAGGTTTAAGTGTGCTGCTAAACTGCTCAGTAGCTCCAAAATCTAAAATAATTTTATTTAGTGAATATAACTTCGAAAAAGTCGTCTATCCCACTAATATTTTTCGGTGGGTTCTATAAAATTTACCCCGTAGTTATAGTGGAGCCACCCTTATTTAATAGTTTTTATGGACACTTTTTAATACACAGTCTTTACTCCTCACTTCTACACTCCATACACTGAGCGCTGTGTGAACCACACATTCGGCATGAAACATTCACATTGCGGGATGTTCGGCGGTGTGTTTTCTCTACTATCAAGAGTAGAATTGGACGTAAAGAGAGAGTCTGAAAGATCAGATTTCTCCTCTACGATATGGGCCGATAACCATTCTTCCAGAGAGAGATGACTGACTGAAATTCCCTTGGACAGCCTAGCCGAGAGATCAGTAATGCATGGGTTCCCCAAGGAAAGCGAACTAGTTTCCCGCGAATTCTGCCTATGTGCTCTGACTTGTTGCTGCCCGTCGCCGGTATGGGTATTTTACGTCTTTTTATAGACTAAATGTGACAAACGAGCATACAGTCCACCTGATGGTAATTGGATGCTGTGGCCCATAGACATATACATCTATCCCAAGGTTAATATATTTTAAATTCTTTCAAAAGACCTGGCGGCAAAAGCGCTTACCGGACGTTAATGCGTCAGCCTAAGGTTGGTAACACTCCTGCTTATAGCACCATGCTTTGGGGGAGAGGGGTTACTGGTTAGCTGCATTGAAACGCAGATGTAACAAATACTTCTACTTCACACCGGTATTTTATGGGGTCTCCAGTACATAGCTCGTGCAGGAGTTAACGATCACTTACTATTAGTGAGTCAAAGGAGCGTAAGCACCTCTTAAATAAATCTGAATAATGACAAATTGACAATAATAATACCACCCAGGCGAAGCAGGGGCGGATTGCTAGTTAAATACATCAAGAAAGATTTATGAATTTACAGTAGAGCCAAGCGGCAGCTTTGACTGTTACGCGGATGCGATGGCTCGAACCGGGGATATATCCCTTGGCTGCGCGTAGACAGCGACGACAATCCGCACGCATACAGGTGGCCTACAGGTCCCATAGTGGTAATGCTCAAACAGACCGACTCAACGACCACCTCTAAATGGCTACAGATTCCTTGCTACAACAGACCCCACCCGCAGAAATCGTGAAACTTGGTTACTTTAACACTCACCACCCCGAATGGTTCGATTTACGTTTAACCGATCATGCGGGGAGATCTGTTTATTTTACTTTGCTTTTGTGGTCTGACGGAACTGGTTACTTTGCATACGTAGATTCCTGATGTGGAAGATCATACACCTCTGTCGGACCTTCTGCTGACCTATCATCCGAACGGATATCAGGTTTCCGTCAACGTCCCTCTCGGCTCTTCGCATCATTGCCTGATCCAGAGTGTGGTGCCACTCATGCTCCCTTCGCGGTTGCATTCTGCACGCTCCAGCCGTGTTTGATATTACAGGTCGGCGGATTGAGACGGAACGCTATCTTTCTTCGCATCTTTCTTCGCAGTGATAGTTGCACGTGGTAGAACCACACTGCAGCTATATTATACTTGAAGCACGAATGGATCAGCTCAACAGGGGTAGGACTATACTACAGTATACCAGCGTAATACTGCTGTGTTTCGTATGGTGAGTGTAGAGAACCGGAGACTTTTTTTGTTGGAATCGAGGCATACCACTTAGTCCTCAGGGGTGACAACACATTTGCATTTTGATTCTTAATTGAGAATAAATGTGGGTGTCTGAGGGCCACAGCATCCACTTACCATCAGGTTGACTGTGTGCTCGTTTGTCACCCAATGCTATAAAAAAATCCTATCCATGAAGGTGGGTTTGCTTTTCACTGGATGATCCCAGCGCTGTTGCTGACTCTGTAACTATGATGTGGTGCTACAGGGAATGGAACTAGTTATTCCATCATCTGTGGTACCCATCGAAGGCAGATGTCAACCTTGGCTTGATCGGTCCTGTAAGACTGCATTACTCTGTAAGCAGGAGTGTTATCAGGCCCCGGCTGACGCTTCGGTGGCTTGGGGTCAAAACACCAGAAGCTTAAAAAGAAGTGTGGCTTTGACACTAGGTCCTTCAAAAGTGTTATTGCCAATGTAAAGTATGAGTACATTGGCAGCATTGGCGAGAAATTAGTTTGCCTTCCTTTGGGAACCCGCGCATCCTGGTCTTGTCCATGGAAATTTCTGTAAGCCATTACTTCCATCTCTGCACAGGTAGGACGACTCACTGGCCCACGCCGCAAAACAGAAAGCCGATCTTTTAAACTCTCTTTTTGACATCCAACTCCACTCGATTACGGGAGGAACACACAGCCGCTAATGTGCCATTCACACAGTGCTCAGTATATAAAGCACTCCTCTCTCTCTACAAGTCAAGTGGGCCTGACAGAATCCCTCAAATTGTGCTGAGAAAGTGTGCTCCAGAGCTGGCTCCGGTTCTAACGCGTCTTTTCCGGTACTCCTACTCTCTAGGCATAATCTCGAAGTCATGGACGACAGCTTTCGTGCACTCAATCCCTTTTAGCCTGTACATAGCGAAGGCCTTCGATAGGCGTTGGCACAAAGCGCTTCCTTCCTATGGGCTTCCTGAGAAATTGTCCAGTTTTCAGACTGATCGGAGCATCAAGGTCGGAATAGACGGTGCATGTTCCAATTACAAGTCTAATAACGCTGGTGTTCCACGACGCTACGTGCTATCACCAACGCTGTTTCCTCTGTATATCAATAATATGTTGCGAACCGGTAACATTCATTGCTCTGTGGACGACAGAAGTAGTGATGCTTTATACACCGGCCGTGCAATAATTTCTTGGGAAAACATCACCGAGTACCGAAAAAAATTTGTGTCTGAAGTTGAACAATGTCTTGGATTGGGGGCGGCTAAATCTAATCCAATTTAATCCCCCTAAAAAGCTTGGCGTGTTCAGCATAGCGGGACAGTATTTCATGCCGGCACACCGCCTGCAACTTTACAAGGCGCAAGTTCGGCCTCACATGGAATACTGTTTTTGTCGGCGACATGGAGCTAATTCTGATCGGCTTGACTCAGTGGCGCTGTGAAGAGATAGTGCATATATATTTACCACGAAGTGTGCTCAGAAGGATTGTTCGGACTAATTCCAGCCGCCCTATTTCACCATCGCACATCGCCATAGAACTCGAGATACTATTCTTACCACCACGATGAACAACTTCCTTGTGAAATCAACCTGCGATTTTTTTCGGACCGATACGACTTGGTGTGCCGCATGCTTGTTTGCCCACTCTTCTATGAAAAACGAACACTTTCATCTTGTCCCCCATGTGAAATAAGATAGTCCTCCTGAGTCCTGACCCTCCGTAATCGTAAAAAAATAACTCATGGAACACGTGAGGATCATTCGGTTTTTATATCATAAATATTTATATGGTTATAGGTAGAGTGCATTCATCTTATTCTGTGACAAAACAATGTTGCGAAAAAAGTCGGGTGAAACTTAATAAAAATGGTTTATTTTATGTAAGAGCATTAACCAGATTTTTGGTTGCCATATGAGCAATAGTAATCATATTATTCAAATAATAAACTTAAAGTAAATGGACTTTGTTCATAGCACGATGATTTATGTAATTCGGTGACAATCACTTTAATTCGGTCATGGTACTACTCCAATTGTGATATAACAGAATTAGGTGAGTATTTATTTTTAATCATTATACAGAATTCGCCAAATTTATTCCTATTAAATATTATTTCACTAATCAACTACTTAGAAGCTAAGAAACAAGGAATAAATTTGTAAATTTTTAATTAAATAAAAAGTTTACGTAAAGAATACAAGGATTTTTAATATATTATTACTTTTGTTATTATTCATGTTATTTTACTCTTCACGACTAGATTCGTCAATGTTTTGGTTGTGGTATTTGCCGATCTTTCGTTTTTTAATCTTTTTTTTTAAGTTGTTCGATGGACATGTCTTAAGGATACGTTTGTAGATAATGTTGTGGAGACCGCTGTTAAGCAGCTAAAGTTGTTCAAAACGACTATAAATCAATAGCACGCTACAGACTATAAACTATAAATTTCTAGCGCGCTATTAAATACGCTATGTTATAGCGCGCTATTTAAGCGCGTTAAGTTTTACAGCACGTTACATTATATGTCGTTCATTGGATAGATCGCGTGCTATATAAGAACATTATTTCCTAATAAGTCGCATTTTAGACTATAATAAAATAAAGCGGGAAAGAAAAACCAATGCACGCGTTTTCATACTTTTCATGCTCACTATAATCCTAAAAATATTTTTAAGTTATGTACTATTTAAAGTAGAATTAATTTTATTTTTAGAATCGAAATAAAATTAATTATTTTTTATTATAATTGATTAAATAATAATAATAATAACCTAATAATAATCTTTATTTAAATCAAACAAAGGTATTTTAACATAAATAAGTGGCTAGAGCCTCCCTTTAAGCACAGAGCGCCTGTAGTAGGAGGCTCCGCTCTTCCACAACTTCACAAACAAAATCTTATGAAATACTTTTAGACAACTAATATAAAAACGTGCATGCTTGTGTGGTGTGTGTGTGTGTGTGTGTGTGTGTGTGTGTGTGTGTGTGTGTGCGTGTGTGTGTGTGTGTGTGTGTGTGTGTGTATGTGTGTGCATGCGTGAGTGCAAGCGTGCGTGCGTGTGTGTGTGCGTGCTGTACTTATTTGAGTATTCATATGAGCGACTTTTCAAGGAGAGACTCAATTTCCTCATAATCAAGTGGTTGTAGATACTTTTTTTACTGCATTTTTACATTCGTAATGGGTCATTGTGTAAATTCCTACATGTTTATTAATTTTGTTGTATAATTCTGCTGCGCGTTTACTATACTGAACTCTAGCAAAAAACGTGTGAGTATTGGGAACTTGTGCTACTAATTCTTTTCTCCTCTTTTGTAAAATATTTGGATTAAAAGATAGGGACTTATGTTTCTTTAATATTGTGTGCAGTACATAAATTTTTCGTACTGATAATAACTGTGTTTCATTGTAAAGACTTGTAGTAGGATATCTTCTGTTTTTAAAATACATATTTTTAATTAAACCACGTTGCGCACGTTCCAAGTGGATAAATTTTGTTTTGCAAGCACCCCCCCATATAGATATACAGTACCCCAAAACGGATTGTACCAAAGCTGTGTATATATCGTTTAATAATTTGTTTTGCATAAGTTCAGTGGACGCTTTTCTTGGCACCACATGTCTTAAGGTACGAAATATCCAATTTAATTTAGCAATTCTGTTAGATACATGTTCTATGTGAGAATACCATGACAATTTCTGGTCTATTATTACACCTAAATATTGTGTATATGTTACTTTATTTATAAATGGACAGTTATTATTAAAGGCGCAGTTATTTATGTTGTTACACGTATGAATCCTTATATTGAAATCTTCCGAGGGTTGCGTGCGTTTAGATATACTGAAACAGATATAATTAGTTTTTGCTGCATTAAGGGTCAGTAAATTCAAATTTAACCATTTTGCCACCTGGGCCATCCCAAATTCTGCCCTTTCCTTAACTTCTTGCCACGATTTACCTTTAAAGATAACTGCTGTATCATCAGCATACGAAATTATTTGTGCGTTTTCTATTTTTAAGTTGTACAAATCGTTTATGTAAAGCAGAAACAAGGAAGGCCCCAATATACTGCCCTGTGGCACACCATATGATATAGTTGCGTCGTCACTAATAAACTGGTCAACTTTTACACATTGATTTCTATTGGAGAGGTAGTCTCTAAAAAGTTTAAGGGCAGTACCTCTTACTCCGACTTTTTCCAGTTTATATAAGAGTAGGGGGACAGAAACCGTGTCAAACGCTTTCATGAGATCTAAGTACACAGTTAAGCATTTTTGACCTTTATCTAAGTCATCAACCACCAATGATGTCATACGAGCAACTGCATCCTCACTAGATTTGCCATGCCTAAAACCAAACTGATAAGGAGATAATATATTAAAAGAATTTAAATAATTAAGAAGTCGAATATTAATTAATTTTTCAAGTATTTTTGATATAGCTGGTAATATTGATATGGGCCTATAATTACTGATGTTGCCTCTGTCCCCTCCCTTAAATATTGGTACAATAGAAGATTTTTTTAGTTTCTCCGGGAAAACGCCTTTTTCAAAACATAGGTTAGTGAGGTGGGTGCAAATTGGTATCAGTTCGTTCTTGGCATACTTTAAAAATCTAGTGGAGATCCCGTCCCAACCAGGGGCACTATCAGTCTTTAAATTCATTAATATGCTCTCCACCTCACCTGTGTCCGTATTTAATAGTACAAAGGAATTAGACTGTGTAGGCAAGTTATGATGTTGTATGTTATGGCCGCTTGAATTTAGTTGTTGTGCTAATTTTTTACCAATATTGACAAAGTATTCATTAATATAGTTGATTGATTGCAATGGTGATGATTTTATATTTAATAACTCTGTATTTTGATCCTTAAATTTATTGCAGTATGTTATGTTTTTAATATTCTTCCAAAGTAATTTATTATTTGAAACCGATTTTGCAAGTAATTCTCGTTCATATTTACGCTTTAGATGTTTTAAAAGATTATTACAGTAATTCCTATACCTTTTATACGTTATCTTAAGTATTTCATCGTGTGGGTCTTTTCTTGCTTGTTTTTGTAAATTATTTCGATTTTTAATGCAACGTAAAATACCAGAGTATTTTACGTTGCATTAAAAATCGAAATAATATATTTTTAAAACTTAAATTACTATGCTAGTCACAATAACTAAAACTATGAATACACAACTAAATACATTTTTAAAACTTAAATTACTATGCTAGTCACAATAACTAAAACTATGAATATAAGAATTAGAAATAAATCACACTTACCTTCGTTAATTCGGTGGTACTGTTTCGCGCTTAAATCTCAAAAATCGTTAATCTTTGAGCCTAGTAGATAAGGTATTATTGCGCGCCATAATTAATGCCACTAGCGTCATCTAGTATCGAGTAGCAGAACTAGGACAGCTTTCTAGAAAATTCCATTCCCTCCAGAACTTTCTACACCTAGTCGGTCGGGATATAAAAGGTCCTATATAAGACTGGTATTGATCGCGATCCGAGTCAGTATTGAATTGGCGATTCAAGCTAATTCTACGAAGCAATATAAGGTGTTAAGTGTGATAATTTATTAGTGTGTTTTAAGTTGTAATTGGTGTACGGTAATTTTGGTAATTCAATCGGCAGTTTTTATTGTTTCGAACCCCAAGCTCGTAACAGTATTGTTCAAATATTATTCATTGAAACCATTCACAGTGGCTATAAATATATGTTTTCAACAACTGATTTGTCAAATTTGTAAAGTTACACTTCTGTTTTCCTTTTAAAATGTGTTAATTATGACAACTCAAGTCATACGTTGCCGGTGAGAAACGAAAATGGTGGGTGGGAATGACAAATCATGATTGTTATTATTTGACTTGAAAGTACATATTGATCAAAATTTTATACACAAAAAGAAGCCTTGAAGCTTCACAAAGTTTAATTGAAAATTATATATTTTGCTCCTATTACCCAGTGGAAGCTATAAAACATGTTATCACAGAATTTAAGTGAGTCACATATTTATGCTAGTTAGTCCTTGTACGTAATCCTTCCAGTAATTTTTTTTTATAGTAGGGCTATGTGTAATAGAGAAACGGCTCTTTAAAGTTTGACTGACATTTAGTCACGCCGAAGTTTTTTTTTGGCTACGCAATAGACAATATATAACCGAAGCAATTCATCCTAAACTCTCTGAGAACTTCTTCAAAGCCTCAGAGTCGCACCCAAACCACTTAATTCGTGAGGCAGCTTCTTATGCAGCCCCACCCCCCTCTCGCTATCGTGTCCGCAGGCCGAGAAACTCTCTCTCGGACCCGCCTAATAAACTTTCAAACGACCTGAACTGTCTCCTGGCAGCTCAGGCCAACTCTAATTAAATAAAATTATTGTAATATCTGACATTAATTTGCCTTCGTAGGCACTCCCTCAGCGGCACTTAGCCGCCTGCGCCCTCTTTTCCCAAAAGAGGGTCGCTCATGATAAGGCACAATAGAGCTTAATCAGCCGGTTGCCTGTCCCTAAAGGCGGTTTTTAGGGGGTATCACTTAGGGTCCCCGGTAGGACAGTGAGTCCCCCATAACCACGATAGACCGGCTATCGTGGTATGCGTAATGCGTTTTCCGCCTCCCTACGTACAGGGTAGCCCTTTAATTGCTTCGGGCGCAAAAAAAAAAAAAAAAAAATGCGCACTAAACAGGGTGACTAAGGAACTTCTGAAGAATTGTACTCATATTTATTTTAAAAAGAAATAATTTAAAATATATTTTATTCTACCTATACTTATATACAAATATTAGGTTGGTACGGAAGATTTGTTTCAAAATTTTCATAGTGACCAATTTCAGGCCCGTCCCCTATCTGTTTCGAAAAAGGAATCTAGTCACTGGTTATACGCTATTCCATCAAGTAATTAGCACATTACGTTGCGATATGCGTTTTTCGTACTTTCTATAACTTCAGTCCAACTTGTTATTGGAGTTAATAATAAGGCCAAAAATGCCATAAAACATAAAAAAAATAATCCAGTTTTGCTTATTTGTGAGCTACGACGCATTCCGAGTATTCTTCATAATTTAATTATATTTAAATTTCGTCGCCTCAGTGCTTGTTTGGCCAACATACCAATTTAGACGAAAATGACCATTGAAGTTGAGATCACTTCAAGAATGACTCGTGTAACTAAACCAAGTTACAATTTTAATTTTCGTACTTGTATGACACCACTGCAAATGAATCAAAATTCCAATAGCGGAATTCCCAGCCAGGGCTGCCATTTCGAAATATTTAATACATTTTTATTTAAACATGACATAAAAACATTACTCTTCACACTCATCATATCCAAATATTATAACTTATCGTATCCAAAACTTCTTCTTCGTCTTTGTTTAATTTATATTTATTATTTTCCTTCATATTGTCTATCATTTGTTTCGTCGGTTTTAAATTTACACAATTTTCTTGGGATCGAATAAAGTGCTTAGCTAGTAAAGTTAAATAAAGTAAATAAACAGCGGTATATCCTTTTAATGTGCTTTTCAAAAAACGAATGAATGAAATGAATACTATAAACAATGAAGTGTGCGCGCATGTATGTCAAATTCGCGTCGGGATTTCCCTGCTCATAGAGTCATGACTACGTCTAGTTATTATTATTTATTTTGTGGTCTAGTGTAGTCTAGTAATGTGCGTTATAATGACTTATAGACTACCGATAAAACTAGTAACTATTGGATTGTCGTGTTTTAAAACACGTCAATTAATATGTTGCCGTGTGTACCGTGTTTTAGTGCTGAATAGACCCAAATTGCCCTGTAACACGGCAATTGCCGTGTAAATGGCAACTCTGTTCCCCAAATTAACCAATCATGATCACAGGCCCGTTTGTATGGAGTGTAGAAGTAAGGAGTACAGACTGTGTATTAAAAAGTGTCCGTAGAAAACCGTTAAATAATGGTGGCGCCACAGTAGCTGCGGCGTAAATTTTAAAGAACGCGCCGAAAAATATTAGTGGGATAGATGACTTCTTCGAGTTTATATTTACTAAATAAAATTATTTTAGATTTTAGAGCTACTGAACAGTTTAGCAGCATACTTCACACCGTCGACAACTGCTAGGTTCATTTCATTTAGCTGTTTCCTGTAGCTACTAAAGCGCTGTTGTGGAGAGTTTTTGAACTGTTATTTATTGCTTACAGATGGACAATTTTTCACCTATTCTCCTATGAGACAACTCAAATTTGGTTGTAGACGGTTGAACAAAAAAGAACGGACCGAGAAAAAACGGTATTTTCGGCTTTCTCTTATTTTTTTATGTAACGGTCAGCTTGGTCAAACGTACGTTTTTTGTTTTAAAATTTAAATCAGTTTCAGTTGTCGTCAAGTAACGCTTGTCTACGCTTACTGTGATAGCTAATTTCGAATTTGCAAAAAAGTGTCTGTATGTTTGCGCGCGAAAAGTGTTTTATGTGATATATTGTATATATTAATTGTTTAATAGTTTTGTAATATAGATAGTGTAAATAATGAAAACGTGTGTATAAAATGAACTTTTAAATACGCTTGTAACATTTATCAGCCAGTCCTAAGCCTGAAGTAAAAAAGTATGATGGGAAGTTCGCTTTATTATTTTGTAAACAAACATATGGTGAAGTCGTTACATACACTGGCGGGATTTTTTTTGAAAAAAGTTTTTTTTAAACTGTTTCTCAGAACTGTTTCTCATTTCAAAAAACGGTTTCGTTTTGTTTTACAAAAAACCTGGAACGACCCAGTACTACTACTTGCCAGTTCGAGAATAACCAGAATTGGTGTAGTCGCCATCTAGCGCACCTTTTAGAATTTAATGTTCGAAAGTTTATGCGGATATAGTACAAGATGGCACTAGTGTCTTTGCAAATTATTGAACCCCAACCTAAAGTATGGAAGTGGGGTACACTCCCCTGCTTCAGTACTCGTGCAGAAGCGTTGTATACGATACGCGTGTTCAGTTTAGTTGATTTTGTGTTGTATTTTTATTTCGTTCTTGTTATTGTAGTTATAACTGTTTGATAATTCTTTCGTTGTTATTAAGTTTAGACTTTTATTTGATTTGTTTGATTTATAAACACTATGGCCAAAACTGAGACCACTAAAATACAGCGATGCGCAGACAAGTGCGAGAGTTTGTAATACGCCTACAAGATTACTTTGAAAGAGAGTATCAGAATGGTGGTCCATTGTTGCCACTTTCACAAGTGACTAACCGAGTAAGTGCAACTCTTGGTATTAGTCGAAAAACTGTTTCCCGAATAAGTAAGGAAAAAGATGGTAAAGATTTAATGGAAGATAACAAATTAAAATCGCCACCTAAGAAAAAAGTTAGAAGACCGATAGTTACACATATCGACAATTTTGATAACGACGCCATTAGAAACCATATCTATGGCTACTATAGTAGGAACGAATTGCAGACTCTCGATAAATTGTCAAATACTTTACGAGAATCTGGACTGTTTCACGGCAGTAGAACTTCTTTCTGGAGGGTTTTAAAAATGTTGGTATTTCTTATAAAAAATGTGATAAAAGGCGGATTTTGATGGAACGTAGAGATATAGCTTTAACCAGATTTAATTTTTAAAGATCAGCAAAGTCCGTTACCGTTTGTAACAATGTTATATTTCTAGATGAGACGTGGCTAAACGCTAATCATACAGTTGGCAAGACATGGACAGACGACACTCCTCACTCCTCCACAAAAGTACCTAGTGGCAAAGGCGAACGCTTAATTATTTGTCATGCAGGTTTCATGAAGTGACTTGTTCCGAACTGCCTCTTGGTGTTTTAAATCTAAGAAAACTGTGGAATACCACGAAGAGATGAATTTTGTTAAATTTAAGGAATGGTTTTGTAACTTATTGACCAACTTGAATGAGCCATCGACGATCATTATGGATAATGCACCATATCATTCAGTACAAATAAGTAAGCCTCCAACTTCTAGCAGCAAAAAAGCTGATATTGTGAAATGGCTGAATGACAGTAATATTGTTGCTGACATGTCCATGTTAAAAGTTGAGCTGCTGCATTTGGTTGCTATAAATAAGCCAGCTAGACCAAAATACGTATTGGACGAAATGGCTAAGGAAGGACACAATGTAATGGACTTCCACCCTACCATTGTCAATACAATGCCATAGAATTGATTTGGGCGCAAATTAAAGGCAAGAATTTAAACAAATCTTTTTTATAATTTATTTTTACCTATTTTAACATTTTATCTGTTGCTATATTAACACGCAAACCTTTATTTTAGCTCGTAAAAATACCAGCCCACGGTTTACTGCAAACAAAATGCTGTCATTGTTGCAAGTAGTTTGTGATAGTGTTATTGCCGCGAATTGGGAGTGTAGTTTTACGAAAAAAAATTGTTTTTCGCTGATTGGGACAGAGATATACATATCGATGCCGTCATAGATAACCAAATTAAAATAAATACCCTTGTATTCTACAGACGATGATGAGGGTGATGACGGCGATGCCGACCATGAAATATCAATTTCGGCTAGTGATGATGAATATGTTCCATCTTGATAAAAATATCATGTATTATCTAATTAAAATTAAAAACAGTTTTATAAATTTTAATTTAATGCTAATCCTTTTTCTGTCAATACGATTTTAATTTGTTCGTTATAGCAATCGAAGGTCAATATCGTCAAGTATCGACTATAGCGGTACTTTACTAGTACTTGATTATTGACATCTGTCAAATGGAACTTCGTAATTGGAATAGAGTAGTGTGGCTTTTTATAGAATTATTTTTAACAATTATAAACAGTCTTCAAGGAACATTAACGCCAACTTTAATGCTGTTCAATGGCATTGAAATTTAATTTACGTTTCCCGTTTGTGTAGGTCCAGCACTAACGCGTTCGCTCGATGCTCGACGCAGGGGTGGTTAGGCGGGGCGATACCATGGCAACCATGGTTACCATGGTCGCGCGGTCGGTTAAGCGTTAAAATATGAATATCGACAGTCGAAATTTTTTTCAATAAAATGTTTTAATTTTTTGTTTTGTCTCGTAAATCATTTAATTTACTACTACCCAATCTTCTGTACTTTATTTTATTCTATTAACTTTTCCCTAGTTTATTTATTTGCTTATTATCTTAAAAAGAAATGTAATTTTGTATAGTATATCTCTGTGGTATTAAAATTACTACAATCTACGAAACTTATAACTATGTTACTAACTGTGTGTTTGTAACAATGGCTTGAAGTGGATTTTGATTCGTTAATTGTCTGTGCGTGTAAACTATTAGAGAAAATGAAACAAGTGCTTCGATGTTAATATAAACCTCAAGTTATTTTAATCGGTTAGGCGTCTTATAAACTTGAGTTACTGTCGTCATCGACTGTCTGCTGGGTAGACGGTTTAATCTATCTAAATAGCTGTTAGATATTTGATTTCTTCAGCTACATCTGTAGCACCTGTGCTTTTAAACATATTTAACAGCAGAACATAGAAAACAAAAGCATTTTTGAAAACTCTTATGGAAAAATATTGGTACAAATTATCGTTTTATTAAAATTAAACAATAATAAATAGGAACTATAATCTAACATTTTCATACATTTATAATTTAATTTACTAAATAAATATACTAAATGAACTAAATTAAAATTACTTACGGTTGTTTTTTTTTTAAATAAAGCCGATATATCGATATTTTTTTCGATTTATAAAACTCCGATATTGACTTACTGTATTTTATAGTCAACCAAATCTGAGAAATACCTTTTGACGTTTCACATTAATCAATCCACAAGCGTACTCGCACGATTGAAATGACCTTTTACGTAAATCTAAAGAATGATGAAGTTATCTATATTTCATTGCAACGTGTATAGCTTTTTATCACTAAATTAAATTCGATTCTTTCAACAAAGCAAAATATTTAAAATAATAACCAGTATCAATATTTTTACTTGACGTCGTTTCAATTATATGTCGCTATGTACGTTACCGTAGTGTTTGGATGATTAAAATTAATTATTATGCGAGTAATCGGCAAAATTAATTTTGAAACCAGATAAAAATATTCATTTTTATCGATTATTTTAATACTAATTCCTTAAATTACTTGAAACGTGAATAAAACTGGTAAAAGTGGTAATAAAAATAAATTGATTATGGATGACTTTGAAAGAGACATTAATTTCGATTCATTCTTAAAAATCAAATAATAATAATTAATCTGAACAACGACAATTCAACTAATTGTACTGAAAGTGATTGAATAAATATATTTTTAATCTGGTTTCAAACTTAAATTTTTATAACTTTGCCTCTAGAAATAAGCAGTGATAATAAATACGAAGAAACTAATAAATCTTGTGTTTCAAATTATCGGTTTTTAATTTATTCTGGTATTATTCAAACCAAACTGTAAATGATTACCAACTCTAAATAATCGATATCGATTTTTGTAGGAATCGAATATTCTACGTTCCCATTTTTTGGTTATCATGCTTGGTGCAATAAGTCTGATAGCTGTCAAAATGCATTTCTTAGATTTCGTTGACTATAACTCACGATATATAAAACTCCAACATTGATATATTTATAGTTATCGATATATCGAAAATATGATATTTTAAAAAATATCTCAGTCCTAGTTTGGACTGATCAGTTGGAATGATCAGTTGAACTGATCGTGTGTGTGAAAATTTCTTTGGCTTGAATCCGTTCGAACTGATATCAGTTCGACTGATGAGTTTAACTGACCGTGTGTGGCCACCATAATAGAGGTTTTGGCGGTAATTTGGCCGTTTATCGCTACTGTTTTGTCGCTTGTCTAATGGTTTGAAGTGGATTTTGATTCGTAAAATTGATGCGATTTTATGACTTTAGTATCAGTGCGTGTGATCTATTATAGAAAACAACGAAACAAGTGCTTTGATGTTGATATAAACCTTAAGTTATTTTGATCGCTTGGGCGCCTTATGAACTTGATTGGCTGTAGTCATCAACTGTCCACTGACTTGAGCTGTCAAAATTTCCCAAAAATTTCGCAATGTGACGCATCAGCATATTGTGAAGAAAAATATATAAAAACAAAGATTCCGAAAGAAATGATTGACTCAGAAAGGCTAGAACCCAGAGCCGTAAAGCCAGTTAAATAAAAACAGACTAGTATGATGCTTCCGCATACGGTGACGAAGATTGGCTGATCTTTAGGTAAACCTTAGAGTACGTAGACAGAGAAACCTATAGACTAATGATTAGCGTGGCCTCGTGTGAGAAAGGAAGATAACGTAGTTTTAGGTTATACAATAATCTTTATGGCTTTTAAACATATTTAGATAAAATTTTTAATTATTCTAAGAACTGAACTGAACAAGATTCACCAATCTTAAACTCATAAAACACTTTTTTCTCACTTAAATCAATTTGTAAACTCCTTAGATAGCTACGAACTGTCAAAGTTGTTTAGCAAAGTGCAGTTTCCTAAATAAAAAACCGGCACAGAGAAAGGGACAAACAATTACACCGCTCTGTTCATTTCTGTGCAAGATGTATGCATAAATCTATCTTTTTCGTGTGCGAATGCGAAAGAAGGCGTCAAATTATCTATAGGTTTCTCTGTTTATGGTTAGAGTAGTTACATGCATACGTATGCCTAGAGAGAACCTACAATTCTACATAAATTGAGTCTACATAAAGTGACAAATATATTCAAAGATGTTGCGTATAATTCATGCGTGGAAAAAGAAATGTCAATTGGTCATCTTTGGTCTCTTTTCTAAGTATATACGCCTGAATGCTATAATTCAAATGCCTTATGAACTTTGTCTGAATTTTTTCAATTTGTTTTTTATGCGTAATATAATAAAGATAACAAATACTACTAGCGTAATAAACACTTTTAATGCAGTTATTTCCAAAAAAAGGTTTGCAAGTACGTAAAACAAACTTTTGACTTTTTATGCTTTTTGTACTATTGTATTTACATGTTTTATCACAGCCAGCTTCTTTTCAAAGGTACCAGTTAGTATTCTTTTATTTTTTTTTATTTTATTGAATAAGGTACACAAACAGACAGTAGTTATATACAGGTCAAAAATTAAAAGTACATTTGTGTTGATCTAAACTGCAATCCAAAAAATTGTACACAGCATAATAATATAATTACAGTATAATCTTAGTCTTAGCAAAAATAAAACAGATAATAAATACATTAAATGTTAAGAGAAACACGTAAATTTCTTTTAAATCTAACCAGGCTACTATCGAATGTATCTAGATGTACGTTGCTACGCTTAATCTCATCGTAATCACGGCATATTTTAACAAAAGGGTTGAAAAAGAAGTGTTATTCTTGTGTACGTCTAACCTGAAAATTCTTTGAACACGTTGTCGTATACCGGAATTGAAGTTAATTAGCTTTAGTAACTCTGGGCAATCTATACGAGAATGCACAATCTTGTGCAAAAAAAACTTGCTTGGCAAATTGTCTCCTCAAAGACAATCGCACGACATTAAAAAACTTTAGTGAGAGTCATATGATGGTAGACGACGCAAGTGACCATATCTACCGCAAACACTGCGAAGGAAACAAATCTGCACCCTCTCGATACTGTCAGAATGTATCTAATAAAAGGGTGACCATACAGTGGTAGCATACTCCACCTGCTACAGAACGAACTAAAGTATAAAATAATCGAAATGATGCGAGAGGTTTGGAGAAATTTTTCGTTACACGAATTAGAAACCCTAAGGTTTTGAGACTTTTTTGAGTTATGAACTCATAATGCAGACGAAACGAAAATTTTGAATAGAAATATACGCTTATAATCTCCTTGCGTGTTAGAGGCTGATTACTGATATTGTATTTAAAATGCAGGTAATTGTGTTTAGTAGTGAAAGTGATAACATAAGTAAGTAGTGATAGTGAAGACATAAAATTAGCAGAACACCAATCGTAAACTGCATCTATGTCTTTTTGTAATGTAACACAGTCATTCACGTCACTTATGAGCCGGTATATCTTCATATCATCGGCATAAAGTAAACAGTGACTCCGAATTGTGTCAACCAAATCATTTATAAAAATAATGAAAAACAATGGCCCTAAATGGGATACTTGGGGAACACAAGATGTGACCGCTGCTGGAGCAGAGTTATAACCCTTGACCGCAACAATCTGACTCCTCCTGGATATGTACGATCTTACCCAATGAAGTAAATTGCCATGAATTCCATAAGCTTCTAATTTCGCACACAGTAACTCGTGATTGACCTTGTCAAATGCCTTAGAGAAATCTGTATACATTGAGTCCACCTGACGATGATTAGCAGTACTGATGTGATTTCTATAAATGGGCAAATTGCTTATCATAGACCGACCAGATACGAAGCCATGTTGCATACATGAAATTTTCTGCTTAACGTGACTGTATATGTGAGAATATATTAATATTTCGAAAACCTTAGCCATGCAGGAAAGTATGCTTATGGGCCTATAAGTTTTACATATTGTTTTATCACCGGATTTGTAAATGGGAATGATAAGGGCATTTTTCTATGTTTTCGGGAAAGTACCCGTACTTTGTGATTTATTGAAAATAATAGACAATGGCAAACTAAGCTCTTCTGCACATGTCTTTACAAATATAGCAGGAATTCCATCCGGTCCGGGAGCCTTTTTTATTTATCTGTTTCATCTTTTTTACACACTTTATAATGAGGGGTATTAAATGCCGATTTATTGTCTTATGGCATTCTCTATCAGTTAACCCTGGACGATTTGAAAAACCTTGGCAGGTATAAAGATTTTACTAAATTAAATTAGTAATATAGATATAAGATACAATAAATAATTATTTAAAGGTTACTTCAATACAGTTACATTGTTTTTATTTTCTTTGTAAAAAATTTTTACTTTGTATTATTTTGCTTACACCTAACTAATTTAAAGCTGATGAAAAAGCGTTACCAAATTTGGCAATTAGAATTTTTAGTGGGTATTATGATATATTTAAACTTTATACCACGATCGATCACTTTACAAACATATATTTAAATTAGGTTAGATTCCCCGGTTAAAACTAACATCGTGTCCTGGAGGAAAATAACTACTTACTATTTGACAGCGCTTACCGCTTACGATCGCCATTTTGCTTACAAGCGCTTGCTAGCGCTTTTTTCTGCCAAACGCACCCATTCTTCTCTGTATGGAGTATAGAAGTATAAGTAGTAAATCTCTTATAAAAAGAAATCTCTGTATAAAAAGAGTCCGTAGGAGAGCGGTAAATAAGGATAGCGCCACAGTCTGAATTTTATAGAACTTTTTATAATATCTTTATTGCATAGACTTTTACCATAATTCTTTTTACAATAATTATTTGATTGTTTTCAAAACTTTTTTTTTTCAAAACCACTCTCAAAGTATTTTACGGCGATATAGCATACCCCGTAGCTACTCGAGCGCTGTTGTGCACAGTTTTTGAACTGTTATTTACTGCTTACAGATGAACACATATTCAATTATTCTCCTATAGGAGATTGTCCTCCTTACACGGAGACATAGAAACCTATAGACAAATTGACGCCTTCTTTCGCATTCGCACACGAAAAAGATAGATTTATGTAAACGTCTTGCATAGAAATGAGACAGATTGTTTGTCCTTTTCTCCGTGCCGGTTTTTTGTTTAGCAAACTACACTTTGCTAAACAACTTTGACAGTTCGTAGCGATCTAAGGAGTTTACAAATTGGTTTAAGTGAGAAAAAAGTGTTTTGTGAACTTAAGATTGGTGAATCTTGTTCAGGTCAGTTATTGGAACAATTAATTTTTTTACCTAAATATGTTTAAAAGTCATAAAGATTATTGTATAACCTAAAAAAACCGGCACGGAGAAAGGGACAAAAAACCACACCGCTCTATCTCATTTCTACGCAAAACGTATGCACGTAACGTATAAACGTATATACGTTTCGTATGCGAATGCGAAAAAAGGCGTCAATTTGTCTATAGGTTTCTCTGTCTACGTTTTCTACATACCATACCATAGACAATTCTAGTGATGTTATCTATAGGAAAGAACAGCCTTATCGATTTACTCATTTTATCTATGGTTCAATAAAATTCTTATAATTTTTAAAGTTTTCAATAAATATTAATATTGTAAAGTATTCATATTAAAAACTTACCAATCATGAGTTTTTTAATAGCATGTATATGTTTATTCATGTCATTATATTACTTAAAACTAATATTGCACAAAACAACTTATACAGCGCTTTTTTCTTATACAGCGCTTTTTTCTAGAAAAAAGCGCTAGCAAGCGCTTATAGGCGCTAAAATAGTTTTCGGCCAGGACACGATTGCTACTTCGGTAGCGCTGACACAATCCGCCATTTTGCTTATTTAATTTTGTTTGTTTTGAAGTAGAGTTTATAAGTTGTTTTGTGCAATATTAGTTTTAAGTAATATAATGACATGAATAAACATATACATGTTATTAAAAATTCATGATTGGTAAATTTTTAATATGAATACTTTACAAAAATATATTTAAATTAGGTTAGGTTTCCCGGTTAAAACTAACATCGTGTCCTGGAGGAAAATAGCTACTTACGATTTGACAGCGCTTACCACTTACGATCGCCATTTTGCTTACAAGCGCTTGCTAGCGCTTTTTTCTGCCAAACGCACCCAATGATTTTCGTTTTGTTACGCAAGCTGTCAATTTCATTAGCTGTCAACTGTCAATTTATGAACACAGATCATTCACTGTTTCTGAAATTTGTCTTTCTTTTCAAAGCAGCACGTGTAGACGCGGTCGACTTGCTAATCATCGTTATATAGTGATATAGGTATATAATTATTTTCGAATAGTGTTATTGTAAAATGTCGCTACACTAATCACGAAGTCCTTAATCTTGTATGAAGTGATGAAAACGAGTGGAAAGCTATCGTGTAAAGATTTAATAACGCGTTGAATCACTAAAGTAACCCAACTGCACTTAAAAAATAAATTTTTAGAACTCAATTACTGTTTGCGTTTAAAGTTTTCAGACAATTTACTAATCATTTAATAGTTCTAAGGTTATAATCAACACAATGCCGTCTGATGCAAAGAAACGAGCTCAACAAAAGAAAAAGGAACAAGCGAGCAACCGGAACAAAAAGCCTGTCGCAAGAGTAACGGCGGAGGAAAATGGATCTGCGACCAACGGCACAGGGCCAGGGGATCGAGAATTGACTGCTGAAGGTAACCTCGTTTGTTAAACTTTCAATTTCTTACATAAAACAATTTTCTTAATTGCACTTTCTATAAAAGATAAAACAAATGTTTCGCAAATTGTTGCTATTCAATTTTATTATTTATTAATGTATTTTTATTATTTTTTACAATTGCTTACCCTAATAATTTGAATCAGAGTTTACAATTTATATATATCTGAATCTTCATGGGTAACATGAAGATGAGTCCATGCCAATTTTAGACTATTGCAATAATTTTCAAAAAGTGAAATATCAACTGCATGGGGAATACTCTACTGTACATGCTTAACTTATTAGCTGAATGTGAAACTTGAGGAAATAAAATTGGAGGTAAGCTAGAATGCAGTGCTAGAAATAAGAATACAATTACAGCAAATGTTAACTACAAACTCAGAAATTTGTGTACACAGGTATTGATTGATGAGTTTGGTGATGAGTGATCTATTATTTTCTTGAATATCAGTGATATGCAACACTCTTTGTTGGGTTGATGACTTCTACACTAATATTATAAAGAGGAAAGATTTGTCCATAATAATTTTAAGCCTCTTTATGATAAAACTATAATTAATTTCAGAGGCATTATGCTTGAAATTGGAAGCTGAGGCTAAAATGAATTCAGAGGCGCGTTCGTGCACTGGAACTTTGGCTGTTCATCCACGCTCTAGAGATATAAAGATTGCTAACTTCTCCATAACATTTTATGGTAGTGAATTGCTACAAGATACTCTTCTGGAGTTGAACTGTGGAAGAAGATATGGCCTTGTTGGATTAAATGGATGTGGTCTGTATTTTTTTCTTCTTGCTAATATTAAGGGGTTTTTATCATCTTGGATTTAGATTTTTACACCTGATTACGATGTGGATGTCTTTAAGACAAAAGTGAATAAGCCTCTGTTAAGCTTAGTTAGTGAATTTTGAAACTTTTGACTACATCACGAGGATAGTAGTAGTCAAGTACCAGCTTATAATAGTAAAAAAATGGATAAGTAATTTTATCAGATTTTTGATTAGATTAACTAATAGAAAACTAATATATATATATATATATATATATATATATATATATATATATATATATATATATATGACTAAATAATGCATGAGCTCTTATAAAATTTATTTATTTTTTGGTTTGGTTATTAATTGTTATTTTAAACACAATTTTTGTATAATCTTTTATTATGATAGCTGAAGATACATAATGTACTCCAGATTAATTTTTTGTTATAGTGGCCAGTCTCGATGATGACAAGCCATCTTTGTAGGATAGGATTATTGTGTACAAGTGTGTGTGCAAGCACAGGTGCAATCTCTATTTCTTAACACTCATAGTCAGATGGCATTGAAATCTGACACAACTGAAGAGAGATCAGGCACAACCAACAGCTTTCTGAGCTGCGGGAGTAAAATACCACAAACTTCCTGACTCAAGCTGCCACTTAGAATGTTTTGTCAGAAAAACCCAAAAACTGATTTTGACTCAAACTAGGTATCAAACATAGGACCATATAGCAGCAGTTATGCTGGTCACTAAACCAATAAGATAAACAGCAGACATTAAGAAAAAGTAAATTGTGGTTTATTTAATAGCTTAACAAATAAAATTCTAATAACTCATATTTTACCTGAACGAGAAACTTTAGTTATTTGGGCAGTCATGTACTTGTAGATATAGAATATTTTAAGATTCTTTTTCATTAATTTGATAGCTCCAATTATAAACCTCATCGTCATCGTCATAATCATTGGTGAAGATGGACCCTTTTCTATAATAGGTGGAATTTCATATGATTGCCACTTGTCGTTTTGTTGCTTCCTCTGCTGGGCTTTTCCGTAAGTCACCTCTTTCGACATTTATAAGATGAGGTGTCTTTTATATTACCACCAAAGTTTTGTAGGAGTACAAAAATTGTGGTAAAAATCTTGCATAATTACCTAAGTATTGATTTGTTTATATGTATTGTAGTCAATCTAAAGAAATATGATTAGTGTTACAATGTATTAGTATGGATGATTACTCACAACCAACTTGTTTCCATTATGAATACTTTATTTTTAGTTTTGTATAGCTATGTGGTTATGTTTGTTCTTCTAACAGCTTCTATAATATTATGTGCTAATGCTGTGTGATAATATTGTATCTAGCAATGGCAAGCAAAGCACTGCGAAAATTAATTTATTTGCATAGATTTATAGCTATCATTGGGAAAGCATTGGACCTGTTTTAATCTGATAAGATGATGAAATAAGCTACATTAAGGGCTTCGTTTGCACTTTAGAACTACCAACATTGTGGTTTAGTGATGCAAATCCAAAAAGTTATATGTTTTTTTATAGGATATGGGCGACAAATAAGCACACAGTCCACTTGATGTTAAGGAGCTGCTGTGCCCCATAAACATCTATCCTCAATTACAAATCAAAATGCAGATGCGTTGTCACCTGTGAGGACTAAGATTGAGTACCTTGTTTTCAGTAAAACGGGTTTCTGGCTCTCTACACTCACCATATGAAACACAGCAGCATTGAGCTGCTATTTGACATTGGTATTCTGTGAGAGTGTGGTCCTTCCCCAGCGAGCCAACCTATTTATGCTACAACTGTACTACTAATATAGCTGTAGCGAGGCTCTAACACGAAAAAAACTTAGTTACTGATTTAATTGAGATGCATAGAAACTGCTTGCCAAAGTCTAAGCATATAGGCTTCTTCCACTACTGGGAGGATTTGCCTTAATTTTCAAGCTTATTAGGCTGGTTGGCTTGTACCTAGGGGATGTTTATACCATCTGTCAGAAGCTTGTAGTAGCCTCTTATGACTCACATGGGAAAAAATTGAACAGTGGATTCGCTTACACCGCTGTCACTGATTTTTTTTATATTTTATTTTATATGACCTTTAATCTCAGATGAAGTAAAAAAAGGTAGATATTGCACCTAGAACAAGAAACTGTAACCAATTTTATAACTTTGTGTGAGTCAGAGAAGTGCTGACACATTTTTTTAAAAGTCCCTGAAAATAGAGATACAATACTACAACTATAAGAGTAATATGCGATGCAAATGCGAAAGTATATCTGTCTGTTTAATAAATTTCAACAATTTGACAATTCAGAAAAGATGAAGCACGTAGGAGGCGTCTGTAGCTCATTTAAAAGTCTTCTTGATAGATTGTCCAGTGAGCATGTAAGCATCGATAAAATATACAACATATGTAATGTAAAACTTGTTTATTATAAAAAATAACTTAATGCTTCAGCCGGGAGCACAAAGGAGTGTTCTAATTTGTACCCCGGGTAGGAGAGATGAAGTATCAGCCAGAGAGGATACCTGAGTCTCAGTTAAAAAGAACAAGACTGGCTCTCCGGGTGATAGCATTAAGATTGGAATGAAGTGTCCTGATGTTGCAAAAATTCATGGATAGCATGACAGGGGTCGCCTTGGTCTAATTACTGGCTGCCATTTTGGTTCATTTCAGCTCAGTCTTATAGCAGCTACCCTTCATTTTTTTATAGTACCGATCCGACCAATCCGACCCTGGATTTATATTTTATAGAATAGGGTGACAAACAAGCACACAGTCCACCTGATGGTAAGTGTTTGTTGTGGCCCATAGACATCTACATATATCCTCGATTACGAAACAAAATGCAGATGCGTTGTCACCCGTGAGGACTCAGATGGAATGCCTCGTTTTCAGTAAAAAAGGTCTCCAGTTCTCTACACTCACCATACGAAACACAGCAGCATTAAGCTACTATTAGACGCTGGTATTCTGTAAAAGTGTGGTCCTTCCCCAGTCGAGCCGACCCATTCATGCTATAACTATACTACTAATATGTATGACTGCAGCAAGGCTCTATCACGTAAAAAATTCATGTCTTATTAAAATATTCGTTGGTAGCCTAAAATCGTAAATATTTTGTGATAGTAAAATAGTGTAAGTACTAAATAATTAAAACAGAAACATCAGCGACTTAAAAAATTTAATATTTACCTTGACTTCAATTTCATGTAACATAATAACAACTAATTAAAAAAAATATGCTGACTACATATATTGTTACAACTTAGCCTAAAATTAATTACCCAAATCTTGGACCATTAGAAATAAGAAATACTGGCAACATTCTCCCGTTACGTAAACTCGAAACATTGACATTTGTGCTTCGAAAATAACCTTTAAAATTGTGTTGGAATAACAATATAGTTAAATGAGTGTTTACGAGTGAAACGACTTCAGATTCAGACTTTTTGGTTCACTTTAGTATTGTTTTTGTAACATTTAACTAGACAAGACGGCATTTTGTAGGCAAATTTACTGCACGACGTCCCGGGAAGTACTGAGCGAAAATGAGCGTAGTTTGATCCACGTGTGTGCGTGAACGCGTGTGCTTACATAAATGAGCGGAGTTTATTGGCTTCACCAATAACAAAGGCCCCTCTGTATCTACCTTTTTTACTTCATCTGAGCCTTTAATTAAACACATTTATGAAATAATTGCTGTGCAAATTTTGTATGCTATGGGATTCTAAAAATTCCAATAAGTTATTCATTAAATAAACTATAAATATATAGGTGAAACAATTGAACCTTTATATTCATACAACTATAACTTCTAAATTGTTTAGTCCTATGAATAAGTTTTATCTGATTATTGAAATTTTGTTCACAAAGTTAAGAGATGTACTGATTAACTTGAGGCATACTGAAAGACTGACTCATAGTGTCATGCCAAGCGCTAGGCTCTATAGGAAAAATTGTTCAGCTATGTGTATAAAAATGTTCAATGCATTGGCTAAAGAGTTTTGAAGTAATGGTAGTTATTATATTGTTTGTAATAATGAAATTCATGTATTAGATAAATATTTGTATGTTGTCATTATGACAAAGCAAGCTGGACTTCAATAATTTACCAATCTGTATTGTATCATGTTTTCTGCAAATAAATTATGATTATGATTGAAGTATCTATCACCTTTAAGATTAAAATCACAAAAAGTTACAAAATTAACATATACTGTGAAACTGATCAATGAACATTTACGTACATCAATTTGCTTAGTGTTTTTTATATTATCTCTAGAAATGAAAGAGACCTGTAATTTTTACTTGAAAATTTTGCAATATATCGATAATTTATAATAGATACTCTTCATGAGAATTATCTCAGTAGTTTTCATCACCATCCTTCTTATGTAGTAAAGAAGCAATTATTTGTCTCTTATATTGTAGGGAGTGTTACCAGAAATCTCATCTTTGCGTCATTTTTTAATCTCATCTTTAACAGTGCTATGTTGCCAGTGTGATGATTTAAAATTTGGTGAGAAATAGTCATCTATTTGATGGTAAATAGTCATCTCGAGATAAGATGGTAAGCTAAATATCACTATGTGCTGAGTTAGCAGATCGGAATTTATTTTAAGCATTTGACAATTCATCTCTGTCAAATATTATTTATATACAAATCTTTGCTATGTTAATCAGCAACAACACCCACATAATGAATATGATGTATCATGTTGTGTGACTTATTAAATAAAAATTTAGCTTTAATTTAGAAAAATTAATGCAATAATAAAAATAATGTGAATTATTAAATTTATTTTATAATAAAATCTAAATTTATTTGTAAAGTTTAAAAATGTGTACAGTGTTTGGTCTACTGTTCAACTTGATTTGGTTGGGTATTAGTTCATGAGGTGCGTGAGAGATGATGGATGATATAACACTAGCAGGTACCTGAATGACATTTAGTATCAGATCATCACAGTACTACAGCCCCTCCTGCACCAAACAGCTATAATGCCACTACTATAAAAACTGCTTTAATTATGTTTTATCTGGTTTTTAGAAACAGTAAGATATTTTTTGAGTGAATTACTGCTGTAATCGCGAGTTTATATTATGCATCCTTATTAAGTCTATTATTAAATTTGATCTTTGCTTAGATTTTATTAATGAAAAAATATTCACTCAGGTAAGTCGTCGCTGCTTGCGGCTCTTGGACGTCGCGAAGTGCCTATTCCTCAACATATCGACATATTTCACTTGACGCGAGAGATGCCCGCCTCAGATAAAACTGCTCTACAGTGTGTCATGGAGGTGGACGAAGAAAGAATTCAACTTGAGAAATTAGCTGAGGAATTAGCACATTGTGAAGATGACGGTAAGCATAATAAATAAAAGTCGTTCTTTAGATTTAATAAAAAATATTATTCAGTTATGTCTTTTTAACATAAGCAAAATAATGGTTGTTAACCAAACTAGTGTAAAGAAAATTGGATTCTTCCCGGCTTTTAGTTGATTGTGTTCCTGATTGAAAATCGGCCACGCTGGCCTTTTATTGACTTTGCAGAGGATATTATAATGTCACAAGTATATGTGTAAACTCAGAGCAGATACTTGCACTAATTTAACATTTATGCAATAAGAGCAGAGCAGTGGCGAAGCTAGAGCTCCAAGCTAGGGCAAGCCCAAGATATAAATTGATAAAAATATAGATTGTTGTTTTTATCAGTTTATAAAAATACACCAATCTTGATCTGTCTCCACGCTTCAGTTTCATATTCAGTGCTGTCAAGGACGTGTTTAACAAAGCACACAGAAGGCATACCACTGCTAGATAGATTGTATTACATATCAGCAATTGCATAGCTTCGGTGGCTTTGAAGAAAGCCGTTTGGGTTTGTTTAAGCGAAAGAAAAAAAATATTTACATCCAATACAATACATGAACAAAAGTAAAACACGAACAAAGTACAAACAAACTATGTACAAATTTAAAAAAAATTATTTACTTTCTAATGGATAAGAGATAAGATAAGATAAGTGGAATCGTCTCGCTTTCTTGTGGAAAGATTTAATTACGTCCACGTAAAATGTTGGTGAACATTTTAATTCTACCAATAACTGTTTTTAATTGCGATAATTGATAAGTCTGAAATACACTCTTAACCTTGTGTATTATCTCAACAAAGTTTAAAGATTTCCTCTCCGATTATCACTTTAACACACTTCAATTCATCACAAGTCTTCTCGAAAGCCCCGTTAAAAGCCCACGCGAGCGAGGGAGACAACTATTAGCTCTATTAAAACTCATTTTTTATGACAGCAGCAGTATCGCTAAGGCCATACGAGGTCATCGGTCGACATGTGTCGAACAGTGGAGTGCGCGGGAAATTTGAAATAGCTTGAAACATTTTACGAGTTATTTTATTAGTTGATATTATTGATTGATATTATTGATCGATTCAGGTTTAACAAGGCAAGCCCGGCTTTTCGGCTTTAATGGAAGCTTCGCCACACGCTAAGACGTCAGAAATATTGGGATGGACCAAAACCTGACCCTATAACAGCAATGTATGTTTTACACAAATGTTGGCTCCAGCTGTTATTTGAAAGCCAAGTCCATGGTGTTGTAGCCAGAAAGACTTCAAGGGTTATAGCTATTTTGTGTATTTGGTGATTGTTTAGGAAATAGTTGTCAACCTGCTTTAATAATATATTAAATGGTTTTAGTATGAGTCTTGTCTGATCATGTTTATCAATGTTTGAGCTAATTAGAAGTAATCACAGATGATGAGCATCAACGGGATATCCAGGCTGCAATTAAATTAAGGTGATAGAGCCACAGCTATATTAATAGTATAGTTGTAACACGAATGGGCCGGCTCGATTGTGAATGGAGAATAAAGTAGCAGCTTAATTCCGGTGTTTTTTTGGTGAGTTTACAGAACTGGAGACATTTTACTGGAAAAGAGGTATTCCATCTTAGTCCTCACGGCTGAAAATGCTATGGGCAATAGCAACAACTTAACATCAGGCAGACGTTGTGTTTGCTTGTCACACTTTTGCTATAAAGGAAAGGTTTTTATTGCTGTTGCATTGTTCTTAAATGACCGAGTTCAATAATGGAGAGAGACAACTGCTGTCTAGATTAATAATACCTACAAATAATAGATTATATGTCACAATAAGTACTGATTTAACTCATGATTGATGGTAAAGGTCGTCCTTGTAAATTTACGCTTCTGTTATCAAAGAGATATTTCGAACCAATATAAGCAAACTGTTAGATCCAATAAAACACCGTAATTTAGGTAAATATGTGTATTGTGCTAGGGAGCAAAACTAATGATAAACTGTTTGACTTGACTAACATTATTTCCTAACAATGTTATGCAAGTACCCACATACATAACTATTTATCTATGATATATAACAACAAAGCCGTGTAGTGGCGGTTGAGAATATCCACTACCCCATATCTTCCCGTGGGTGTCGTAAGAGGTGACAGACAATAACATAATAAAAAACTGCGATTGCCAACCCGCTCGCCAAGCGTGGCAACTATGGCAAATATCCCCCCATGAGCAGCGACACAAATAAACGGCGCCCAGTCCCCGGCGGCCCCGCTATTTCTGGCTACGGGCGACATTCGGGGCAGGGGGTGCTAAGAATCTCCGGTGGAGGTTCGGTTGCCACCTACGACGACTCGACCTGGCAACGTATAACGCACGCACCCTGAAGACTGACGAGAAGATACTGGAGCTGGAAGAAGATTTAGACAAGTTGCGCTGGCATATTATTGGATTATCTGAGGTCCAAAGAGAGGGGGAGGACACGGTAATCCTCGAGTCCGGCAACTTGTTCTATCACCGGGAGGGCGACCATCTGTCCCAAGGAGGTGTGGGGTTTATCGTCCACAACTCTCTCGTCAACAACGTTGTATAGATTGGGAGTGTGTCGACGAGGGTCGCGTACCTGATACTCAGAATCACCAAACGGTATTCGCTGAAGGTCATACAGGTCTACGCACCAAACCTTGGTAGAGCAAGGTTCTAAGGTAATGTTAGACTCCTATGTCGTCGTTAATATAATAAATATATAATAAAAAATATATATAAATAATGTAAAAAATATATGACCTCGGCACATCCCGATGAGGAGGTGGAGGAAATGTATGAGGATATTTCTAGAGCCATGCATTCCTCCAAAATCCACTACACGGTGTTGATGGGAGACTTCAACGCAAAGCTTGGCACAAGAGAAGGCGGTGAGCTGAAGTTAGGGAAATTTGGATTAGGGCAACGGAACCGTAGGGGCCAGCAGCTGGCTGACTTTATGGAGAAAGAAGGGACTCTTTATGATGAACTCTTTCTTCCAGAAGCGGCCCCACAGGAAGTGGACCTGGTCGAGCCCCGACGGTTCGACAAAAAATGAGATTGACTTCATTATGACGACCAGACGCCAACTGTTCAGTGATGTCTCAGTGATCGCAAGGGTGAAAACCGGCAGCGATCACCGAATGGTTAGAGGCACACTGAACTTAAACGTTAAGTTGGAGAGGTCTCGTCTAATGAAGTCAACGCTCCGTCCCCCCTCGTGCTCTAATCCAGAAACTTCAGCTCGAGTTACGTAACCGCTTTCAGTGCCTAGAAGATTGCAATGCAGTGGACGATATGAATGACAAGCTCGTGGAAACTGTCCATGCGGTCGGAGCTAAGTTCTGCAAGACCCGCCGCAGAAGAACACAAAAACTCTCCGATCACACTCTTAATCTCATGGCTGTTAGACGGGAGATGAGGCTGCAATTGTCAACAGATTTGACAGCATACAGGCAACTGAGCAGACAGATCTCCAAATGCATGCGGCAAGACTTATGCAACTTTAATACTGCTCGTATTAAAGAAGCGATCGAGCGGAACCAGGGCTCCAAAGTCTTTGCCAGAGATCTGTCTGCCAGAAAGAGCCAACTGTCAAAGCTGAAGACTGAGTGTGGCAGCATCGTTTCCGGGACACCTGAGATTTTGAGTGAGATTGAGAGGTTCTATGGGCAGCTGTACACATCATCGTTGGAGCCACACGCAAGTGTGAGTAACGATACAAGAGCAAGTCTTACCCGACACTATTCCGATGATATCCCGGACGTCAGTCTGAGCGAGATTAGAATGGCTCTCCAGCACCTTAAAAACGGCAGGGCCCCAGGCGAGGATGGAATTACAGCGGAGCTTCTGAAAGCGGGTGTAACACCGGTACTTGAAGTCCTTCAGAAGCTCTTCAATTCCGTCCTCCATGGTGGCACTACTCCGGAGGCGTGGAGCAGAAGTGCTGTGGTCTTGTTCTTTAAGAAAGGCGACAACGCTCTCTTGAAGAACTACAGACCGATTTCCCTTCTGAGCGTCTACGTGCTGTTTTCGAGAGTCATTACGAATCGTCTCGCATGCAGACTCGACGACTTCCAGCCTCCCGAACATACCCTGCGGCAGATTGTACAGAAGACCGAGGAGTACAATCTGCCACTTTGCCTGGCGTATGTGGACTATGAGAAAGCCTTTGATTCCGTCGAAATTTGTGCGGTGCTACAGTCCCTTCAGCGGTGCCAAGTTGACTGTCGGTATATCGAAGTGCTGAAGTGTTTGTACAGTAGGGCTACGATGACTATCCGAGTACAGAACCAGAGTTCAAAACCTATCCAACTGCAGAGAGGTGTAAGACAGGGTGAGGTTATATCCCCGAAACTCTTCACCGCTGCGTTGGAAGACGTTTTCAAGCTACTGGACTGGAAAGGATACGGTATTAACATCAATGGCGAGTACATCACTCACCTTCGATTTGCCGACGATATAGTCCTTATGGCAGAATCGCTGGAGGACCTTAGCACTATGCTCAATGACCTCAATGGTGTCTCCCAACGGATAGGTCTTAAGATGAACATGGACAAAACAAAGATTATGTTCAATGTCCATGTCACACCTATGCCAGTAGTTGTGGAGAGCACTATGCTCGAAGTTGTTGACGAGTACGTTTACCTGGGACAAATAGTAAGTTACTAAGTGTACAACCAGTGCGTGTTGCCAGTGATGACTTACGGATCAGATACGTGGTCCTTCACTGCTGGCCGTATGAGGACGCTCAAGGTCGCTCAGCGAGCTATGGAGAGGGCTATGCTCGGAGTTTCTCTGCGTGATAGACTCAGAAATGAGGATATCCGCAGTAAAACCAGAGTGACCGACATAGCCCAACGGATTAGTAAGCTGAAGTGGCAATGGGCCGGCCATATAGCTCGAAGAACCGATAACCGATGGGGAAGAAAGGTTCTCGAGTGGCAGCCTC
Source organism: Parnassius apollo (assembly GCA_907164705.1). NCBI lineage: Eukaryota > Metazoa > Arthropoda > Insecta > Lepidoptera > Papilionidae > Parnassius > Parnassius apollo. Next base: position 8,836,107 of record CAJQZP010001331.1, read on the forward strand.
GTACCGGTAGGCATAGTGTAGGGCGACCCCCCACTAGATGGAGTGACCACCTGGTAGGACATGCAGGAAGTCGATGGATGCAGGTGGCTCAGGACCGTGCTTTGTGGCGTTACTTGGGGGAGGCCTATGTTCAGCAGTGGACTTGTGAAGGGCTGTAATGATGATGATGATATAACATACCTTTCCTCCAAGTATGTACATAGAATATTAATTATTAACAAACTCATTAACCAACTTCTAATACTTAACATCATCTAATAAACTAAATATGTATGTATTTATATTAAAACCCGTAAACTTAAGCTATAAAATGATCATTATGTCTCTCATATATACTGTGGTCTCATATATACGGTGACTTAGAATAAAAATTCATTTTGTTTCTAATTTCTCTCCCAGAATAAGTGATTTCAGTATTAGTTGATATACCTACCATTTTCGCCCATTTATCCTGACTAGGTTTTTCAATAATTTCTCACAATTATTTATCAATATATAAATTTCAATTATTTATCACAATCGATCATATATAACACAAACCCCATCTTGAGTAACTTTGTTAACCAACCATTTACGCTATCAAAATCAATGGACATCTTATGTTTTTAGAATCCCAAGAACAATTAATGGATGTTTATGACCGTTTGGAGGACCTGAGTGCTGATACGGCCGAAGCACGTGCTGCACACATTTTACATGGTCTTGGATTTACTAAAGAGATGCAGCAAAAGGCTACCAAGGACTTTTCTGGAGGTAAGTTGTTACTTTGTTTATTTTATTTGCTTAATGCATATTTTCATCATGTAGTGGTGGTGTAACAATAGCCACTAAATCGTATCGCCCTGTGGCTGTCGTAAGAGATGACAAAGGGAAACCTGTATATAGGTAGCACTGTCTTACTTATAACAAGTAGAACAAAAGGCTCCAGTTGCCAATACATCTGCGAAACATGGTAACTATGGCAAAATTATTAGGCTATGTATGAGATGACCTATCCAGCAGTGGACCATGACAGGCTGTAGATAGATTACGATGGGCTATTTCCCGCAACTCCACGTCTAAGCGCGTATTTTGCGTGTAATAAGAAAAAGAAAAAAAATGCTTATTTGTTGATAACTGTAAGACTTAGCCCGGTACTCGGAACTTTAAAATTAAATTCTACAATGTCAAAAATTGTGTTACTTATTATGATCTAAACTAAAACTTCGATTGAGTTTTGCTTGAGATTGTATCTGAAAACTGGTGTCAGAGATTAGTGCTGAAAGTTGCACTCTCACTTTTCATTCAATGACAATAGAAAAAAAGGGTATGGATATTATTAATAGTTAGTTAATGTAAGCAGTAAACAATGATTTTTTTATAGGTTAGGGTGACAAACGAGCACACAGTCAACCTGATGGTAAGTGGTTGCTGTGGCACATAGACATCTACATATACACTCGATTACGAATCAAAATGCAGATGCGTTGTCACCTGTGAGGACTAAGATGGAATGCCTCGTTTCCAGTAAATAGTGTCTCCGGTTTTCTACACTCAACTCTCTCTACTACTACTCAAACACAGCAGCATTAAGCTACTATTTTACGCTGGTATTCTGTGAGAGCGTCGTCCTTACCTGGTCGAACTGACCCTTACGTGCTACAACTATACTAATAATACAACTGCAGCTTGGCTCTACCACGTAAAAACTGCAACTAATTTGCTTTGAGATATGAATCTGGATTTGAATAATATTTGATTGCCAATTGGCGCAAATATTAGTTCTATTCTGTGTAATTATACATAATCATATTGTAAATTATAATGTGAAAACTGGCAACTGATTGATACCAGTGTAGAGATTCGTTTTTTTTTGACAATTATATGATGCATACTTAGAAATTATTTGGTGATATTATCAAACAGTAATAACTGAATAAAAAATAAACTAATTGGACGTCACAATTTGTGTTTCTTCCCTGGAACATTGAAGTTCTCAAACAGGCCTAAACATGTTTAATAATAATTATGTTGGCGCATATGAAAGTGCTAAATTGCCTTTAATTAAAAGATGTGAGAGAGAATACTGTGTATCCATATCTATCTTCGATTCAGATGCATTGTCACACCTGAGAACTGAGAATGCCTTATTTCCAGTAACCTATCTTAATTATTTTCCCATATCCTTATCATCTAAGGGCCAATTCCTTAAGATAAATCTGAAAAAATATTGTAAATATTGAGTAATAGGTGTAGCATGAGCCAACATGTAGAATTATAGTGTGAGCCAAATGTGTATGTGTTGATAGATTTTTTTATCTTAATATTAACTTCTGTACAGGTTGGCGGATGCGAATTGCGTTAGCTCGCGCTCTATACGTAAAGCCACATCTTCTACTACTGGATGAGCCGACAAATCATCTTGACTTAGATGCCTGTGTGTGGCTTGAAGAAGAATTGAAACAGTACATATATATTTTTTATATTATTTATATATATTTTTTATTATATATTTGTTATATTAACGACGACATAGGAGTCTAACATTACCTTAGAACCTTGCTCTACCAAGGTTTGGTGTTTAGATTTGTTAAATAGATAGATAGGTACAATTTTTACCCCCCGATATTTCAGATAATTAAACAAAGTACAATAATATCCTCGAATTATTAGTGATGACAAAAATTATTAATTTTAAAATTTTATTCTGAAGTATTTTGTTGACAATTGATATGATTATGATTTAAAATTTATTTTTTTGTATAAAAATGTTCATGTCTACCACGTACATTACTCTTACCTATAATTGCTATTTACAAATATGATTATAGAGAAAGTAAAGTTAAAAAAATAAACTGGTAAATACAACAGAAGAATTTACTATTACAATATATATATATATATATACTACAGTCAATGGATGCAGGTGGCTCAGGACCGTGCTTTGTGGCATACCTTGGGGGAGGCCTATGTGCAGCAGTGGACTTGTGAATTGCTGTAATGATGATGATGATGATGTTCATATCATGTTATTGTTACATTATGTAAAAGTAACTGGAAATTATATATGTGTTGGCAAATATTATTTCATATACATGTGTTGCCATATTATAGGACATTTTTTGCACTAATAAAATAAGTATTTGCAATTATTTAGATTATTTATCTGCCTTGATTAATATTTATGATTCAGTATATAAACGTTTCAGATATAAACGCATTCTGGTGCTGATATCTCACTCACAGGACTTTCTCAACGGCGTTTGCACCAATATTATTCACATGAGCAAACGCCGTCTCAAATATTACACGGGTAATTACGAGGCGTTCGTACGTACGCGAATGGAGCTACTCGAGAATCAAATGAAACAATACAACTGGGAGCAAGATCAAATTGCTCACATGAAGGTACTATTTCAATTTAAATGGAACTCACTCAGTTGTTGACGCAGCTTATATGTTTTTTGAAAAATTTTGACATCAATAATTGATTTGATATATACACTCATGACTGTTATCTGTTGAAGACTGTAGTTCTATACATTATTCAACAGTTTACTATGTATAACAAACTACTCTACTATACTACAGCTCATAATCTATGGATACAATAAGGTTTTTAATAGATTTTTGTCAGTTTGACTGTGCATATTATGTGCAATATGTTCAGGCTAATCTTCACAATGGCTGATTCAATTTGGAATTAGTTCTCAGTGATGTATTGAGAAAAGCTTGTAATGACAATGAAATATTTGTTTCATTTAAATCATTTGACAAATAATTGTATTAATTTTGAAGTGATATGTGTACAAGCCGGAAAATGAGGCGTTGCTCAGCTGTTTTAACAATGTGCACTGACCAAAAACCTTATTAAATCTTTATTAAAAATGGAAGAACAAGAAGATAAATAATCAGCATTGTTTGTTAGTCAGTATTAAAGTAATTTTCTAATATAAAATATAAGCCTTTATTTCAGACAAGTATAGATTGACTTATTTTCAATTATCTTTATTTAAACAATTCATCTGTACTTGTGTTTTTGTCACCCTTTTAATTCTTCCTAAACGGTTGGACCGATTTTGCTGAAATTTTTGTGTCTCTGATCCCATGATGGTTTTCATTTAATCTTGGACCTGATAGGTGAGTCTGTAGTCCTAAAGAGATCCAAAAATCACCAGTGGGAAGCCAAGGCTGACACTTGTCTATACAAATAAATAACTTGAATGTATGTTTGTAATGTCAAAAACAAAGTTTTGTTTTACTAAATGCATATGAAAGTGTATATGGTACTTATAAGAAAAAAAATTGTCTATCTTTGTTTCGGCTAATCTTCTAAATGACTGGACCGATTTCGACGGGACTTTCACTGGCAGATAGCTGATGTTATACGGACTAACTTAAGCTTTTTTTTATTTTAGTAAAAGAATTAGGGTCGCGCGCTATAAAATTAAAGTAACTGTAACACAATGATTTCTTATATTTACGAACCAAGATACTATAAGTTCATACTGCATAAACCGAAACAAAAATTAATAATCTTAATCTGGGTGTAGCCGTAGTTAACTATACCATTGGGACATTGAACTGCCAATCGAATTGGGGAATCGACTGTAAAGTGCTCGAAACGTCGCGAATGTAAAATAAGTTAATATACGCGATAAAGTCCGTAAAATCAAGTTTTATTTTAATTGCAATACAGGTCAGTGTTAGAAATAGGTGAGAGAGTAATGGTTGAGATGACAAACTCTACGCTGAAGAGGACTACTTACCAGTAAAATAAGAACAAGTCATATTTATGAGAATAAGATGATAATACCCATAACAATAGAGTTTTGATAGTGTCACTTAAAATATTTACATTTTCTATCACAGAACTACATCAGCAGATTCGGTCACGGTTCAGCAAAGCTTGCACGTCAGGCTCAATCAAAAGAGAAGACTTTGGCCAAAATGGTTGCACAGGGTCTAACCGAAAAAGTGGTTGATGACAAAATCTTAAACTTTTACTTCCCCTCCTGCGGGAAGGTACCCCCGCCCGTTATCATGGTGCAGGTAAGTTCATCACAACTTCAAAATGTAGCAAATTTCTTCATCAATATTATCTTGATTTAGGCGACTATTATATCACTTGGCTAAGGTTTGAACCTCAGCTGGAGCTAGTATTTATGAAAACACCAATTACTATAAATTTTTGCATCTGTTAGCCTTTGTGCATTTGGATCCTCACATGCTTCTAATTAATTATTTTACTAAACACTATTATATCTCCTTTGAGCTAGCTTTCCCTAAGTTGATCACCGAAGAATACATCATTATTTACAGGATTTATTAATATATAAGGTGAAAAATATCGTAAATACATTAGTCACATAAATTAAGGGATATAAAAAAATTCTAAATTGTTGGGTGATTTTCAACAAGCTGTAACTCCGAGGAAAATGATCGTACAGCAAAAAAAAAAAAAACAAATTGTAGCTCCTAGTGTTGCTTTGTGTTGTGATTTTATAATAAATATGAAAATAAAATCTCTTCAATTTAATCTTTTTAAATTTTGCTTAAAGCAAAGTTAAATATGATTTATAAAGGTAATAAAAATAGTCATAAATTCAAGAACAATCTTATCTGAAATTTTAAAAAGTCGCTGAGACTTGAAACAAAACATAAATGCGTAAAAATTACTCCTGAATTGCATGTTGCTATTATTTTATTTACTACCAAGCACTTTTATTTAAATCAGCACTTAAAATTTAATATAATAAATAATTTGCAGCCGTCTGGTGGCGGCGTAAGAGAATCCACTGCCCTATTTCATCCAGTGTGTAAGAAACCACAGAGAAAAACCGAAACAAATGAACCTAAACAGCATCTTCCTGATAACAACTGATAATAATAAACTGTGGACCTACTTATCAAGCGTGGTGACCATGCCAAATTTCTCTATGAGGCTATCTATAGGAAAGACCTATGTTCAGCAGTGGACCTTAGAAAGGCTGTAATGAGAACAAAACGAAAAAATTTTCACTGGTGCTGGTGTGACGAGGCTCTAACGGGTTGCTTGAGAGAGCAGTTAGCTCTTTTTCTGCTTAAAATGGACAGTTATTAATTGTCTTGAATGTTTGTTTCAGAATGTATCATTTAGGTATACAGATAATGGACCCTGGATTTATAAGAACTTGGAGTTTGGTATTGACCTAGATACTAGAATCGCTCTTGTCGGCCCTAACGGAGCTGGCAAGTCAACTTTACTGAAATTACTTTATGGAGATGTAAGTTTATAACAGTAAAAATTTGTACAGCTCTCTATATGCAAATGCCCAGTTTAATTGCTTTTTTAGAATTAATTATAAGTTGGTTTATGACTACTATCCCACATGGTATAATATACAGGGTGTTAGTGTAAACACCGTTATCCTTAAAACCAGTGCTTTGGTTTCACTTATAGAACGTAAATTCAATGAAAAATAACATTTTTTTAGTAAAACCTCAATTTTTCCTTAATTCCTTAATTTTTGCCTGTCCTAAGCCAGGATGAAAGTATTAAGGAAAAGTTACATCACAGGTTATGTGTACCTATTGTGTTTTTATTGGAATGTTGTGTAGGTAGCTAGCACGCGCGGTGATCTTTACAGTGATTACGTCACTCGGGCGCATAGGGTATCCATTAATTTACGGACGGTGTCGGACAGAAACTTTTTAAATTTTATGAAAGAAAATAGCGTTTTTTTTTAATTCAGATAAATATTTTTGTATTAAAGCCTTCCTATGGTTTTAGTGACACGGTGTTGACACTTACACACAACATTGTAATGTTAATAATAAGGTATTGTATAACATGTTCTTTAAACACAGTTGGTGCCAACTACTGGCATGATACGTAAAAACTCTCACTTGCGGATTGGACGTTACCATCAACACTTGCATGAGTTACTGGATCTAGATCTGTCCCCACTGGACTACATGCTTAAAGAGTTCCCCGAAGTACGCGAGCGAGAAGAAATGAGGAAGATAATAGGAAGATATGGACTTACTGGTCGACAGCAGGTAATGTAGCATTGCTAACTTATCAGTCATTTGTAATAGTATTTTTTTAATTCATTTTAAAATATTACATTTAAAAATAAAGCAGAAAAATAATTAAAAACAGGTTATGAAAACTAAAATAGATAAAATAATTTGTACATCATACAGTTAAAGTCCCAACTTCTGATGTTATTACATGGAAATTATTTTATTGTTTTATTGCTTTAAATGAAAAGACATGTAATTTATTACAGTTTTTTAACCCTTTTGAGTGAACTAAGGAATATCACAATTTCAAGATAACTTGACTGTTGTATAAATAGAGTACACGAAAAACTGCAATATTGTTTATTATTATTTTAAAATATTACGTGTAATATTAGGTAGTTGGACACATTTTGTTTCTCCACTCCCTCCTCTATTCCTTTAATCCGTCTGGGTAATTAACACCAACACCCTCATACCTATTTCGACTAAAAACAGTAGGGCTTGCATTCTGGTTCTGGTGTAAAAGGTATAGAGAATTAGTATAATTACACTCTGCAAGGAATTTCTTCTTAGTCAACAGTCATAATAACTATTTATAAGTTGTTAAATATTCTTAGGTGTGTCCGATGCGTCAGCTTTCCGATGGTCAACGTTGTCGGGTGGTGTTTGCTTGGTTGGCGTGGCAGACGCCTCATCTTCTGCTACTGGACGAGCCTACTAACCATTTGGACATGGAAACCATAGACGCCCTTGCCGACGCCATCAACGAATTTGACGGTGGCATGGTGCTTGTCAGTCACGACTTCAGGCTCATCAATCAGGTAAAATAAAATTTATCTATTTAAAAATTTTCACTATTACGCTACGGTTCTTAAACAAAAAACACTGACATATTTTACGGTGTTAACTACTCGATCAACAATACCAACTAGATAGCGGGTCACATACAAAATCATAGAGAAATGCTGTCCACGTGAATATATACTTAAAGAGCTACAATTGTTTACTAAAGAACTGAGAAATAATTATTTTTTTTAAGTTCAACCTAATTACAACCATGGAATCTAGTAATAATCACAAATCTTACGATCATTAGTCACAAAAAAAGGAACAAAGCAATACCTTTCTTCTGTCACTTGGAAATGAAAAGACATAGGTTAAATCAATCACATTTAGTGTGAAATCAACCTTAAATTATAACAACTAAAGTACTTTTTCCCGTTATTGCCTTGCCGGGCTACGTCATTTTATTTCTGTTTTCTTCTTTGATTATTGCTCCAGGGGGTATGGACTCGGGTTGAACACCAAAATAATTTATAAAATGATCGTAAGTTTAGTTAAAATTATTTTTATATTTTGGGTTGTTTGTTGGTATATACATACTTTTCACACTAATTATTAAATATAACATGTAGTAACATAATATGTAGTATATTGAGTGCATTTAATGAACTAATTCAATATATAACTATTTTATGAATGTATATAATATCGGCGGCTGGCAAAGGTATCTTTTTTCTACTTTTTTCTATTTATATTCTCTATAGCTAACGCAAATAAAAATGTCACTAAATTCCACATCTTTACAATCTTTATAATACAAGTACATTTCTCAAAGTGATCCGAACATATAACCGAATTCTTAGATGGCTTATAATAGTCATCTCTTCTTTCTCTGGCGACAATCGTGATCCATTCTGCACACTTAACAGTTTGCTAGGAAAGCTAAAATAAGAAAAGCTAAGTATGTAATGAAATTACACAAACGAAGGCAAAAGTATTATTTTTACTGGAAACGAGGCAGTGATTACCAAAGTGGTCTATATCGACCCCTAGGGGTCTATGACAACCTGCAAGGGGTCTACGTCAGCGAAAAAAAAATTTGGGGGTCCTTGAAATGAAAATTGGGGGTCACGATAGTGGATCTCAACATATACACTGATAGTACCTATTTATTTACATCATACTATCTTATAATATCAAAACATATACATTATTTATAAAAGTACCTATGAAGTAAAAAATTTATTATATATGTTTATAAAATTGTGTAAGTTGTAGGATGTTGGTATTCGCTTTGTGGTCGCAATACATTTTGAACTTGTAAAAACCTGAGAGTCGCAGTCTCAGAGCTTCGCTACCTTGCACTGACTTGTTCTATTCGTCACTCTATAAATACGAATGTGGGACAAATACGTTTATTCGTTTCCTGAATCTTGAAAAGGAAAGTGCTAAGAAAATATTAAAAAAATATAAACAGATAGTATATCACACAAATTATAGTGAGTCAGTGTTATTTTGTTTGAGAGTGCTGGAGGAAAGTAAGTACATTATTTTATATTAAATTTTAGTTTTGTACTCGTAGTTAGCAAAGATAGATAAATTACGCCAATCATGACTTTAGTTATTAGTAGTTTAATATTCAATCATGCAAAATTACACGAGTACTCCTCAATAGTTTCTTTTTGAAAGTTTTAGCAATCGATATTATAATTACAGTGCAATCTCCGTAATTCGAGCTAATTGTTGCAAGAAGATGTTCGAATTATGGAATGTTTTCGAAAAATCAAAAAATATTTGTAATATACACCTGCTGGATTTTCTGTCTTATTTAAATAATTTAATTTTGCCCACAAATGACTGATGCCACGTCCGAATCTAAAAAGAAATGTAGACAGTACAGTGTCGATTATTTGAAATTTGGCATCATTTCATCATTGTCGGACAAACAATTACCTATGTGCCTTTTATGCAACCAAGTTTTGGGCAATGACGCTATGAAACCACCTAAACTGCAAGATCATCTGAGAAGATGCCACCCTGATAAAACAGAGAAAGATTTGAAATACTTTCAAACACTCAAAGATAAACTTCAGAAGAGACCTACACTGGACAGAATGTTCGCTTCGACGTCACAAAGAAATGATGATGGTTTGCGGGCGTCTTACAATATCTCGTTACTTATAGCAAAATCCGGAAAACCGCATACTATCGGAGAGAAGTTAATTTTGCCAGCCGTTGAAGAGGTTTTAAAAACTGTTTTATACAAACCTGCATCTGATATCATTAAAAGAATTCGTATTGATGAAATGAGTTCTGATATTGAAAGCTTCTTATGTAATTATTTGCAAACGACCCATTTCTCTATACAACTGGACGAGTCAACTTTATCTTATAGTGCAGCATTATTATTGGCATATGTTCGTTTTATTATGAATCAAGAAATCTACGAAGAACTGCTCTTCGCAAGAACTTTGATAACCGACACTAAAGGTGAATCAATATTTCATGTTTTGAAGGATCACTTCATTGAAAAAGCAATTCCTTTATCAAATATAATATCAGTAGCTACAGATGGAGCACCTGCCATGGTTGGACGTTATCGTGGATTTATAAGCTATTTAAAACAGAATGTGTCAGGGGTGTTAGCAATACATTGCGTCATCCATCGACAACATTTAGTTACTAAAAATTTGAGTGTTAGATGCATGAATTTCATTTAGTCATTGATGCAGTAAACCGAATCCGAAGCAACGCGTTGAATACGCGGTTATTTGCGCAGTTGTGTGAAGAAAATGACGAACACTTTCATCAATTACTCCTTCACACTGAAGTACGCTGGCTGTCGAAAGGCTTATGTTTGACAAAATTTTTTGCACTTTTTGAGACTATTTTAGAATTTCTGGATACTAAAGATAAAATTTTAAAAGAAAATTTAATGAAGAGGAAAACAGACATCGTCTATTTAACAGATTTGTTTACAAAATTTAATGTGGTTAATTTGCAATTACAAGGCGACAGTTTAAATTTGATTAAAATAAAGTCCATCTTATCAGCATTTATTGCCAGAGTTAAACTAATTAAGCAAAATATTGGACGGGGCGAATTTTCTCAGTTCCTTTTCAATTTGTCACAGACAAGCTGCCAGGAAGACGACGTTTCAACTTACGTTCAACATTTAAATGCCCTCTATTCAGATTTTGAATCTAGGTTTGAGGATATTTTGACTATGGTCATACCACCGTGGATAATTAATTCATACGGTGACATAGAAGAAACGAATGTCATAATACAAGAGGAACGGATATCAGCAATTCTGGCTGCAAAACAACATACCCGTTACTTATACCCGTATTATGGAATATAGCGAGGAAATTTTTAATTTCCTTTCCATCGTCATACCTAGTGTAAAGGGGGTTCAGCGCTGTTACCAATCTCCTAACGAAAAAAAGAAACAGACTGGACATCATTAGCCGAGGAGATTTAAGATTAACCCTTACAAAATTGACGCCAAATGTTGATAATTTATTAATTCATCCTTCTCACTAAAAATATTGACATATTATTATGTTATTTTATTTATAGTTTATTTTATGTTTATTTAATGCTACGTATATTTTACATAACAGATACAAAATTTTATTTTGAGTAGTTTTAATTTAAATTCAATTAATAAATGTATAAATTAATATGTGTTTTTACTTTAAGTTTTTAACACTAAACTTCACTACAGTTAGAAATTTACATGAAATCAATATCAGGTAAGTAGGGGGTCTACCCAACACGGAAAAACATGGCAAAGGGGTCTACGACACAAAAAAAGTTTGGGGAACTCTGATCTATGTTCTCACGGGAGGATAGATGTAGATTTCTATGGGCCACGGCAACCACTTCATTCATCAAGTGGACTGTGTGCTCGTTTACTACCCTTTTATATAAAAAATAAAACTAAAAAAATAACAATTATCATTATTTTAAGTTTTGGTATTAAATTATAAAAAAATATTACAATACACACACTACTCCATGCATCTACTGTTCTGTTTCACCAATGTTTACGCGTGTATTACGCGCGCTAACCTTGGCAAAACATTTGTAGGGGTGGTTTAAAATCGGTAATTTTGTTTCAAATATGGTATTATTTGATAGTTTAGAGCTTAAGAACTAACAAATTATACATTTACATATCGAAAGTAAGACATTCCGGCTGTTAAATTTATTTTTCGGATATTATTCTTGCAACTTTTAAATGCATATTGCGGCATTGTAAAACGTGTTTACATTGGCTGTATTTCAAGTGAACCAAACGAAATAAGAGCTCACGGCTCAAGTGCGCTCTTATTTACGCCGACCCAGACGAGACATGAGACGTATTTTTTTCGCCGACCCGATATCGAAGTGTTAACTGCTCGAAATTTATTCTATATCTCTATGTTATAGAAAAATCAATTGGTGTCCGTTAGTCTTGCGTTTGAGTGTGTCCCTAGATGGTTTAGATTCACAATTGGATCTGCTTTCTATTGACTTTTGGTGTTATTTACATGGTTATGAAGACACAAATAAATATTTTTAAAATTATTGTCTATCTGCCCGGGCTTACGAATGGCTGAACCAATAGTGATGAATCATATATAAAATCACATTATATACAAATAGATAAAAAACCAGGGGGAATTTGTGTAAAATCGAAAACTGATAAAATGATGCTTTTTGATTCTTATCTCAGTATCTCCTATCATACCATAACAGATATAAAAAGTTTCAAAGAAAACTTATCTCTTAAAGTTTGTATGCAAATATTGTCTACTTATACACCATTAGACATCAAAATAGAGTGTTAAAGGAAGGAGAGACCTGTGGATAAAGTAACATTTTTACTTAAAATTAAGACATTCAATTTTAACATCTTCCTTGAGGCGAATGAGTCGCATGCTCGTTTGCCCTTTTTTCTATAAAAAGATAATTACAAAACTCCAGCTTAAAGTGGTTTTTTCGATAACAGAACCACCTATTTGTCCAAAGTAAGGATGGTCACCAATTGCCAAAAACATTATGAAACATGACCCTATTCGGACTGACTATATCTGCTAGTGGATATCCGTTTGTACATTATTAATGGCACTAATTAATTCTTTGCAACCTAATTAATAAGCTGGTTTTTAACTACCTAGAGGCAAAGCCTAGGCAACGAACTGTTAAAGGGCTAAAGAAGATGATTTATTTTAGTTGGGTATGGCATAAGGAATATATTTTTTTTATTGTTACAGCCTGTATACGTTCCACTGCTGGGCACAGACCTCTTATCTCCAAGAGAGATTTAGGGCAAGGTTTTATTCGCCGCGCTGCTCCAATGGCTTACTTCACATGCATTCGAAATATTTTTTTCTTATTTCTCAGACATTCAGGTTTCCTCACGATATTTTCCTTCACCGCAGAACACGTGTTAAATCAGCACTTAAAATTACAATTAACAATTTCATTGATGCTGGCGGGGAGCAAACCCGGGTTGCTCGCGTACTGTGATATTGACAGCGAGCGCTAACCGTTTGAGTTGCCACGGTAAGGAATATATTTATATATTCTGTAGGAATATATTTAGTTTTTGTGAGCCGACTAAAGGAAATGTCCGAAAAACTTTGTGACTTTTGATGGATGTAGATATAACCACCATTTTATAATTATCAGCCATTCCTGTAAAGTACTCTGACGGACGTTAGGAATCTGCTATAAAATCGATTGTGCCATGCCACACACCCTGTGATCGTCAGTTTGCCTGTCAATCGTGGCAATATCAGAGTAATATAGGCTGAAGTGGTTTGAGGATGATCATTATATGACGATCTGAGATAATGGTGGTCTGTAGGCTGTTGTCACTGTCCATTATTACTTAAATCTGTGTCTGAGAGGTAACCAAAGTTAATATACCAACTCCTTGTTCCTTTTTCCGCTTTTTTCACCAACCCGTAACTGTACGAGTGAATTCTGGCTTGAACAGTGAATTGTTGTTGGCGCCTCGTTTTTTTTGAAGTTTGATTTCGTTGTATTGACCTATAAAACCTGCCGTACAATATTTTGCAACAACACAGCATATCCTACTTTACTAAATACTTAAATGTCAATACTTAATTATCCATGCATAATATGCTGATGTGTATAAATTATTTTGCACACAGGTAGCAGAAGAAATTTGGATTTGCGAGAATTCCACTGTAACGAAATGGAACGGCGGTATCCTGAAGTACAAGGACCATCTCAAGTCGAAGATTTTGAAGGAGAACGCTGACAACGCAGCGAAAATACGCAAATAAAATAGCCAAATGTTTAGCTTTCCACTTGTTAGATGTACGAATTACTGTCTCGGTTATCCATAAAACTCGAGACTAACATTTTCAAAACAACTGTTCATCAAAAATATCCTAGAAGAAAGTCGAATTATAATTATTTTTTGTTTTGAGTATCGCGGTGTCGATTCTTGTTACAAAGAAATCTAAAGTCATTTACACAGACATGGTTAAGCTAGTAGATAGCACCAAAATTGTCTTTAGATGACAGTTATTTGCAATAAAAAAAATTAACATCTCAGCTAAGCTTAATATTTAATCGTGTTTATTTCTTATTTATTTTATTTCTACAACTTTTACAATAATATACTAAGAATGTATAGATACTTCTTCGATTTAAGATCGAACTAACTTCACGTATTTTAAATAAAATATCAGTATTTTATGAAACCCAATCTGACCGAAATTAGCCTGCCACATGATTGACAAATTATGACGCCTTGATTTAAGAAGTTTGATTAGTTTAACAAATAAAGTGATCGTACATTGGATTTGTTTTATTTTTTTCATAGATCATGATGAATTCATATCATGAGATATAGGGCAGCCTCGCTGCAGCATCACCTATTTTGCTTGTACTAATAGAATTACCAAGACGGGCAGAATAACGGCGAATTATGCATCAGGTTAAGGATATAGATAACATGAGATGAGGATTGATCATGAGTATTAATCATTTAGGGATGAATGAAGAGGAGATTAAACGCTTGTGTTTTTTATATAGAATAAGGGTGATGAACAAGTACATAGTTCACCTGATGGTAAGTGGATGCTGTGGTTCATAAAATCCACATTTATCTTCAGCTAAAAATTACAATGCAGATGCGCTGATACCCCTGAGGACAAAAATGAAAAGAATCTCCGGTTCTCTAAACTCACCATACGAAACACAGCAGCATTACATAACATGATTTGACGATGTCGAGAATGTATATTTATTGGTGTTGGTAATATACAGATCTTAATTATTATCTTTTTTGTGTTAGTATTAGTAATGTGTCAGTGTTCATACTGAGGCAGTCCTAACCTCTCAATACCAGACCTAATACAAAACATAAGCGACAAGGTCGTAGATACGACTAGACTAGGATGCATTGTCAGGGACTGAATACACAGTCCCGAAATCAAACGATTTATGTTTTACAGTTCGTTCATCCTCTAGATCCCGACAACAAAGTCAAAGGAAAAAAAACGATTATTTAAAAAAATATTGTTCACAAACGAGCGTAAAATTGTACCTTCATGAAAATAATAATGTGGGTATAACGATAGAATACTGTAATACATACATAATAGAACGGGGGAGTGGGCGGAGCCCGCGTAGCCACTAAAATGTCACTAAAACGTCGATTCACACGTATAAATATCGACATGAGATGAGTTTTTACGTTACAATCGTTTCCAAATTTCGCATGCAAATTATTTAGAAAATGCCAAATTGTACCCTATTTACAAATAAATATGTATTAAAATTTAAACGATTTTTTTAATGATGATCTTGAACATTAATCATAAGTCTAAAATGTGTAAATTTACTCAGTCTGTCAACACTGCGAATCGGGTTTGGCGACGCCAATCCTCGTACAAAATAAAGTTGACAGCCATTCTATTGTGTTAAGTATTCTATGGGTATAACACAGCCTTCAAAAAAGTGTTTTAATTTGATGGTGACTACTGCAGCAGATTGACATCTGCAACTAACTTCGAACAAAGAAGGCTACATAAACGTTGTCATCTCTGAGCTCTGAGGACTAAGACCCCTATTACACTACCCTGAGTCAGGGTGGTCCGTATGCCCTGATTCAGGGTAGTGTAATAAGAGTAAGGGTTCCTAATTAGGGCGTCAAAGTGGACCCGGTCTGCAGTGCTCTTGCCACCGTGCAGTCTAATAACTTTAAGGGCACTTATTCGATGCGCGACTAGGGATGCAAACGATACAATTTTTTCATATACATGCATATCGTTCATATACATGGTTCTTCATTAGCGATGTTCTATGAACGATATTTTGGCTTGCCGTCAAAAGCTTACAAAATAACCAAATATTCGAAGGTATAAAATTCCGTATGTTAAAAGTTGCGAACGATGATTATCACGAATTTTATGTTTCGGAAAAATAAATATTCGAAAAAAAAATATGTCAAAGCTAAAATTTTCAGAAAATGAGATAATACTGAAGGTAACATAAGGAACTACCATAAAAAATTAACGTCATCATAAGAAATAAAACTAAATCAGAAGACGAGTTTCATATATTACATGTGGGATGGCATGAAAGAGTTATTTCCCGGGCTTCATAGTCTAGATAAGATCTATTTGCCTATCGTGGTTACTTCGGTATCCCGTGAGCGGTTATTTTCAGAGGCTGGATCTACCATCACCCAGGAGAGAAACCGCTTACTAGGCGCCAGGTTGTCAAAATTGTTATTTTAAAATTCCGGTTCATAATAAGCATACTCCTTACAAAGAAAAGGTTCATACTTCATGAGGTTACATTAGTTTCTCTTACAAAACCGTTCAAATCATTCACCACATACATGCATATCGATCTCTGGAGGCCTCCCATATACCAGTTGCCTATGCTACGGTAGTGACTAGTATACCGTGACAGCACCCCTTTTGGGCCATCTGTCCTGCGTGGTGACATGAAAAACTCCGAATGAGTAGTTCATCTGCCGTGACAGAGAAAACATCTCAATGTCAGCGTGAGTATGTAAGAGATTCTTTCAGAACCCTCATCTGCCGTGGTAGAGAATCACACTCGATACCAACGTGAACATGAAAAACTCCGAATGAGTAGTTCATCTGCCGTGACAGAGAAAACATCTCTAGTATGGAAGAGATTCCTTGAGAACTCTCCATCTGTCGTGGTAAAGAATCACACTCGATACCAATGTAAACATGGAAAACTCCAAATGAGCAGTCCATGTGAATATGTATAAGCACACCAGCTTATGCATACAGCAAAACATAAGCAAAACACCTATATGACAATAAATTATAATAACATCGGTGACTTACAATCAAAAAAACTCAGCACAAGTCTCGGGAGTCCACTCTCCTGCCCACGGCACAAAGTTTTCAGCTGCAGCTTCAGTACGCTTCCCGCACGAGCCAGCCAACAGCGCCAATTTGTACCGATGATGTGGAAGTTGTTCCAATACCTTGTAAGGTCCCCGCATACAGGAATCTAATTTTCCCGTTGACTGTGATGCCTTAATCACAAATACCTTGTCGTTTACTGCAAACTCGTTAGGTGATTTACGGTCTTTATTCACATGATCTTATTTTTGCTGGTTAATTGACAATAGTGACGACACTCGTTGTCTCCGCAGCACCATAAGCGCTTGACGGTTTGGAGTAGCAATATCTACCGCAACGTCTAGACTAGAGCACGTATAACAGGGGGGAAAGAGTCGCTTCCAATAAGCAATTGAAGGGGAGATATATTAGTCGTACTGTGTTTTGTACTATTTAAAATAAGTTGGGTCTTCCACAGTATATCAGACCAACTTTGACCTCTATGGTTGACTTCAATACGAAGAAGGTTTAGTGGAGTTCGGCAATAACGCTCAGCCTGTCCATTCTCATGGTGCATATTTGGCGTAATGAAGTGAATGTCGCTACCAAATGAGTTTGCCATATCTTGAAAAACATCTGTTCTCGATCCGTGCTCGGTTAGCTTTAAAGCGTTACAATCCGTAAAAAGTTTGATAGATACACCTAACTGATATTTTATTAAATTTTTGAGAGCTTTAACTATGACTAGAGTTTCCAATTCGTAAGAGTGATACTTGGATTCCACGCCTTGAGTTGATTTACTAAAATAAAATACAGCTCGCCTAAGCCCACCCCATAAATCTGTATTACGACTGCACCATAACCAATAGCGCTTGCATCTGTATGTACCTCCGTATGTAACCGAGTGTCATAAATGGCAAGGACGGGTTTGCTTGTTAAACAGTTGATCTTGTTAAACTCCCCAATCAAACGGCATGCACTTCTTAGTTTAACGCGCGATACAAGCTGTTCGTTGGGTATAATTTGGAATATATCTTCTGAAATAGCCCGCAAGGCCAAGGAACTGAATTTGTTTGACGCTTCGAGGCTTTGGGGAATCGATCAGAGCCTGTACCTTACGCATGCTCGGACTAACCTGACCATTACTGATAACCCTCCCAAGATACTCTATTTCACTGCTAGAGAAAAAGTAAGGGTTTCTAGGACTCGTCGTAGAAGGGCTAATCCTTCAGTTACAGTATCGGATAGCAAAAGAACATCATTTATGTACACAAGGACCGTTCCTGAATCGATGAAAGATTTGAGCGTCTTTGAAATGATCTTTTGATATAATACTGGAGCGTTAGAAAGGCCATAAGGCATCTTAGCGTTTTCGAAGTGACCCTCTGGGGTCATGAAAGCGGTTTTGACGATTGACCCTGCTTCGATAGGTACTCGATGAAAGCCAGTCGCCATATCTAAACTCGTAAAGAATGTACTTCATCCTAACCTATCTATGTGATCCTCTATGAGTGGCAAAGGAAACTTATCCTTTACAGTACGTGAATTCAAGACCCTATAATCTACGCACATTCGATCTGTGCAGTCTTTCTTTTTGACCAAGATTACGGAGCTTGCGTATGGTGATTCGGATTCACGTATAATGCCTTTAGCCATTAAGTCTTTAACTATTATACTTCGAACGCGAAGCTTCTCATCATACGATAATTTGCCTATAGTATACTGGTTCACTGTTGGAAACTTCTATTTTCATACTACCCGTCGTGACTGATCGAAGCCGTGCCGGTTATAAAGAACCTTGAAAAATTATTTATAGCCAACAAAAGCTGTTCTTTCTCTTCACCAGATATGCCTGTACGAGTCAGAATTTGAACACCATTCTGTCGGATATATGTGATGCCTTCACGATTCAAAATATCGGTGCCTATAATGACCGGAGTACTGATGCAATTGTGGGGTACCACATAAAAATCGGCTTCGATAGATATGTGAGGTGGTAGCTCCACAATTAATGTCACAAACGAGGTACATTCAATAAACCGACTTCCTATACCACGCAAGGCGCGATAAGTTGGTTTTTGGTTAACCTGAATGTGTTTTAACAAAGAACTCAATACGAGTGATATACAGGAACCACTGTCTACTAATAAATCAATCGGTATGCCTTCAATTACCGCGCTTGTAACGTCGATTGTCGATCTCGAAACCATACAGTCTAATTTACTACAAAAATTTACATTGTGCGGGTTAAGTTTTATCGACTCTAAACGTTGTTTGATAAAACAGTTACTAATTTCATGACCATTGTTTCTGAAAAATGAGCATGTTACAGAATGTGGAGACTGCGTGTTAGACGGTGATGACCCCAAACTATTACCTAATCGTGTTCTTTTAGCACTCATACAGTCTATACGTTTATGCCCAAACCTTCCACACAAGTGACATTTTAAATCGCCAACTCCCTTTTTATTTTCGTTCCGTCGGGTAATGGTTGATTCAAAACTAGAGCGCAATCTAAGAGATATACCACGGGTAGACAGAAAATCATTTTTTGGTTTTATGTATATCGAAAAATTGCACTAAATCATTGGCTTGTAACTTTGCATTAGTAGCTGCAGCTTTAATGTGAGGATCTGTGATGCATCTCATACTATAGCAACAATTAGTTCGTCACGTAGCCCGTTAACCAAACTCAACCTTAACAATGAACGTCTAACGTAGTCGGCGTAAGTGGCGTAAATTTTGGAATCTTTGGTCATCACTTCGTAGAGAATAGACGCAATATCGACGGTTCGCGGGCACAACATTTTAAATTCTCGTTTGAAGTTCGTTCGTGCTTCTCCCTTTAAAAATTACCGATTCGCGACAGACACTCGTTATCGTCCCATCCGTTAGTTTCTTTAGCCCTATCGACCTCTTCGCACCAAACGTCGATATTGTGAAGATGAGGTTCAAAGTTAGAAATATAATAATTATTAGACCTTACTTTAACTAGCGAAGTGATGGTATACGCGATTCTGCCGGTTGCGTCCCCGCCTGTGGCAATACTCTCCTGTGATAACAAAACTGGTTCGCGGCCTGCCGTCGAATCGCCGTCATGTACGTCGTCGGTGGCTGCAAGCGCGCTGTTGAGCGCGGGCAGCACCGAACGCGGTGCCGACCCCGAAGATGATGATGCAGCCTGTAAAAGTGGCTTGGACGGTGGCGGCGGTGAAGTA
This sequence comes from Parnassius apollo, assembly GCA_907164705.1. NCBI lineage: Eukaryota > Metazoa > Arthropoda > Insecta > Lepidoptera > Papilionidae > Parnassius > Parnassius apollo. The sequence goes on from CAJQZP010001331.1 coordinate 8,856,454, forward strand.
AAACGTTCCTCGAGCGTATATATATTCGAATCACGCTTGCGTTTACGAGAGCGAGATCGACATTTTAAAATTTGTAAACCGAAAACTAAACAAAAAGAGAACTACGAAATCGTTAAAATCTAATTACAACACAATCAAAATGTTAGTCAAGTGTTCCGAAAGCGGGTAGGCAACGAAGCACTATCCCTCTTCTGACACTACCGATTAGAGGTGAAATTCTTAATAAAAATGCACTCAAAAGAAAACTTGAAATATAAATCTTTTATAACACTTTTACAATATTAATCATCAATTAAATGATTTAACGTAATATCTAGTTCCTAGCACAACCGCTCTCTCCGACCGTTAGAGCCAAAGTGACCCTGTAACTGCAACCTGACCTGCTAGCCTGCTACCGCGACCGGCTTTCAAAACAAAACCCCACCACCTCGGTGACGCAATCATTAGCCACGCCCCTGTCTAGACGTCATCGCGGAACAATATATATTTAAATGGTATAAATCGAAAAAATCGATATATCGTACATAACGATCGATTTTAATGAGCGATGTTGAATCCTATAGATGTGCTTACCCGGAAAAATTACAACTCGAGTTAACTCGAGTTGAAATTCACACAACTCGAACTAAATTATAGTTACGCAACTAGAGTTATCAGGGCGAAACATAGTAAATGATTTGTTACAATTACTTTTTATAAATTTGTTTTTCTATCTAACTGGTGGGTTGGGTCAACTACATATCATTACATATTATTGAAATAAAAAGGTATATTTAGTATGTATCACATACTTATGTATTATTAATTTTAATCAATTAATATGTATCTATATTTAACAACAAAATTAGCTATATAGCAGTCTTCACAAAACAACATCAGTCGAGTTTTAAGATGTAGGTAAATAAGATTTATATATAAATATTCTTAAATAACTTAGCTATCATAAAATTTTAAATAACAAATTATTTTGGTAGTAGCTATAATTTTAAAAACACATATTACGCGCACACAAATACGCGCACATAAAGTAAAAAAAAATTACCCAAAAAAACTTTAAACAAAATAATCTTTGACTAGTACTTATGATTCTTAAAATCGTATTTTGTTTTTGATATAACGAACTAAACTTAATAGCTCCTTGAACTCTTCCCCTATTCTCAGGTATTTGGAATTCATTTGGGTCCAGAACTCCGATAATCCGCATATTTGAGTGATTTTACCTAAGTTTAAAATAGTCTTTCTCTTCCTCTTTTTTTACTATTAATTGTTGTGATTTTTTTTGTCTTCAAAACGTCCCGTAATAAAATGACCCTTATCCTACTATATCATGCAAAACATGACGATTTATTACGCGATATAATATATCGATACTGTATATTATATTATATTTATACTGTTTAAAAATGTCGATTCGATAAATATATATACTTTTTTCACTTGCCCATCTCTATCAATGAGTAAAGGTGTAAAATCATTATCATGGAGGTTGGAGAGGAAGAGAAAGATCGCTGTAGATAATAGTGTCCCAGAAATATGGAAAAAATGAGTGGGGCGCTGCGATCGCTAAGTTGTCGCAATAAAAGTCATTTTCAGTCTACATATTTTTCCGATCAGAAGCTAAATCACTTGCACATCCACGCATAATACAATATTTCACCGTGTGTGTTTATTTTTGTCAAAAATTAAATAAATACGGAGCACGATTATATTCTCACCAATGCCGTGAAGAAAATTTGTACATTATTTAACTGTCATCATCTACTTGTACTAATAAACAGCTGACTTAGCAGATACTACTTACCGACTCAGTTCAGGGACAGGCGGGCTATGGTTTAGCACGTAGCGATCGTTCCCCTTCTCTCTAACTTTTTTTGATCATTATAGTGAAATAAGTGACGACCCTAATTAGCCACAGGCCACGCCCACCCTTAATTCAGAGCACTGATTCAGGGTAGTTGAAGAATGCTAACATACAATTTATATCTACTCATATAGAAACAAAGATTTCTATGTATACTACTAGATGGACTCTATAGCTTACATACTTTGCGCAAACGTTGTTCTCGACCATCTACTACAGATTTTTTTGTTTAATGTGACTAAGAAAACGCTGTCATGGTTTTATGTAATTGAAAATACAATTTTGTGGCTCATAAGTGCCATCTACCGGCACAGTAAATGTAAGTACATTACTGAACAGAGGTCAGTGAAGTACAGGGTGGGCCTTAACCACCTTAACTGTATGAGCGTTTTATTTCGTCTATAATTCAGAAACTGTTATGGCGGCTGTACTGTACTCTAGACGAGAGCACTCGTCATGTCTCTCGCATGAGTAAGCGCTTTCACGAGTGTGACCTTGTACATTCTAGTTTATTCAGTTACTTTGAGGGACGGCGAGGAGATGGACGCATGATTTCGTACGGATGGATTTTTGTCTTTGTGGTAACGATGCGTTGGGCTGCCACAAAATAGGTTCACTTTGATAAATTCAAGAAAATTGAGTTTGCTCTATTGGTTCCACTTGATAAGTTTGTGGTAGTAGGATAACCAAATATACTGCACGCTAAAACGTCTTGCGGTAAACTAAACGAAGCCCGAGTGTACAGTGACGCACTCGTGTCTCGCGAGGGAATGCGAGGCCCTTTGACTCGCGCACCAAAAACCGACACAAGCGTGAGAGCACGCGAGGCGAGGCGATTGAAGGCAAGGCTCAGCGAAAGTATCCTGTACACTCTCGTTCTCGCCTTGCCTCGTGGGCCCTCGTCGAGGGTGTACGGCCGCCATTAGAGGTACGGGGGCGAGGGGTGTGTCGTTGGACGCGCCATTTCGTGGAATTTTTAGTCCCCTATAGTCGCCATAGACGCGTTTACGGGAGCACAGCGTGCGTTTTGTGTTCGCACATATTATTGTTGCGCGCTTAAGTTGACGTCTGGTATCTGGCACTAGCGCCATCTAGTTTCGGGGACCAGAGCGAGGAGGGTTTCCTAGAAAATGTCAATCTTGAACTTTCCACCAACAGCGCCATTTAGTATCGAACAGAAGAATTAAGCTTTCTAGAAGCCCCACACTCGAACTTTCTGCGTCTGGTCGGCCGGAACCCGTATTTACTGGAATATTCTGGATGTTTCGGTGTAAAAGGTGTATTTAAAGCCGCTGCAAGCCGCGATCAGGGCAGTATTGAATTTGGCGATACAAGCGGAGCTTTCGAGCGAAATAAAGTGAATCAGTGTGATTAATTATTAGTGTCTTTTAAGTTTTAATTGGTGTTCGAAAATAAAAGTGTAAATTTTGGTAATTCACTCGGCAGTTTTGTCACGAACGTCAAGCTCGTAATATTATGTTAACAACAATTCTGTGACTGTTGCTAGGCGAATGTACCGCGTTCACTTTGGCTTACATGACATCGGAGAAGCACCATGCCCAAATTTTATTCGTAAATGGGTTAAGGTTTTCTAAAGAAACCGGGTTTACAGTAAGAACAAATAATGCTGGCCGCCCGAAGTAAATACGGACGCCGGAGATTATTCAACGCGTTCATGAATGGATTAGAGAAAATCCTTGATAATTGACTCGCAAAAGAAACCAAATCTTGAACATCAAGAGGACCACTTTACGCAGGATTTTGCACTGTGATTTGCATTTAAAAGCGTATAAATTCAGCTGACACAAGAGTTGAAGCCTAATGATACCAATCTTGGACTTAATTTTGCAAATGTTATGCCGGAACGTTTTAACAATTTTCTCAACATAATCTTCAGTGATGAGGCTAACTTTGATGTCAGCGGTTACTATTTTGCTTTTATTTTATTATTTTTTATTGTGTTTGTTAAATAAATGTTTTCTATTCTTATTGCTATTGTAATAAAATCACTGACTTATAATTTATTTTTATTAAAATTACATAAAATACGAATATAAATAATAATCACAAGATAGAAAGATAGAAAAGAATATTGCACTACGGCCCTTCGTTTTAAATGCCAAATTCTCCTGCTATGCCGCACGTGACGATCTTTGATGTCGTAGCGGCGCCTTTGACAAGATACGGTACCTGTCAAGGCGGTGGCGACGCGACTCAAAGGCGACCGACAAGCAAACAGACTTTATGTGTCGCGCTCGTCTTCCTTCTCGGGCACGGTGCTTCCTATTCAGAAACAGAAACTTTTTTTATTAAAAAATACTTATTGAAAGTAACTTTTACTTTATTATAACAAACTTTTTATACAAACTTAGTTTAATAAAGTTTTTGAACTTTGTGTAGGTAAAATTTTGTACTTATATTTTATGGGATTTTGTTGTAAAAGCGTATACATGCTGTATACTGACTCGGTGCAATCGAGAAACTGGTATGTTTGTTCATATAATTTCAGTGTTAGCTGCCTGTCTGCTTAGCAAAATATTATACGACATTATGCTAAAGAAATAGCTAGAGTAAACTAGTTTAATTCCACTTAAGACAACAACTGCTCGGGACAAACTGAGCAACAAGACCAAGGCGACCCCTTGGCATATGGTCTGACACAACTGGTTACTGCGCCTACGCGGATTCCAGATGTGGAGGACGATACACTTTCCCTGTTGGACCTTTTGCTGACCTCTCATCCGGACGGATATCAGATTTCCGTCGACGCCCCTTTAGGCTCCTCGGACCATTGTTCATTATGTGTTTGGCACCATAGGCCGGCTGATTGGAATAGGATGCGGTCTTTCTTTGCATCCTACCCTTGGGGGCGGGTTTGCTTCTCGTCGGATGATCCCAACGTTGTTGCTGATTTTGTCGCTGATGTAGTACTTCAGGGTGTGGAACATTTTATTCCTCCGTCTGTGGTGCCCATCGGAGGCAAATCTCAGCCATGGTTTGGTCGCTCCTGTAAAGAGCATCATGCTAAGCAGGAGTGCTACCAAGCCTGGGCTGACGCATCAATGTCCTGAGATGTAAACACCAGCGCTCTAAAAAAGAAGTACAATGTCAGGTCCTTCAAAAGAGTCATTGCCAAGGCAAAATCAGAGCAAATAGGCAGAATTGGCGAGAAACTAGTTCACCTTCCTTCTGGAACCCGTGCATTCTGGTCTCTCACCAAGGCCGTCCAGAGAAATTTCTGTCAGCCATCTCATCCATCTCTGCACAGGGAGGAGAGCTCACTGGGCAAAGGAGAAAGCCGATCTGCTAGGCTCTTTCTTTGCATCCAACTCGACTCTCGATGACGGGGGAAGTACGCCGCCAATTATCCCGCGGTGTGATAGCTCCATCCTGAAGGTGCGGTACACACAGTTCACACACTTGGACATTCACAAGTTGAGTGGGCCTGACGGTATCCCCCCAATTGTACTCAGGACGTGTGATCCAGGGTTGGCACCGGTCTTAACGCATCTTTTCCGGTACTCATACTCCCGTAGGCGTAGTCCCAAAATCATGGAAGACGGCTTCGTCCACCCGATCCCTAAAAAAGGCGATCGCTCACACCTGTCCAACTACCGGCCTATCGCCATCACCTCCTTGTTCTCCAAAATAATGGAGTCTATTGCTTACAGCCAGCTCATGAGGTACCTTGAGGATCACCAGCTGATTAGTGATCGCCAATACGGTTTTCGTCGTGGTCGATCAGCTGGTGGTCTTCTGGTCTACCTAAGTCATAGATGGGCGGAGGCAGTAGAGTCCAAGGGGGAGGCGTTGGATCGAAGGCCTTGATGGGTTTGGCCTCAAAGTGCTTCTTTCGAAACTTCTTTCCTATGGGCTTCCCGAGAAATTGTGCAATTGGATCACCAGCTTTCTAGCAGATCAGAGCATCAAGGTCGTTGTAGACGGTGCAAGCTCCGATTGCAAGCCTATTAATGCTGGTGTTCCACAAGGCTGCGTGCTATCACAAACGCTGTTTCTTCTGAATGTCAAAGATATGTTGCAAATCTGTAACATTAATTCTATGCAGATGACAGCACTGGTATGCTCTGTAACCACAAAAACTTTGTCTGAGTCTTTGCTGAACAAAGTCTCGGATTGGGGGCGACTAATTCTAGTCTAGTTTAACCCCACACAAGTTTGCGCGTTAGCCGTTAAAAAGAACCCCTTTGTCGTATCACCTCAGTTTCAAGGCAGTTGCCTCAGCCAGTATCGACATATCAAGGAACGTGCAGTTTCGTGGCCACTTGGGAGAGAAGGCCAAATTGGCCTCTAAAAAGCTTGGCGTGCTCAGTAGAGCGGGACAGTATTTCACTCACTCCTTTTTAAAGGGCCGGCAACGCACCTGCGATTCCCCTGGTGTTGCGGTTGTTCATGGGCTGCGGTAGTCACTTAACATCAGGTGAACCGTACGCTCGTTTGCCCCCTCATATTTAAAAACAAAATTAAGTCCGCTTGCTAGTTTTGATATATGGTGGGCCCATTTGAAGCTTTGCGTCTAGTGTGATTCTAAGAAAAACGGTGGTATTGACAAGGCTCAGCTCCTCATTAAAAATTACATAAGTATGAACATGTTTGACATTGGGAGTTATAAATTTCAAACATTTAGTTTTAGTGCCATTTAAATGAAAATTAATAACGTCAAACCAATATACTAATTTAGATATAGCATTATTTACTTAGTCATAATTTAGTAACCGTCGTTTTCTTTTGTAAATTAATGAAGTATCATCAGCAAACAATAGTATATCATGGTTATCCTCTACTATGTAAGGTAAGTTATTAATATATACAAGAAAAATCCTTTTGTACAATTGACCCGGAAGAACTCATACTATTAATGACAACTTTTTGCGTTCTGTCACATAAATGTGAAATAATTAATTTAAGAGCATCACTTCTGATGACACCGTAGTATTGAAATAATCGTAGTCACAACTGTGCTTTTAACATTTGATGGATTTGTTACTGGCACAGTCCAATGGTTCTGTAAGTTATGGTAACAATGGAACTAGTCATAAGTTGAAGTATTCCATCTGATGAGGAGATAATCACACGTTCTCAATACTAACGAGATCGTATTAGTGTACTTACAAGCACTGAGTAAATGTCCATGAATGCCAACTATGGAAATTAGGGGAGACCTTTGTTCAGTTGTAGATTTGTGAAGTTCCAATGCTGGACAAAGACGTTCGGTTCTAAACACCTTCAGTTCACCACCAGCAGCCAAAAGTTATAATTTCGACGTACAAGCTTATAATACAAATATTTTGAAAAAAAAAATATTATTCTCAAATATTGTGTCTTTCAAGGAGATCTCTTGCCTATTCTGTTTTTAAAATTTAATAGAAAAACTTAACTCAACGTCAAAGTTGGCACATTTCATATTGTCATTTTGTTATTGATTAAAATGGTGATTTAAATATTTAATGGAATTATCGTGCATAAAATAGGATGAGTATTTTATGATTATACCTTAAGCTAAGATTTAAATAATTTGTTTTTAAAATAATAACCCGTTAAAAATATTCAAGATATCTGAGTATTTTTGTCATAATGACTAACAAGGACGAAACGAAGAAGGACGATAAAGGCCTCAAAAAAGATGATAAGGCCACTGCCTTTCTGAAAGATTTTCTTGCGGGGGGCATTTCAGCAGCAGTTTCAAAGACCGCTGTTGCACCGATAGAACGAGTGAAGTTAATTTTACAAGTGCAACATGTTTCTCAACAGATTACAGAAGATAAGCGATATAAAGGTGATGCTTATAAAAATATTTGCTTTAATAAAAGGTGTAAGTTTCTATTCTACCAAACTTAATATTATCTATTTTCAAAGGGATCTTGGACACACTCGTACGCATACCTAAGGAGCAAGGAATATTGTCATTATGGCGAGGAAATTTTGCAAACGTTCTCCGATATTTTCCGACGCAAGCTCTCAATTTTGCATTCAGGGATGTATACAAAAAGCTTTTTATGGCAGGTGTCGACAAAAACGTTAGTTTTTGGAAATATTTTGCTGGGAATCTGGCATCTGGCGGTGCGGCTGGAGCGACTTCGTTATGTTTCGTATATCCTTTAGATTATGCGCGAACTAGGTGATTACAAGATTAATAAATATATAATTTATATGAAATAATCACGATATGGAATTGTTAATTGCAATTTTAAGTGCTGATTTACCACTTACTCGGCGGTGAAGGAAAACATCGTGAGGAAATCTGCATGTCTGAGGAATAAGAAAAAAAATATTTCGAAGACATGTGAAGTTCGTCAACACGCATTTGGGCAGCGTGGCGGACACTTCCTTGCCCTAAACCCTCTCAGAAATGAGGGGAGGCCTGAGCCCAGCAGTGGGACGTATATAGGCTGTAACTTTACTTTAATTTAATATGAAATAAGAATTATCACCGCAATTGTAAATGTGAATATTCTACATTTATCCCTTATATTCAGGTTAGCAGCTGACGTCGGTAAAGGAAAGAATAAAGAATTTAAAGGCTTAATTGATTGTTTACTCAAAACTCTAAAGTCGGATGGTCCAATTGGTCTTTATCGCGGATTCATTGTTTCTGTTCAAGGCATTATTATTTATCGAGCTACTTACTTTGGTTTTTACGACACTGCCCGTGGTATGCTGCCGGATCCTAAAAACACGCCGCTGCTCCTATCGTGGCTTATAGCACAGGTAATTAATTGATAAAAAACATTACTGTAGCAATATAATATGACAACTATCGGAAATTGAAAGTTAATGAATATGACTTGTAAACGTAGGCTTCTTAATATTAGACAAATAGTAGGAACTATAAAGTGCCACGCTTTGCAGGTGTACTTAGGATCGCAGTATCAAATTACCAGGATTCTTTAACCTTTGACACCATTTACCTACTCATTCGTTGCCTTATTTATTACACTCCTATAATTAATAGTCCGTTTCTACTATCAGTTTTCATAAAATTTCCCTAATTTATTTTTACAAAGGTATACATTTTTAAATTACTTATATAGCCATATTATATCGTACAGACTGTGACAACTTTCGCTGGCTTTACATCGTACCCACTGGATACTGTAAGGCGAAGAATGATGATGCAGTCGGGACGACCTGTGCACGAGCGGCAGTATAAAAGTACTGCTCACTGCTGGGCCACAATTCTTCGTACCGAAGGTCCCCGTGCCTTCTTCAAGGGCGCCTTCTCGAATGTCCTCCGAGGCACTGGAGGCGCTTTAGTTTTGGTGTTGTACGACGAAGTTAAGAAATTTTTATAATTGGATGTGATTTTAGTCTGATTTCATCAATGTGTCTGTAATATTATGTATTATTTTTGAACCAATCGCAGATAATGTACGTTTTAAAACTATTTAAACATTTAGGTTTTTACAAAGCAAGATTTAAAAAACTTACGTTAAAACAAAAAGACTTCTATTAAAACATTGTCCTAGGTAAGTGACTATAAACGACAAATCACGACGCGACCCCGGGCGAAACTTAACAAGGTCGGCCACACATACAGCCTTTTTACTCGACTGCTCGACGGAAGGAGGGCAATGAGGTAGCTCGTTTCTTGTACATACTCTTAACAATTGGCTGCCTACCTTTTGTTAACGTTAACGTTATACAATATAAGATTATTATCTTTTGGAGGACTGTGTAGCTTTTTTGAAACAAACTTATACTATAATATTTATATTTCACTTGCGGGGACAATTAACTTATTTTCCTAGACACAAGAATATACGTTTCAAACCGGATATTTTCCGCTGTACCGGAATGTATGGTAGCATTACTTAACAGTTTTTCTAACTACGAAATAGATGCAATAGTCAATCAATCGAAATATTCATATATATAATATATATGAACATTCCGATTGTTGGTGTGGGAGAAGGAAATGATTAGAATTTTGTAATACGAGTATATCAATTATTCAGTACTTGTGTTTGTCACTGAATTGTTCCTTCACGGCTGGAGTGATTTTCATGAAAATGTTGTGCGAGTTTGAGTAGATCTCTGGATGGTTTAAATTCACAGTTGGACCTATTAGGTGTATTGTTGTCGACATCGAAGCCGAGCGAATAGCTCATATTTAATATTTTTACATCGCATCGCGTCTCGCGTGTCTGTCGTTTTCTTCGTTCATCGAGGACAACTGACTACTTTGTAATTATTTATGTACATGATCTTAAGTTTATGTTTTATTTTAACTTAATAGAGTCTTGTGATTGAATAATGTGTGTAGTGTGTTATTGCAGAGTGTAAAAGGTTTAAATAAAAGGGCTAATTTTTCATCGCTTCGTACTTATTTATTTAATATCACACAATAGTGCCACGCCTCTCAACGTCCAATGTCGAGGGTTGCTGTCAGTCTCAAAGTCGATAGAACCGACGTATTTTGCGTCAGTTCTTTGAGGCTTTCTGTAAATTGGACACTCGTACAATCTTGGATCTTTACCCGCAGTTGTGTTTATTGCGAATATGTATATGACAGGCATTTGTTCGTAAAGCACTTTAGGCTTGGATTCTATTAGTTTTCCTGTTTTTCGATCCAAAGATGCTCCTGCAAAATAAATGTATTTTTAATCCTTTCCTTTTTCGGTTAGGCCTCGAATGTTCACTGCTGGACGTGGGTGTCTCCCGTTAGAGTCGTTGACGATCTAATGTAACATAAACTTATGGTTTTCTACCATCAATCAGAAGCAATGCGAAAAAAAGATGGCCGTCACAGGACGCCCGGTATAGTGAAACATCCATTGACTTATATATTAATTCCTTTTGAAATTATTGGAAACATCATAGTTGACGGTAGAATTAATAATTAATGAAAACTAAGAAAGAAATATGGATAAAATAAATAAATAACACTAAAAAGAAATACCAAGTGAACGCGTCAAGTATACTTTATTGAAACTAAATTAAAACGGATACGATCTACCCCTGGCCAGAGTAGGTATCCACTCACTATCAGGTGAACTCCGTGTTTTGGTTTTTTACTTCAACTTGCATAAAAAATCTGAAAAACGGTTGATTTTGCAGGCCATCCTTGGAACTTCCCGCTATGTTCGACAGATATTTTTACGAACTAAAAAAAGATTCGAGCAGAAATTTCGAAATTATTAGAAAAAACACTTATTGAAATTTTTTGCCAACGATAACTTTCGAACGGATCATTGATTGTTATGTAATTGGTGACAATTACCGAGGTAATTTAAGAACAATAATAAAATCTCTTATAAAAAAATATTAGACTATAAATTCAAAAATTAAGGGGAAAAAACACTTTTTTTGAAATTTTTAGTAATATCGAGGTGCGTTTGGCAGAAAAAAGCGCTAGCAAACGCTTGTAAGCAAAATGGCGATCGTAAGCGATAAGCGCTGTCAAATCGTAAGTAGCTATTTTCCTCCAGGACACGATGTTAGTTTTAACCGGGGAACCTAACCTAATTTAAATATATGTTTGTAAAGTATTCATATTAAAAACTTACCAATCATGAATTTTTAATAACATGTATATGTCTATTCATATCATTATATTACTTAAAACTAATATTGCACAAAACAACTTATAATTTCTACTTCAATACAAACAAATTAAATAAGCAAAATGGCGGATTGCGTCAGCGCTATTGAAGTAGCAATCGTGTCCTGGCCGAAAACTATTTTAGCGCTTGTAAGCGCTTGCTAGCGCTTTTTTCTGCCAAACGCACCCATTGATTTCTCTTCAACGCATTAACTGCTTTTGAAGCGGTTCGCAGCAATCGACGTCGTTTTCTATGTTTAAGAGCTGAAAAGATTTTGGTATTGATTATTACATCCGTTTAAAAGTTATTTCCAAAAATCTTTTTTTGAAAAGTTCATTTTTGAGATTTCTCAAAATCTACCGGGTTATTCCAATTTATCCACCCTAAGAAATCCATCCTAGGGTGCATACTCGGAAACGCGTGTTCGTTTATCCACCCGGACGGGGTGGATAACCGGAATTTATATTTTCATTATTGTTCCGCCTTTTTACCCCAAGTACAGTTCAACAAGAGCCATGGTAATGGTGTTTATAGTAATGGTAAATATAACGCTCGCTGTAAATATAACAGAACGCGAGTAACCCGGGTTCGATCCCCGCCGGCACCAATGAAATTGTTAATTGCAATTTTAAGTGCTACGCTCGGCGGTGAAGGAAAACATCGCGAGGAAACCCGCAAGTCTGAGGAATAAGAAATATTTCGAAGACATGTGAAGTTCGTCAACACGCATTTGGGCAGCGCGGCGGACACTTTTTTGCCCTAAACCCTCTCAGAAATGAGGGGAGGCCTGAGCCCAGCAGTGGGACGTATATAGGCTGTAACTTTAATTTACTTTTACAGTTCAACAGTAAATGTATTCATACTTAAATATACTAAGCATTGATTAATTTTTAATAACCTCAAACTTAACAAAAATCATCGTGTTGCATTTAAACTAAATTAAACTTCTGCATTTTAAATAATAAGTTATGTATATTATTTAAACGAGAAAGTTTAATTGAGTATTGCAATATGTCCAGAAAATGACCAACATTAATTTAATTATTGAGTAGACGTTATTGTATACCCTTGATAAATTCGTCTCATTTAATGTACATTTGAAATCGTTTTCTAAATTGTTTTGTTATAACAGACGTGTTGGCAATAATGGGAGTTTTTTTACAAGCAATCCAAAAACTATACTAACTTTTAACGTTTGTGTTTTCATTTGAAATAGTTTTATGCCGAGATTCTAATCAATTTGTAGTTCTATGAGGCACTCCAAATGAATTCCAAACAGAAACATAATTTTCGTCCTTGAACCATCTTTTTCATAGTATTTCACAAACGCCGTCATATTATCATCATTATTGAGAAAAGTAAAATAATATACGAAAAATAATTTAAACGGACACGCGTTTCCGAGTATAATTTTTCGGAATAACCCAAAACTAAGACGATTTAAATATTAAAATCACTATCCGCGACATTCTACGTGTTACCAGTTATCACAATGTTACCAGTTATCACAATGTTACAAAAGTATGTGCTAAAGTAAACCAAGGTAAGGAAAGGAATCATCAAGGAAGGCCTCTTTTTACCCAGTTTCAAAAAGAAATAAAATATGTTATTGCTATTTTTGTAGTAACCATTTGAAATGTACAATAAAAACCTTCAAGAAACAGGCCGTAAACGTAGACACCTTCGGTTGGTCCTTCGTGCACGTCTTCTCGATTAAGCTTAGTTATGTGATTTTGCAGAACTACTGAGTCCAGGGCCCAACCTTTGTGACTTCTTGTTACTTCCTAATGGAAAAACTTAATGTAGTTACACAAATTGTTATTTAAGGATTATCATAACATGAAAGAAAATCTCTCCAAAGCCTGACTGATATTATATTGACAAAGTTTTTACACGAGTAGAACATACGTGATAGAGTCACGCTGCAGCTATATTATGGTTGCAGCACGAATGGGTCGGCTCGACCGGAGAAAGACCACGCTCTCGTAAAATAGCAGCGTAAAATAGTAGCTTAATACTGCTGTGTTTCGTATGGTGAGTCTAGAGATCCAACGCATTTGCGTTTTGATTTTGAATCGAAGATAAATGTAGATGTCTATGGGCCACAGCATCCACTTACCATCAGGTGGACTATGTGCTCGTTTGTCACCCTTATTCTATAATGAAAAGAGTATCCAGGAAATATGAGGATGAAATGAAGTCTATAAAATGATAATTTTTTTAAGATTAGAGCGCAAGATATATCCACGAAATAATTATCCTACGATACAAAGTTATCCTATGAAGGCAGGTCATAAGCACAATATAAGTATGAACACGGACGTTCAAAAGCTGTGTATGACATTGTGACAAAAGATGTAACATGGACATATTGTTACATTCCGGAAAGAAAGCAACAGTCTCTTCTATGGGTGTTTGAAGGCAACAGCAAACTAACAAAATTAGAGTAGGTAAAAGCACTGGGTAAAAAAAATGAGTTAAAGAAAATGAGAGTTGTAGAAAAGAGATTGACCCTGACGGATCCTGTCTGCACGATCCCAGTTGTTGAGCAAAAGACAATTAATGCTGCGTGCTACATCATTATTTGTTTGCAGTGTGTTCGAAAAAGTTAGGGAAAAAAACCAAGAAGTCGCATTCTGTTGTACTATGACAATGATTAGGCGCAAACCGCTAACACAACAAAGCCATTTTTGGCTCCTGAAAAGGTGGGGCTTGCAGCCCATCCTGCTCACAGTCCAGACTTTGCACTACGCGCTTTCTTTATTTCTCAAAAAAAAAATCAAAGATGAATAAATGATATTCACGGATCTAAAGAGGTTAACCAACACGTGAAAAACATGTCCTCAGACCAATGGTACTTATGTTAATAATTAATGGTCATTTAATGGTTTGAACTAATGAAAAATTTCGGGGGATGAGGCTGCTCGCGTCCGTAAGAAATACTTGAAATCTACACATGGTCCCGCAGTCTCCAGATCAAGTTCCCAAGGGCGCAGTAGCTCTCGTTCAACTACCATTCTTCATCCATATTTATTCTTAACTCTGTAATATGTCGACACATACTTTTCTTTTTCGACAAAAAGAAAAGTATGGCTAAACAGCGGTTGCACGTCCTCTCATTAAAAGTGCACCTCACTAATATTCGAGGATTGCACTCTAATCTCAGTGCAGTCCATCACCATTTTGAGACTGAGAAGCCGACCAGGAGACAACATCATTATTTGATTATCTTATGGAGGCTGCTGATGTGGCCCTTAATCGGTATCCTACTGCACAGCTGGTCTTTTTGGGGGACTTTAACGCCTGTCAAGACTGGCTTTTCTCATACCAGAAAACCGACCATGCTGGAAGAGAAGCGAAGCATTTTGTCTTGACGCTGGGTCTTTCTCAGCTGGTAAGGGAAGCGATTAGGGTACCCGATGTAGATAGTCACACAGCCAATTGCTTAGAACTTCTGATGACTACCGAACCTGACAGGTGTGAAGTACAGGTTACCTCCCCTTTGGGTATATCTGACCACTGTCTGGTGAAATCTGTATCGTCATATTCACCTGATTACGAGTCCCAAGGTGTTCGACGAATATAGCGATACAAGTCAGCTGAGATGCGACACTTTTTTGCAACCTATCCTTGGCGAGAGGTCTGTCTCTCTTCTGCGGATCCGTCGAGTTGCACGGATTCGATAACCGATTTGTTGCGTCAAGCTATGCAGTATTTTATGCCCTTTTCTGACGCACCCACCGGTAGCTAAGCTCGCCCAAGGTTTAACGCTAAATGCACTCAAGCTGAAAAACGCAAGAATTTAGCGTACCTGTCCTGGATTGTCGCTTGAAACCGCAAAGCTCCGGATATCAGCTCCAAGAAGAGAACTTTCAACCAGGCCGCCAAGTCCTCCAAAAAAGCATTATGGGCAGTAACAAACATTCCACGCTAAATTGGATCACTGCGGGACTTCCAATTCGCCTGCGGGATCACTATGTCAGAGGTTCGTATCACAAATAAGGAGGTTCTCAAAACCTTGCGGTGTCTAGATGTGAATAAAGCACTAGCTTTACTGGTCCACTAGGACCAGATGGTATACCAGCTAAATAGTTTTAAAGGCTTGTGTACCTGAGTTGTATCCTGTGTTCACAGTTCACAGACACCTTCCAATTTAAGACTGGAATAGTGCCAAAATCCTGGAAGGTGGCCAACGTTCCCAAATAAGCAGCCGTGCCGACTCTGCCAGTTATCGACCAATCTCAATTGTCCCCATACTCTGCAAGATTATGAAGCCTATATTGAACGCCCGCTTAATGGCATACCTAGAACAGTATGACCTCCTTAGTGACCGGCAATACGGGTTTCGCTGAAATCGGTCAGCTGAGGACCTTCTAGCATATGCCACACGCGTATGGGGCGAGGCACTCGAGAACAGTGGAGAAGCACTTGCTGTTTCCCTTGATGTCTCGAAGTCCCTTGACAGAGTTTGGCACGCTAGCCTTTTGGATAAGCTTCCATCGTACGGCTTATCGCCTGATCTGATTGACTGGGTAAAGGACTTTCTGAGTGAACGGTCTCTACGGGTCGTCGTTAATGGCTGCTCATCCAATCCTGTGACGACTAACGCCGGTGTTCCCCAGGGGTCCGTTCTCTCCGCAACTCTCTTCCTGCTGCATATTAATGATTTGTTTGATGCCCGGTATCTATAGGTACGCAGACGACATCACAGTTGAGGAGAGATACTAACCAAGTCCTCGGTACAGTCGGGATCAAATCCAGTCCGAAAGAGAAACTATGGTAGAGCGTGTGAATCTCACACTACAGGCAGTCTCCGAATGGGTCGATGCTATTCTTATGAAGTTCGTCGCCTCCAAAACATAAGCGTGTCTCCTTACTGCAAAAAGGAGCCAGCTTACCTTGGCACCTTCTTTCTGAAATGTATCGCTGGAATACACCGACCACATCCCAGTTGCTGGGGGTTGAGATATCCTCAAATCTGAACTTAGGGCGGTTCATTGAGTCTAAGGCCAAAGCAGCTACAGGAGTCCTTGCAAAGGTGCGGCGATACTTTACACAAGGACAGTTGCTTACTTTATATAAAGCGCAAGTCTGGTCGTGCATGGAGTATTGCTGCCATATATGGGCTGGTGATGTAAAATGCTACCCAGAAGCTTTGGACTCAATGGAAAGGTGTGCTAAGAGGCTTATTGGTGACCCGAATTTTGTTAAAACCAATCTTACCAGCCTTGAAGACAGGCGCAAAGTGGCCAGCCTTTCGGTTTTCTACAAGATGCATTTCGGAGAGCGTGCGCAGGAATTGCATAATTTAATTTCTCCCTCTCCCACCATCGGACAACCAGACGTTCGGCCAGTCTCCACTCTTTCGTTGTTGACTTGCCACGCATACGAACCAAACGGTTTGCTACATCGTTCATCATACGTACAGTAAAGGAGTGGAATAAGTTGCCAGCATCTGTCTTTCCATCCGACTACAGTGTGGGTGTCTTCAAGGCAAGATTAAATAGGTTTTTGTTAAGTCAGTGCGCTTCACCATATTAGGTTACATAACCACTTACCATCAGGTGGGATTGTAGCTTCTCTGCTTGGAATAAATAAAAAAAGTGATTAAAATGTAATGTAGAATACTGTGAAAAGTAGTAAGTATAAATATTATTTAGTTTAGCCATTCTGTCTGACACGACAACGTGTGTAATTCATTTGCTTGCTTTTCAAATTGTTTGTATTGGTTGATAAATGTTCGGTGATCCCGATATATCTGCTACCAGATTATATCAGCTGATATATCATCATAGGATCGGTATCGTCCACAGAAATCTAAATATAATACCTAATATTATTTAGATTTCTGTGGTATCGTCCCATTCCTAGATAATTGTTTAGAACTAAAAATTTCACCACCATAACGTTTATAAAACAAGCCTGTACGTCAGCAACGGCCTTACACGCTTTTCCGAGTCACGGGAATAATATTTATTTAAACACCTTAAACAATAAATATAAAATGCTTACGTACTCTACACGCAGCAGTATTTAGCACTGCCAGCAGTATTTCAGCTGACGCTTACTTAATATTAATTAATTATGGTTGCCACCTTTTTTGAGCAAATAAAGTAATCTTTGCTACAAAAATAAAGTACAATAAGTGAAAATAAAGTATTATTCATTTGATATGCTATTTTTCACCACAAGTTAATCAGAAAGTAATACAGAGAAATGAAAACCTGTCTCATAGCCGTCAGAAAGCCCTGAGGATTAAAGAATCCGGTCATCCAAAATGTGTGTGGTCTTCCGTCACGCAACCAGGTTTTGTATTGCTGCTCTCGTTCTAAAAGTTCCGTGTACCAAAATCCTAAAGTTGCGGATTCCCATGAAACCTGTTAAAATAAGACATTAGGTGTTGGTGTTTCCATTTCTTAACCTCCAGGTGAGTTAGCATATTGCCTTGAAAATGCGTGTTAACTCTAAATGATATAGAACGATGGCGAAGAAAGGTTAAAACGATCTAGTAAAAACAATTATAGAATCTATTTACAAATTGTAAATCTGTGCAAAAGTCGTGACTGTAATTCTAATATATTCTTGAAATAACAAGTCCAGGGGACTAAGTAAAGAGTACTGAAAACAAATTAGTAGTTTTTAGAAATTTTGTTTATCTGTCTGTCTGTCTTTCTGTCTGTCTATTCACGATTCATGGCAAAAACTACTGGACCGATTTCCATGCAATGTTGTATCTAGGTAGTTAGTAACCCGGGGCAATTTATAGGCTAATTTTTATGCAATTAAAGTACTTCAAAAAAGAAGTTAAAGTAACTTTCTTTCTTTAAATGTTAATTTTCTATTATGATTCTGTTAGTTACAGTGACTAGTGTTTTTTCAAATGAATACCATATTTATAAATAAAGTTCCAATTTAGTGTTAATCTAAATTCGTCGATCTAAATTTTAGTATTTAAAACATCTATTATCAAATAGAAAAAGTACATTTTGTCTTATAAGTTGCTAAGTAATATAAAATATATTTAAATAAATTACATTTGTATGTTAAAATAATGAGATATATAAAATTATTTAAAAATCTTAATTTTTTTGGCTTTTTCGTTATTTCATTTTAAAAGTGTAGATTATAATCCAAATTGATAATAGTGAAGTTTATCAAAAATATGAAAATCTATATGGTTTTTAGTTCAATTACTAGTGTATATGTAAACTGATTTAAACTGGTCTGCCTGCAATTATTGCAAAATTTTCATTATAGTTTGATTAAAGAGATTTTTATATATGTCGTGGCCAAATCGCAGACTGATCATATCTTAAAGTAGTCTATTATTTCGTGAATTAGCAGTAGTAATTTAACACTTTTTGTTGACCATGTCTAAATGTAGCTTGTCCGAATCAATAAATAGAGATCGTTTGACGATATTTAACTCAAATAACTAAACAACATTGCTATTTCATAATATTATGGTCATATCGCCAAATAGGTTGTTGCGCTGATAGCGTATTTTTAACATAAAAAGAGTTTTTAGTAGAATCAACGCAACTTTATGCCTTATTATAAATAAATATTTGCGGATTTCTAGTTGCACCCCAACCTTCTATCGCTGATATTACTAGATAGCATAGTTTTGGCTTTCATTATTTCATCTAACAATAGCGCCATCTACTTACTGCTAAATAAACGAATGATAAGTCATTGATAAAATTAAATAATAGAGGCTACTGAATACTTATTCGATTAGAATCAAAACTTTAAATACCCGGACCGGTGGCCATTATTGTGATGATTTACTGCAATTACCACGTTTAGAAAAATGACTGACGATACTGTTATATTTAATACTGTGTACAGAAAACTGTGACTATGTGAGAAGCTCTTTAATATATATCTTTAACTATATCTATGACAATTGCGATAAGAGGCCACAATAATAATTTTATAGAAACTATCTGATTTTTTTTAAAATATGTATAGTAGGTATTATGAAGACAACTAACAGAAAACAAGAAAAATAATATGTAATTTTTTTAGTGTAATAATTAATGACCAAAATTCAGGAAACGACAGATTAATTAAAAAAAGGGAAGAAGCGGTTATACCCTTGCGAGCTTCGTCCAGATGAATATGAAAGTTGATCCAAAAAGAACAGAGAAGAAATTAAGAGGTAATTTCGCACCTATGTGAAATTCCATTTACAAATTTATCAATTTGAGATTCTTTTTATGTTCTTTTTGCTATTATATTCTTTTAAATTTAAGTATTAAGTATTATGTATTTAATATACCAAGGTTTAAATTGGATAATTCACGTTTTAATTATTTTTTTATATAAATTTATTAATGTATCGGAAAAAATAATCATTGTGCAATAATTATAAATTAAGTTACTTACATTTTAATGTGGCATTCGTATTAAGGCACAAGACAATATTAAATTCACTTTTATTCAGTTATTATTTTGGTACTGTGTCAATGAAATAATATGTTATATCACATTTTTACCATAGTTCATCATCAATTAATTTTGCATATTGTCTTGTTAAACTATTTTATCTTTTCTTATGACAATAAACTAATCTGAATGAGTCAAATGTAACAAGAACCAATCTTTACACAGTGACAGCAATATAACATGCAATAAGATGTTTTAGGGTCAAACAACATGCGATCTATTAAATGATACATGAAAATAAACTATAACAGCATTGTAATAAAAATAGAAACAATAGGTATCGGAAATTAAAAGAGTAAATAATTTGTAGTAGTATTAACATAAATATGAAAATAGTAAATAACAGTAAAGAAAGGAATATAATAATTAAGAAAGTTTTTAATAGTAATGTTTCTTAACAGAGAATTATTCCTTCAGTGTCCCAAAACACGAACGCCATAACCTTGACACTTTGAATTTCTTCGGCCCCTGTGAGGAGGCTTGTTTCCAAACCATTAATTGTTGTATGGTTTCAAAATCAAAATGGTGGATCCAGGTCTTGTCACAAAACGTGATAAAAATTTATGATCTGCTTGGAACCTTTCGAGATTTGGCCTTGAAATAACAACACTTTTTTTTTGTTCGTCGGTTAACGCTCTCGGTACGCTACGCGCAGAGACCTTTTTCATAAGCAATTCGTTCGCAAGGATTCTTTGAGCACGGCCATATGAGATCCTCGTGACATCAGCTATATTCCTGATGATAACTCTTCGATCTGCCAATACGACATTTTCGACCTTCTTCACGTTAACTTTAGTAAGGGATGTGGATGGGCATCCTTCGTGATGTTCATCTTCTGTGGATGTTCTGCCCAGCTTAAACTCAGAGCAGAGTCCCTCAATGTTTGGAAATCTTTCCTTAGTATATAAAAGAGAAGCTACATTGCTTAATAAAGAAAAAAGATCAAGCAGAATTCCAGAATTGCACCTCTGTTTGATTGTGAGCAATTTAAGGCGATTACGATAAAGAGAAACATGATAATACTTTCAAAGCGAGTATACGTATCTAATGCAATTTTTAATCAGAAGCTCTAGCTTGTTGAGAAGATGTTTGTCTAAATCTGGATAAAAAACATCTGCGTATTCAATAATGGGCAAAACAAGTTTCTGCACGAGCAAGATCTTTCTGTTTACAGGTAGAAAATTCTTTAGACGAGAGAGACCGTGGTGGCAAATACTTTGTGGCTGATTTCAGCGATATGTGTATCCTATTTCTATATTTTTCACGGTGTTCAATAAGGGTATCAAGATGGCGTTGCAATAGACCGAAGGCAGATTTGATAGGCTTATCTTGGACAGCATTCTCGAACTACCGACAAGTATTGCTCGTCAATTTTTGGGTTGACAGAGACAGAAAATTGCTTCGACCATTCACTAACAGCTTTTAAGTTCTTATTCTATTATATTACAAAAATGCCAAATTGTAGTGTATTTTCATGCAAAAAAACAATCAAAATCGTCAAATCTACAAAAGGACAACGTGGCTTTTCGTGTGTGAATACTTTTAACATAATATTATCGTTAAAACTCGTATTTTCTCAATATTTTCGTAAAGTAGCAAGTGTTGCAAGCATAGTTCATCAAGTGAAAAATAAGCGATTTTAAAATAAATATAATTTACTAAACAAAATAAATAGATTAACGAAAATTTATTTCATATCAACTAAATCAGTTTGTGATGAATAATAATCATTACATTAAGATGTGTAATGGATTTTGTCAAGTGATTTAAATATTCAGCTCAATCTCAACACTATTCTGAATATATTATAATTCCATATAATCGATAACTGTAATTTTTTTGGAGTAACAGTGTGTAGTATAAACATCGCAGCACAAAAATCACAATTCTCCATAAATAAAATGAAGTTTTTGTTAAAAGTAGCGTGTGCTTACGTCACATAGAGAAATGGATAAAAGTAGTGGAGGAAAGTAGAAGAAAATTATGGTAATATTTTGACAGAAATATCGAGGTTGATAATTTTAATAAAAATAAATTTATTCAATACACAACGCTGAAAAAAAGATGATTCTGGCCGTCTTTTAACAATGAATAATCATTTTAATTATGAGATATTTTGTATTTATATTTTCCGACACGACTTTATTATTACTACAGATTATCTTGGTTTCTTGTACCTCTCTTTAGATAAATGTTGAATATTCGATCTAAAATGTAAAAATCTAAACGATTAAAAACTCATTTTTTATTTTTAGGGCCGGTTTGTCGAAATAACGGTTTCTCTTGTTTATCTTGTGACCATAGATTTATTATACTACTGCGTAGTTGTGACCAAGACATTTAAGTCGTAGTAGGTTGTGACGACTTGCGATTTTATCAAAAATATGTAGTTCTACGATAAGGGGAGATAGGGGAGAGTTGGGCAGTTGGGAGACATAGGCACCCCCTTGTAACTCCAGTTCAATTGTAAAGTTTATTTTATTTTTATGTTGGTTGTTTATTTTACTCAATGGCTGTTCATCCATAGACAAATTGTCATTTCGTTCAGTTGTCAAAATTACACGCTCTTTATGGTTAGGTGCGCATCAAAGTAAACATTTTGTTTACCTCTATAATCCATGATTTTGTTGTGGTTTCGCCATATATAATCGAAGAACCAGTGAAGGAAAGTATTTTATTTTATTTCCGTTGTATATTAACTACCGTATATATTAACCTATAAGTCACGCTAAAACATCTAAACATAAAACTTCACAAGAAAATTAAGTTGAAAAAGTACGAAGAGGGAGCAATGGGCAGTTATTTTGATGGTGGTTTAACCCAATGCTCCATGTATATAGTGCATCTTTTTGTTTTACATTACCTAAATTAAGTTAAAATGTTTAGATGATTTTATTTTCAGAAAGACTTCGTTCAGGTATAAAAAGAAGGGTAAGCGATGCGAAATTCCAAAAGACAGAATATTACGTGCCATAGAAAAAGTGTCAAAAGGCGGTAACATAAAACAACTGATGATAAGTTTCAAAGATGTAGAACAAACTTGCTACGATATCTAAAACAGGAATATTTAAAGGATTCTTCATCAAGGTTTATAGCTTTACAAGTTTTCGGTTTATATTATGTAACGTGGGTGTTTTAAACATCATGCCCAAACCTCCCAAAGGGGGTGCCTGAACCTCCCTACCACGGGGAGCTTTGGGCACAATTGACATGTTTCTGAAATCCTTTTGTAGCTTTGAGACTGATTATAATTTGTAAAACATCTTGCCAAATGTATGGTGCAATTGAACTTGGCAATAAATATTGGATATATTAAAAATGTGCTTTTTTAACTCGTATGTGAAAGTGCCCATCTCTCCCCTATCTCCCCTAATGTATACTATAAATAAATTTTATGTGTTTGTCTGTAATATTGAAATAACTCGGGGGGTAATTTGTATGCTATTACATCATAGATATAAACAAGCATTTATTAATTTTCATATGGCATAGTCAGAAAATCCTCTTGTATAGTTATAGTTTTTCAGATAGGCTATATTTTATCCGAAAAACTTTTAGATTTTTTTAAATACGAAAAATTAATTTAATAAATTGTGTTTAACTGTCTTCAGAAAGCCTAAATAACTAAATAACACCATATTTATAGATTCCCTTTCGCTACACAGGCAATGCCGGAGCGGCTCGCTACTACATTTGTAAATACAATCAAACCTTTGACCAATGATTGGGTATTCTTGCATCGTACATAGCATCTAGTGATTCACGTAACCCTTGACTCATCACTATGGTGCCATCAATTGCTAACTTTAAATCGCATAATGTGGTTTGCACAGTTTTGATGACTCGTTGTATCCTGTCTATTTCCTGCCTGTAGAAGAAATATAACAGTGTATAAAATTATATAGAAAATCAATACAGACTAAATATTGTGTTAATCATTTACATTACCAGTTTTTTTTAAAAATAAATATTAGCGATCAGCCCCGGCTTCGCCTGAGTGGGCACTATTGATGTAGCGTTATTTATATTTAAAATAATCATCAAAGACCATTTATTCTATGAATTTTTCGATTTCTCAAAAATAAGCTCCAAGTTTTTCGGATAAAACTAGACTAGATCATTGCTGAAATTGCTCTGTGTCGTAGATCTATCTATCAGCCATTTCTTAAGATAAGCCCGGATAAACAGACAGACAGAGAAACATTTGAAAAATGGTTATTCATATTTTTATGCCATGCAAATAACATATTTAGTTCAAAATAGACAGTTATTTCAATAATAGAGACTAACACTTCAAAATCACTTAAAAAATTTTATGTTTAAAGATAATACAAATGGCAATGTAAACTGAATGTAAACGATTAATACAATATTAGGTATATATAATAAATATTATAAATCATAACACATATTAAGCATACCTTAAAAAGATGTTCATTGGCAAAAAAGCACCCATCTTCTGTAGAGCTTCCCTAACTTCAAAACTAACATATTGTTTTGGTAGCTTTTCCAACATATCTTCAGCTAAACGATAAACAATGCTTTCTCTAGTTTCTCCTCCCTGGCTCCCTCCTTCTTTAGGCTGAACACTAAGTATGGTGTCTAAGATGTCTTTAGCGCTATTAATCTGATACGTAATGTCTGCGTTGCTATGTAAGCCAAACACTTCGGGAGTATCCGTTAAGGGCAGTTGATTGATATAATCTACATAACCTTGAAGATTTCTTGTCTGGGGCACCTTGTAGCCTTTGTAAAATTCAAAACCAGGTCTTAAAAGTACGTCGCAGAACCAGACATTAGTGAATGTTGTTAGCAGGCGTTTATCAAAATCATCTGTTACACGCCCACCGTATTGTACCTCTCCGAGCATATAACAGATGGTTGGCCATGAAATTCCTTTCTTTGGGTCTATTTCGTCGAGGTGGTTTTGAATAAACTGTACACTTGCTGCATAATCAGCTTGATTGAATTCGTAAGGAATATTCCAACCTAAAGGTCCGAATTTTCTTCTTTCTTGAACAATTGTATGTAAAAATGCCACAGCGTATAGTAGAGGTGGCCATTGTGGTAACGATGAATAATCTAAAGTGTCTTGAGTAATGTTCTGGTAAGTTCTTTTCATACTTGCTCTGATACCTTGTGGTGGTTCGTTTGTGAACTTAATCGCCATTTGTAACAAACCTATAGGGAAATCCGTGTGAACCTCAGTGGTAAGCCAAAGACGGAAACTGTCTTGTATATGCTCCGTTTCTATAAGAGCATCCATGGCCTCCACACAAAATGGCAGCGAAAGATGAATATTTTGCAGCAAAACCCAACCTCCTTCATTCATCGCATCAGATATCATTTTGCGGGCGACAATTTCTTGCCCTTGCCCCATTGAAACTGCCTTTAAAACTGTTAAAAGAAAATAAAGCACGATTACATAAAATTTTATATTACGATGCATTTATTTTATATTATCTTATTTTCATTTTGTTTGTTTAAACCTTTGAGTATTAAGATACTCAAAGGTTTAAATTTAAAAAAAATATATATATATATATATATATATATATATAACGTCTTTAAAACCACGCTTTGTATTAATAGTTAGTTTTAATGTCATGTGGCATTCTCTGTCACTCAACCTTGGATGTTAAAGGTAAATGTTGTCAAAAATCTAAAACTTAGCTTACCAATATCTTTAGCCTTAGCTAAGGCAGCAATTTGTGCAGATGGATCCGATCCAATGGACAAAATACAAATAAGCGGAGTACGTGGTTCTGATTCTTCCCAAGTAGTCTCAAGATTAAGAATGCGACCTTCTCCATATTCCGCACCAAGGGAATCTAAAGTTGAAGAAAATCATATTTAAATGTTTGTAAACATATTCATATTTAATTATCAGATTTATGGTATTCAATTTCTGTAATCAAAACTTCTTTAGTGCCGGTATCAGCGATCGTATTTATTTTATAAGATAGTTTGGTCACGTCTCCATATAAAATTTATTTATATAACGATTGACAAGCAAATGTTTAACGAGGAAATTCGTTGAGGCAAAAAAAATTAATAAATGGTTGGAAGCATTTTCTACCGATTATTACGATTATTTAATATTGTGCTTATATTTCACTGTATAAATAACCTAATACAGTTATTTGAAATTGATTATTATAATACTTTATGGATAAAGTTAATAAATTTAGTGGCCGAAAAGTGACACATGAAACAGTCCGATTAGAGTTTAGCTTAAATACTTTGTTTCTTTCATTTAATTGGTTCCGTACTATAATTCATCTTTCTTACTTATATTGAATCGTAGCGTGCGTAGACACTACCTTTTAGTTTTCGGCCACCAAGTACTGCAATTTGAACAGTTAGTGATGAAACAGAAATACCCATTTCGGCCGTGGCCGAAAACTGGATTGCCTCTAAAATAACTATTTAGTTTTCGGCCAACTTAAAATTGTATGAAATAATAAGGCGACTGTAAATATAATGCTGATTTAGTTTAAATTTACGGCTATTTCATGAAATATTTCATTCACGTTGCATTTTAGGAAGAAGAATCAATAAAACATTTTTTTCTTCAGATGGCTCATACAAAGAAATATAATAAATAAATGGCTTCAAAAAATGAGGACTTTATTAAATAGATATCAATGGAGTGGATTACTTAAAATGAGTCCAAAAAACGCTGGAAAGACTAATCGGTGATAATTGAAAGAAAGAATAAATATTTCTAAAGAAATAAATAACGCAGATCCAGTTTCCACAAGAAAAGTTTTGAATCATTTTAAATCAAGTATGGCAGAAAAAAATCATAAAAGTTGCTATTGTAGTCAATGAAATAAGGAAATTGAAGTGTTCTCAGATCAATATTGTCCCACACAGACAGGCCAACGAAGACTTAATTCTCCAATTAAGCAATATAAGACCGCTAAGTCCATTTAAGTCTCCAGAAAGTCTGTGCAACACAGACCAAGATAAAGGTATTTTAACTCACGATGTTCTGGTAACTATTTATTCATATACCGATGCATCATAATCGTTAATCGATACCAAAATTTCGACATTGCATTTGTCAGGAAGTTATTTGGATATTGGTTCCTTAGTATTGTTATATGACTTCTTGTAATTCAAACTCAAATAAGCCTACCAACGATAACAGTACTGATAATTCCTGAAATGATAATATATTTCAGTAATGAAACAATAATGACTCAAACCACGATGATACCACTACAAACAACGATAATAACAAAAGAGATCTCTGAAACTTTAGAAAATGTGTGGGTTGATATTCTAACAAAACAAACTAGTACACCTCTACAAACTAATGAAACATTGGTTTCAGTACTATTAAATAAAGAATACAGAGATGCAATAGAAAAAACATTTAATTAAACCGTAACCCGTAAAAAAAACTGTTAACAATACACGTGCACCTTCTTCTACAGCAATTGCTTCTTGCGCCTTGTGTTATAATAGTTTAATGAACGATACAGAAGAAGATCTGGAAAAAATATTGGATGTGATTTTTATACTAAATGGATTTGAGATGTACTATACTGTTTCGGACGGCAGGGACACGTCCAGTGCCCGCACAGTCGCCCTGGGACAATCTCCCACTTGATTACATATAGTTAAACCTTAAAGTTGCTACTTTTGTCTTTGTTTGTGTAATTCCAATAGATATTTAGATTTTTTTTAGCTTTCCTAGCTTTCTTCCCCGGTCGAGCCGACCCATTAGTGCTACAACTATACTGCTAATATAATTGCAGTATGGCTCTACCACGTTTTAAAAGTATGCAATGGGCGATCTTATTGCTGACAGCAATTTCTTCCAGACAACCAATAAAAATGATAGGAGTAGGGCAAATTGGTGTGATAAAAAAGAATACACATATTTATATATATACTACACATAGATACATACATTACGAACATATATACATACAAACACTAAAATAGATATATATTGAATTAGATAATTAAATGCAATCAATATACTACATACTATATTATATTTAATGGCTAGTGTGGAAAGTTTGTATACCAACAATCATAAATGCCCAAAACATAAATATAATTTTAATTAAACTTATGACCATATTATAAATTATTATAGTGTTCAACGCGACACAATACTTCCTGGACCAAATTCGAAGAAGAAAACAGAAACATAACAAAATGACGTAACTCGCAAGGCAATAACGGGAAAAAGAACTTTATTTGTTACACGTTAAGGTTAATTTCATATCAAAGTTTATTTAATTTATGTCCAAGTGATAGGAGAATTGTATAGCTTTGTTCTTTTTTTGTGACTAATGATCGTAAGATTTGTGACTTTATTACTAGATGCGATGGTTGTAATTAGGTTGAGCTTAAAACTATTTTAATTTTTTGTCTCATTTCTTTAGTAAACAAATGTAGCTATTTAAGTTTATATTCACGCGGACAGTATTTAGCTATGATTTTGTACGTGACCCGTTATCTAGTTGGTATTGTTGATCGAAGATAATGGCAATTATTTTTTATTGTACTTTAAAGTTGACAACTCCGCTAAAAGGCCGAAAACCAGCACAACGACCCTACGTACACCTATAAAAGCGCATACACACAAAATTTGGCATTTTGAAACGATGCGCCGCCGTAGTGAGAGGTTCTTTGCTACCTATTTCGTGTTTATTATTTTTATTCGTATTTTATTAAAATAATCATAATAATAAAATAAAATTCTATTTTATTCTTAGATTAGAAAAACATTTATTTATCAAACACAATAAAACATAATAAAATAAAAGCAAAATAACAAGTGCGCCTCCAGGTGTACCGACATTATCTTAGCGAACAGACTACATAATCTAACAATTGACCAGATGTTAAGTTACAGCAAATGATAGATATGAGCAACTTATTTTGAATAAAAAATATCTTAAAAGATTACCCCTAAATTACCCCTAAAGACCACGATGAAATACTTTATGGTCCCGAAAATTTGGCAGGATATGACAGCATGCCGGGCGGGTGTAAGGCAACGATTACCAGTAAAGGCCACGGCGCTATGCAGGTGAAGCTGTTTGTGTGGTTTTACTAAGACCAACGCAAAGAACAGCACGCATCGCGGCTATAAAATCGCGACGTGAAATTTACAATAGAAAATACCTAAAATTCTTATAGTTTGCGTATGTCGTGGTCCGGTTACGGCTGCGATTACCTTCGTAATCAATATACATCAGTGGACGTAATACTCCTTTGCGGCAGATATAAAAACCATACAAACAGCTAACCAGGCAACCAGTAGTATGGTTACTGAGGTCGTATCTACAGAACATCGAAAACCTCCAGTAGTCCAGATTTCCTTTTAAATAATATGTTGTGTAATTCACATCTTTTTATTTTATATTACATACTTATTTACGTACATCATACGCACGGTTTAACGTGTAAGAAGTGTGAGAAACAATCACTTTATTGAATGTTAATGTTAGTTTAAGTTCTCTTACCAACAATATATTTCCTGGCTTGTGAAAGAGTTCGGTCAGGACTCCATGACCTTATAAGTAAAAGTTTGCGAAAAACATCGAGATTTTCATTGTAGTTACTAGGAATCATTTCTTCTTCAGGTTTGGCTTTTTCATACCAAACGCGCCACTCTTTCTCATTGGAAGATATCTGTGGATGTAAGAGGCTTATATGATTTTATTATTTAATACAACGTTAAAATTTGATATATTTATTTGTGCTTACTTTGATAAGAACGTCAGAGAAAATTTTTAGTTTACTAATCTCCACTAAATTCAGCCATGTTATGTCCAAGATCCACTTAAAAGGTTTTGGAGTGACTGCATTTAAATCAAGAGATGCCCCGCCTTTTACGAAAGCCATAAATTCGTCGTGTGATATCAATTCTCGATGACAATCTATTTTCATGGCTAACATCAATGTGAATAATGCTTTATGTCTTTCGTATAAACTGCGCAATGTAAAGGCCCACACTTCATGTGTTAAGTATTTCAAAATCAGATTTATTCTTTCTTCTGTTATACTGCTTTTAGTAGATTTCGTAATGGAGTTGTCAAAAATATTAAGAAACTGCTTGAGTGAGTTTTGATACATAATATTAACGTTACTCATTTCAACAATCAAAAAGTATAAAATGGAACCCCTTGCCGCTACTGCTCTAAATTCTTCTCTGGCTTTGATGATTTTTTTCTCAGTTACTTCAGCCACCTTGAGCTTTTCATTTACTTCCTCTGCCGTTGTTTTTGTAATCTGTAATACTTCAATAAGAGCTTCGTCATCAACTAACGATCCTTTCGAGGATGTTAAGCGACAGAGAAGGTTACTTTCTAATTCTTTCATGCTTCTCTGATTTTTCATAACTGACTCAAACAAAGCAACTCGCTCTTCTTCTAAATCTGATTTTTCCATCAAAATTACTCGACCAAGTAGCTGATCTTCAAGGCCTTGCATAGTGACAGTGAAATCAATAATGGAGGTTTTGGCGCTTATTTCCGGTGAATATGCAGGGTTTGGTAATTTAGTTGTAATGTAAAGCATAAATCCAGGCATTACATCACATTCCTTGTCACCTACTATAACCTTTTCGATGGAACCCGATTTAATGAAATTTTTTTCTAGAACATTGTCTATGACTGGATCTAGTTCCACACCAACGTCCTCGATTAGAAGTGGCCTACCAAGGGATAAGCTGTCTTCAAGGTGAGTCCTAAAATATTTATGATTGAGTGAAGTAATTTGAAGCTCATTAGTGCTTTCTTTATTCTTGATCCAATTTTTGCCCTGACTTTGTGGATCAACCAGAAGTGGATAAGAACTAGATTTTGTAACAATTAAAGCATTTTGTACAGAAAGCTCATCATTAGGAAGACCTTGAAGTGTCCATTCAGATATGGTTGCACTTTCAACTAACATATTGGTAATATTTAAATTATCTGTAACGGGTATATGTTTGCTTTTGAGTATTCCCATCCAAGTATTAAAGAGATTATTTCTAAATTCCTGATTATAAGGACCACAGTATGATAAAAATCCTGTCGCTAAAACGACGTCACCAACTAATCTACCAAGTTGTTGTTTAAAATCTTTGCTTTGTTGAGTCCACCTAATTTTTTCACCTCCTAGTCCATTAATTAAAGCTGTAGCTGCTGTCATTTTTCTCAAACATACATTTGCTGCATCTGTAAGTTGTTGTTTCTCAGACACTGCTGATTCGTACTGCTCTTTAACTTTACGTAGAGACATTTCTCTCTCTTCTAATTGTCTTTCTGCTGATGCCAGATCTTCCATTGCAACCTACAGTTATAAAAGTTTATTAACGCAAAGTTGTATCCAAATTAATCATTGCAACGCAATTAAGCATTAATGCAAGTTTCTTTACAACGTTTTCCTTTACTGCCGAGCAAGTGCTAAATCAGCACTTAAAATTGCAGTTAACAAATTTCATTGGTGCCAACGGGGATCAAGCAAAGGTTACCTGCATGCAGTGAAACTTACCCCCAAACCATCTATACTTTAAGAAATTAAGTATATCTAGGATAAATGGAGTCCGTCAATTGCATTGGAGCAGCGTGACGAAGTAATATTAATAAATATTAATTGCTCCCTAATCCTCTCAGAACCGAAAGGAGGCCTTAAAATTGGCAGTTTATTGAGACATGTATTAGGTTGTAAATTTATGTGCAAGTTAACTTTTTTGTTTTATATTTAAAATAAATTTTGCACCGTAATTACTAATTACCTTCAATCGAGCTTCTTGCAACAAAAGATTTGCCTTCAAAGGTAAAACTTCTTTATTGACACTATGAAAAAATGCCATTGCTTTCGTCCATGACAACAAACCAGCCACGTCACCACAAACTCGCTTTGCTGTATCCATATTGTAATCTTCCATTTCAAAATAAGGATTTAAGTGTTCTACCATTTCGTTATTTATAATATCTTTTGGGTAATTTTGTAGTTGCAAAAGAAATGTGGTACTGGCCATCATCTGTAAATAATAATTATAAAGGTTATTTGCATTTAATATTCACTAAGCAATTATTGATATTAACCTTTAGAGATTCAGCCCACGATGGTTTTGGACACGGCGCAGCTGTGTCGGGTATCAGAGGGTGTAATCTTCTCTGAAATAAAATAAGTACACAGTCCATGATTCTCATAATTAGATGTGGAGGTCTGCCTAATTTTCGGACAGTGGCTATGTGAGCTGGTTTTATTGTATTAAGTGCTGCTTCAGCTTCTTCAAGCGCTGGTTTGGCAGCTTCCAGCTTCCTTTCAGCTTTCTCTTTCTCTTCAGCAATATAAGCTACTAATACTTCCGCCTTTTCTTTAACTATTTGCACTTGATTTTTGACAATTTCCGCCTGCATAGCTCTTTCTGTGACTTCAGTTAATACTCGATCTGCCTTTTCAGATGCTAAAGCTAAATCTTGTTCCATTACAGCTAAGTCTTTCTTTAAAACTTCAACGGATATTGACGCTTCGCGAAGCTTTTCCAATCCAGTATCCATTCTTAAAGCACCATCTCCCAGCTCTTTTTGTTTCATCTGATAAATTGTTTTATAACCTCCTATAAAATTTAGATATGATTTCGGTGTAACATGAGAAGACCTTCTAAATCTTTGAAAGTATTCTGCAGATACTTTTGAGACTACATCCTGAATTGTCCCCAAAACCGTTACAAGCTCTTTTTTAACTTCTTTTGTGCATTCTATTTCAAATTCGGCTAGAAAATGATCAGCAACAGATACAAGTGCATCTTTTGGCCAGGGTTGGAACCAGTCGATAGTGCAACCTGATATAAGAGCTGGAAATCTTAGTGCCCGATATCTAAATGCCTCACTGACCTAAAATTTGAAAAATGTAAATTTTTAAAATATTCTCAATAATTTATGTTTTTTAATTTTATAAATTAATGAATTTGAATTGAAATAGACTAAATTTACAATAAAAAGGTTTACTTTTATAAAAATGTATAACATACATAAGAAATAATATTCATCATTATCGATCACAAGTCCACTGCTGAACATAGGCCTCCCCCAAGGAACGCCACAAAGCACGGTTCTGAGCCACATGCATCCACCAACTTCCTATATGACTTACCAGGTAGTTAATCCATCTAGTGGGGGTTCGCCCTACACTATATCTACCGGTACGAGGCTGCCACTCGAGAACCTTTTATCCCCAACGGTTCTTCGAGCTATAGGCCGGCCCATTGCCACTTCAGCTTACTAATCCATTGAGCTTTCGATCACTCTGGTTCTACTGCGGATATCCTCATTTCTAAGTTTATCACGTAGAGAAACCCCGAGCTTAGCTCTCTCCATAGCTCGCTGAGCGACGTTGATCGTCCTCATACGGCC
Source organism: Parnassius apollo (assembly GCA_907164705.1). NCBI lineage: Eukaryota > Metazoa > Arthropoda > Insecta > Lepidoptera > Papilionidae > Parnassius > Parnassius apollo. The sequence goes on from CAJQZP010001331.1 coordinate 8,889,705, forward strand.
AGCAGTGAAGGACCACGTCTCAGATCCGTAAGTCATCACTAGCAATACGCACTGGTTGTACAATCTAATATTCACGTTATGAGCTATACCTGACGAGAAGATAATGACACACATAATAAACATATGTATTAGATTTTTCATTATTCTAAACTACTATAAATATTTATTTTTCTGTAACTTTTACTCACTGGCGAAAAACATAAAACAACATGAAGATTTTGACAAGTCCTATTCAGAAAATATTCCATAACTAGTTCATTTGTTAATGTTCTTTTTTGATTTTCACGCTTCATTATTGGTGTTAATTCTGAAATGATTTCTTGCTGCTCGTCTTTAGTAAATAAGTTAGATATAACACCGGATGACAATATATTATTTAAGTATTCTAAAAATCCTTCTTCCTTTATATCTAAATCGGTAAAAATAAATGTTGTTCCCTTTCCTTGTACGCCACATGACCGGTAGAGTAATTTAAGATCTTCCAAAAAGTTTCCAACATTATATGATCTTGTTAAAGCTATTTGGAAAGAACGATATCCAGCAATAAATGTTGACAGTTTTGTAAGTGATTGCTTTCCCGAGCCTCCTACACCTACAAGCATAACGTTTCCTCTAGGATGTCGTATAACACGGGATATTTTTACTAAGTGAAGCATAGCATCGGGGAAAAATACTAAATCCATTCCAGATCCCCTGACCATTTCATTGAATTGAGAGAGAAACATATCAAGGCGATCGCGTAATTCATTAAAATCGAACACCGGCTCATATACTTTTGGTAGTTCCATATCTGCATCTTCACCTTCTTCACCTGTCGGTTCAGGTGCATCCCTAGTTACAAAAACGTATAAAATATTTAGACATCTGTACATCAAATAAACATTTTTGTCAACGTATCTTTATTTACCTCATAAAATCCACAAACACAGGATCTTTTTCCATCATTTTTTTATACTCTACGCCTAAAACTTCCTCAGAAATGTCGTATAAAGCTTTGTTAAACCAATCTTTGTCAGATTGATGCGTAAATCTATCAGAAAATACACGGGAACACTCGTGTTTCCATAAAAGCATAAGACATTTTTCTGATTCTATTACAGTTGGCAGTGTTCCAACCATACCTTGCCAAACTCTAGACAAATCTCTTAAAGAAAATACGTAATGAAACTTTGCTGGTGTTGGTAATAGCTTTAGACGCGTTTGTGTCCATAGCTCTCGTGTCAAGGGTATAACGCGTTTTATAAGCGACCTGACTTCAGTAGTAAATCCTCGTTTTGCATTATAGTGGCCTTCACCAATAACCTTAAAAATTTTGTCTATTGATTCATTGTTGGGCAAAGGGCAGTTAAATATTGAAAATTGTCGTTTTAAACGAGATGGTATATCGTTTCGACCTCCACCTGTAATCAATAATTTTAACATTTAATGAATAGTCAAGAATAGAATACTCTTACTCGAGACAAACAAGGATTAGATGGATTATACCTGGCTGGCCCATAGCGCCTAGAAATTGTATATCAATGATTGTAGTAAAATCTCCTGGCTTTTCTAAACTGTAAAATCCGCCCATACTCATAGTTTGCCGAACAATTTCATTTGTTATTTGATCGCCCCATTCGTTTATTTGTGGTAAGTTGATGTCATCTATGAATACTAACATTTTCTTACCACCAGGAGGCCCAAATGTCATTCCACTACGTTTTTCAACATAACTTTCTATTGTTTTCTGAAACTGGTATGGACTCGTAGCAGAGGAAAAATTAAATGATCGACCCATGTATTGTTCCGCATTAGCATTTTTCATATAAGCTTTCATCATGACGGTTTTAGCTGAGCCTTGCTCTCCTAAGAGGAGTACTGCTTTTCCTTGTTTAGCAATGCAATGAATCAGATAATTAATTCGTACATTATCGACTATAGGTACTAAAATACTAGAATAATCAGGTGATGCTGTATCGGGATATTGATAATTAGTCATCAAATCGTCCCATAATTCCCACTTACCGGGATGTTTGACATAAAAATCAAATAAAATACTAGGTTTATTATTTGGGTGCTTAGGTATTTCTAACATCTCTGGGAATGTTGTTTTTATATATTTGTCAAAACGAATTCGATCCTCAGTTTCAAGAAGTGAACCAAAACCCCATACTAATGCAAAAATATAAATTTTATGTAAATGTTCATGAGTAAAGAGAACGATTTCTTCACCATTTTCTTTTTCTTCTTCGTCGTCTATGTCACCATTAACTGATTTACTAGCTGATGCATCTTCGACTTCCACAATCTGAGGTGGCACTAATCCTTCTAGGAGATTAAGCATTTGCAATATAATATTGCTCTGTAGTACACGCATACTGAATGTGAGATTCTGTGTACACCATGTATATGTATTCAAAAATGTTTGTTCAAATAGAGCACTAAAAACTTCTATTTCTCTTTGTGACCGAGATTTTAACCATGCGTTGAGGACTGAAAAAAATTAAAATACAATTTTGTACATACCGACACACATTTTACACTGGTTTAGCAATTGATGGCATAAAATATATTTAAATAATTATCATAAATATGACGTCGGTCTATAAGTCCCGAGCCTGACGTATAGATGGCGTTGTTAGAGAACATTTATTTTTATTTTTAAAAAGAACAGACTTGTAATTAACAGTATGATGCAAAATGTTCATAACCCCTAAATTATTAGTTTTGTAACTACGGTGAGGTTTTTGGTGTCAGTTTAAACTTTTTTAAAACATTGGACGAAAAATAATTTCGGGTGTTAATATTACATTTTCATTTTAATGAAGAAAAATACCGTTGAAGCAAAAAGTTGGCTTGACAAATGTTATGAGGACTCTGCTCCATCAAAAGTAACAGTTAAACGTTGATTTGCTGAATTTAAGCGCGGACGAACAGACACAAATGATGCTGAATGCTCTGGATGCCCAAATGAGGCTGTTATTTCAGAAAACTTAAAAAAGCTCACAAAATAGTTTTGGAAGACTGTAAAATATAATTGCAAGAGATAGCCGACGACCTAAAGATATTGAAAGATAGTGCTTTCACCATTTTGCATGAGCATTTGTCTATGAGAAAGATTTGTTCCAAGTGGGTACCGCGTTCGCTTACCGTTGACCAAAAGCATGAACGTAGTGAAGCCTCAGAGCGCCGTTTTGAGTTATTTAGGCGGAACAAAAAGGATTTTTTATGCAGTATGTCACAATGGATGAAACTTGGATCCTTGGATGTAGTGGTACACTCTAGAATCAAAACGGCAGTCAAGTAAATGGATAGAAACCAATGAAAGCCGCTCAAAGCGACCAAAAACTCAAATTTCAGCTAGAAAGATTATGGAATCCGTGTTTTTGGATGTGCATGCTACAATATTTATAAAATACCTGCAGAAAGACGAAATGATTAATAGCGAATATTATATGTCGCTATTGGTGCGTTAGAAGGAGGAAATAGCGAAAAAACGGCCTCAAATGCAAAAGAAAAAAGTTCTTTTTCATCAGGATAATTCACCATGTCACAAGTCTGTTGTCAACATGGCGAAACTTAAAGAGTTAAAGTTTAAGTTGCTTCCTCACCCACCGTATTCGTCATATTTAGTTCCCAGCGATTATTATTTGTTCGCTAACCTAAAAAATGGTATCCGGAAAGAAATTTGCCTCAAATGAAGAATTGATCGCCGAAACTGAAGCGTATTTTGAACGGTTGGACAAATCGTGTTATAATATTTTTTTCCAGATGGTAAAAAAAATCAGCCAGTATATAGCTGGATTAGCCATGCAGTGGCGAGCTAAATAACTTAATTACAAAATATAATTAACTATTAAAAAATATAATTATTTTATATATTAGTAGGTTTTTATAATGAAATAACCGCTAAATTTACTTAGTTAGACATCACTTAAAACATTGTTAATGTGTGTAAAGATTTTCAAGCACGAACAAAAGAAACAATCAGATTAATGTACACACTACATCTTTAACGTGATGGCGAGAAAAGAGAACCCATACTTTAAATTTCTGTCGTGGGTGCTTTTAGCGGCGTCAATATGCGCGACGAACATACTTTAAATTGTTTACAGCAGTTATGTTTGTTAACGCTAATAGAAAACTATAAAAAATGATTGAAAATGATATAAAATAATTGAAATCAACATACACGTCACGAATTATTATCGATGATTTCATTCATTTTTATAGTGTTATATTTGCGTTTACGGCCATTGATTATCAGCCTAGTCATATTCGCTATTCTTTTATTGCTCGAACACAAACTTTATGCCAATAGCAGAGGAAATTATTACTAATTTACGACAATTTGGGAAAAGCTTATGTCTACAGTTTAAACTCTATACAAGTAAATAATGTCGAAGTTATATATTCCTATATTACTTTTTTACCTGGCTGCCAATCTAATCCTGAAGAACTCATATATACCATTCCATTACGAGATACTGTCGCTGGTGACGCGTTGTCTATATTCTCTGGTTCAAATATAATTTTAGAGGTTGGAGACATTGTCAAACGGTCACCATTGGCTAAAGTTAGTGTTTTATTGTCATCAAGTACCGAATTCAAATTTTCAATCCATATGCTATCAACAGGTCCGTCTAGGACTAACCAAATATGTTCGCCTGTCTTTATTTTAAGAGTTTTCCTCCACAAGGCTGAAAATATTCCATCTGTCCAGTCATTAGTAGCAACATCTAGGCGTCCAAACATTTGTGCCGCTGTTATTGCTTTTGGATTCATTCGCATTTCTCTTAAATAAATATAATATTTTGCATTAATAACGTAAGTTATCTTAATTAAAAGTAAATATAATATGTTTTTATTGATTTCGCATATAAAATCAGGTACGTATTTTATTATGTTTTGAAACCCTTATTACCTGTGAGGATTTTCTATATCGGATAAAGCTGTCATCAAGGTATGAATGCATGTAGTTTTGCCAGCGCCTGGTGGGCCCAGTATCATTATACCGTGCCGTACTCTTTGTGTCTCGTAAAGCTAACAGATTATTAGTATTAGATTACAGTATATATATATAACATCAAGTGTTGTTGATGAATGTATCAATAATAGTAATTTAATATTTATAATATACGTCGCATAATTTGAATTTTCTATTATAAGTAGCGTCATAAAACTTGGTAGGTGTATTGTTTTAAGTCACATTAAATTTTATTGTTTTGAGATATACAAATTAATGATTTATTCGAATAGACAAGAATATAACGTTATTTAATGTGTGTATTCCTATACAGTATTTAGAAAAAAGTTTGGTTTATGGCAAAAGAATTGCAGTTGACACGAGTGTCTTTACCTGAATAATTTTCAACACCCATGGCGGATGATAGATCAATCCTGCTTGGTCAACTTGCTTTCGAATAGCGTCTTCGAGCTCGGGATATGTAGTTTTTTCCAACACTTGGTTAGGAAATAGATCAGCTACCAAAGAAATAAACAGAGGCTCATCCTCGTCGATCAGCTTCGATAAATTCATGTCGCGCAGAACGCGCATCACGATTGTGCTTTCGTTGTCTTTAGCATTGACTCGCTTGACTGCACCTAGAGTTCTTAATACAGACAGGATATTCCGAAGCCCGAAGTCATAATGTACCTAAACAAAAAAAAATTATCATATAATACGCGTCAGTATGGTGGTGGCGTAAGAAAACTATTCACCTCAATAACATCCCGCGGGTCTCGTAAGAAGCCTTTGAGAAAAGATCATGGTCATTCATGGGCGGCGGTAGTCGCTTAACATCAGGTGAACCGTATGCTCGTTTGCCCCCTCTTCTATAAAAAAGAACCATCTTTTAAATATCAGATGGATAGTACCCAGACCAAGAGCATCCTCAAAGCACGAACGGGTGATGAAAACCAAGCGTGCCATATTTTTCTACCTACTGTGACGTCACAAGTATCATCATCATCATCATTACAGCCCTTCACAAGTCCACTGCTGAACATAGGTCTCCCCCAAGTAATGCCACAAAGCACGGTCCTGAGCCACCTGCATCCATCGACTTCCTGCATGTCTTACCAGGTCGTCACTCCATCTAGTGGGGGGTCGCCCTACACTACGCCTACCGGTACGATGCTGCCACTCGAGAACCTTTCTTTCCCATCGGTTATCGGTTCTTCGAGCTATATGGCCGGCCCATTGCCACTTCAGCTTACTAATCCGTTGGGCTATGTCGGTCACTCTGGTTTTACTGCGGATATCCTCATTTCTAAGTCTATCACGCAGTGAAACTCCGAGCATAGCCCTCTCCATAGCTCGCTGAGCGACCTTGTGCGTCCTCATACGGCCAGCAGTGAAGAACCACGTCTCAGATCCATAAGTCATCACTGGCAACACGCACTGGTTATACACTTTAGTTTTCAGAGATTGAGGTATACCTGACGAGAAGATGTGTCGTAATTTCCCGAACGCTGCCCAGCCGAGTTGAATCCGTCGATTGACCTCTCGGTCGAATTTGGACTTGCCTAGTCGGACTATTTGTCCCAGGTAAACATACTCGTCAACAACTTTGAGCATAGTGCTCCCAACAACTACCGGCATAGGTGTGACATGGACATTAAACATGATCTTTGTTTTGTCCATGTTCATCTTAAGACCTATCCATTGGGAGATACCATTGAGGTCATTGAGCATAGTGCTAAGGTCCTCCAGCGATTCTGCCATAAGGACTATATCGTCGGCAAATCGAAGGTGAGTGATGTACTCGCCATTGATGTTAATACCGTATCCTTTCCAGTCCAGTAGCTTGAAAACGTCTTCCAACGCAGCGGTAAAGAATTTCGTGTATATAACATCACCCTGTCTTACACCTCTCTGCAGTTGGATAGGTTTCGAACCCTGGTTCTGTACTCGGATAGCCATCGTAGCCCTACTGTACAAACACTTCAGCACTTCGATATACCGACAGTCAACTTGGCACCGCTGAAGGGACTGTAGCACCGCCCAAATTTCGACGGAATCAAAGGCTTTCTCATAGTCCATATATGCCAGGCAAAGTGGCAGATTGTACTCTTCGGTCTTCTGTACAATCTGCCGCAGGGTATGTATGTGGTTTATGGTACCGAAGCCTTTTCGGAAATCGGCTTGTTCGGGAGGCTGGAAGTCGTCGAGTCTGCGTGCGAGACGATTCGTAATGACTCGAAAACAGCACGTAGACGCGGCTCAGAAGGGAAATCGGTCTGTAGTTCTTCAAGAGAGCGTTGTCGCCTTTCTTAAAGAACAAGACCACCGCACTTCTGCTCCACGCTTCCGGAGTAGTGCCACCATGGAGGACAGAATTGAAGAGCTTCTGAAGGACTTCAAGTACCGGTGTTCCACCCGCTTTCAGAAACTCCGCTGTAGTTCCATCCTCGCCTGGGGCCCTGCCGTTTTTAAGGTGCTGGAGAGCCATTCTAATCTCGCTCAGACTGACGTCCGGGATATCATCGGAATAGTGTCGGGTAAGACTTGCTCTTGGATCGTTACTCACACTTGCGTGTGGCTCCAACGATGATGTGTACAGCTACCCATAGAACCCCTCAATCTCACTCAAAATCTCAGGTGTCCCGGAAACGATTCTGCCACACTCAGTCTTCAGCTTTGACAGTTGGCTCTTTCTGGCAGACAGATCTCTGGCAAAGACTTTGGAGCCCTGGTTCCGCTCAATCGCTTCTTTAATACGAGCAGTATTAAAGTTGCGTAAGTCTCACCGCATGCATTTGGAGATCTGTCTGTTCAGTTGCCTGTATGCTGTCAAATCTGTTGACGATTGCAGCCTCATCTCCCGTCTAACAGCCATGAGATTAAGAGTGTGGTTGGAGAGTTTTTGTGTTCTTCTGCGGCGGGTCTTGCAGAACTTAGCTCCGACCGCATGGACAGTTTCCACGAGCTTGTCATTCATATCGTCCACTGCATTGCAATCCTCTAGGCACTGAAAGCGGTTTTGTAAATCGAGCTGAAAGGTTTCGGGATTCTTGATTAGAGCACGAGGGGGACGGAGCGTTGACTTCATCAGACGAGACCTCTCCAACTTAACGTTTAAGTTCAGTGTTCCTCTAACCATTCGGTGATCGCTGCCAGTTTTCACCCTTGCGATCACTGAGACATCACTGAACAGTTGGCGTCTGGTCGTCATAATGAAGTCAATCTCATTTTTTGTCGAACCGTCGGGGCTCGACCAGGCTCACTTCCTGTGGGGCCGCTTCTGGAAGAAAGAGTTCATCATAAAGAGTCCCCCTTTCTCCATAAAGTCGGCCAGCTGCTGGCCCCTTCGGTTCCGTTGCCCTACTCCAAATTTCCCTACCTTCAGCTCACCGCTTTCTCTTGTGCCTAGTTTTGCGTTGAAGTCTCCCATCAACACCGTGTAGTGGGTTTTGGAGGAATGGATGGCTCTGGAAATATCCTCATACATTTCCTCCACCTCCTCATCGGGATGTGCCGAGGTTGGTGCGTAAACCTGTATGACCTTCAGCGAATACCGTTTGGTGATTCTGAGTATCGGGTACGCGACCCTCGTCGACACACTCCCAATCTTTACAACGTTGTTGACGATAGACTTGTGGACGATAAATCCAACACCTCCTTGGGACAGATGGTCGCCTTCCCGGTGGTAGAACAAGTTGCCGGACTCGAGGATTGCCGTGTCCTCCTCCTTTCTTCGGACCTCGGATAATCCAATAATATGCCGGTGCAACTTGTCTACCTCTTCTTCCAGCTCCAATATCTTCATCTTCAGTCACAAGTATAGGAAAGCTAAATTCGTTGCATTGTGTACGTGCATATCAACTCATTTCTTTCCTTTGATGTCGTAAGGGGCAACTATGGAAAGTGCCAGGAAAATATTATGGCTTCCAATAGATAATAGAACATCTCGTTTACGCCAACGTAAAAACCCTGTCAGGTGACGGGCAGCAGCATCAAAGGTGAGAGATGTCTGGTATAACCATCATTAATAATCCCAATCATAAAGGCAAAATATAAAATCTGGTTGTAATCATTCTCTACTAGTCAACTACGAGTTAAGCGGAGAAGCTTAAGTTAGCCATAAAAATATGTTTACGTGAATATGAATAGAAGAACATATATAACATACGTATAAATATATTTTTAAATATATATTACTACAAATAACCTAATAACATACTCTACACCTAATAACATACACGTACGTAGTTTTTACGAACATATACATACATAATTGGTAATATCAACGCATATATAAACAGATATATTTAAGAAAGTTATCCACTGGAATAAATGAAGGATACTTTTTCATATTTACGAAGAACGAAAATAAAACGGAGTTCAGAAGTACTTGAATGACATCAGGGTAATACACATCAACATTATCAGCGTGACTAGTAAAATAAGTGTTCGCACCAACATAGCTACAATAAAAGCCTGACATTGCCAACATAAATTAGCCTCGATCATTAGCCTAAACATCTTTAACTATATGACTAAGTTAATAATTGTACTGTTGTAGACATATATGTAGGCTCCAGTGAATTAAAATCTAGTTTAGCCAGATGACAAGAGCTATCGAAAATTATAACTTGACTAACCATGACTTTTGCACCAGTCATAGATGCACTGAAGCGGTTTATTTACTCATGTGCTAAAGATCTAGATTTAAAACGTTTATCGTAGAGTGAACCTCTGCTGGATCAATTCGAGCTACAACTTACAACAACTGTATTACAACTTTAAATTATCAGCATACAGATGGTACGAGCATTTGAGTCAGATCAGACCTCTGTGTCTGTGTGTGTCTGTGTGTGTGTGAGTGTGTTTGTGTGTGTGTCTGTGTGTGTGTGTCTGTTTCTGTGTGTGTGTGTGTGTGTGTGTGGGCTGTGTGTGTGTGTGTGTGTGTGTGTGTGTGTGTGTGTGTGTGTGTGTGTGTGTGTGTGTGTGTGTGTGTGCGTGCGTGCGTGCGTTCCCTCTCTCGTGGTGTGGTTGTGTGTTTTTTTTTTTGGCTGTTTTGTGTTTTGTGTGTGTGTGTGTGTGTGTGTGTGTGTGTGTGTGTGAGATTGGAATTTTCTATTTATTTGACAAGAGGAGCGATTTTTTTATTTTAGAACAAATATTAGATAGAGTACCAGACCATACAGCGGCAGTATTTACGACTATTACGATTTTTTAATCCCCTATTTGTTAATAATTTCTTTATACACAACTTTTACGAAATGTGTTATATCCAAAACGTACCTGTTTAGTCAACTGTTCTTCACATAGCTTGTAGAGAGTGTAAAATTTTCTGGCAAGAGTGATATTCTCAAGAAAACCACAGGAAGCCAACTTTACTCTAATGATGATCTGTCTGTCAGGCACCATCATCGCTACAGTTCGAAACTGAATTTTTAAATTTTCCGGTAGCTCCTTACGACCAGCGTAGCCTGGATTCTGAAGGTAAGAATTATGTAAGGTAGAATTACGTAATCTTATCATACTTTAAACAATAATTAATTTTCTTGGAAGTAGGTTAAATTGTCGGAAAAGTACCAAAATCTAAATCAGGCTATAGAAATAACGAAACGACTACAATATATTATATTTATAGAAGAACATTGGTTGCTACCAGACTTAATAAACACACACCCTCTATTCCATTTACGGGTTAAGAGAATATCGGAGTGGCGTTTAGTCCTTACAAGCTTAGGCCTTTTTTGCCCTGTATGACGCACCTAGTGCAAAAGCATTTTTTTTACGATTCAATCTTCATCTACCAGCTACTGCCATACTTCTGTTTGTGGTCTATAAAATTCTAGAAATCTTCTAAAATCACTGTAATTGCCCAGTTATACCGCCGTTCGTAACCTATGTTCAGAACACAATATTAAGTACATAAAAAATTAAACAAAACATACATTCTCTCTCATATTGCTTTTATATTCAAATCCGTCCAAATTTGGAGAATTAAACGAAGAATATGTGTTGGTGATATCACCAATTTGTAATCCGACTAAATTGCAGTGGTGTCTATCGGTTGTTATTTCGTTCTTTCGGGAAAACCGCGACAGTAACAAATCGTTGTGAACCTATTTTACAAGCTTGCAATAGAGAAATTGTCTTTAAGCTTCTTCAAAATAATTACATTAGCATGTTTAAGTGATGCTATACAATTCGTGAGCTCATCTATAAGTGTTATTTAGGCGTCGGAAATATTTACGAACTTTTTGTTCAGTGACGACTCGTAATGTAAGCTTAAACACGTCTAGTTTTATTCAAGTATTTTTGTGTGATAAGATCGGAGGAGGCTGCAGTTTTAGAAACATGGGAGATAACCAAAAAGCTAAGTTACAGCCGACCCACGCTGGGAACAACATGCCTTCTATGATTTTGAGAGGGATTTTAGGGCAAGGAAGTGTCCGTCGCACTGCCCCGTAGCGAAATATATTTTTTCTTATTTCTTAGACATGCAGGTTTCCTCACGATGTTTTCCTTCATCGCCGAGCACGTGTTAATTGACGATTTCATTGGTGCTGGTGGGTATCGAATTCGGGTTGCTCGCATACTGTGAAATTTACTACTACTAGCAAGCGCTAACCATCTGACATACAACGACTTGGATAACCATAACAAAAATATAATCGTTTGATCCTAGGACTTGGACGAGTTAGCGGTTTCGACGTGACCGAATGTCGCAACAAAGTTACATTTTGCAAGAGCCACTACTAAAAAAACATACCTCCAACGTATATATTTTTGGAGTATTTATTAGATAGCGCTTACGCACACATATAAAGGACCAATAGAGAGGCCTTATTACTCGGACGCGTGATTGTACGATTCACTATCTTTTCTGTAGCCAAGAAGCCGTCCTGGCAGTTGATCTGCGTCACTCATTTGTTAAAATCTCTCAAAAATGGTGATAAAATGTACGTTGAATAGCCTGCTGTTGGATTGACCTTAACGCCATATGTCATTCGTCGTCAAGCTTATGTGTTTTGTGAACAACACAAAATTTATAATAATTTTAATCCGACAGCAAGGTGGGCTGGTAAAGACTGGTTAAAATTATTTTTAAAAACACATCCCGATATATCAAGGCACAAGGTTTAAATTTTAAAGCCTGAAAGGGCGTAGAAGCTGAACAAGCCTTTTGTCATGCGGCATTTTGCTGAATATAAGAAAATATAAGAATAACTAGAGATCGGGCAACATCGCAACGCTTACACAACACGGATGAAAAAGGCTGCTACACACTATTCACAACACAGACAATGATATTGGCACAGAAAGGTACTGAAAGAGTGCATATGGTTGCACCAGACCACGCAAAGAATGTTCCTGTGGCTGCATGTGTAAATGCATTAGGTAGTCCGATTCCCCTAATGATATTATTCAAAGGGAAAATGCTAAAGCTGAAATTTAATGATCATTTACCATCAGGATCAATCGTGAAAATGGTAAAGAAAGACGGCATGACTTCATCACTGTTTGTAGATTTCAAAAATCACTTGGGAAAATATAAAGCGTCTGGCATGTGTCTTCTAGTTTTTGATGGTGCTTCATGTCATCTAGATTATAATAGAGCAACACGATACTGTATTGTACTGCTTACCATCAAATACTTTACGCATGAGCTCCAGCCTTTAGATAAAAGCGTAAACAAATCGTTTGAATACCACTGGGACGACGAAGGCTTTCTTTATTTCTACCAAAACCCAGAGAAAAAACTAATCAAAGCGCGATTCAACTACATTTTAGTTGAGTCTGGTCAAAATGTATGACCTTCAAAAATATAGTATGTTGGTTCAAAGGTACAGAGTTGTGTCCTTATAATTGAGCTGCAATACCAGATGCATATTCTTCATATGCACCATCTGCATTGAATGAAACACATATAGTAGTAGAGAACGTAACGACGGAAAACGATCGATCCTTGCAGAAAGCTGGTCCTAGTTATATGAATTTACGAAACGCATCGCAAAGATCTGCTAGTAATAGTTCAGATTCTGAGAAGATATTTTTTGAAGAGCAAGTAATTTATCCGTCTTTACAAAACTCGCCAACTCTTGGTTCCAGTGGTATTAATTTAGAGCATGCAGTGCAAAGTCCTGGTGTTAATAGTTTAGATTGTGATAAGACCTTTTTTGAAGTCCATAATCCATATTCACTACGTGTGCTACATCAGAATGACTCATTGTCGCCTATTTTAACTAGTGCAGAGATAAAAAGACGTTTAGTTGATTACAGCTTATCAGATCTTGATCTTGTAAATTCAAACTTACCAACAGGACTAAGCAAGTCTGACGCAACAATAAGGCAAACGATAATTTACCGCTCTGAATCTGATATATCTATTACTGACTTGTTGAAATACATGTTTCACGAAAAACTTGTACCTAATAATATCCGTGACATATATAGTTCTTCTAAAGATGAAAATATGGACCCTATATCAAGACAAGAACATACTCTCAAGAAGATGAGAACGAGTAACGATATCTATAACATAAGACTTCAGAAGCATTCAGAAACATAAGAAGTATGTGATACCTCTTCAACATCAAGAGGTTCAGAAGACAACTTGCCATTATCGAGATTGAAAGCAGATAAAGTCGTAAAGTCTCCTTTTTAACGGTTCCACGAGGGATGTGTGTGATATTGATTTTAGATGTCCTATGTGCAATTAGTTAACCAATAGAAAAACTAGTTTTTTGCAGTGTCAGTTATGACTTCTGTGTTATTTGTGATAATAGTTCATTTTAATCTCAAAATGTTAGATTTTATATTTAAAAAAATGTTATATATTTCTGTGCTTTTGCATATTATTGAACAAATTGTTCAATAATATGAATATTTTGGAATATTCAGCTATTTAATACAGTTTTATGTAATTTTTTGTGACGTTATTCTAGTAAGGCTCATCGATGTTTTTCTGATTAATTGGGATTTGTCGAAAGCGAAAATCTGTCAGAAAATGAAAATTTATATTAGCAGAAAAAAGAAGACGTTGTGTTCTTATTGATAAAACTTAATAAAACTGTATTTTGATACGGTCCTTTTTTAACCATCTGGGTTTATTAAAGGCCACAAAGAGGGTTTTAGATACAAGAGGGACTTATTTGTTAAGTTAAATTATGTAAGAAACAAAAAGATTGACCTTTTTTGAACTTTTAATATAGAAAATGTTTGTCCAGTGTCTTGTTTTTTATTCGTATCGTTTAAATATTTAAAATATTGATTTTTGAATTAAGGTAGCTCATATTTGCCGTATTTACCTTATTTTATATTACTATTAAAAATTCTCAAGTCTAACAATTTCATCAAAATATTTTTTACCTACCATAGTTATAAATATACCGAACTCGGGGCACATGTCGGACATTTCGCCATCAGTAAAGAGGAAGGTCTTCTTCTTCTCCTTCTTGGCAGCAAGAACGACGGCAACTTGCTGCGCCGCCACTGACAAGACGGGCAGTTCGATGCGATTGAACTCGTCGAAGCAGCCCCAAGAGCCTGATTGGGCGAGACCTTTGTATATGCGGCCTAGACCCCTAAAATTGATATATATGTACTCGTATATGTCAATATTACAAGCTCGATTTTTTATTAGTTTTTAAATATTTAACTCTTTTCCGTGGTCTAAGAAATAAAGAAAACAGTAAAATAGAACGCACACACACATACACACACACATATATATGTATATGTATATATATATATATATATATATATATATATATATATATATTTATATTTGTAGTAGTAATGAGAAAATCAATGTTTAATAAAAGAAAGATTAATATGATAAAACCAAATAATGATGGAGACACATATTTTAAAGTGTAAACATATAAAATATAAAGTTATTTAATATTAAAAGATTATCTTATTAAATGAAACAAATTTTTTACGGATTTTATCGCGTTTACTTTATCGCGCTTAAGTTAGCTCTACCGTGGGCAAATCTTTGTTATACAGAGTACGAGGGATCTGTGACAGCAAACACCTGGCCGCCGAGCTTCAGTAGGTCAAGCAGGTTCTGAATGCCAACAAGCTTCGGCTACCGTGCCTGTGTCCCAGTGACCGAGTGCAGCCAGTCACAATCAAGCGTGTGTATTACCATAATATGCCACAGGTGTCACAGACAAGATTGGCTATATTTTGAAGCGAGCTTCTATAAGAACATTCTACAAGCCGCTAAAGAAGATTAGTCGGTTATTACCATCCGTCAAATGTCATATTCCTCTACAAGACGCAGAAATGTACAAGCTTGATTGTGAATGAAGTTTCGTATATAGGGCAAACAAAAAGATCAATTAGAACCCGCGTAAAGGAAAATAATGCTAACGTGAAGTACTGACGTTCTGGGAGTCTGCAATTTGTGATAATATCCTAGACGGCCCCCGCTAGTTTATTAGATTTGATAGACCACATATTCTCGTGAAAGAACATCGATTCCTACCAATGATGATACGTGAGGCTATTGAAATTTAAAAAAAACATCCTCATTTCAATAGAGAAGGAGGCTGGTTACTACCACCTGCTTGGGATCCTGTAATTAATAAAATTAAAACTAAGCCCAAGCATACCACTGCAAGACTTCAAGAAACAGTAAGTTCATTCTGTGTAGATCGCACCATAAATAATAATTAAAAAGGTGAAGGTACTCCGGGTTATCACTATCATCGGGACGTCAGTCACCTCAGTCCCCCGTGACAACGGGTGCTGGAAAGCACCCGAAACGTCGGGAATTAAAAAGTTAAATTAAACGCATTAAAATCCATAAAAATGGTTTCATTCAAATCATTATATTAATCCTTTTTTAGCGCTTTATGGAATAGAAGTTTTTTTTTTGGAAACTTTTTTAAATGGAAAGAATGATGCCATTATGAACAATACACACACATTCTTCTCAGAAATTATTCCACGTACATTATTGGCAACTTTGAGGTTCAAATAAAATATCTTGAGGAAAAGTTTATTAACTAAACGAAAAATCACCAAGTTAAAATAAATCAAGAAGAGGTGCACACATGTTACTCTGACTCTAGACAGAATATTGTATATATATAACATACATAATGTGACAATATAATATGTAGTTATTTGAATACGGATATTAAATTTAAAAATCAAATTTTCATCTTATGGAGTTAGTTTTGTAGAATCAATTTTGGAATTGTTTTTTTTTTATATAATACAAAGTAATGGCCTTTAAAGAACCTGTTATTAGCAAGCTATATTGGCATAAGTCTATCGTGCCAAGGATATAAATATAAGTATTGGCTTAACTACTAAAAACAAAATATAGTACCTAAATGTAAGAAAGTGTTGACAGCTCCATCTTAATTTGTCTAGTTTGTACATTATAGGGTATATTACACTATTACAATTAGGCCTACTGTCCAGTTCCTATAATAGACGGACAATAATAAACAGACAGATAATATATTCTAACAGATTGACTTCTACGTAACACTAGCAAAAGTCCCATCCAAATCCGTCTAGACAAGAAAGACAGCGTTTCTAAATTTAAATGTTTTGGCATCTGTAAATCCATAAGAACACATCTGGGTGTACTTGTATGTTTGCTTCCTTGAGATAAAATTTATTCATTATCTATTTTTAATATAATTATTACCGGTAATCCATTTGGTCGGAACAATTGAAGACCACAACGTATTTCGCCAAGGTTTTACCCATATCCTTTACGGTCTCGGTCTTGCCAGTCCCCGCGGGGCCACACGGTGCTCCCCCCATACTCATCGCAAGCGCTTGCGCTAACGTTATGTAGCATCTGAAAACGTTTAAATAATAAATTTTAAATCGTTATCTTTATCATCATCATCATCATTATAGCCCTTCACAAGTCCACTGCTGGACATAGGTCTGCCCCCAAGGAATGCCACAAAGCGCGGTCCTGAGTCACCTGCATTCATCGACTTCCTGCACGTCCTACGAGTTCGTAACTCCATCTAGTGGGGGGTCGCCCTACATTTCGCCTACCGGTACGAGGCAGCTACTCGAGAACCTTTTTTCTCCAACGGTTGTCGGTTCTTCGAGCTATATAGCCGGCCCATTGCCTATTCAGCTTACTAATCCGTTGGGCTATGTCGGTCACTCTGGTTCTGTTGCGGATATCCTCATTTCTAAGTTTATCACGCAGAGAAACCCCAAGTATAGCCCTCTCCATAGCTCGCTGAGCGACCTTGAGCGTCCTCATACGGCGATGTCACCTTTCTTGAAGAACAACACCACTTCACTTCTGCTCCACGCCTCGGGCACTACTGCCACCATGGAGTACGGAATTAAAGAACTTCTGAAGGACTTCAAGTACCGGTTTTCCACCCACTTTCGGAAGCTCCGCTGTAATTCCATCCTCGCCCGGGGACTTGTCGTTTTTAAGGTACTGGAGAGCCATTCTAATCTCGCTCAAACTGACGTCCGAGATATTCTCGGAATAGTGTCGGATAAGACTTGCTCTTGGATTGTTACTCACACTTGCGTGTGGCTCCAACGACGACGTGTGCAACTGCCCATAGAACCTCTCAATCTTACTCAATATCTCTGGTGTCCAGGAAACGATGCTACCATACTCGGTCTTCAGCTTCGACAGTTGGCTCTTTCTGGCAGACAAATCACTGGCAAAGACTTTGGAGCCCTGGTTCCGCTTAATCGCTTCTACAATACGAGCTGTATTGAAGTTGCGTAAGTGCCGCCGCATGTATTTGGAGATCTGTCTGTGCAGTTTCCTGTATGCTGCCAAATCTGCTGAAGGCTGCAGCTTCATTTCCCGTCTATCAGCCATAAGATTAAGAGTGTGATCGGTGAGTTTTTGTCTTACCTGCTACACTAGCATCCGTTTAATTCATCAGTGGTCGGAATTCGCGCTTTTAAGCTGACAGTTGTTTATTTCAGCCTTTGAGCCTGTTTGAGCTGTGTCTATTGCCCGTGGTTTATTTCTTCATAAGATATCCTATCCTATTCTTCATACTAAAAGACTAGCGTGTTGCAATTTCAAATCTAAAAATAAAAATATTTTACCTGTCTGTCAATGGTGTAATGACCAGTCTTTCGGTACATCCCAAATACTCGTTCTGATAAGTGAAGGTTACATCTGTTACTGATATCCAAGTTTTGTCAGCGTCCTCCTTGAAGTAAAAGCGGCACTGTTTAAGCCATTCAAAGTCGTTCGCTGACCGCACATTCAGACGACACTGAAATTAAAAATAAATAAATAGAAAGAGTTTTATTATGATGTTCATTTTAGGAATTAGTACTGAAAACATCACAGAAATATATTAGTTTCAGCTTGCCAGGCAGACGTTGTTCTGCTCTTTTCGACGACCCTTTGTCATGTCCTATTAAAATTCGCAAAAAACATTGTGCTTCACTCATGGGCAAGTTGGACCAAACTGCACACGGGTGTAAATTTGATTAAAATCGGTTAAGTAGTTTAGGTGTCCATCGCGGATAAACAACGTGACACGTAATTTATACATATTAAGATATGGTATAAGTATATTATGTAATATTAAAGTTCGATTTTTGATGTGTATTATCTTTCCCATCGCTTTACTGCAATCTGTGGGAGTGATTTCGTGAAAAGGGACTGAAGTGTGTAACAGGAAGCCGGGGCAGGGCGCGTTATTTGAATTGACCAATGAACACGCGCGGTGTTCGAGTTCAGATCAGATGGTACCAATGCATTTTCCGAGAGGTTGATAGTATCAGCTAACAGTTTGTGCGTGTATGTGTGACGAGAAAGAGAAAGATAAATAGAAAATACACATTACAGTTTTGTGTATATTGTGCTGTTATATGAACTAATTTATATGTGTAAAATTTTATTAATAAATGTATTTACTGTTGGTAATTGCCTCCGCTTTCCCTCAAATTGAACAAAAATAAATGTCTTCAATAAAGAATTGCATTACTCCTAGTATTAATTAAATAAAATACAAAGTTCATTAAAAATAATTATTTTTCACTACGAAAACTCGTCTCAAATAATATCTGAATAATTTTTTTTTCAGAATATAACGTTAATGTTCCTTATTACCAAGGTGAAATGTCAGATGTTACACGTCCTAATATACGACTACTGTAAGGCTTGTTCGTTTTTTACAATTAACTTTTAAATAATTCTATATGTTTAACTGATTTAACTGATATTATAGAACTTGACCTGATGAAATAAAAATAACTTAACAGCCAATTCTGATTTGGTTTTAGTATAATTCTGGATTTGCGTTTTTTTTTCTCATATTGATCCAGTGCTTGACTACAATCACACGTGGTGGTAAGTGGTGGTGCTGCCCGAGATGGTTAATCGCACTGTCTAGGGCTACAAAATTCTGTCCAAACTTGCCTTCAAGACATCCAAATTATCATCATCATCATAATTTTCAGCCTGTAGCAGTTCACTGCTGAACATACACCTCTTTCAGACGCGCCACTTAGCCCGATCTCCGGCACAAAATAAATCCGGTTCCATGCATCCACATGCTGCCAGCCGCCCAAATTATAATAGGACGCAAAGACAAACGCTAGCAATTTCACTTACGCTATACGCATTTCGTAAGACGAAACTTTTTAATTCGAATGCATGGAACAACTACTACAAAGTGATGGAAACGCGCTGAACTTTGTATTATCCGACACCGGAAGGGGTATGAAGGAATAAAGTTATTTAATAAATTCCGCGCACACTCTCCGGAAAATATTCTATAAAACACCGAGATTCTGTAATGAAATTGCAGCTAGTTAAATAAATATAATGTACCTAAATATTTTGTTCATATTAAGGATAGATAATATAAAGTAATTATTAGTAAATAAATGCGTTTCGCTGGTTTATTTTATTACAACTTTCGAACAAAGTTTGAAATACTTTAAAATACCTAGATCAGCGACGGGCGGCAGCGACAAAAGTGCGAGCGCGCCTTTCGTACTGTTACGAGCTTAGGGTTCGTGACAATAACAACTGCCGATTGAATTACCAAAATTAACACTTTAATTCACTTTACACTAATTAAAATTTAAAACACTAATAATTAATCACATTGATTCACTTTATTTCGCTCCGAAGTTTCGCTTGTCCCGCAAAATTCAATGCTTCCTCGATCGCATCTTGCAGCGCCTTTAAATACACATTATCACCGAAACATATTCAAGTAAATACACGCGCCAATCGACAAGGCGTCGAAAGTTCGAGTGTCGGGCTTCTAGAAGCTTAGTTCTTCGTTTCGATACTAGATGGCGCTGTCGGTTGAAAGATTAGTAATGTCATTTTCTGGAAAGCTCCCCTCGCTCTCATCCCCGGCACTAGTGCCGGGTACATGACGTCAACTTAAGCGCGCAACAGTACTATCGTCCTTGCATTTCGAACATCCATCTGCCTGCCACGCGTGGCTATTATGGAAAATCATTCCAAGAAATTTAAAAACCTATGTCCAGCAACTAGATCTATTACTGGCTATTGGATGAAATTCTTAACTAATTCTTTACTTACCAACATGTCGAAAATATCTCTTTGATGAACGTGTATTGTAATTAGCGTTTCAAATTTGATTCGTTCTATCTTTTGTAGATCCCGCGTGGTCTGGTCTATTAGTGTATTAAGAAGTTCCAAGAACTTGTTATTTGTTTCCATCATGATCTTTTTATCTTGTCTTGCTTGAATTAACGCGAGTTCAGCATCCCTTGTCCAAATTATCTGAATGCCCAGGAGTCCAACCTTTTGAGAAAAGTAATAATTTTATTTTACCTTGTAGGTACAAGAATTTGTTAACGTTAAACTAATACAATATTAAATATAAACAACATCTTCACCTTAATATAGCATAAGTAAATACAATTATAATCAGGTTAATCGGGTTTAAGTTTAACAAAAAATACAACATACGAGTATATAAGCTATAGATTAAAGTTAAACTTTTAAATAATTGTGAACATATCACGTTTTTTTGTTTAGTTTGTTTCTGGCGTACGTCATTTAACCACCAACACTATCGAGGCGTGGCATTTAAACCGAAAGAAGAAAGTGTAAGAAATAAAAGGAAAATCAACTTTATTCTAAAAATTTTAACTTTTTTACTTAAAGAAAAGTAAAAAAAAAGGTCCTAAAACAATGATTTCAAAAGGAAGTAATAAGTCAATGTCCTAAAATGTCAACAAACTCGAATGAAAGCTGAAAGTTTGAAAACAAGACCAAACTTTATTCGATACTAGGCCGACAGAAGAGCTAAAAGATATCATATAGGACTTTTCATGAGTTACCTGTACCGCGTATTGCGCATGTACACACCGGCGCTGATTGTCGTAGTGATCGTTCAAAGTTGAAAAAGCGGCACTTGGAATGATTCGTAATGTTTTCTTTTGCAGTTACGTTACGTTTAGGCTTACAGATGCATTATGTTTATCTTTGTTATGGTCGAACAATCCTATGTAGTGCAAGGTTTGATGGTGTTTAACTGATTCATTATTCAGTGACTGTCGAGAAATTCTTAATAGCCTGAAGACAGAAAGTTGTCGGAGTTTCATACCCGCGTCTCGGATAGTACGTCAAGCCTTGATCCTGCACCCAATCTCTCTCCCGTTAAATCAGATAACAGTACTTACTAACAGACTATGAGAATGATGGATTAGAAAGTGCACTTTTGTTTTGGCGTACGCTCAGGCACTATAATCCTGTGCTGCGTAGATGGCTAGTCTCTATTGAGATTTCGGACTGGAGAAGATTATTGTAATTCAGTAGAAGTACAAAATTTTGAACAGTTAAGGTTGATTTAAAAAAATATAGTTTAAGTTAATTAATTAAGTACAAAGTTTAGTATATTGTTCAATTACTTTATTTTTTTATTTAAATAAAAAAATATTGAACTTTTTTTAATTTAGACCATTGCAAAATGTATAAAGGCGGACTCAACATCCAAAGGCGTTCTTTACCAATCAGCCTATTTTGAGAACATTATTTTGGAGGTGCGATATGATATTTATTCATTCCATCAATCCATTACAGACAAATAGCGGATATAAAATTATAAAGGTTATTCTGGTAAAGACTGATGGGTTTAATATCATAGTTATCCACGCCTACCTTCGACTTATAAAATGAATTTTGGTCGGATCTACGCAGAAGTAAATGGAAGGTATTTATAGTATTTTAAAGTACTGTAAACAAAGTATACCATAATAATAGCAAAGTACTCAAAACGTCGGGATTATAAAAAATATGCTAATTAAGCGCGATGAAATCCCTAAAAGCTAGTTTTATAAATTTAATATAATACTACCTGAGCGGGCATTTTATCAAGAAAGAGCAGCATATTGAAAGAAGGGTCGTTGAGCAGTGATACCGCATTGCGTATAATGGAATGCAAACTGCTCTGAGCGGATTGCAAAAGGGAAGTTAGCCACGTCTCGACCGAACCCTCCGCTCGTACTGGTCTCTCAAGCTTGATTTCTTCACCTTCCGATGAAATAATGGCAATCATTTTGTTGTATTCTGTAAATATTTTAATACTTGTTATGCTAATTGTTTATTTACTTAATTCTTATTTAATAAACTACTTGAAAGATAGGTTGAAAACATATCTTAATATATATAAATTACGTGTCACGTTGTTTGTCCGCGATGGACTCCTAAACTACTTAACCGATTTTAGTCAAATTTGCACACCGTATGCTGTTTGGTCCAACTTGAGAGATGGGATAGTTTTTTTTGTCCATGAGTGACACACAAATTTTTTTGCGAATTTTAGGATTTTTAATAGAATATGACAAAGGGTCGTCGAAAAGAGCAGAACAACGTCTGTCTGGCTAGCTAGTATCATTTATATTTAGAAATATATATTATATTTGTAAACACTTACCAATATCATGAAACTTCACATATCTAATATTGTCAAAAATTGACAACAGATGGTTTTGTATCGTATGTGAATCAGATGCCTGGCCAAGAATCTCAAGCAAGGCGGGATCCGACACAAAGAAAAACCGTGGAAACATAGTTCTCTTTTTTTCCAAATACCCACTTAAACTTTTCTGGCAGAGTTCCAATTGCTCCTGTAGATGAGGTAGAAGTTGCTTAAGAAGATCATCACCAACGCAACAAGAGACAACCCCCGGTGTTTCATGGGCTCTTTGCATGATCTTTTGCCAAGATTTATCAATTTTTGAGAAGCGTTTTGCTTCTTTTGGCAGTTGCTTCGCAATGTCACCTCCAACGAATACCGCTTCCAAATAAACCCACATGTTTTGCACCAGCAACCAGCGTTCGAGAATTTCATTAGTACTTTGCAAATCATACAGCCATTGTTGAATTTGCTTTCTAAATGGTGCGTTGTATCTGCAAGGAATTAAACATAATTAGCAATTATATCTTAATTGCTCATAAAGGCTTTGGTGGGAGTAAATTCATTTCACTGAATAACCTACGAAAAAAACATATTTAATTCTTCTGATTTTTCTTCCTATACCGATAGGTTTGCATTTGAACGGCACGGCATGATTTGGCACTATTTTACTCTTAATTGATTTACGATCCTTCCGGTTTTCATAAAATTCTTTTTATGAAAACCGGAAGTCTTCTTCAGGATATTTACGAAATGCTTACTAGTGTAATTTTTGCGTAAAAGCTAGTGGTTTCAAACTCCCTCTCTCTCTCTGGCCATCCGTTCACAGGTGGGTTCATACCAAAGTATATGACACACTCTGTTTATAAGACTACGCATTTCCAGCAGGTGGAATTGGTGGGGGGTGAAACTCTTTTCCACTACAATCTCTCCGCCCGTACCTCAATTTAATATCAAAATTAATCCTTTTCTAAGTTTATGTTAGAAAACTGTTTTATTTATTATAAAATTTCAAAAATTAATGTAAAAGCTAAGAGGGTCACCCCTCCCCTTACTTCTTTAGCCGCAGGATACTAAAGCTACATATACCAAATTAAATTTGTTTTATATGTGTTTTAATAATTACGATATAATTATTATATGTATTAAAATGTAAGCACTTTGTTCTATATTATATACGTAACTTAAGCATTATGTTTTGAAATTACCTATTAGATAACAAGGAACCTAAAATCATAAGGCTATCTTCAAGTTGGCCGATGGTCTCTGCGGTCGTATCGCCTCTGAGCAGCAGTTCGCCGCGGTTATTGAAAGTTTGAAAGGTTAATTCGTGTACTGACCACTCGTTTGTGACTTGACGCAACTTAGCTTCTATATCCTTTTCCTTCATCGCTGAGATACAAATATCCTGTTGACAGTATATGCACATTGTAAAAGTTAAAGTTACAGCCTATATACGTCCCAATGCTGGGCACAGACTAACTTTATGTTTTATTAGCTACTTTTTACGAATACGAAGAGCGATTCCATAAAAGTTTCCATAAAAGTTAAGATTCTTTTTAGCTAAGACTATCTATTCTTTATGTTCTCCTAGTACTTAAGGTTGAAGTATACCCCTTCACGACATAATACGCAGTTTCACTTGACGTTTATTGATAAAGTTAAGGAATTCTTTGTAATAGAGAACAACGAAGAAATAACTTTGAAGAATTTTGTCTTCTCAGGGATAACACCAAATCAAAATCAGAAATCAAAATTTTCATAATTGTTTCCAAAAAATCCATTAGATAAATATTGTTATATATATAATTGATTTTACATACATACATATAAGAATTTCAAACTTAAAGCTTAGAATATAGGTTATTTACAAATAGAGTAAGGATGAGTTTTAAAACACATCATTACCCATTACCAAGTTCGGGACTTTTTTACTGGTATAATAAATACAGTTTTAATCATTGAAGTACAACATGTATACTTCGTACAGTACACATTATTCAATGGTCTTATTAATAATGTAATAAATAATCCGAGAAATATTTTATGGAAATTATTGTAATTTAAAAAAATACTTCTATATCCTCTTTGTTTTGCAATAATGGTGCTTCTAAAATGTTCTTTAGGCAAAAATCTTCTTTATCAAGTTCGAAGTTATATTTGGTGACTTCCATAATACGCTGCCAGTGACGCGGCTTCATAGCTTTGTTTGCCATCAACTCGAGTAGTGGGCACATGTCGTTGAAATCGTCAATTGTTTTCTTTAAGGCGTAAAATGCGGGCCATTCTTTTAACCTATAATTAGATAAAAAATTACTTACGAAAAATAATTCTATAAAATTGAATGAATTCGAATGATACAATGTATAAAATACATTATAAACAAACACATGCTATTTGAAGCCTCGAGGATTTATGAAAAATTACTTCTTGAAATTATTACAAATTGTACAGAAATTTCATCATAGTATACATTTTAATCTTATTTATATTTGATGGATTTTTGATTTCCTAACTAGTCATGGGACATAAAACAAATTTTCATGATGTTTTTCACATTGAATATAATTAGTTTATAAATTATTAAATATAATTTCGTTTTCGTAATTATGAAAACGAAATATTGGTTACCACAGTAAAATTGTTCGCTATCTTCTCCCAGTGAGATGATAGCCTTTTATCTTAAATGTATATTTATAACACTGCTATCTTTTTTAACTTAAAATTTATAAACTTACCCTTTAGGCAATTTCCTACACCTATTTTGGAACTCCATAAGCTCGTTATTGATCTCTTTTCTAGCTTTTTTAACTTAAAATTTATAAACTCACCCTTTAGGCAATTTCCTACACCTATTTTGGAACTCCATAAGCTCGTTATTGATCTCTTCTATATTGACTTCACCCCACGGTATGTCATAGTAACTGTTGACTCTATCAATGACGTCATTATATAGTTTATATAGTTTTTGTAGCAGATTCAATTCCTTTCTGATTTGAGCGAGTTCTGGATATTCAGTATGAGGTAGTCCGAATAATTCCTCACCATTTTGATAAGTTTGCAGTTTTCGCCACATTCCATCAAATCGATTCTGATAAAAAAGAAACTCGTCAATCTACTTCATTCATAAAATAAAATAATTATTTCAAATGAAAAAAAAAAGATGGCCATCCATGAGTTATTATAATAAACAAGAGATTTGGTTAAAGAAGATTCTGAGTAAAATTTGGCATTGTTTAAATAAAACAAAATGATGAAGATATTATGAAAAAAGTATAATTTTGTGGCAAACTAACAAAAATCTAATACCATGGTATAATCATTCACCTGAAATAGTATCAAACGATCTGACGCCTCACGTGGACTTAACCCAGGTTGCATAGGACCCGCGTGCCTATATTCGTGGCAGTAGTCGGCGTTGTCTTCACGGAATTTATCCAAGTTGTTTTTGAGATCTTCCTCGAATTGCGGTTGCATCTTCAGCAGTTGGACGTGGGATGCGAGGGCTGTCGCCTGTAGCTGCTGCCAGCTGTAGCGGAGATTGTCCACTTGCTCCATATCTTCTTTGCTGACCGGGAGTTCATAGCGCGTTATGACATTGAATGCCTCCTATAATAAAAAAAATTAGACGGTCATGTTATTAAAATATAAGAGAAGTTATCAGGTCTTTACCTATGAAATTGCTGTTTTTTAATGAAATAACTTAACGTATTTTTTTTAAATTTTTTTATTTCTATTAATCAACCACGCAGTAAATGTTTCTTTGCTAACGCAGTGGCAGTTTATTGATGACCTTCTTGAAGAAATCGGCTGGATGAGACGCAACAAATTCTTCAAAGGCATTTGTACTGCCGGGTATGGAACGGGTCTCGGGTATGGAATTTGTTTCCCGCCAATAAGCTATCCAAATTCTGGAAAAGTAGAAGTCTGTAGGCGAAAGGTCTGGTGAGCACGGCAGATGATGGAGAGATTCCAACCCCAGCTTTTGTAACTTGGATACCGTCTGTTGTGCAGTATGAGGTTGCGCGTTGACTTGCAGAAGCAGCGGGGACGAGCGATTGACCAAAGCTGATGGGAGACGGGCTAGCTTCTCCATCATTGTGTTCAGTTCTTCACAGTCACAGTATACCTCTGCAGTAATGCTCATCCCGTTTAGTACGAAGCTGTGATAAGTCATACCAGCGCTAGACCACCGAACAGTGACCAACACATTTTTAGCGGTACATTTCCTTTTAGGTCATTGGTTAAGTGATGAACCATGATCCAAACAACTTGCTGAATGCTTGCGATTTTCAAACGGAATCCATTTTTTGTCGCAATTAAAGAGCGGTTAAAAATTGATTGGTTTGTGTGACCGTTTAGCAGTGCCAAGCACCTCTCGACGCGTACCTCGTGCTGGCGATCATTGAGTTCGTAAGGCAATACCTTGCCAATTCGAAGTAAGCGGATAAATATTGTTTCGATGCTAACGTAGAAAGCTGCTGCTAATTAAGCCATATCATCAGCTTTGAAAATTCCAAAACTGAAGCGGACAAACAAATAACAGGTGGTGCGGTCCCTTGTAGTATTCGCTCCGTAAACGTCGTTGATGATGCGTGCCGCTTGTGCCGCGTTGCTGCCACGACGGTACTCATATTCCATATTTACTCGAAAAAGTATCCATGATGACAAAAAAGATTCAAATATGATGAAAACATAACGCTTATCTATAAACACGTGACTAATTTTGAAAAAAGAATTCCAAGTTTTAAAATAAAATTTATTTAAAATTAGATAGCCAAGCAAAAATTATTTTGATTTGAAACGGCCAGTACTGTAGAAAGGCAGTTTTATAGGTAAAGACATAATATTAAACTATAATCCTTAGTTTTTCGAAACTGTTATTTTTTTAAAATATCAATAACAGTTTTTTTTTAAATTAAGTAATATAAATTACCTCAACTGGATCAATTTTTAGCTCCATATCAACTTCTTGTTCTCTGATTTTCTTTAATGTTTCCATTACAGTTCTAACATCATCTAAATCTCTAATAGGCCGCTCCAACTTGCGCTCTAAGTCATTCATTATAGCATACACGTAGTCCATCTCACGTTTGTACTTTTTACGCATAGCTTGGCTTATCCTGTATGTACCATCTAAAATATGAGGCAGTATAATATAGGATTGACAATAAAGCCGCGTCAATAATGTTTTTAGAAAGTTGAACCTACGTTGTTACAAAATTTGTTTTAGGATATATTATTGTAATCTTATTTTTGACAATTTAATATCTGTTATCTCTATATCTGCTCTACCTCCACCACCGGAATTTTTTATAGAATAAGAGTGACAAACGAGCTCACAGTCCACCTGATGGTAAGTGGATGCTGTGACCCATAGACAACTACTTTTATCCTCGAATCAGAATCAAAACGTAGATGCATTGTCACCCCTGAATGCTAAGATGAAATGCTTCGTATCCTGTAAAAAGGTTCTCTGGTTATCGTCGCTTACCATACAAAACACAGTAATATTATGCTTCTATTTTACACTGGTATTCTGTGGGAGTATTGTCCTTACCCGGTCGAGCCGACCCATTCGTGCTATAACCATAATAAAGCGTATGCCGAATGGATCATACTAGCCCTGGCTCAAAGAGCTATATAATACAGAATCGATATAATTTTACGCAAACATTTATGAACAGAAATATTAGTAATGCATAAACATAAATTAATGACTTAAGTGGCTCACTTTTAAGTTCAGTAGTAAGTCCTAATTTAAGTTTTTCTGTAGAGACTGCTAAACAGTTTCCTATAATTAAAACATCCGGTTCCGTTGCCAACTTCGCCTCCAACTCACTATGTCTTTTTAAAGCCAATTCAAAATCATTTAAATTCCAAGCCAACAACTGGCGGAGAGTTTTCTCGCATTTCCACAAATAATGATATGGCCTCCAGCGCTTTACTAATATGTTTAATTCCTGTAACATTAACTATATTTAATAATATCTTCATATTTTGAGTAAATACATTTTGAGTTTGATCATTTAGTGGATTTTTCTTAAATCTGCAATTGACCACGACCTTCAACGTATCCAAGAAGATGCGATAAATTAGGTTTGCTACTCGATCCATTTATGATGCAGTGTTATATTATGTTAAAACAATTTACGTTCTTTTAATAAATAAATAAATGAAATAATACTTACAGTTTTAATGTTCTGCGTACACGTTGACAATAGTGATAATGTTTTCACAATTTCTTTATTTTCCATGACGTGACTATAGAAGTTTTTCTGTTGCAATGGGAATACCGGTTTTTCTTCAGATTCCAACCTGTAGTACTTCTTTTTCACTTTCGTCGCTTCAACCATCCTCAAAGACCTTTGCGCCGTATTTGTTATTGATTGCACCTGTTCGTCAAGCTTGGTAACTACTTCTAGCAACTGGTTCGGATGGTGTCCCGCCAGCTTCTTCCAGCTCACCTGGATGGATTGGGATCGCGTGCGAAGAGACCAATACAGAAGCAAATAAAAGTAATACAAAATAAAGAAAATAATCCAAAGTGATATTTACATTGAAAAACGATAGAAATAAAAATGAAGCACACCGAGTGCAAAGCAAATTGTTAATTTGAATGAAGCAAATCAATTGGAAAATAAATATAATATTTTGCGGACGGAAACACCATCGAGGACATAGAAGTGTAGAGTGCAAAATATCAGACAATACAAAACAATTAACATCACAGATTGAAAAAAAAACAAATTTGAATATTTTGTTATTAGAATAAGTACTAATCAGCTACGTTGAACTACGTAAATAGTTTAATAGATATAGAATAATGCAAAATGCAATGAAGTTTACGTACATATCTCAAAACTAAAATTAAAGCTGTTTTATTTATACACCCTTTAAGAAGAATGTATTTTTATACCTGGGATTTACATTTTTATAATGAACACAATCACAGAATTAAGCTTAATATACTATTTTGACAATTTGATATACTGAGGTCAAATTAGCAATACTGTATTTGACAATTGTGTGTAGAGAACCGAAAACCCTTTCCACTAGTAACGAGGTATTATCATAGTTCTCAGAAATGACAACATTTTATATCTATCTATGGATGACAGCATTCACTTAACATTATGTAGAATGTGTGCTCGCTTGTTTGTTAATTTCTAAAATAATTCGTAAGTAAAAAAGCATTTCGTATTATTTTTTCTTGATTTTTGTCTTCTGGATGATATTATAATTAGTCTATGCTATTTTCCCAGTGACAATTTTTAATAGTTTTACCCTAGATGACTTTCCTCCAGTCCATTGTGAAACGCCTTTTGATAGACCCGTTATGTGCTTTCCTGCAAGCACTAATACATCTTGAATTTCTTCTAGTGTCGGTTTAACTGACACGTTCGGTATCATCAACGCAGCTTGTAGCAGGAATATTGGTTTCTTTTGGTAACCTGATACAAGAAAAACAAATGAGTGTGCGTAAACTTAACATAAAGGTTGAAGTATAACTGATGGTTTTCCCGAAATGAAAACGGAGAACCTCTCCGAAAAGAAAGACTCCTCCGAAAAAGAAGACCACTTAAAACGGATGATTTTTCTGTAACGATAGATCACTGCGAAACGACGTTTCGTTTCGGAAGGTTCTTTGTTAGGAGGGTTCTTGCGCCTCGGAAAAAATATCCGAAACGGAAAATCGCTTCAAAACAGAAACATCATCAGAATCAGCTTTTTAATGTGCGAAGAAATCCTGCCAAAAATGTGCTTCAGAGAAAATTATATGAACAACTAGCGTTTTAATCGCGGCTTCGCTTACGTATGCTTCAATTTAGAAACATCATCACTGATTTAGTTTAGTGAGGATTTTCTTGGAGACAATATGACGTAAGTGATTGAAATTTGACATAGTAACCTATTATATGCTATATGAATGCAGAAGTGACTTTTTCATTACATACATAAACACTCACGCCTGTCACCCAGAGGGGTAGTCAGAGACTACAGACTTCCATTTGGCACGATCCTGACACACCTCTCTCGCCTCCTTCACATCCATACATCTACGCATGCATGCTCGTCGGTTAAGGGTACTCCTAATTTGGCCCGTTTTCAATAAATCGCCAATTTGGTCGATAAATTTTCGCCTAGGACGTCCCTTTCCGACTCTGCCATTCACTTCTACAACATAAATTTTCTTTGTCACTCTTTCCTCATCCATTCTTTCCACATGACCAAACCACCGAAGCATTCCTTTCTTAATCCTGGTCACAACATCATCTTGCAAACCACACTCTTCTCTTATCACACAATTCTTCACCCTGTCATTCAGATTCAGCCCTAACATACTCCTTAACGACCGCATTTCTACTGCATTTATTCTACTCTCGTGCTTCTTCTGCCACACCCAACTTTCACTACCATACGTTAAAGTAGGGACCAACACAGCATTGTGAATTGCCATACGTGCCTTTTTTGACACATTTTGACTCTTCACAATAGAGTGCAGGGCCCCATTTACTCTGTTTCCTGCGTTCACTCGTCGTTCTATATCCTTATCATATCTCCCATCCCTGCTAAATACGCAACCCAAATATACAAACTCATCTACTTGCTCGATCAACTCCCCATCTATTCTTATTTCACATATCGTTTTACTTTCATCTCTTTCAAAAACCATAATTTTCGTCTTACTTGCGTTCACTTTCATACCCCTTTCTTTTAATGATCTGTTCATTAATGTAACCATCATTTGCAACTCAGCCGCCGACGACGCAAGAATAACTTGATCATCGGCGTACAAAAGGCATTTGATGGTTAACTCACCCATTCTTAATCCGCATTCTTCAACTTTCAAATTTTGCAAACAACTGTCCATAAATAGGTTGAACAACCACGGGGAAGCCACACAGCCCTGTCTGACACCTTTATGGATGCCAAACCAGTCGGAGTAGACCCCGTTGATCCTAACACAAGCACTAGAGTCCCTATAAAGAGATTCCAATGCCTGTATCAAGCCAGCGCTCAATCCAAATGAGTTCAGTGTTTGCCATAGCACATTCCTATCCACTCTGTCATGGGCCTTCTCCAAGTCCATGAACGCACAAAAAACCTTTTGGTTTTTGGCCAAAAACTTCTCCGCGATCATGCGCATGGAGAAGACTTGATCTGTACATCCCATTCCCTTTCTAAATCCCGCTTGCACATCCCAAATTTTTCCATCGGTTTCTTTTATGACCCTTTCAATTAGTACCTTGGCATACAATTTTCCCACGATGCTAAGAAGGCTGATACCGCGGTAGTTTTTACAGTCCTGCTGCGACCCTTTTCCCTTATATACTGGGACTATCACGGCTTTGCACCAGTCTCCCGGTACCCGCTTCAGTTCCCAGCATACATTAAACAAGGTGTGCAGCAGGCCTGCCACCACTTCCTCTCCAGCCCTTAGCATTTCGAGTGAAACTCTATCATAACCGGCAGCCTTACCTGCTTTCATGCTTTTCATTGCTTTCATTATTTCATCTATACTTATCTCGATACCTCCTTCCTCTTCTTTCGGAGTTCCTATTTCATTCAGTTCATACGTTGTCTCCTCACTCATAAACATGCTTTCAAAATATTCCTTCCATCTCTTTAAACTCAAAACTTCATCATTCAGAATATAGCCATTCTCATCTCTTATAGCATTCATTATAGGCTGTTTTGAACGTCCCCTGGCAGTTCTTACGAGTTTTCAGAACATTTTAATATTTGCCTGGAAGTTATCCGATATTCTTCTATCATTCTTATTCGTTCTTTCTTGCTTTTTCCTTTCAACTACTTCTTTTACTCTTTTATTTAGATGCCTAAAGACTGCCTTTTTTCTTTCAAAATCATCATTCGTACCGCTAGAATTACCAGCCTTAGTTGCTAGTAAATCTAGCCATGCTCTCTTCTTTGCTTCAACTTCCGTACGTATCTCATTATCCCACCACAAAGTATTATTTTTCCTTTCATTCTTTCTTTTACTAACACCACATACTTCGGTAGCTGCATCTACTAAACCTTTCTTAACATTTTGCCATACATTCTCCAAGTCTAACTCATTCATACATAATTCATCCAAACCACTTACGTTTTCTTTCAGTCTACATTTAAACTTGTTTTTCTCACCTTCATATTGTAATCTTTCTGTTCTAATACGCTGTAACGCAGTGGTAGACACAGATGACCGATGGCGCCACTGCCTGAATAGACCATTAATTCGGCATAAAACCAAAAAATGATCGGTTCCTACGTTTGACCCCCTGTAAACCCTTGTATCCACCACTGCGCCCCTCAATCTTTCATCCACAATTATGAAATCTATCATGCTTCTATCATCACCTCTTTCCCAAGTATACATGTGAATACTCTTGTGGCGAAAGAAAGTGTTCGTCACAAAAAAGAATCTTTTCCATACATACAGTGAGGAGGCTTTCACCATTCTCATTTATACTTTCATCACCAAACGTTCCCAATATCCTTTCATAACCAAGCCTCCTCACCCCAACTCTTCCATAAAATCTCCTAGCATAACAACATTTTCATTTCCCTTACATTTCATTAATACCATCCTTACCATTTCCCAAAACTGCTCTCGGATATGAGTGGGCTTAGACATGTCTGGGGCGTAGACCCCTAGTACAAACAACTTCTTTAAGCCCACTTTCAATCGTATCCATAGCAGTCTTGGGATTACACATTCATACTCTTTCACCCATTGCACCATTCTTTCTGATAGGATGATACCTACTCCCTGGCATGCCCGCTCGAGCTCGTCTACACCAGACCAGTATGCGGTATACATGCCATGTGTAGTGACATCCTTCCCCTTCCGTTTCGTCTCATTTACACATAACAAATCTATTCCTCTATCATACATCACCTCGCATACTTCATCCATTTTATCATTCATTGCTCCACATACATTCAACGTAGCCAGACGGGCCTCTGCAATCCACTTTTCGCCCCTCCGGGAGACAGAACGTGACGGGTGGCGAGCCTCGTCGCCGGTTTTCCTCCCGGAGATTCTTCGCACCCCTGCCCCATTAAAGGGGCGCCGGGAACTCGGGGCCATTTTTTTAATCTGATTCCTCATGGTGCGAATGGGATGGTATATTTAACACCGCTACCACGGCGAGGAGCCGAGTCTGTGCTATCGGCTTGTCGCTCATTTAGCACCACCCGGGGGACACGTGTAGGGTGGGCCTAGGATTAGGTGGTCAAAGCCTACGGACGCGAGCGACTTTTTCAGAATTGCATTATGTGCATAATTGCGGTATATATGCTTATGAAAGGTTAAATTGTTTTGGAATCACAATTTTCACTCTGTTCTGGTAAAATAATTTTAAATTTGTTGGTAAATTTTTACTTATGGCATCATTGTCATAAGTCCTTCACCCTATTGAATGTTTATTGGCTCCATAAAATTAATCTTACTGGTACTGTACATTTGAGTAGACTTTAAAATAAGTTTCATAAATGTAGTTCTTTTTACGGTGAACGTGAGAATAACTACATTCATGAACGTGGGTACATTATATTAATTGAATTCGCTGTATCGTAAGATAAGCCACTTCTCATATCGCTGCGTGGGTGATAGAAAACCAGCAGCATCTTCTTTACGACGACTGAATAAAATAAAAAACTGCGGTTGGTAGCAACTGCCACAAATATCTAGTCTATGAGGCAATGTAGAGGTGAGACTAATGTTCAGGATTGGACTTGTGATAGACCGTAAAGATAACAGAGATGAGTTATACTCATCTTCCCTACCGTTAATGATTGCGGTCGCATGAAACCAAAAATGTAATATCTCCGAAATAATAAATAAAATAAAAACTGCGTAATAGTAGCGGTCCATACAAGTAAAAAATAGAGGCCTATATATCCTATATATCCCATTGGCTTAGGTCCCACGACTGGGCATAGGTCGTAGAGGGTTTTAGGGTAGGACGTTCAACGTGGGACAACCAACTTCACATTTAAAAATATTTTATTATGTATTATATGTTCTTAACATTTTACTTTATTATATTCATGGTATGTACTATGTACGTATTGCATAAGTACATACTATGAATTTATGTTTGGATCGGTTCGATTAACGGATTTGACATGATTTTCAAAATTCTATCAATACTACTAATAATATTCATAGTTAAAATTAAAATTAATATTTGTTTAAGTAAAATTTGCTTCCTGTGATACTTATAGTATTTTGTCGCAAGGGCTTTTTTATTTTCATTTACTCATGAGAGCTATGAAACCGGGTTTAGAAGAAAATATGATAACTATCTTAATAACTGACTGTTTTATAAGTGTCATTATTCGTTAAAGAATATAAGTAGCTTATACAACATGTGACAAAACCCTGTGGTACCCGTTAAGTGCGTTATCAGAATCAGTATCCAAGCGTATAAAATTATTTTTTTTTTCAAAAGAAATACATTTAATTTCTTTTAATGAAAACAAATTTGCAAATTTTTATTTGTAAAGTAAACTGTCCCGCAAACTTAGAAAGATACTCTGAACTGATTACTCTGAATAAAAACATTCAATTATTTGGTACAAACGAACCAAGAAACGAATAGGGCAAAGTGTACGCTTGTGTTTTATATTATAAATAAAAACAAAATGACTGCAATAACGTAATTCCTAATTTGCTCCCGAATTTCTCTAGTCAATACTTGGTTTCCATACAACAAATAAGACATTGCCCTAAATAAGCAAGCACCACCACCAATTATTGATATTAAATAAAAAAAAATTAAATGAAAACTATAGTCCTATGCCTACCTTAAACTAAATACCTAAACTAAAAAAACATGCGTGTAGCTCACACGCGACAGAAGTGAAACTTTCAAATGATGTGAAATATAAAATACAAATACTTTAAATGATTTATTTAATATAATTTAAACTACTAGTTCGGAATAAAATATAAGAAAATTTAATTTTATAGTAAACTAGCTTACATGGCAGACGTTGTTCTGCCCTTTTCGACGACCTTTGTCATGTCCTATTAGAACTCCTTAAATTCGCCAAAAAAAATTGTGGGTCACTTATGGGCAAAAAAAACTATCCTATCTCTCAAGTTAGATCAAACTGCACGTGGTGTGCAAATTTGATTAAAATCGGTTAAGCAGTTTAGGAGTCCATCGCGGACAAACAACGTGACACGTAATTTATATATGTTAAGATTAAGATTAAGATAAATAATGTAACAATCCTTTAAATATATATACAAGACACAGATATTATATTACTCTTTTCGATGTACCCTATATAGTACTTACTAATTACAAAAAGATTTATGTCAATTTTACCTATTACGAAGTTGAGGTTTGGCCGTTTTTCACTGCACAAGCATCCATAGGCACATAGGCACACGACACCTTCGTATCTTGTAAAACGCGTAAGCGACGCT
Organism: Parnassius apollo; assembly: GCA_907164705.1. Taxonomy (NCBI): domain Eukaryota; kingdom Metazoa; phylum Arthropoda; class Insecta; order Lepidoptera; family Papilionidae; genus Parnassius; species Parnassius apollo. The sequence goes on from CAJQZP010001331.1 coordinate 8,925,982, forward strand.
GTTTAGGCAGCGTTTACGACTTTTATCTCGCGAGCATTGAGCTATCTATAATGCTTCCTATCTCATTTTCTCCCACGTTAAATCTTATGAATTTATGTGTCTGTCTCTTTTTGCTGTCGCTTTTTCGTTTCATAAACTTTCAAATCACAACGATGATAAAGAAGTTTTCCATTTTTGCTATTTACTCGTATGCTGCCAAATAGAAGTGATTCGAAGAACATTACATATTGCCATTGCGCCACCCTTGTCGTTTCCAAATTTTACTGATATGCCACGTGTGTAGCTTTCTGACACACTTGTGATTTTATTCAATATTTGAATTAACCTGCTGTACATTTATAACCCATTCTATGCGGTTTGTTTATATAACTGTTAAAAATATTATATAAGGAGCACACAAGGTGAATACGAAATGTGTTTACAAAAAGTATTACGTACATCCGAATTGAATAAAATGGCGAATTCCATCTTATTATTTACTCTGGCTTATTTTAGCAAAAGTAGATGTTGTCAATTTGTAACTTTGATTTTAATTAAGGTATTGTACATTTGAGTAGACTTTAAAATAAGTTTCATAAATGTAGTTCTTTTTACGGTGGACGTGAGAATAACTATATGAGTGTAAGCGGGGATCGAAGATCGTGGTCGAGTAATGTGAAATTTACAGCGAGCAGGCAGTCAGGTTTTTTTATCATTTATTTTTATTTACTTCATGAAAATACTATTATTATTAATTAGTTTTTATTGAAAAATCAGCTAATAAACAATCTTGCGTGCAGGTTTGATATAAATTTCTATCCGCAACTGTACCAGGTAAATAGTAATCGTGAAGAGGTATAATTTATTCTATAAAATAGCTTGCTGCTTTGAATCTTACTCCTACTTAAATAAAGGCCTCTATTGCAATGCGTTTTCAGTGTGCTATCGACCCACCTCTTTGACAACGTGGTTTGGATCACAATACGCATGCGTCCCAGATTAGTAAAATAGAATCGCGAAAAAAATTACGCATGCAAATAATATACAGTGTTGGCGACGCGCCTATAAGAATATTTCAGTTTATTAAGTCAACCGATGACGAATAGCTTCTAATAGGCAAATTGTCCTATAGCAATGTTCTAATAAGAAAATGCTTAGTTAAATTTTAAAGAATGTCGAATTAATGATATAAAGGTCTTGGGTTCGACTCCCGGGCCGGACTAGTTTATTGTTTTCTTAAGTAATATCTCTTAATAAATTCAAAGGAATATTAAAGTGAAGTTAGAGATCGGATTTGTTCCCCGGTCGAGATGATCACTCTGTGCATAAATATAATTAACGGAAATTAATTGCATAAGTATTGCCTTATATGAGTTTGATATGTTTTGTATGAAAATAAATGCCTATTTGCTATGATTGATTTATGAGAACATTCACTTATATTGTTATCTGATAAGAAACATGATAACTGATAAGAATCTGATTAGAAATAGTTTCCTACAGTTTGAAAATTGTGTAGAAGCATTTATTCACCTAATACTGTCGATATTGGTGTATATTAGATTTTTCATTTTTTCTGATAGTCGAGAGCCGTGCAAAGTTAGTTGTTCAAATAGTGTGAGTTCACGGACGCGCTAAGCCACGCCCTTAGGAGGCCAAATATGTAAAAATTTAAATATTTGTAATTTCAGCAATTTATGTAAAAACGACTTGTGAAACATTTCAGATTCATTGTACGTGCAAAAGAGGTGAATTATGTGTTATTTTTATGTGAAAATTCCTGTGTATAAGTGAAATAACGAAAGTTTGTATAAGAAATTTAAAAGTGTTTTAATAGTGAAATAAATAGAGAATGTAAATTAAACTGTTGTATTGGTTAACTTATGTATAATTTCAAGTGGAAAACATTGTTTTAACTTTCTATGTTAAATATTTAAGAAATTTCGACTTTGAAATTGTGAGTAAAATAGGCATATTTTGTTAAATAAATAAAAGATTTTTTGTGATATGAAAATGTAATGTATATCGTAGTGTAGGTATTGTTTTGTGCTATCTATACAGGTAAATTATGTTGATGTATGACTTATGCAAATAAAGTAATTAAGTAAAACGTGAGGGAGTAATAGAACAAATTCATGTAATTGATTTGCGCAAGCGCGCGAATGGCGCGGCTCACTTTCGCGTATAGCTCTGGGGTAGCTCAGTAAATGAGTTTTATTGCAATTCGTTCGGGAATCCTTCGGGAAAAAAGGGACAAGTGCAAGACCAGCAGTCAATAAGAAGAAAGAAAAAGTGTAGGGAAGTGATAGGGAAAAGTAATTACTCTCTCACGGAACGGTTTGAAGATAATTGCTGTTTTATTCCCAAGAAATTCATCCCTCAAAATTATACAGTCCATATCGAAGAATTAAGGCGTTGGGACCGGGACGACTTCGGAAGACCCGTAATCCCCGTCTGAACCTATTTGCTGAAAAGGAAGAGGTTATCGCCCTTGTGTGTTACTCCGTTGCGGAGATCACATACGTTGTTACCGAACCCAACGTAGGCGTTATAGGAGGCCGGATCGAGAGAAGCCTCGATTCCTCCCTTCTGTTTCTTAATCCCCCCCGCTGGTTCCTTTTCATACAGAGTGCTGAAATCATAAAACCTAGGGTCAGTATAACTTCGATGTGCTTGCGGATGTTATTTTCGTTCCGCATCTGTGCCAGGTAAGCAGCAATCGCGAGAAGATTATTTTTAAGCTATGTTTGCTAATATAAACCTAAATACATTAAATATAAGGACCAACAATTTTTACGGACTTTTCGTCTATTCTGACTTGGACAAGTTGTTTGAGTTAAAATACGCATGCGTCACAATTGGTATTTACTTATAAGCAGTAGAAATATTGTTGTAGAATTTGTCGCCCCGAATAACGAGAACTATAGGTACTCCTACGGATTTTCCAATCTAAACTACTCGTTTACGAGACATTAGACAAAATCGATATCTACAAGACCAAAGTACAGTCACATTTGAAGTACCCCGCATCGGCTGACCACTGACTGCATTGACTAGCGCAACGCCACCTATATGGTGAACCTTGAAACACAAGGAAACCTCACGCTTCGTAATCTTCCCTACCGTTAATAATTGCGGTAGCATGGAAACAAAAATGTAATATCTCCGAAATGATAAATAAAATAAAAACTGCGTGATAGTCCTATACAAGTAAAAAATAGAATCTTATATATCCTATCTATCCCATGGGGTTAGGTCCCACGACTAGGCTTAGGTCGCAGAGGGTTTTAGGGTAAGACAAGTTTGCCGCGCTAATTTAACGTTGTATTACTAATTTCACATATCAAAATATTTTATTACTAGCTGTACCCGCGACTTCGTTCGCGTGGATTCAGTAATTTTGCTATTCTAAATGATGATGATTTATTTTTAAAGTAAACTGTCCCGCAAACTTAGAAAGATACTCTGAACTGATTACTCTGAATAAAAACATTCAATTATTTGGTACAAACGAACTAAGAAACGTATAGGGCAAAGTGTACGCTTGTGTTTTATATTGTAAATAAAAACAAAATGACTGCAATAACGTAATTCCTAATTTGCTCCCGAATTTCTCCAGCCAATGCTTGGTTTCCATACAACAAATAAGAAATTGCCCTAAATAAGCAAGCACCACCACCAATTATTGATATTAAATAAAAAAAAAATAAATGAAAACTATAGTCCTATGCCTACCTTAAACTAAATTAACTACTACTAAACCTACACTAAAATAACACGCGCGACAGAAGTGAAACTTTCAAATGTAATGAAATATAAAATACAAATACTTTAAATGATTTATTTAATATAATTTAAACTACTAGTTCGGAATAAAATATAAGAAAATTTAATTTTATAGTAAACTAGCTTACATGGCAGACGTTCTGCCCTTTTCGACGACCTTTGTAATGTCCTATTAGAAATCCTTAAATTCGCCAAAAAAATTGTGGGTCACTCATGGGCAAAAAAACTATCCTATCTCTCAAGTTAGATCAAACTGCACGCGGTGTGCAAATTTGATTAAAATAGGTGAAGCAGTTTAGGAGTCCATCGCGGACAAACAACGTGACACGTAATTTATATATGTTAAGATTAAAATATTAAGATAAATAATGTAACAATCCTTTAAATATATATACAAGACCCAGATATTATATTACTCTTTTCGATGTACCCTATATAGTACTTACTAATTACAAAAAGATTTATGTCAATTTTACCTATTACGAAGTTGAGGTTTGGCCGTTTTTCACTGCACAAGCATCCATAGGCACATAGGCACACGACACCTTCGTATCTTGTAAAACGCGTAAGCGACGCTGTTTAGGCAGCGTTTACGACTTTTATCTCGCGAGCATTGAGCTATCTATAATGCTTCCTATCTCATTTTCTCCCACGTTAAATCTTATGAATTTATGTGTCTGTCTCTTTTTGCTGTCGCTTTTTCGTTTCATAAACTTTCAAATCACAACGATGATAAAGAAGTTTTCCATTTTTGCTATTTACTCGTACGCTGCCAAATAGAAGTGATTCGAAGAACATTACATATTGCCATTGCGCCACCCTTGTCGTTTCCAAATTTTACTGATATGCCACGTGTGTAGCTTTCTGACACACTTGTGATTTTATTCAATATTTGAATTAACCTGCTGCTGTACATTAGAACCCATTCTATGCGGTTTGTTTATATAACTGTTAAAAATATTATATAAGGAGCACACAAGGTGAATACGAAATGTGTTTACAAAAAGTATTACGTACATCCGAATTGAATAAAATGGCAAATTCCATCTTATTATTTACTCTGGCTTATTTTAGCAAAAGTAGATGTTGTCAATTTGTTACTTTGATTTTAATTAAGGTATTGTACATTTGAGTAGACTTTAAAATAAGTTTCATAAATGTAGTTCTTTTTACGGTGGACGTGAGAATAACTACATGAGTGTAAGCGGGGATTGAACCGAGGGTGGTCGAGTAATGTGAAATTTACAGCGAGCAGGCAGTCAGGTTTTTTTTATCATTTATTTTTATTTACTTCATGAAATTACTATTATTATTAATTAATTAGTTTTTATTGAAAAATCAGCCAATAACAATCTTGCGTGCAGGTTCGATATAAATTTCTATCCGCAACTATACCAGGTAAATAGTAATCGTGAAGAGGTATAATTTATTCTATAAAATAGCTTGCTGCTTTGAATCTTACTCCTACTTAAATAAAGGCCTTTATTGCAATGCGTTTTCAGTGTGCTATCGACCCACCTCTTTGACAACGTGGTTTGGATCACAATACGCATGCGTCCCAGATTAGTAAAATAGAATCGCGAAAAAAATTACGCATGCAAATAATATACAGTGTTGGCGACGCGCCTATAAGAATATTTCAGTTTATTAAGTCAACCAATGACGAATAGCTTCTAAAAGGCAAATTGTCCAATAGCAATGTTCTAATAAGAAAATGCTTAGTTAAATTTTAAAGAATGTCGAATTAATGATATAAAGGTCTTGGGTTCGACTCCCAGGCCGGACTAGTTTATTGTTTTCTTAAGTAATATCTCTTAGTAAATTCAAAGGAATATTAAAGTGAAGTTAGAGATCGGATTTGTTCCCCGGTCGAGATGATCACTCTGTGCATAAATAGAATTAACGGAAATTAATTGCATAAGTATTGCCTTATATGAGTTTGATATGTTTTGTATGAAAATAAATGCCTATTTGCTATAATTGATTTATGAGAACATTCACTTATATTGTTATCTGATAAGAAACATGATAACTGATAAGAATCTGATTAGAAATAGTTTCCTACAGTTTGAAAATTGTGTAGAAACATTTATTCACCTAATACTGTCGATATTGGTGTATATTAGATTTTTCATTTTTTCGGATAGTCGAGAGCCGTGCAAAGTTAGTTGTTCAAATAGTGTGAGTTCACGGACGCGCTAAGCCACGCCCTTAGGAGGCCAAATATGTAAAAATTTAAATATTTGTAATTTCAGCAATTTATGTAAAAACGACTTGTGAAACATTTCAGATTCATTGTACGTGCAAAAGAGGTGAATTATGTGTTATTTTTATGTGAAAATTCCTGTGTATAAGTGAAATAACGATAGTTTGTATAAGAAATTTAAAAGTGTTTTAATAGTGAAATTAATAGAGAAAATGTAAATTAAACTGTTGTATTGGTTAACTTATGTATAATTTCAAGTGGAAAACATTGTTTTAACTTTCTATGTTAAATATTTAAGAAATTTCAACTTTGAACTTGTGAGTAAAATAGGCATATTTTGTTAAATAAATAAAAGGTTTTTTGTGATATGAAAATGTAATGTATATCGTAGTGTAGGTATTGTTTTGTGCTATCTATACAGGTAAATTATGTTGATGTATGACTTACGCAAATAAAGTAATTAAGTAAAACGTGAGAGAGTAATAGAACAAATTCATGTAATTGAGTTGCGCAAGCGCGCGAATGGCGCGGCTCACTTTCGCGTATAGCTCTGGGGTAGCTCAGTAAATGAGTTTTATTGCAATTCGTCGGATCACCAACCTAAAAAGCCGATTAGAAGATCACCACCAAAATCGCCATCGCCGATTAAAACCACCCCCCCCCCCAGAACACCGGAACACACCAGCATGGATGCTGCTGATCTGGAGCAGGGAGGAGAAGGGTCATACGGATGGAGTGCCACCACGTATGCAACCCTAGCACCTAGCACATCTGCCGGACACTCACCATCCGCGCCTACCACCAACCCTTCAGGCCGGCCATCGGACGATGGTCAGAGGCCTTCCACCAGCTATGCCCAACTGGTAGCTGCCCCGGCAGTACCAAGGACAAAGACTGCCGAAACACCAAAACCGCCGGAAGAATCGGCTAAAAGGTACCCACCTATAGTGGCTGAGTGCTTGCCGGATTGGACGAAGCACTTCGAGGCACTTAATAAGAAACTGGGCCACCCACCGAATGCCCGTCCATTCGGCAAGGGAGTAAGATTTACCCCCCAGAGTCCGGAAGAATTCCGGACGGTACAAAAGTATATGTCCTGGTACTGTTACACCCCCGAGGAGGACAAGCCCACGAAAGTGGGCATACGGGGACTACCAGTGGGCACGGATCCAACCGCGATAGAGGGGGCTATCAGGGCAAAGGGGTTCCCGATTAGATATGTAAAAGGGATCCCCCCCCGTAGAGGCAGACCTGGGTGCCTCTACTTCGCGCAGCTGGACCACCTGAGCCTGGAGCGCCTTAATGAACTCTACCAAATCGACGAGCTCCTCTTCATGAGAGGAGTCGTCATAGAGGCCTGGCAAGGAAGAGCGGGCCCATCACAGTGCCACCGCTGCCAGGCCTTTGGCCACGCATCCACGAATTGCTTCAGGCCAGTGAAGTGTGTTCGCTGTGCCGGAGAACATATAGCCAGCAACTGCCCAAGGGGTAGAGATGAGGAACCGCGATGCGCTAACTGCGCCAAAAACCATACCGCCAACGATCGCCGCTGCCCAGTCCTGAGGAGGATTGCAAGGAAGCAGGGGATCACTCTACCGGGACTACTCCAGAGGAGCCCAAGAGGGTCCCCCAAAGTCGTCCCAGGGCCGTGGTTCAGGAAGACGGGTGGACCACAATTAGAGGAAAAGGAAGGCAACCTGCCCCCCCCCCTCCACCCGTCACGGCACCCACAGGAACGGTGGTGCCCACCATTATTACATCTAAGGCAACCACCGGGGCGACTCTTCAGCCCCCCGCTAATGACGCCATAGAGCGCCAAACCTCTCAGAGGAGTAAGCGGGGGGAGAAAGAAGAAGAAGAAGGTGCAGCCTCCTCCTCAGGCAGCAACCTCTACCCCAACCCCAACGGTAACGATAGTCCAGGCGCAGGTTACCATGGAAGACAAGAAAGCCAGAATGGGTAGAGTGCCAGAAAGGGCTCTATCAGAAAATAGAGCCCGCTCTACACACAGAGCGCGCTCTACCCATAAACAAAGAGACGTACACCAACTCCCGAGACCAGCGCCTTCCGCACACGCATCCAGAACACCTCTAGCCGGCTTCGAGACTGCTGACGCCATCCAACGTTTGGTTGGCATAGCAATCGAGGTCGGCAGTCAAGTCCTGGCTGATATTAGAGCCGGGACAGATCCGATCACAGCGGTTATGAAGGCGCTGGCTAATCTACTGGCTAGGCACTACAGTGGAGGAGTCTAACCGGGCCTCCTCTACTGGAACCCAGGTGGAATCCAGCAGAAGTTACAACAACTCCGCACCGTCGCCCAACAACAAGACGTACAGGTCATCTTGCTGGGAGAGACGAAGTTAAATCCGAGCACACGCATTAAGCTGCCTAATTATCACATACATAGGAGGGACGAGGTCACTTCTCAGGGGGCCGCCTACAGAGGGACAGCGGTCCTAGTGAGAAGGGACATCGTCCATCAAGAACTTGACTTACCGGAATACCAAACGATGCGCTCTATCGGCATAAAAATGGAGGCGGCGGGCGAGGAACTTAGGATCTACGCAGCATACCGCCCGCCAGGGACTCCATTTTGCTCCTCAGACGTCCGGATGGTAATGGAAGGCGAAACACCGACCATCATCGCCGGGGACCTAAACGCCAAACACCCGGCGTGGGGATCGAGACTGATCAACCCGCCGGGTCATGTACTATTTGAGGACGCCGAAAGACACGGCTATGACGTTTTAGGTCCTGAAGAACCTACACATGTTCCTACGGATTCACGAAGTCGTCCGGATGTATTGGACATCGTGCTCGCTAGGAACATCAACTACACGATAGTGGTAGAGGTGCTGTACGACCTGGAATCGCAGCACCTCCCGATCTTAATTACCCTTGGCTTAAAGGCGGTGACTACGCCGCCCAGAACAGTGAAGATACGTGTCGACTGGAGGCTCTACCACAAACACCTGCAGGAGAGACCTCCAGCACACCACCCCTTAAACACAGCGGACGACGTAGAGGCCGCAGCCACTAACATGACAAAGGCGATACAGGAGGCCCTCAATGCTGCCTCTACGATCGTCCCGATGTCCTCCAGAAGGGATGATCTGCCGCATAACATCTGCGTGCAGATCAAGAGAAAAAGGGCCTTAAGGAGACTCTGGGCGCGTACTCGCTGCCCGAGAATCAAAACGAAACTGAACACCTTGTCGGAGGAACTGTCGGTTGCAGTCCAGGCACACAGAGGAGATGCCTGGGAGCGGCGCATATGGAAGGCGGAAGAGCACGATGCGTCGCTCTACAAACTGAACCGGCAGTTAACTAAAGCCAAACCTCCCGTTTGCCCGCTGACCAACAACGCGGGCGAACGTCGTTACCATGCCAAGGGTAGAGCGGATATCCTAGTCGAGCACTTCGAGGAGCAATTTATGCCGAACCCAGCAAGTGCGGAGTTCTTGGAGCTTCATGCCCAAAAGGAGAGTCGCGTACAGGAGTTCCTGTCGTCGCCCGCGCCGCCTCTTGCAGGAGAGAGGTTCATCTCCCCCCGCTAAACTGCGGTGGACAGCAACCCGCCTGCAACCGAGGAAGGCGCCGGGGCACGACGGGATTACCAACGCTGCACTCCGACAGCTGCCCCATAGAGTCCTAGTAGAGCTTGGTCGACTCTACAATGGGATACTGCGGACATCCCACTTCCCGGAGGACTGGAAGAAAGGCAAAGTAATCGTCTTGCCGAAACCCGGGAAGGACAGGCGTAGAGCTGCCAGCTACAGGCCGATCACGCTGCTACCACACATAGCTAAACTGCTTGAAAGATTGTTGCTAAGACGCCTCCGCCCGTGCATCCAACTTCGGGCGGAGCAGCACAGATTCAGGAGGGGTCACTCTACAGCAACACAGCTGACCAGAGTGCTGCACCTGCTTGCGGCCGATTACAACCGTGGCCGCACTACGTTGGGCGTCTTTCTCGATATCGAGAAGGCGTTCGACAGGGTGTGGCATTCTGGATTACTTTTTAAACTGGAAGAACAGACCAGTGTCCCTCCTGCTATGTTGCGGCTAGTGGCGTCTTTTCTGGCAGACAGGAAGTTCTACGTCTGCGTAGAGGGCGCCGAGTCCGCAACCAGAACCATCAGAGCCGGCGTTCCTCAGGGCAGCTATTTGTCTCCAGTCCTGTACGCGGCTTATACCAATGACATCCCTACCCTGGCAGGCAGGCTGCAAGAATGGGAGGACGACGTGGAATTGGCGTTATATGCGGACGATGGCGCTTATTTCACCTCTTCCAGAAGAGCCCATATTGCCGCAGCCAGGATGCAACGCCTCCTGGACCTGTTGCCACCATGGCTAGATGAGTGGAGGATGGTCGTCAACGTTGGTAAGACGACCGCTCTGCTCACTCGCCGCCTCAGGAACCTACCACCTCAACTAACCCTCAATGGGCAGCAGATCGCGTACGAGAAGGCCGTGACCTACCTTGGGTGCCGGATCGACTGGGCGCTGCGCATGACTGCGCACGTCGACCTCGTCGTCCGTAGAGCACGATGTGCGCGGGCGATGCTACGTCCGGTCCTGGCATCCAAGCTACCACTTAACACCAAAGTGCGAGTATACAAAACCTACATCAGAACCATTATCACCTATGCTGCTCCAGCCTGGTACGCGCTTCTGAGCGAGCCTCTGAGGCGGCGACTGCAGGCCCAGCAAAATATGGCGTTAAGAACCATCGTCGGTGCGGGTCGCTACGTCCGGAATGACGTCATAGCGGCCAACCTGAAGATCGACACCATACAGGAATTTGTGGCCCGGTTAGCGCGCGGACTGTTCGACCGTGCAGACAACGGGCCGCATATACATCTTAACAACTTTGCGCCGCTACACACTCGCCCTCCGGACGGGTGACCCTATCCAAGAGAACTCCTCTCTATATCGATTAGAGAGTCGAGTAACAACCCTCAATGCCGCTGAAAGGCCAACTCCGACTTTATTAGATTTGTCATAACCGACTACGAAAAAATTACCGATAGCAACAACCGTTTGACACCTACAATGCCATTAGAAGGCTCCCAGGACCGGCCCATAGTAGTGGACCGCGAGGACAGCACGGGTAATGGGGGCTTACCCCGAGGCCCGAAACCTCCATGTGCCTAAAAGACACATGAAGAAGACATCAACGTATTGCAATTCGTTCGGGAATCCTTCGGGAAAAAAGTTCGGGAATCCTTCGGGAAAAGTGCAAGACCAGCAGTCAATAAGAAGAAAGAAAAAGTGTAGGGAAGTGATAGGGAAAAGTAATTACTCTCTCACGGAACGGTTTGAAGATAATTGCTGTTTTATTCCCAAGAAATTCATCCCTCAAAATTATACAGTCCACATCGAAGAATTAAGGCGTTGGGACCGGGACGACTTCGGAAGACCCATAATCCCCGTCTGAACCTATTTGCTGAAAAGGAAGAGGTTATCGCCCTTGTGTGTTACTCCGTTGCGGAGATCACATACGTTGTTCCCGAACCCAACGTAGGCGTTATAGGAGGCCGGATCGAGAGAAGCCTCGATTCCTCCCTTCTGTTTCTAAATCCCCCCGCTGGTTCCTTTTCATACAGAGTGCTGAAATGTTGATGTTCATATTCAAGCAATTATTAATCATATACATATGAAGCGCATATTTTCTGTTGGGATAGGTTAAGTATACGATATTTTATACAGAGTAAAAGATAGTCCATTAATTTGCGTCCTAAGCATATCTAACAAAAATATAAATATATAAACCGAAACAGAAAATAAAACAACAAAACTGCTCAATTTTGATTACTAATATGATAGCAACAACATAAAAAAATTGTGCTGCACACAAAACGCTAAACTGACCTCAGTGACAATGGCACTTAGGCAATGCATACATATATGCGATATTCATGAAGAAATACTAATAAAGTATTAGTGAATTTCAATACGTAAGAACAATGAAGCCTTTCACAAATAATTTTTTCAACACAAGATAAACCTTTTTTAAAGATCCATCACTTTTTGAATGTAACTAACGATGGATTGAAGAACTTAGTAGGAACTTTTAATAAACAATTATGCTTTATTAAAAACCACTGCATTTTACAGAAATAAAAGAAATATCTTCTTTTATTTCTCTCCCTTCTTGTTTTTTTAGTTTTATTTTAACATCAATATTTTAATATTTCATGAGAAATAGCGAATAAATTATCCAATCAATTCTCGGATATTAAAACAAGATTTTCAATAAAACATTTATACACAGTCTATGCTATTATTATATTACTTCTATATCATATTAAACTGCAATAGAATTGTGTCTGTACATCGAAGATCTCACTAGAAATAAAGATTACGATATGGCGATTTTGCTGAAACTCCAAAGACAGATATAACAATAAAACTATATTTACACAACCAAATAGCCACAGGTTTTCGCCCACTACAGGGCATCTTGAAATTTTGCAAAACGTTGATTGACACGAAAATGAAAGGAAATTATTTTATTTCCAATTGTCCAAAACTTTGATTGTATGAGGACGTAGGTTTTTGTTTTGTGTTATTATAATCATTTTGAACATTCACTTGTTTGGTAAATTGTTGTCAAGTCAGTCTGGTTTTAGTTCTTACTAGCTCGTCTATTTCTTACAGTGGATTTTATAAAGATTTGTAATTTTCTAACGGCCTGGATTCATAAAATCTAGGGTCAGTATAACTTCGATGTGCTTGCGGATGTTAATTTCGTTCCGCATCTGTGCCAGGTAAGCAGCAATTGCGAGAAGGTTATTTTTAAGCTATGTTTGCTAATATAAACCTTAATACATTAAATATAAGGACCTATAGTTTTTACGGACTTTTCGTCTATTCTGACTTGGACAAGTAAGTTGTTTGAGTTAAAATACGCATGCGTCACAATTGGTATTTACTTATAAGCAGTAGAAATATTGTTGTAGAATTTGTCGCCCCGAATAACGAGAACTATAGGTACTCCTACGGATTTTCCAATCTAAACTACTCGTTTACGAGACATTAGACAAAATCGATATCTATAAGACCTAAGTTATATTACATCTAAAGTACCCCCATCGGCTGACCACTGACTGCATTGGCCAGCGCAACGCCACCTATAAGGTGAACCTTGAAACACAAGGAAACCTCACGCTGCGTAATCTTCCCTACCGTTAATAATTGCGGTAGCATGGAAACAAAAATGTAATATCTCCGAAATGATAAATAAAATAAAAACTGCGTGATAGTCCTTTACAAGTAAAAAATATAATCTTTTATATCCTATCTATGCCATGGGCTTAGGTCCCACGACTAGGCTTAGGTCGCTGAGGGTTTTTGGGTATGACAAGTTGGCTGCGCTAATTTAAAACGTGGTATTACTATTTCACATATCAAAATATTTTATTACTAGCTGTACCCGCGACTTCGTTCGCGTGGATTCAGTAATTTTGCTATTCTAAATGATGATGATTTATTTGTAAAGTAAACCGTGCCGCAAACTTAGAAAGATACTCTGAACTGATTACTCTGAATCATCATCATCATCATCATCACAGCCCTTCACAAGTCCACTGCTGAACATAGGCCTCCCCCAAGTAATGCCACAAAGCACGGTCCTGAGCCACCTGCATCCATCGACTTCCTGCATATCTTACCAGGTCGTCACTCCATCTAGTGGGGGGTCGCCCTACACTACGCCTACCGGTACGAGGCTGCCACTCGAGAACCTTTCTTCCCCATCGGTGATCGGTTCTTCGAGCTATATGGCCGGCCCATTGCCACTTCAGCTTACTAATCCGTTGGGCTATGTCGGTCACTCTGGTTTTACTGCGGATATCCTCATTTCTGAGTCTATCACGCAGAGAAACTCCGAGCATAGCCCTCTCCATAGCTCGCTGAGCGACCTTGAGCGTCCCCATACGGCCAGCAGTGAAGGACCACGTCTCTGATCCATAAGTCATCACTGGCAACACGCACTGGTTGTACACTTTAGTTTTCAGAGATTGAGGTATACCTGACGAGAAGATGTGTCGTAATTTCCCGAACGCTGCCCAGCCGAGTTGAATCCGTCGATCGACCTCTCGGTCGAAGTTGGACTTACCTAGTCGGACTATTTGTCCCAGGTAAACGTACTCGTCAACAACTTCGAGCATAGTGCTCCCAACAATTACCGGCATAGGTGTGACATGGACATTAAACATGATCTTTGTTTTGTCCATGTTCATCTTAAGAGCTATCCGTTGGGAGGCACTATTGAGGTCATTGAGCATAGTGCTTAAGTCCTCCAGCGATTCTGCCATAAGGACTATATCGTCGGCAAATCGAAGGTACTCTGAATAAAAACATTCAATTATTTGGTACAAACGAACCAAGAAACGAATAGGGCAAAGTGTACGACTGTGTTTTATATTGTAAATAAAAACAAAATGACCGCAATAATGTAATTCCTAATTTGCTCCCGAATTTCTCTAGCCAATGCTTGGTTTCCATACAACAAATAAGAAATTGCCCTAAATAAGCAAGCACCACCACCAATTATTGATATTAAATAAAAAAATTAAACGAAAACTATAGTCCTATGCCTACCTTAAACTAAATTAAACTACTAAACCTACACTAAAAAAACATGCGTGTAGCTCACACGCGACAGAAGTGAAACTTTCAAATGTAATGAAATATAAAATACAAATACTTTAAATGATTTATTTAATATAATTTAAACTACTAGTTCGGAATAAAATATAAGAAAATTTAATTTTATAGTAAACTAGCTTACCAGGCAGACGTTGTTCTGCCCTTTTCGACGACCTTTGTCATGTCCTATTAGAAATCCTTAAATTCGCCAAAAAAATTGTGGGTCACTCATGGGCAAAAAAACTATCCTATCTCTCAAGTTAGATCAAACTGCACGCGGTGTGCAAATTTGATTAAAATAGGTGAAGCAGTTTAGGAGTCCATCGCGGACAAACAACGTGACACGTAATTTATATATGTTAAGATTAAAATATTAAGATAAATAATGTAACAATCCTTTAAATATATAAACTAGACACAGATATTATATTATTCTTTTCGATGTACCCTATATAGTACTTACTAATTACAAAAAGATTTATGTCAATTTTTACCTATTACGAAGTTGAGGTTTGGCCGTTTTTCACTGCACAAGCATCCATAGGCACATAGGTACACGACACCTTCGTATCTTGTTGTATAAAACGCGTAAGCGACGCTGTTTAGGTAGCGTTTACGAACTTTTAACTCGCGAGCATTGAGCTATAATCTATAATGCTTCCTATATAATTTTCTCCCACGTTAAATCTTATGAATTTATGTGTCTGTCTCTTTTTGCTGTCGCTTTTTCGTTTCATAGACTTTCAAATCACAACGATGATAAAGAAGTTTTCCATTTTTGCTATTTACTCGTATGCTGCCAATTAGAAGTGATTCGAAGAACATTACATATTGCCATTGCGCCACCCTTATCGTTTCGGAATTTTACTGATATGCAACGTGTGTAGCTTTTTGACACACTTGTGATTATTCAATATTTGAATTAACCTGCTGTACATTGTAACCCATTCTATGCGGTTTGTTTATATAACTGTTAAAAATATTATATAATGAGCACAGAAGGTGAATATGAAATGTGTTTACAAAAAGTATTATGTATATCCGAATTGAAAAAATAGCGAATTCCATCTTATTATTTACTCTGGCTTATTTTAGCAAAAGTAGATGTCAATTTGTTACTTTGATTTTAATTATGGTGTTGTACATTTGAGTAGACTTTAAAATAAGTTTCATAAATGTAGTTCTTTTTACGGTGGACGTGAGAATAACTACATGAGTGTAAGCGGGGATCGAACCGAGGGTGGTCGAGTAATGTGAAATTTACAGCGAGCAGGCAGTCAGGTTTTTTATCACTTATTTTTATTTACTTCATGAAATTACTACTATTATTATTATTAATTAGTTTTTATTGAAAAATCAGCCAATAAACAATCTTGCGTGCAGGTTCGATATAAATTTCTATCCGCAACTGTACCAGGTAAATAGTAATCGTGAAGAGGTATAATTTATTCTATAAAATAGCTTGCTGCTTTGAATCTTACTCCTACTTAAATAAAGGCCTTTATTGCAATGCGTTTTCAGTGTGCTATCAAACCATCTCTTTGACAACGTGGTTTTGGATCACAATACGCATGCGTCCCAGATTAGTAAAATAGAATCGCGAAAAAAAAATTACGCATGCAAATAATATACAGAGTGCAGAAATGTTGATGTTCATATTCAAGCAATTATTAATCATATATACATGAAGCGCATATTTTCTGTTGGACGGATAGGTTAAGTATACGATATTTTATACAGAGTAAAAGATAGTCCATTAATTTGCGTCCTAAGCACATCTAACAAAAATATAAATATATAAATCGAAACAGAAAATAAAACAACAAAACTGCTCAATCTTGATTACTAATATGATAGCAACAACATAAAAAAATTGTGCTGCACACAAAACGCTAAACTGACCTCAGTGACAATGGCACTTAGGCAATGCATACATATATGCGATATTCATGAAGAAATACTTATAAAGTTTTAGTGAATTTCAGTACGTAAAAACAATGAAGCCTTTCGCAAATAATTTTTTCAACACAAGATTAAACCTTTTGATCCATCACTTTTTGAATGTAACTAACGATGGATAGAAGAACTTAGTAGGAACTTTTAATAAACAATTATGCTTTATTAAAAACCACTGCATTCTACAAAAATAAAAGAAATATCTTCTTTTATTTCTCTCCCTTCTTGTTTTTTTAGTTTTATTTTAACATCAATATTTTAAGATTTCATGAGAAATAGCGAATAAATTATCCAATCAATTCTCGGATATTAAAACAAGATTTTCAATAAAACATTTATCCACAGTCTATGCTATTATTATATTACTTCTATATAATATTAAACTGCAATAGAAGTGTGTCTGTACATCGAAGATCTCACTAGAAATAAAGATTACGATATGATGTTTCGGTGTCACTGACTCCAAATCAGCGTTTTTAGAGTTTTTATTAACCTCTCGATTTTGCTGAAACTCCAAAGACAGATATAACAATAAAACTATTTTTACACAACCAAATAGCCACAGGTTTTCGCTCACTACAGGGTATCTTGAAATTTTGCAAAACGTTGATTGACACGAAAATGAAAGGAAATTAATTTATTTCCAATTGTCCAAAACTTTGATTGGATGAGGACGTAGGTTTTTGTTTTGTGTTATTATAATCATTTTAAACATTCACTTGTTTGGTAAATTGTTGTCAAGTCAGTCTGGTTTTAGTTCTTACTAGCTCGTCTAGTTCTTTCAGTAGATTTTATAAAGATTTGTAATTTTCTAACGGCCTGAATTCATAAAACCTAGGGTCAGTATAACTTCGATGTGCTTGCGGATGTTATTTTCGTTCCGCATCTGTGCCAGGTAAGCAGCAATCGCGAGAAGGTTATTTTTAAGCTATGTTTGCTAATATAAGCCTAAATACATTAAATATAAGGACCAACAATTTTTACGGACTTTTCGTGTATTCTGACTTGGACAAGCTTTTTGAGTTAAAATACGCATGCGTCACAATTGGTATTTACTTATAAGCAGTAGAAATATTGTTGTAGAATTTGTCGCCCCGAATAAAGAGAACTATAGGTACTCCTACGGATCTTCCAATCAAAACTACTCGTTTACGAGACATAAGAAAAAATCGATATCTACAAGACCTAAGTTATATTACATCTAATGTACCGCGCATCGGCTGACCACTGACTGCATTGGCCAGCGCAACGCCACCTATAAGGTGAACCTCGAAACACAAGTAAACCTCACGCTGCGTAATCTTCCCTACCGTTAATAATTGCGGTAGAATGGAAACAAAAATGTAATATCTCCGAAATGATAAATAAAATAAAAACTGCGCGATATTCCTATACAAGTAAAAAATAGAATCTTATATATCCTATATATCCCATAGGCTTAGGTCCCACGACTAGGCTTAGGTCGCAGAGGGTTTTAGGGTAGGACAAGTTTGCTGCGCTAATTTAACGTTGTATTACTAATTTCACATATCAAAATATTTTATTACTAGCTGTACCCGCGACTACGTTCGCGTGGATTCAGTAATTTTGCTATTATAAATGATGATGATTTATTTGTAAAGTAAACTGTCCCGCATACTTAGAAAGATACTCTGAACTAATTACTCTGAATAAAAACATTCAATTATTTGGTTTAGACAACAAACGAACACCCCAAGAAACGAATAGGGCAAAGTGCACGCTTGTGTTTTATATTGTAAATAAAAACAAAATGACCGCAATAACGTAATTCCTAATTTGCTCCCGAATTTCTCCAGCCAATGCTTGGTTTCCATACAACAAATAAGAAATTGCCCTAAATAAGCAAGCACCACCACCAATTATTGATATTAAATAAAAAAAATTAAACGAAAACTATAGTCCTATGCCTACCTTAAACTAAATACCTACACTAAAAAAACATGCGAGTAGCTCACACGCGACAGAAGTGTAACTTTCAAATGAAATGAAATATAAAATACAAATACTTTAAATGATTTATTTAATATAATTTAAACTACAAGGTCGGCATAAAATATAAGAAAATTTAATTTTATAGTAAACTAGCTTACCAGGCAGACGTTGTTCTGCCCTTTTCGACGACCTTTGTCATGTCCTATTAGAAAACCTTAAATTCGCCAAAATAAATTGTGGGTCACTCATGGGCAAAAAAACTATCCTATCTCTCAAGTTAGATCAAACTGCACGTGGTTTGCAAATTTGATTAAAATAGGTTAAGCGGTTTAGGAGTCCATCGCGGACAGACAACGTGACACGTAATTTATATATGTTAAGATTAAGATATTAAGATAAATAATGTAACAATCCTTTAAATATATAAACTAGACACAGATATTATATTATTCTTTTCGATGTACCCTATATAGTACTTACTAATTACAAAAAGATTTATGTCAATTTTTACCTATTACGAAGTTGAGGTTTGGCCGTTTTTCACTGCACAAGCATCCATAGGCACATAGGCGACGACACGACACTTTCGTACCTTGTTGTATAAAACGCGTAAGCGACGCTGTTTAGGCAGCGTTTACGACTTTTATCTCGCGAGCATTGAGCTATAATCTATAATGCTTCCTATATAATTTTCTCCCACGTTAAATCTTATGAATTTATGTGTCTGTCTCATTTTGCTGTCGCTTTTTCGTTTCATAGACTTCTCAACGCAATCACAACGATGATAAAGAAGTTTTCCATTTTTACTATTTACTCGTATGCTGCCAAATAGAAGTGATTCGAAGAACATTACATATTGAAATTGCGCCACCCTTTTCGTTTCCAAATTTTACTGATATGCCACGTGTGTAGCTTTCTGACACACTTGTGATTATTCAATATTTGAATTAACCTGCTGTACATTATAACACATTCTATACGGTTTGTTTATATAACTGTTAAAAATATTATATAAGCAGCACAGAAGGTGAATACGAAATGTCTTGACAAAAAGTATTACTTACATCTGAATTGAATAAAATGGCGAATTCCATCTTATTTTTTACTCTGACTTATTTTAGTGAAAGTAGATGTTGTCAATTTGTTACTTGATTTTAATTAAGGTATTGTACATTTGAGTAGACTTTAAAATAAGTTTCATAAATGTAGTTCTTTTTACGGTGGATGTGAGAAACATTCATGAACGTGGGTACATTATATTAATTGAATTCGCTGTATCGTAAGATAAGCCACTTATCATATCGCTCCGTGGGTGATAGAAAGCCAGCAGCATCTTCTTTATGACGACTGAATAAAATAAAAAACTGCGGTTGGTAGCGCGCCTTACAAGCGTGGCAACTGTCACAAATATCTAGCCTATGAGGCAATGTAGAGGTGAGACTTATGTTCAGGATTGGACTTGTGATAGACCGTAAAGATAACAGAGATGAGTTATACTCATCTTCCCTACCGTTGATGATTGCGGTGGCACGAAAACAAAAATGTAATATCTCCGAAATAATAAATAAAATAAAAACTGCGTAATAGCAGCGGTCCATACAAGTAAAAAATAGAAGCCTATATATCCTATATATCCCATGGGCTTAGGTCCCACGACTGGGCTTAGGTCGCAGAGGGTTTCAGGGTAGGACAACTGATTCGACGTGGGATAACCAACTTCACATTTAAAAATATGATGTATTATATGTTCTTAATATTTTACTTTATAATAATCATGGTTTGTACTATGAACGAATTGCATAAGTACATACTATGAATTTATGTTTGGATCGATTCGATTACCGGATTTGACGTGATTTTCAAAATTCTATCAATACTACTATTTATCACGGTTAAAATAAAAATTAATATGTGTTTAAGTAAAGTTTGCTTCCTGTGATATTTATAGTATTTTTTCGCAAGGGCTTTTTATTTCCATTTAATTATTAGAGCTATGAAACCGGGTATAGAAGAAAATATGATAACTATCTTAATAACTGACTGTTTTATAAGTGTCATTATTCGTTAAAGAATATAAGTAGATTACATATCTCCAGCTTACCACTGTGCACAGGTCTCCTACTGCATTGTTTTGTGTTCAGAAAAGAGTCAGCCATAATAATCCAATGTGTTAGGTATTTATTTATATTAGGTATTTTCTCACACTAGCCTAAAGATCGCATTTATTGTACATAATTATTTATAAACTGGCTCATTAAAAATGATGAATGTTTATGCTCTTAAGTTTCAAGTGAAAGGTGGAAGTTAATTTTGAAATGAAATAATTGGAGAACCTATTTATGATTCGCCTGATCTGTAAACCAAAATGAATAATTTTCTTAGGGCCAATAGATATGCAGTCAGTTTTAAATTATGGTTAAAGTCAGTCTGTCTGCACGAGTCCCACTAATGGGAACAGGTCTCCTCTCATTTCTTAGACGGTTTTAGCGCATGCGGTGGTTTTAGTTTTAGCAAATGTCTGTCTGCCATGCTGCCCCAGTGCATGTTAGCGAACTTCACATGTCTTCGATATATTTATTCTTTTTTCTTAGACATGCCAGTTTCCTCACGATTTATTCTTTCACCGCCGAGCACGGGGTAAATAAGCACTTATTTACTATCTTAGTGTAAGCGGGGATCGAACCGAGAGTGGTCGAGTAATGTGAAATTCACAGCGAGCAGGCAGTCAGGTTTTTTTTATCATTTATTTTTATTTACTTCATGAAAATACTATTATTATTTGAAAATTAGTTTTTATTGAAAAATCAGCCAATAAAAACAATCTTGCGTGCAGGTTCGAGATAAATTTCTATCCGCAACTGTACCAGGTAAATAGTAATCGTGAAGAGGTATTATTTATTCTATAAAATAGCTTACTGCTTTGAATCTTACTCCTACTTAAATAAAGGCCCTTATTGCAATGCGTTTTCAGTGTGCTATCGACCCACCTCTTTGACAACGTGGTTTGGATCACAATACGCATGCGTCCCAGATTAGTAAAATAGAATCGCAAAAAAAAATTACGCATGCAAATATGCAGAGTGCTGAAATGTTGATGTTCATATTCAAGCAATTATTAATCATATACATATGAAGCGCATATTTTTGTTGGGATGGATAGGTTAAGTATACGATATTTTATACAGAGTAAAAGATAGTCCATTAATTTGCGTCCTAAGCACATCTAACAAAAAATAATAAATATATAAACCGAAACAGAAAATAAAACAACAAAACTGCTCAATCTTGATTACTAATATGATAGCAACAACATAAAAAAATTGTGCTGCACACAAAACGCTAAACTGACCTCAGTGACAATGGCACTTAGGCAATGCATACATATATGCGATATTCATGAAGAAATACTAATAAAGTATTAGTGAATTTCAGTACGTAAGAACAATGAAGCCTTTCACAAATAATTTTTTCAACACAAGATAAACCTTTTTTAAAGATCCATCACTTTTTGAATGTAACTAACGATGGATTGAAGAACTTAGTAAAACTTAACTTTTAATAAACAATTATGCTTTATTAAAAACCACTGCGTTTTACAGAAATAAAAGAAATATCTTCTTTTATTTCTCTCCCTTCTTGTTTTTTTAGTTTTATTTTAACATCAATATTTTAAGATTTCATGAGAAATAGCGAATAAATTATCCAATCAATTCTCGGATATTAGAACAAGTTAGTAGTGGTTTGAAACATTTTGTGTATTTTTTTTCAATAAAACATTTATCCACATTCTACGCTATTATTATATTACTTCTATATAATATTAAACTGCAACAGCAGTGTGTCTGTACATCGAAGATCTTACTAAAAATAAAGATTACGATATGATGTTTCGGTGTCACTGACTCCAAATCAGCGTTTTTAGAGTTTTTATTAACCTCTCGATTTTGCTGAAACTCCAAAGACAGATATAACAATAAAACTATTTTTACACAACCAAATAGCTATAGGTTTTCGCCCACTACAGCGCATCTTGAAATTTTGCAAAACGTTGATTGACACGAAAATGAAAGGAAATTAATTTATTTCCAATTGTCCAAAACTTTGATTGGATGAGGACGTAGGTTTTGTTTTGTGTATTATCATCATTTTGAACATTCACTTGTTTGGTAAATTGTTGTCAAGTCAGTCTGGTTTTAGTTCTTACTAGCTCGTCTAGTTCCTTCAGTAGATTTTATAAAGATTTGTAATTTTCTAACGGCCTGGATTCATAAAACCTAGGGTCAGTATAACTTCGATCTGCTTGCGGATGTTATTTTCGTTCCGCATCTGTGCCAGGTAAGCAGCAATCGCGAGAAGGTTATTTTTAAGCTATGTTTGCTAATATAAACCTTAATACATTAAATATAAGGACCAACAATTTTTACGGACTTTTCATCTATTCTGACTTGGACAAGCTGTTTGAGTTAAAATACGCATGCGTCACAATTGGTAAGTCACTTATAAGCAGTAGAAATATTGTTGTAGAATTTGTCGGCCCGAATAACGAGAATTATACTCCTATGGATCTTCCAATCTAAACTACTCGTTTACGAGACATAAGACAAAATCGATATCTATAAGACCTAAGTTATGTTACATCTAAAGTACCGCGCATCGGCTGACCACTGACTGCATTGGCCAGCGCAACGCCACCTATAAGGTGAACCTTGAAACACAAGGAAACCTCACGCTGCGTAATCTTCCCTACCGTTAATAATTGCGGTAGCATGGAAACAAAAATGTAATATCTCCGAAATGATAAATAAAATAAAAACTGCGCGATAGTCCTATACAAGTAAAAAATAGAATCTTATATATCCTATATATCCCATAGGCTTAGGTCTCACGACTAGGCTTAGGTCGCAGAGGGTTTTAGGGTAGGACAAGTTTGCCGCGCTAATTTAACGTTGGCTTACTAATTTCACATATAAAAATATTTTATTACTAGCTGTGCCCGCGCCTTCGTTCGCGTGGATTCAGTAATTTCGCTATTCTAAATGATGATGATTTATTTGTAATGTAAACCGTGTCGCAAACTTAGAAATATACTCTGAACTAATTACTCTGAATAAAAACATTCAATTATTTGGTTAATCAGACAAACAAACGAACTAACAAATAAACGGACCCACAAACGAACCAAGAAACGAATAGGGCAAAGTGCACGCTTGTGTTTTATTTTGTAAATAAAAACAAAATGACTGCAATAACGTAATTCCTAATTTGCTCCCGAATTTCTCTAGTCAATACTTGGTTTCGATACAACAAATAAGACATTGCCCTAAATAAGCAAGCACCACCACCAATTATTGATATTAAATAAAAAAATTAAACGAAAACTATAGTCCTATGCCTACCTTAAACTAAATAAATGCCTACACTAAACTACACGCATGTACGTGTAGCTCACACGCGACAGAGGTGAAACTTTCAAATAAAATGAAATATAAAATACAAATACTTTAAATGATTTATTTAATATAATTTAAACTACAAGTTCGGTATAAATATAAGAAAATTAAATTTTAAGTAAACTAGTTTGCCAGGCAGACGTGTTTCTGCCCTTTTCGACGACCTTCGTAATGTCCTATTGAAAAACCTTAAATTAGCAAAAAAAAAAAAGTTTGGGTCACTCATGGGCAAAAAAAAACTATGCTATCTCCCAAAGTTGGACCAAACGTCACACGGTGTGCAAATTTGATTAAAATCGGTTAAGTAGTTTAGGAGTCCATCGCGGACAAACAACGTGACACGTAATTTATATATGTTAAGATTAAGATTAAGATAAATAATGTAACAATCATTTAAATATATATACTAGACACAGATATTATATTACTCTTTTTGATGTACCCTATATAGTAGTTACTAATTACAAAAAGATTTATGTCAATTTTACCTATTACGAAGTTGAGGTTTGGCCGTTTTTCACTGTTTTAAACAAGCATCCATAGGCACATAGGCACACGACACCTTCGTACCTTGTTGAAAAAACGCGTAAGCGACGCTGTTTCGGCAGCGTTTACGACTTTTTTCTTGCGAGCATTGAGTTATAATCTATAATGCTTCCTATCTCATTTTCTCCCACGTTTAAATCTTATGAATTTATGTGTCTGTCTCTTTTTGCTGTCGCTTTTTCGTTTCATAAACTTTCAAATCACAACGATGATAAAGAAATTTTCCATTTTTGCTATTTACTCGTATGCTGCCAAATAGAAGTGATTCGAAGAACATTACATATTGCCATTGCGCCACCCTTGTCGTTTCCAAATTTTACTGATATGCCACGTGTGTAGCTTTCTGACACACTTGTGATTATTCAATATTTGAATTAACCTGCTGTACATTATAACCCATTCTATGCGGTTTATTTATATAACTGTTAAAAATATTATATAAGGAGCACTGAAGGTGAATACGAAATGTGTTTACAAAAAGTATTACGTACATCCGAATTGAATAAAATGGCGAATTCCAACTTATTATTTACTCTGGCTTATTTTAGCAAAAGTAGATGTTGTCAATTTGTTACTTTGATTTTAATTAAGGTATTGTACATTTGAGTAGACTTTAAAATAAGTTTCATAAATGTAGTTCTTTTTACGGTGGATGTGAGAAACATTCATGAACGTGGGTACATTATATTAATTGAATTCGCTGTATCGTAAGATAAGCCACTTCTCATATCGCTGCGTGGGTGATACAAAGCCAGCAGCATCTTCTTTATGACGACTGAATAAAATAAAAAACTGCGGTTGGTAGCGCGCCTTACAAGCGTGGCAACTGTCACAAATATCTAGCCTATGAGGCAATCTAGCCTATGAGGCAATCTAGCCTATGAGGCAATCTAGCCTATGAGGCAATCTAGCCTATGAGGCAATATAGCCTATGAGGCAATGTGGAGGTGGGACTTATGTTCAGGATTGGACTTGTGATAGACCGTAAAGATAACAGAGATGAGTTATACTCATCTTCCCTACCGTTAATGATTGCGGTGGCACGAAAACAAAAATGTAATATCTCCGAAATAATAAATAAAATAAAAACTGCGTAATAGTAGCGGTCCATACAAGTAAAAAATAGAAGCCTATATATCCTATATATCCCATGGACTTAGGTCCCACGACTGGGCTTAGGTCGCAGAGGGTTTCAGGGTAGGACAACTGATTCAACGTGGGATAACCAACTTCACATTTAAAAATATTATATATTATATGTTCTTAATATTTTACTTTATAATATTCTTTTTGTACTATATACGAATTGCATAAGTACATACTATGAATTTATGTTTGGATCGTTTCGATTACCGGATTTGACGTGATTTTCAAAATTTTATCAATACTACTAATAATATTCACAGTTAAAATAAAAATTAATATGTTTTAGTAAAATTTGCTTCCTGATATTTATAATACCTTTTTGCAAGGGTTTTTTTTATTTCCATTTACTCATGAGAGCTATAAAACCGGGTTTAAAGAAAATATGATAACATGACATTGACACATAATAACTGACTGTTTTATAAGTAGCATTATTCGTAAAAGAATATAAGTAGAGCTCCAGCTTACCACCGTGCGTGTGGACTCCTCCTGCATTGTTTTGTCTTCAGGAAAGAGTCAGCCATAATATTCCAATGTGTATTAGGTATTATCTCATGTCCACGATTTTTTTAGCTACTCAGTTCAGACATTTGCCTTTGGTTGTGGTTTCAGACACAACCATTAACCCGGCTCTGGGGAAGGTAGAGGCATCCTCTCTGTCTCCCACTAGGGTAATTCCTGTCTGGCGCGTCCAAACCGCAGGAGTGGGCGCTGTTTACTTCAGTAGGCCGGAGTAAATTGGTGGCCAATTTCAGGCAGGGATCCAGTGCTCTGGAGTATAACACAGTCCCTTACCCAGGATTACGGGTGAAGACTTCAACGGCTGCGAAGGCGAAGATAATAGTTATGGGTACGGCGAACCAGGCGGAAGAAGCACAAACCCAGTGGAAAGCTGCTCTCACATAATTAGACCCCAGGTTACACTGGAGCTGCAACAACATGCAGGGTGATGTAGTAGGGATGGCGGCGGAAGAGACCTCAGTTCAACGGCGGCTCCCAAGCCCTTCAGAAGGGTTACTGCATTGGCGTCAGGTGGCAACTGGCCGTAAAACAAATAGCTAAAACATTTTTCTCCTCACATGAAAGCACAAGACAACAATACAGTGCAAAATACTAGAGTGTACCCCCCAAGCGACGCAAATGCGAATACGATGAATCAGATACTCAATGTCAAAACTGCTTGGGCGTCCCCCCGAAGCGACGATTACTTGGACAAGAACAAACATTTGCATTTACATACTATTAACAAAATAAGACTGGCAACTTGGAGCTTGGGATCTCTTACAGGAAGGAGCCAAGAATTAAGCAAAATGCCAAAAAAAAGATGCATTAACATTTGCTGCGTACAAGAAACGAAATGGAAAGGCTCAAAATCTCGAGACATAGGAAACGATTATCGGGTTATATACCACGGTATAACAGTAAAAGAAATGGGGTAGCGATAGCCTTGGATAAAAACTTTAAGAGCCGCATAGTAAACATCACCCGGAAGAGTGACCGTCTAATTGCTGCTAAATTGGCACTGGATGATCAACGAATAATTAACATCTTATCACTATACGCACCACAGACGTGTTGCACGGAGTCCGATAAATCCCAATTTTGGGAAGACTTGGACGATTTAATACATGAAATACCATTAAATGAAAGTAAAATAAAATAGGAGGGGATTTAAATGACCATGTGGGAGCTAAAAGTAATACATACGGAGCGGTACATGGCAGTTTTGGACTAGGCGAGGCAAATAAACAGGGAGAAGACATTCTAGAATTTGCAGCCAGACACTCTTTAAATCTAATAAACACAAACTTCCAAAAGAAAGAAGAACATCACATATAAATGTACAGGTTGAGTGTCACAAATACACTGTATTATCTCGGATATGGATGCAAAACAAAAGTTCAAGGACTGCAAAGTAATCCCTGGAGAGTCTCTAACCTCACAACACCGTATACTCGTAGCCGTTTACTCTCTGTTTAAACCTATAAAAACTTTTGTAGATAGAACACCGCGTACTAAGTGGAAAGATCTGGATAGCTCTAAGGGCGAATCACTGCGAGGTATAATAACGTAATACCTAGACTCTGATATTGGAGTAAACTACGAAAACGCCGAAGATATGTGGTCTAAGTTTGAAGCGCATCGTAGTGCTAAGGCAGCAGAAATCCTGGGAGTCTCCAAAGGACCCCCTGGAAATGAGATGGATCCTAACTGGTGGAATGACAATGTGAAGAAGGCTCTAGCAAATAAGAAAGACCTCTTTAAGAAATGGCAAAGCTCGCAACTAGATGAAGACAAAGACTCATATAAAGAAGCGAAGAAACAGGCAAAGAAATGTGTAGCCATAGAAAGAGCAATTAGTAACCAAGCCTTCTACAATAATTTGGAAAATGCTAAAACTGTAGATGAAGTATTAAAGGTAGCAAAATCTAGAAACAGGACCACTGGGGATATAAAGACAAACAAATACATTAAAAATAAAGACCAAAAATTGTTAACAAACAACTCACAAATTATGGATATGGATATGGATGGTATGAATATTTTAAACAACTATTAAATGAAGAATTTCCAAATGAAGACCATACACCCTGCAAATCTACATCTGGACCAATACCCAAGGTGGATATAGCTGAAGTCAAACATGCAATAGCCAAAATGAAAAACCGAAAAGCTACAGGCCCAAACGAGATACCAGCGGATCTATGGAAAGGCCTTGCGACAATAGCGGCAGTATGGCTAACCAAGCTTTTAAACATTATTCTAACGACTAAGCGCATGCCGGACTCTTGGCGTCAAAGCTATCTACTACCTTTCTATAAAAATAAGGGCGATCTAACGCAATGTGAATACTATAGAGGTATTAAATTGACCTCACATACACTTAAAATATGGGAACGAATTATTTATAAACGGCTCACTGACATTGCTGAAATATCTCTAAATCAGTTCGGTTTTACAGCATCCAGATCAACTATTGATGTCATCCAAACGATTAGAATCCTGATGGAAAAACATAAAATAAACAATAAAGACCTACATCTAGCATTCATAGACCTAGAAAAAGCCTTTGAAAGAGTTCCACGTAGGCTGGTATGGCAGGCAATTCGTGCCCAAAGGGTGCCAGAGTATTATATCGAACTTATAAAAGATATGTACTGCAAGGCCAACACGAGAGTCAGAAGCCCAACCGGCGTGAGTAAAGCTTTTGAAGTCAAAGTGGGTGTCCCTCAAGGATCTGCTCTTAGTCCCCTCCTATTCAATCTGGTGATGGACTACCTCACTAAGGATATACCTGCCCCATTGCCATGGGCTATTGTATACGCGGATGATATTGTCTTAGCTGCTGATGCCGCAAGCCATTTGCAGGAAACTCTTAATATGTGGACACACGCTCTTGAAAAGTACGGCCTGAGGGTGAGTAGGAGTAAAACTGAGTAATTGAAATGCCCTTTCAATGGAAACACGGTATCTGAAACTATCTGTATTGAGACAACACTTATTCCTACAGTAGATAAATTTAAATACTTAGGCTCTATGCTTACAACAGATGCAAATGTTGAGACAGACGTGCCCCATAGAATAAGTGCCGCGTGGCTGAAATGGCGATCACTTACAGGGGTATTATGTGATCCACGTATTCCCATTAAAACTAAGGGCAAAGTTTATAAAACCGCAGTAGGTCCCGCGCTATTGTATGGTTTTGAATGTTGGACAACAAAAAAAGACGCATGAGCAAAAGGTCCATACTAAAGAAATTAAGATGCTTATGTGGGCATGAGGTGTGACTCGGATTGACAAAGTCTGTAATGAACATATACGTGGCAGCTTTAAAGTCGCACTTATTACAGATAAAAATCATTGAAAATCGACTAAGATGGTATGGACATATTAAAAGACGCAGCGAAGATCATGCAGTTCAAATAGCTCTAAGTTTGCCAGAAATAAAGAGAAGCAGAGGCCGCCCGCAAATAACATGGTGGTCTAATATCGCAAGAGACCTAAGGAAAGCCCAGTTGCCGGATGTGAAACCCAAGACCGTTTGTCTTGGCGCAGACAAGTGAGGAGACTCGACCCCAAATAACGGGATCAGGGATGGAAGAAGAAGATGAAGAAGACTCAGAGTTCAGACATCTAGATTTTGCCACGAAGTTATTCTTCACCGCTTCACCACCAAACAAATCGGCACATTAAATTTTATAATTTGAAATAATTGGAGAACCTATTTATGATTCGCCTGATCTGTAAACCAAAATTAATAATTTTCTTAGGGCCTATTGATATGCAGTCAGGTTTAAATTATGGTTAAAGTTAGTATGTCTATATAAGTCTCACTAATGGGAACAGGTCTCCTCTCATTTCTTAGGCGGCTCATTTTTTAGCGCATGGAAATGTCTGTCTACCATGCTACCCCAGTGCATGTTAGCGAACTTCACATGTTTTCGATTTATTTATTCTTTTTTCTTAGACATGCCAGTTTCCTCACGATGTAGTATTCTTTCACCGCCGAGCTCGGGATAAATAAGCATTTAAAATAGCATTTAACAATTTCATTACTTCCTTAGTGTAAGCGGAGATCGAACCGAGGGTGGTCGAATAATGTGAAATTTACAGCGAGCAGGCAGTCAGGTTTTTTTATCATTTATTTTTTATTTACTTCATAAAATTACTAATATTTACTAAGTTTTTATGGAAAAATCAGCCAAAATACAAATCTTGCGTGCAGGTTCGATATAAATTTCTATCCGCAGCTGTACCAGGTAAATAGTAATCGCGAAGAGGTATAATTTATCCTATAAAATGCTTGCTGCTTTGAATCTTACTCGTTCTTAAATAAAGGCCTTTATTGCGTTGCGTTTTCAGTGTGCTATCGATCCACCTCTTAGACACGTGGTTTAGATCAAAATACGCATGCGTCCCAGATTAGTAAAATAGCATCGAGTGAGCCGATGGAAAAATTACGCATGTAAATAATATGCTGAGTACAGAGATGTTGATATTCAGATTCAAGAAATTACTAAAACAACAAGTACTAGGTTGATAATCAAATACATATGAAGCGCATATTTTCTGTTGAGACGGATAGGTTAAGTATACGATATTTTATACAGAATAAAAGACAGTTCATTAATGTCAGTTCTAAGCACATCTAATAAAAATATAAATATATAAACAGAAACAGAAAAAAAATCACAAAACAACAAAACAGCCCAAGCTTGAGTACTAATATGATAACAATAATATAAAAAAATCATGCTGCACACAAAACGCTAAACTGACCTCAGTGACAATGGCACTGAGGCAATGCATACATATATGCTTTTTTCATGAAGAAACAATAATAAAGTATTTATGAATTTCAGTACGTAAGAACAATGAAGCCTTTCGCAAGTAATTTTTTCAACACAAGATTAAACCTTTTTTAAAGATCCATCAATTTTTGAACGTAATTAACGACGGATAGAAGAACTTAGTAGGAAATTTTAATAAATAATTATGCTTTATTCAAAACCACTGAATTTTACAGAAATAAAAAAAATATCTTTTATTTTTTTTAGTGTTATTTTAACATTAATATTTTAAGATTTCATGGAAAATAGTACATAAATTATCCAAGCAATTCTCGGATATTGATACAAGTTAGTAGTGGTTTGACTTGAAACATTTTGTGTATTGTTTTCAATATAACATTTATCCACTGTCTACGCTATTATTTATTATATTACTACTATATAATATTAAACTGTAACAGAAGTGTGTCTGTACATCGAAGATCTCACTAAAAATAAAGATTACGATATGATGTTTCGGTGTCACTGACTCCAAATCAGAATTTTTAGATTTTTTTTGTTTACCTCTCGATTTTGCTGAAACTCCAAAGACAGATATATAACAATAAAACTATTTTTACACAACCAAATAGCCACTGGTTTTTGCCCACTACAGGGTATCTTGAAATTTTGCAAACCGTTGATTGACATGAAAATGAAAGGAAATAA
The DNA here is from genome assembly GCA_907164705.1 of Parnassius apollo. NCBI lineage: Eukaryota > Metazoa > Arthropoda > Insecta > Lepidoptera > Papilionidae > Parnassius > Parnassius apollo. The sequence continues at coordinate 8,957,661 of CAJQZP010001331.1, forward strand.
ATTTATTTCCAATTGTCCAAAACTTTTATTGGATGACGACGAAGGGCTTTGTTTTGTGTTATTATAATCATTTTGAACATTCACTTGTTTGGTGAATTGTTGTCAAGTCAGTCAGTAGTTTTAGTTCTTACTAGTTCGTCTAGTTCTTACAGTCTAGATTTTGTAAACATTTTAAATTTCTTAAATATTCATAAAGCCTTAGGGGTCAGTCAAACTTTGATGTGCTTGCGGATGAGAATTTTCGTTCCGCATCTGTGCCAGGTAAGCAGCAATCGCGAGAATATTATTTTCTAAGCTATGTTTGCTAATATAAACCTTAATACATTAAATATAAGGACCTACAGTTTTTACGGACTTTTCGTCTATTCTGACTTGGACAAGCTGTTTGAGTTAAAATACGCATGCGTCACAATTGGTATTTACTTATAAGCAGTAGAAATATTGTTGTAGAATTTGTCGCCCCGAATAACGAGAATTGAAAGATCTGTAGGAATATACTCCTACCGATCTTCCAATCCAAACTTCTCGTTTACGAGATATGAGACAAAATCGATATCTACAAGACCTAAATTATATTACATCTTAAGTACGCCGCGGCGGCTGACCATTGACTGCATTGGTCAGCGCAACACCACCTATTAGGTGAACCTCGAAACACAAGGAAACCTCACGCTACGTAATCTTCCCTACCGATAATAATTGCGGTAGAATAAAAAAATATCTCCGAAATAATAAATAGAATAAAAACTGCGTAATAGTCCCATACAAGTAAAAAATAGAATCTTTTATATCCTATATATCCCATAGGCTTAGGTCCCACGACTAGGCTTAGGTCCCGCGACTAGGCTTAGGTCACAGAGGGTTTTATGGTAGGACAAGTTTGCCGCGCTGATTCAAAATGGAATTTGACATTTAAAAATATTTTATTACTAGCTGTGCCCGTGTTTTCGTTCGCGTGGTTTCAGTAATTTTGCTATTCTAAATTATGATGATTTATTTGTAAACTAAACTGTCGCGAAAACTTAAAAAGATACTCTGAATAAAAACATTTAATTAGTTGGTTAATCAGACAAACAAATGAACTAACAAATAAACAGACAAACGAACCAATAAACGAATAGGTACAACAAACTGTATGCTTGTGTTTTATTTTGTAAATAAAAACAAAATGACCGCAATAACGTAATTCCTAATTTGCTCCCGTTTTTCTCTAGCTTGGTTTTTTAGCTATTGGTTTCCATACAACAAATAAGACATTTTCCTAAATAAGCAAGCACCACCACCAATTATTGATATTAAATTAAAAAATGAAAACTATAGTCCTATGCCTATCTTAAACTAAATACCTACACTAAAAAAACATGCGTGTAGCTCACATGCGACAGAAGTGAAACTTTCAAATGAAATGAAAAATAAAAAACAAATACTTTAAATGATTTGTTTAATATTATAATTTGAACTACTAGTTGTTTGTTGGTGGTTATTGTCTATATACGTCCAGTGGTTTGAGCTGTAGCCTTAATACAATGTTTTTATACAAAATTTGCACCCTTTTTTAAAACCGTAAGAGGCAAATTTTATTATTTAATTACTTTAAAGCATTAAATATTTTTCTCCCTACAAATTTAACATCATCTAGCTCCCCCGGTAAGGGGTTGTTTTAAGAAATACCAAAATATTTCATCTCCATACAAAATTGCACACCCTTTGTCCCTATCTCCTCTACCGTGACGGGCTTTTTTGAAATCGCAAAATAGGTATTCTTTATTTTTTACATACAGTACTCTCAGTAAGTAAGTCAATCGCCCCGTTAGTTTAACTTATGTCCAATATAAATGTTATTTCATAAACGCTATTTGCAAACAAAATAAAAAGAACTTATGATATAAAATAAGAATTTTGTTTAATTATAAGTGCGAAGAATCTCCGGGAGGAAAACCGGCGACGAGGTTCGCCACCCGTCACGTTCTGTCTCCCGTAGAGGCGAAAAGTGGATTGCAGAGGCCCGTCTGGCTACGTTGAATGTATGTGGGGCAATGAATGATAAAATGGATGAAATATGCGATATGATGTATGATAGAGGAATAGATTTGTTATGCGTAAATGAGACGAAAAGGAAGGGGAAGGATGTCACTACACATGGCATGTATACCGCATACTGGTCTGGTGTAGACGAGATCGAGCGGGCATGCCAGGGAGTAGGTATCATCCTTTCAGAAAGAATGGTCCAATGTGTGAAAGAGTATGAATGTGTAAGCCCAAGACTGCTATGGATACAAATGAAAGTGGGCTTAAAGAAGTTGTTCGTGTTAGGGGTCTACGCCCCAGACATGTCTAAGCCCACTTATATCCGAGAGCAGTTTTGGGAAATGGTAAGGATGGTGTTAATGAAGTGTAAGGGAAATGAAAATATTATTATGCTAGGAGATTTTAATGGAAGGGTTGGGGTGAGGAAGCTTGGTTATGAAAGGATATTGGGAACATTTGGTGATGAAAGTATAAATGAGAATGGTGAAAGTCTCCTCACCGTATGTATGGAAAAGAATCTTTTTGTGACGAACACTTGCTTTCGCCACAAGAGGATTCATATGTATATTTGGGAAAGAGGTGACGATAGAAGCATGATAGATTTCGTAATTGTGGATGAAAGATTGAGGGGCGCAGTGGTGGATACAAGGGTTTACCGGGGTTCTAACGTAGGAACGGATCATTATTTGGTTTTATGCCGAATTAATGGTCTATTCAGGCGTAGGCGTTATCGATCATCTGTGTCTACCACTGCGTTACAGCGTATTAGAACAGAAAGGTTGCAAGATGAAGGTGAGAGAAACAAGTTCAAATGTAGACTGAAAGAAAATATAAGTGGTTTGGATGAATTATGTATGAAGGAGTTAGACTTGGAGAATGTATGGCAAAATGTAAAGAAAGGTTTAGTGCATGCAGCTACCGAAGTATGTGGTGTTAGTAAGAGAAAGAATGAAAGGAAAAAATATATATATATATATATATATATATATTACGTATACGTATATATAAAATATATACGTATCTCATCATCCCACGTTATGGATGATGAGATACGTATGGAAGTTGAAGCAAAGAAGAGAGCATGGCTAGATTTACTAGCAACAAAGGCTGGTAATTCTAGCGGTACGAATGATGATATTGAAAGAAAAAAGGCGGTCTTTAGGCATCTTAATAAGAGAGTAAAAGAAGTAGTTGAAAGAAAAAAGCAAGAAAGAACGGATAAGAATGATAGAAGAATATCGGATAACTTCCAGGCAAATATTAAAATGTTCTAGAAACTGGTAAGAACTGCCAGGGGACATTCAAAACAGCCTATGATGAATGCTAAAAGAGACGAGAATGGCTATATTCTGAATGATGAAGTTTTGAGTTTAAAGAGATGGAAGGAATATTTTGAAAGCGTGTTTATGAGTGAGTAGACAACATGTGTACTAAGTGAAGTAGAAACTCTGAAAGAAGAGGAAAGACGAGATAAGTATAGATGAAATATTGAAAGCAATGAAAAGCATGAAAGCGGGTAAGGCGCCCGGATATGATAGAGTTTCACTCGAAATGCTAAGGGCTGGAGAGGAGGTGGTGGCAGGCCTGCTGCACACTTTGTTTAATTTATGCTGGGAACTGAAGCGGGTACCGGTAGACTGGTGCAAAGCCGTGATAGTCCCAGTATATAAAGGAAAAGGGTCGCAGCAGGACTGTAAAAACTACCGTGGCATCAGCCTTCTTAGCATTGTGGGAAAATTGTACGCTAAGGTACTGATTTAAAGGGTCATGAAAGAAACTGATGGAAAAATTTAGGATGTGCAAGCGGGATTTAGAAAGGGAATGGGATGTACAGATCAAGTCTTTTCCATGCGCATGATCGCGGAGAAGTTTCTGGCTAAAAACCAAAAGGTTTTTTGTGCATTCATGGACTTGGAAAAGGCCTATGACAGAGTGGATAGGGATTTGCTATGGCAAACACTGAACTCATTTGGGTTGAGCGCTGGCTTGATACAGGCAGCATTTTCTCTTTATAGGGACTCTAGTGCTTGTGTTAGGATCAACGGGGTCTACTCGGACTGGTTTGACATCCATAAAGGTGTCAGACAGGGCTGTGTGGCTTCACCGTGGCTGCTCAACCTATTTATGGACAGTTGTTTGCAAACTTTGAAAGTTGAAGAATGCGGATTAACAATGGGTGAGTTAACCGTTAAATGCCTTTTGTACGCCGATGATTAAGTCATTCTTGCGTCGTCGGCGGCCGAGTTGCAAATGATGGTTACATTAATGAACGGATCATTAAAAGAAAGGGGAGAAAGGGGTATGAAAGTAAACGCAAGTAAGACGAAGGTTATGGTTTTTGAAAGAGAAGAAAGTAAAACGATTTGTGAAATAAGAATAGAAGGGGAGTTGATCGAGCAAGTAGATGAGTTTGTATATTTGGGCTGCGTATTTAGGAGGGATGGGAGATATGATAAGGATATAGAACGACGAGTGAATGCGGGAAATAGAGTAAATGGGGCCTTGCACTCTATTGTGAAGAGTCAAAATGTGTCGAAAAAGGCACGTATGGCAATTCATAATGCTGTGTTGGTTCCTACTTTAACGTATGGTAGTGAAAGTTGGGTGTGGCAGAAGAAGCACGAGAGTAGAATAAACGCCGTAGAAATGCGGTTGTTAAGGAGTATGTTAGGGCTGAATCTGAATGACAGGGTAAGAAATTATGTAATAAGAGAAGAGTGTGGTTTGCAAGATGATGTTGTGACCAGGATTAAGAAAGGAATGCTTCGGTGGTTTGGTCATGTGGAAAGAATGAATGAGGAAAGAGTGGAAAAAGAAAATTTATGTTGCAGAAGTGAATGGCAGAGTTGGAAAGGGACGTCCTAGGCGAAAATTTATCGACCAAATTGGCGATTTATTGGAAACGGGCCAAATTAGGAGTACCCTTAACCGACGAGCATGTATGCGTAGGTGTATGGATGTGAAGGAGGCGAGAGAGGTGTGTCAGGATCGTGCCAAATGGAAATCTGTAGTCTCTGCCTACCCCTCTGGGTGTTTATGGATATGGATTATAAGTGCCCATTAACTTAGCATATAAAACATAAATTAGTAATACGCACTTTATTACTACATTTTTTTTTCATTTATTTATTATATGAACAAGCATTACACATATTTGTAGTGATAGCATTAAAAAAACCACTAAGGTTTATAAATAAGCTATCGAGAGATTACAATTATAAAAAAAATATAGCGTTATGTTGTATTGCATATACTATAAAAAGGAAAAACAAAAATAAAAATTAAAATGAATATGCAAACAATCAAAAATAATGACAAAATACGTTATAATAATTTGATAAAGTGACCCTTTAGTTTACACCTAATGTTATTTTTAGTGATATTGTCCACTAATTCTGATGGCAAGTTATTGTTAAGCCGAGGTATTAAGTTGCTACATGTTCTCTTACCGTACGCATTGCTAGCACGCGGCTCCTTGAGGCGGTTTTTAGAAATTGCTCGAGTGTTTACAGAATGCTTGGTAAAATTTTACAATGTTTAAAGAGACCATTAACATCATCCCTGAATTTATTTTTTATTTTATTTGGAACTATAGTATTGAGTATTCTTACTTGTAAACTATGGCGGTTTTTGATTGTTGAGAATAGTGATATTTGCTAAAAACTGTCTTAGTTTTGTACATACACGGTCAATATGCTGGCCCTTTACTGTACAGCCCGAGATACGTTTGTGTCAACTACCTCAATTTCTGGGCAGCAGCATTCAGCAGCGCGGTTATTATGTAGGCAGATGTGGTTGTGTGCAACTATTTTTTTTATTGAAGCGGGTTCTAGGTATGGAGATTTAATTACTAACAACTTAGTTTTACTAGCATTAAGGACAAGCCCAGCATAATGGCACCACTTTGATAGGATATCTAGGTCAGACTGCAAAAGATCACATGCCTTTTGTGGATTTTTATCACCGATTACAAGACAAGTGTCATCTGCAAACTGGTAGCATGTGCAATTGACGATGTAGCTGCCCATGTCATTGACGTAGGACAAAAAGTGCAAGGGTCCTAGTACCGAACCTTGTGCTGTTCCCTCCGTTATCAACATCGGCTCGCTGTAGTTGTTTTCAATTTTCACAAAAGATTTTCGGTTCTTCAGGTAATTATGGCACCAATTAAGTAAGGGGCCACGTATACCACATTTATCTAATCTTTCCACTAGCTGTTCATGTAACAAAGTGTCAAAAGTACGCGAGAAGTCGATAAATAGGGCAAGCACCTGTCTTTTTTCATTTAGATGACTATTCACTTCATCAGTAAATTCTGATAAGAGTCCTGTTGTACTTTTTCCTGATTGAAAACCAAACTGATACGGGCTTATTACAGTGTAATTCCTATAAAATTTGTGTATTTGGTCGCTTATGATTTTTTCAACAATTTTATCAATTGATGAAAGTAATGTAATTGGGCGATAGTTCGAGTAGTCATCACGTTTTCCTTTCTTATGTACAGGTCTGATACAGCCTTCTTTCAATTTATCAGGATACAAACCACTTTTAATGCTACTGTTAATTAGGTCAGAGATAGTTGGGGAAATATATTCCCCTATCATTTTAATGTCAGCAATCGCAATATTGTCAGCACCTGGTGCCTTTCTTGAGTTAAGATTTTTAATAATTTTATGAATACTACAGGGGTTTGCTTTCCGAAAAAATATACTGGAGTCTAAGATTTTATATGTATTGTTTTGGTTTATTAATTTTATTTTACAATTAGGAACTATACTTTTTACCGCCTTGTCAGAGCTATTTGCGAAGTTATCTGCAATAGTTTTGTAGGTAAGTCCCTGTGCATCGAACGCTTTTAGTATAGTCACATCAATAGACAAGTTCATTCTTCCTAACATTTGGTTTACAATATTATAATTTTATTTTAATATTCTTAAAATTACTATTTATTTGCTTAGTATAATAGGTATATGTTCTTTTTGGCTTCGAGAACTTTATGGACTTTATTGCGTATTTTATTATGTTCTAGTCTAAGCTTAGAGTTATTTGGATTATTTCATATTTCCAAATTTTAAAGTAAAGCCAGCAAATGCGTCAGGGTTCACGATTGCACTATCTCGCTGCCTTTCATATCTCACTAATAATTAAACCTTATGGTGTTTGAAAATACTTATAGCGCCCTCTATATAATATTATAGTAGTTAATTTATTATTACAGTAAGATAAACATTATATGATATTTGGAAAAGAAAAGGTAGGAATAATATAAAAACAACAAAATCGTGTAACGTAATTTTTCAATTTTACGACAATGTAAATTTTAAAACTTTTTGGAACTGCAAAAGGAAAGTATAATATACTTATGCCAAGCTCCTATGAACCTCGCTGAAACCTAACAAATTGTTAATAGCTCTTTTTAAATTACCATGTTGTAGGTACTCGACGGTTAAGAAAAAAATTATTAGCAAACCTACTTATTTAAAATTTAATTAATAAAAACAATTTGCACAAGACCATCTATCGATGACATTGGTTAACTATTGTACTTTTTTCATTAAGATATTATGGTTTATATATTTTTTATAAATATTTATTACGTTATACGTTATTATTTTTGTTTACGCAGTAAAATAACGTAAAATAGTGTTCTATAATGAAATAATTGTATCTAACAATTATTTTATTATGGAACACTATTTTCCATTATTTAATTACAAAAATGCTCCTGATCGCCTAACGTTCCATTAAACAAATTCGTACAACTTTGTGCCGATACTTCAGTATATTAATCATAACTTTTGATAGGATGAATCGATTTTAATAAAGCAAAGACTAAACTTTAAAACGAAGATACGCTTCACAATTTTCCTAAAGATTATCTTGATATAAATCAGTACTTTAAAAACGATACGTTAATAAGCAAACAGATGGACAGACAGACAGACAGACAATTCTAAAAATGTATTCAATTACTTATTTTTAGTCCCCCTCCAACAATTTTGTTACAAAAATGTGAAATGTACAGACATCTTCAATTTACATTTTCATTATATTTATAGATTTATTATATATTCTTAATATTTTATTTTATAATATTCATAGTATATAAAAAAGATTTTAAATTTCTTTACGGCCTGGATTCATAAAACTCTAGGGGTCAGTCAAACTTGCGGATGTTGAGAGAATTTTCCTTCCGCATCTGTGCCAGGTAAGCAGCAATCGCAAGAGATTATTTTCTAAGCTATGTTTGCTAATTAGAACCTTACCACATTAAATATAAGGACCTATAATTTATACGGACTTTTAGCTTATTCTGACTTGGACAATTTGTTTGAGTTAAAGTACGCATGCGTTACAATTGGTGTATTATATAAGCAGTAGAATATTGTTGCAGAATTTATCAGCCCGATTAACGAGAACGATACTCCGACCGATCTTCCAATCCAGGCTAAACAACAAAAGGCAAAATCGATATATTTTATTTATTTATTAAGGTTTACCAATGTTTGATTACACTGTATTTAATAAAATGGCTTAAGAACTAACTTAAGTAGCTAAGTGTAACAATCATTTAAGGTAAACACCACATGCATCAAGAAAGATTACAAATACAAATAAAAAAGAAGTATAATTTACCTAATAATGAAAATAAGTATATGGTAAAAACAACTATTATTTTGTTGGTTTCAGACCAGGCTAAATCTAGAACTTTTTTAATTTGGCAAATGAGTCGGCGTGAATGTCAACTATGTCCATTGACCAATTTGCACAACCTTGGAATTGGGGAGTTTGCACCTAAGGCAGATTTCCTAGAAGGAGGGCAAAGTGGAGTAATGGGAGCGCGAGGAATTCTTAATGGAACACGAAATAAAAAAAATTGTAGCAAGGGTAGCAGTAAATTTTTTGGTTAAAATTTTTAACAAGAAATGACCGGTCAAGCAAATTTCTCCGAAACTCCAGGAATTAAATTTTAAGGAATCTTAATCGTTTTTCGTAAAACCAAATTTTTTCGTGAATCCCATTCCGATAGGCCAAATTTGCTACGAAATTTTTTTGCAGACGTCTCATTCGTAAGGAGTGTCTCGCATAGTGTGGCCTCCATACTACACTGCAAAACTCAAGTATGCTTTGTATGAGGCTGTTGTGCAGTAGGATCTTAATGTGATTATTTTTAAACACTTTAGCGTTACGCAAAACATATCCTAGCATTCTATACGCCCTTTTTGTAATATTCTCTATGTGGGTAACGAAGGTTAATTTTTTATCGAACACTATTCCCAAGCCTCTAACTTCCTTTGTTTTCTTAATGATGACGCCGTTAATTTTGTATGGTGAGTTTAGTGACTTGATCTTTCTACTGAATTTCATATGGTAGCACTTCATATCATTGTCTCGACACTAATTTACCATACGGTCAACATCACTTTGAAACTGTTCGATGTCTACAAGATCTACATTATATTACATCTAAAATTTTTCGCGGCGGCTGACCACTGACTGCACAGGCCAGCGCAGCGCCACCAGTAAGCTGAACCTCGAAACACAAGAAAACCTCACGCTGCGTAAAGGCAGTAGAGAGTGTATGAAAATATTTACGCCATAGTGCAATGGTATCTATATTTCAATAATTTATATCAATGCAGTCCACCTGTATGATCAGCAACCAGTACAGCTCTTCACAAGTCCACTGCTGAACATAGTTCTCCCCAAGGAACGCTACAGAGCACACGCACGCCTACGTCTTTCGTTTACCGGTTGTCGGTGCTTCGATTTATATGGACGGCTCATTGACATTTCAGCTTACTAATCCGTTGAGGTATGTCGGTTACTCTAGTTCTACTTCGGGTATCAACATTTTTAGGTCTATTCTCTATTCTAATGGACAGGGACATTCTCTGCATGATATGCATATTAGAATAGCCTTCTCCATTAGAATTATTAATTATACTCCATATATATTAATTATCACTTCAGAGTCTATTCTTCAAAGTATATTCACCATAAGATGCCTCGTGAAAAGGTGCACGTGACGTTTTTATAATAGATGGTGGTGTGTTTTTCCTAGTGAAGTGGTGTTGGGACTTGGGGGTAGTGGTGCTGGGGTAGGCGTCACTGTGATGATAGTACACGTAATTGATGGAGAGTAGGAGGTACTCTGTAAACTAAGTAAGACATTTTTTTACGCGGATCTTAGCTACTTGATGCTTAACATCTCATAATGGATTTCACTAAAGGAACGCCTGATTGTTATTAAAAATATATCATTATAAAATAAAATATCCAAAACTTGCATGCAACGAGGCTAAAAGTATGAAAATACATGCGGGTTAGAAAAGAATTTCCTATCCGCAACTATACCAAGTAAACAGGAATTACTGAGGCTAAATTTATCCTGAAATTCCCGCCCGGGTGTAATCGTGTATACGGTGAACCCGAGTTTTGCTCTACGTATATTATTTTATGTATATTATAAGTGCTCAGTGTAGTTATACCACTCTCATCACGCGGTTTGGGTTAAAATACGCATGCGTCACAAATTAGCAACATGGCATTCAAAGAGAAATACCAGGAAACAATCAATATTCATGAGGTCTTTTGTCAAAGTTTTGACAAGCTTGGAAATGTTCGTCCAAGGCACGTTCTCACGTATATTATAAAAACATTGTAATTATGATGATTATGAATTTTATCTCCATGTTTCCAATCGTAAATGTAAAAGAAAAATAGAGATTACCTTTGAAAAGGGTTTACAGATTCTTTATTTGCGTGGGCCCCTATCGCCTAATTTTAAAATTCACTCACATTTTTCATTAAATAATGATGAACGATGATGATACGATGCATGGTTAGAAAGTGGAAAATAATATTACCAATAGCGTCACTGTCCGGAGAAAACTGCTTGATGATCAGGTCCAGGGCCCGACGCGTTACTTTGATGAGGACGTCAACAACTTTTCTACTGTAGTAACGGCGCATTTCGCTCACAGCATTTTTTACCATTTCCTATTAAATGAAAACTTTTTTGTATTTATATCTAAAAATACCTTAAACAGGCTATTAATCTTTCCTGTATAGATCGAAATTTAATACTAATGCAGTACATAGTAATAAGTTATTAATTAAAAATTCTTTGAATGCAACTTGTACAGTCATGCTCCGCCACGCGAACTTAGTACGGTGATAATGTTTTTAAGTTAAAGGAACTTTCCGCTAAGACATATGGATTCCCACCGGAAAGTAAGGATGTAATGTGTTAAGGTTTCCCGCCTTGTAGCCGTGAATTGCTCACCCGCGGTGAACAAAGAGGAACTCACAAGGCTGACCCAAGGTGTGTAGGGTCAGCCCGAATTGGCAATTCGGAGTGGGCTTGGCGAGCCCAAGAGCGAGCCAAGGTGGAGTCGTGGGGGAAGAGGAGTGTTAGTATAGCGATGCGCCACTCGCCCCATCCTCCACGATTCTGGCGAGGCCGCACCGCTGATGCGGCAGTGGTGGAGCCGCAGGGGAACAGGAATATCGGTATTGCGAGGCGCCGATCTATCTGCCCTCCGCGGCTGAAACTTGGTTCCTAGTGCCGTCCGAGTGCTCGTTTTCCTGGCCTCATAGCCTTTGCGTACCGGACTCGAGCGGTCCATTACGCAGGTAGAGCTAAGAGGCCGTGGAGGAAGGCACGCTTTGTGTTTTTGCTGCGACTTATTTAAGAAAAAAAGGGGGAGGATCATTCCTTCCCGAGGAGGGGCTGCCATGGGGTGGCTGGTGCAGGTAGGGCTGTGGATGCGAGCGAAAGCGTTCCCGTGGCACTGCCTATATCCGGCGAAGGTGGAACTCCATGGGTTTTTAGTTGGTTGGTAGTTTATGTAGTAGTCCGACAAAACCCATCTTTGCCCTGCGAGGCATGGATACCAACCATGTAACAAAAAAAGGTAGCAGGCCAGGGCCTTAGTGTAAATATCAAAACACCTTACATTTTATCTACAGCCGACAGACAACCAACGAGATTTTTTGCATTCGTAATTAGCAATAACTGCCAATACCATCCAATAAAACAATATCATGTTTGGTATAAACTTGATTAACAATATAGAAGGAAGTTTCATAAACGCTGCATACCTGAAAGGTTGTGGTATATCCCTAAATATGTGGTTTTAGAAGGCATATTTTGCACAGACGACAATGATGATTAGACGATTATTGGCATTACAGATCAATGTATTTCCTTATCTTACCTGCATACTCTTGGATAGACCGCCCGCAGGCGTTGATAGCAATTTATGAGGGCTTTCGAAACATTCCCACACTGCGGACCAGTCCTGCTGTCCGCTACTCGTCGACTCGTTGAGTGTAGACGTTGCTCCACTGCCGCTTTGTAGATCGTCTATGTATCAAATTAAGCTTTTGGGATTCCATTATGGATACATATTCCACGAAATTGTTCGGACTAATTTCAGCCGCACAATTTCGCCATCGTACATCGCGACAAAACTCGCGATACCATCCATACCATCTGGATGACTGGCGGTCCACCGCTGTGCGATTTGAAAGGAGTTTTCTTCCTCGCACAACTTCCCTGTAGAATCAACTACCACCAGAGATTTTTCCGGACCGATACGACTTAGGGACCTTCAAGAAAGTGCCTATTCCTTTTTAAAAAGCCGGGAACGCATCTGCAATTCCTCTGGTGTTGCAGTTGTTCATGGGCGGCGGTAATTACTCACCGTTAGGTGAACCGTAGGCTCGTTTGCCCTCTCTCCTATATAAAAAATAAACATGTGCGGCTGGCAACCAGCCTGTCAAGCATGGCAACTATAGCAAATATCCACCTTATGAGACAATATATGGGAAATTTTACATATGTTCAGTACTGCGTTGGTATTATAAGATTGGAATTTTAAAAGAATAATCACAAAATAAAGTTATAGAGACTTCAAAATAGTGATTGAGTCAAAATTTTTGAGTTTCAAAAAAAAAAAACATTTAAACTTTATAAATAATGCAACTAAATATCTAACAAAGCTCAACGGCTAAAAGAGTATTAAAAAAAAACCTGAGTATATCTAACAGGTAATGAGCCCGACGTATCTGTTAGGTAAACCCATAACATGTTAAAATCTAACAAGCCGTTTAAGCTAAAGAGCGTGCCAAAGACCGTGACATACATATATACACTCGAAATACGTCACCCACCTTCTGGGGAGGTCGGGTAAATAGCTCTTATTAAATAGTTTTAAAAATATACCAAACGCTGCAGCACTTTAGAAAGGTTTGAAGATAATCTACAGAGCGAATCACTACATTAAGCGTGTCCTAGCATATTATTATATATAATATATATACACATTTATGTTATTATGTCCATATTTCATCTATTTTTGCTTTGATCTGTGACTAACCTTCGGCGATCAGAAACTCGAAGTCCGGATTAATCTCAGCTGGTATAACTTGTTGCGCGGCTTTTTTCACCAAATCCAAGACCTCTTCAACGGCCTCTTCCACCATCAAACTCTTACGATTTAATTCGACGCAGGCGTTGCTGTCATAAAGAATATTTTTATTGTCAGCATAAAGCCATTAAAGATATGTGCTTTTTAAATTTATTTATTTTAGTTTAAATAGGTTTGAATACCGATCAGTGCCTATTATTAGGATCTATGCCGTAATCGCCACGCTTGCTGGAAACATTTTCAATGTCATATCAAGCACCATACACCTGACACTGTTGTACGTGATATTGCGCAGATAAAGTAAGAAGTCCTTTAGGTGAATATGTTGGTTTTCTATCGGTATAGAAAAAAGTTTAGGAACTTCTTTTACTATCAAATTTTGTGATCTAAGATTAAGTGCACTGTGAGATAAAATTCTTAGTGAATTTTTTCAGTCGTTTTCCACCCTGGCATTAAAATTGATTATAAATTCAAATGCTATTTTCCATGCTCGGCTCGGCGATGAAGAAAATCATGTCGTCTGAGAAGTTCAAAATAATATTTCATACATTACCCTTAACACAGTGCAAATATGAGAAGTTGCCTTTAATATTATATTTGCTATTGATTAGTAATATTAGACATTTATTTATTTTTTTATTTTTGAAACGGTATTGGAATTTTTTCAACCCTACAAAATTATGAAAAAATGTCTAAAGTTAAAATTATAAGCTTCATGACCGTATTCGTTGTTATATTATGTTACGTTAGTTGTTATATTATGCAGTTAGCATAATATATGCATAATATTGTTGGTAGGGCAAAGTTCACGCAAGAAAAGTCGCAGCAACGGTTCTTATAATGCTCGTGATAAAAGAAATATATAGTCTGAAATACAGTGCGATAAAACAAAAATTAGTCATAGTTATTATCAGTTATCAACGACCTCTCCTAACAACTACCACTTTAGGCCAATATCGTATTTTACACCATGTAAAATAAAATAAAGTCAATATATACTATATATATATATATATATATATATATATATATATATATATATATATATGACATATTTTGTAAAAAAGTAAACAAGAAATATTGATTTCTGTTTATAAAATTGCATTATAAATTTTATATTTAAATTTTAGGAATATGTTTTTCGTTTGTTCTACAAAACGCTGTCCGCCATATTAGCCCGTGTCGTGACGTCACTGATCCATCCTAAGGGTATTTGTGTTCTGTGTCATTTATTAAGAGAACTAGCTAACGTGTTATTTCGAAATGTTTCAAGTTATCATTACGATTATTGATTTTTATTCCAAATTTTTTTTAAAAGGCATCGTGGAAGACGAATTCGTAAAAGCAGAAAGTACAAATCTACCGAAGATAAATAAATTGATGGTGGCAAATTTTCTTGCATGCAATCCCCATTTTATTCGTGTTGTTTTGTTGTTTTTGTTCTGCTGAGTTGAGGAATGTTAAAACATCAGTTAAAACCCATTACCAACTTTTGTTTATACAAAAACATAATGCCAGGTCAGAGTACATTTTGATAAAACATAGTTTAGTAGCTATCGTAGTTTAGTTTATCTATAATTACAATCATTAGCAACCATTAGTTATAATATCTAGTTAACGTAATTTATTACAAAGTTTGACTTGCCATACCCTTCACCTCATGATGTTTTGTTTTATATTAAACGATAGTTAAATATAAGTCATACTTACATCAAAACGATTTTCATAGAAGGATATTTTGGGTTTTGTAGACAATGTATTCGGTTATCTTCTTGCTAGTTTTAACCAAGTATTTCTTATATTTAAATACTTAGCACTTGAATACATTAACTTTCCCGGCATTTTTATGCTTGCATTTTTGCATTCAGGCACATCACAATAATGATTTAGATGATAAATCATTATTAAACATTAAAAAGTATCTTATTCCTTTGCAAAATCGGCAAAATAGAGGACAGTGACGTCACAAGATGTACAGCATGGCGGCTAGCGTTTTCACGCGAAAATTTAAAACGATAGATTAAGAGTAATTTTCATGGCACTATTTGGTTTTAAAAAAATATATAAAAATTATAGTGGTTCATTATCACTCTAGCATTCATTCAATTTTTTTTGAAAATAAGTGTAATACCCTATTCTGCCAGCCTCCTCATATCGTTCGAAACTAGCTGGAATTATAAACGTATTATATTTAGTAAATATATTATGTTTTTATTCTTACCGACTTCCTGATTCCACGTGCTCTATAAATTCCTCCACAGACCAAGGTGTTTCTTCTGAAATATAGGAATTTAAAAATCGAAACAGACAACAAATTTTTGAAAATTATAAATGGTTTCAAAATAAAATTACTTTAAATTGTTCTTTTTTTGTTTTATATTTTGAAGTTGTGTTAAAGCTTGGTCAAGAGCAGTAAACTCAAAAACGCAAAAATTCGGTTAAAATACCATATAAATTACTGTAATGGTGTTAATGTACTACGTGATGGCACAAAAATATAACGTCACACCATTAACAAAAATATATTTCAGATATCTTTGCAACCACATGTTGGAAGATGTACGGGATAAAGTTTTATAAGGGGTCGATTTTTTAATACTCAGATAAAATTATTCATAGAATACGATTATTATTATTAGTATTATACAACATTAATAAATTAAAAAAACTATGGTTGTGTGAACAAAACAGTTCAATGGTATTTACATTTATATTCATACAGATTATAAAATTTGTTTGATGGATAACTTTTATATGATTATTGAAAAATTAGCCATTAGGCTTTACTAAGTGCATTGAAACTTTACTACACCGACTTACCTGGCAAATTTACTAATGAAACTTCCTGCATACCAGAGAGTACGTAAATAATTCTATTCGTATATATATCATGGACTCTAGTAACCAAGACATCAAAGCTTTTAATAGCTGAATTGGCGCGATCTATGAATTCCTTCCAGTCCTCGCTCGTCCATGTGACTGTTTTAAGACCGGGTAGTAGAAGGGAGGAAAGGCGCACTACTTGCGGTAGAAATAGTGGTCGCACTTCAAGTTTCACCCGACGCACTGTCGCGAGATAGTCCTCCAAAAGGAACTGTCAATGAGGAAATGTTTAAAGGCTTTTTCTACATATGTATTTAATATTTACAAAGATTAATATATAACATAAGAATAAATATTATATAAGTAATTTTTATATTTATTAAGATATAATATTTTGAATTGTTAAGTTTTTGATTTAGGTACATTTTTATTACCACAATAAGTTATCTCATTTTGTTCATCAGTGTTCAAAATAGTTTTTAATTACAATTTAAATGAACCCTTTCAGATAAATCCTAAACGTGATAGTATATATATTTTTTGGCTCTTTTAGTGGCTCGACCGGGGAAGGACCACACATCTCACAGAATACCAGCGTAAAATAGACGCTTAATACTGCTGTGTTTCGTATGGTGAGTGTAGTGGTCCGGAGACCCTTTGTACTGGAAACGAGGCATTCCATCTTAGTCCTCATGGGTAAAAACGCATCTGGGTTTTGATTCTTAATCGAGGATAGATGTAGATGTCTATGGGCCACAGCACCCACTTACCACCACGTGGACTGCGTGCTCGTTTGTTAGCCTGGTTCTATAAAAAATAACGGTTAAGGTTAAATAGAACGCATCGGTTATGTTATTTGTTATTAACACTAACCTGTAAAGAATCGTTAACGAGAGTGAAGTAATTATTTTTAGCGTAAAGCGAATGACACACAATGGGGAGGTTAATTCCCATTTTAATGAGACAGTCAGACTCTCTGATCAACAGCTTGATTGTGTGATCTAAGTTTACTGCTATACGACCTGATTCATCTATTTTTAAAAGCGTGTTATTCAGACTGTCGTCGACATCCCAAAGCTGGAAATAAATTAATTCAAATTTGTAAGATGCTTCTGTGGAAAAAAATATTTAATTACCACGTTCCATTTGAAAGAAAAATATAAAAATAGCCTCTGCACACTTCCTATTATTGTGAGCCATATCTCGTTTTTCCTATAATCTGAGCGATGTATGCTTATGAATAAAAATGCAAAATAGTGTATAGTGGAATATAATAGGCGTATAGAGGCGTTGTAAAGTAATCCAACTGTACTCGTATTCGCAGGCGTACATGCGTGCGTGCGTGTGTGAGTGCGTCCGTGCGTGCGTACGAGTTAGCGTGCATGGGTCCGTGAATGCGAGCGAGCATGCGTGCGTACGTGCGTCGTGCGTGCATGCGTGATTGCGTTAGTAGGTGCATACATACTTGAGTGTCTTTGTGTGTGTGTGTGTGTGTGTGTGTGTGTGTGTGTGTGTGTGTGTGTGTGTGTGTGTGTGTGTGTGTGTGAGAGAGAGTGTGTGAGTGGTGTGTGTGTGTGTGTGTGTGTGTGTGTGTATGTGTGTGTGTGTGTGTGTGTGTAAACATGGATATGTCATTCTATAGATTAATTGATCTGTAGATAAATATTTCGCGCCTTTGTGGGGTTGTAGCTTACAATCAACTGGTGTGGCCGCAAGAGGTTAAAAGTAGTAATTCAAAATCACTTCTGGACATTTTGGTGAGGTTTTTTAATAACATTACGCAATGAAAATGGCTTTTATCTTGCTAAATACGTGTTCTTCCAAATTCATCTACTCCTTTTCTTTTTTCGTTTTTAAATTACAATGAAATAATTATACTAACTTTTTCCCGCGGGTCCGTTGCGTTCAATTATAAATCAACAATTTTCATTACTGAAATTATTATTTAAACTGAAGTTGATGAACACTCTACTGTAATACACTTCTATAGACATTAAATTATTAGATTTTTAAATAATTTTACTCAGAGAAACCGTGCAGGTTTTAGGTCGTCGAAATACTAATCCGTTATAGCGGTATAGCTGACAGCAGAAGCGAATTATGAGGAATAAGGTGAGCAATATTCGGTTTCGTCCCCGGCGAGCATGGCGAACCTACACAAATATTTACGACTCTATCTTTTTATTCAAAAGTATAAATTAAAGTGAAGCAAAACAACGTAGGATAAATCATTATAGAGGATGGGTGGCAAAAGCATGGCTGTCCTAATTGCGGTACCTCTTGGCATTCATGGATTCCTAGTAATTGTGAACATAATCTTTCACTTCGTAACGTTTCAACTAATAACTAACTTAACTTCATTAAAGCTACATCATGGAGGAGTAGCGTGGTGGATGTCTTGTTCTTTTAGACAGTTATTTTTAATACTAAACCTACATTTAATTAAAAAAAGGATTTGGATTATATACTGATAATGAATAAGAGTTTTTGTAATTATTTTTATGTTGACCAACAAATATTTTAATGATGTTTTTTAGGGTTCCGTAGTCAACTAAGAACCCTTATAGTTTCGCTATGTCTGTCTGTCCGTCTGTCCGTCCTCGCTTAATCTCTGTGACCGTTAGCACTAGAAAGCTGAAATTTGGTACCAATATGTGTATCAATCACGCCGACAAAGTGGTAAAATAAAAATTGGAAAAAAAATGTTTTATTAGGGTAGCCCCCTATATGTAAAGTGGGAAGTGATTTTTTTTTAATTTCAAACCTTACGTGTGATATATTGTTGGAAAGGTATTTAAAAATGAATAGGGGTTTACTGAAATCATTTTTTGATAATGTCAATAATTTCAGAAATAATCGCTCCAAAAGTAAAAAACAATGTGTCCCCCCCCTCTAACTTTTGAACCATAGGTTTAGAAAATATGAAAAAAATCTGAAAGGTAGAACTTTATAAGGACTTTCTAGGAAAATTATTTTGAACCTGGATGGAAACAGTTTTTGTACAAAAAAAGACAAAAAGTTGTACAAAATAATTTCTGGACTAAGTTTGTAGTATAATCGTTTAAGCAGGCATTTTTTTAACTTCGTTTACATATTTTATTATCCTGAACGTATCTTTTTTCAAACAAAAAAAAGAATTATTAAAAAAATTATCCAAAATTACCACCGAAAACTTCTGGCACGTCTATGTATTAATTAGTAACCCAATTCCCCGAGAGATGGCGCTGTAGGTACTTATTACATTGGGTCGGGTATTATCGAATTGTTCGGTTGGTCTCTCCTTGGCATCGCCTGTCGCGGAGCGTGCAATGTTGCACGCTCCATGTTCGCGCACGTACCCACTACCGGGAGCAGATGCAGGAGCGCGGAGCGCTGCTGGAGCGCGAACATAATGGATACCCACCTTTAAACTCATAAGTGGGAACACTTATTGTGACGGACGGGAAACTACGGAACCCTACACTGAGCGTGGTCCAACACGCTCTTGGCCGGTTTTTTTCTGAATGTTTCAAAGGCAAATTTCCTTACGTTTTGGTTCATCCAAACGGCGCGCATAGTCTCTTCGTAGTTGTGAATGAGGGTCCGAGTCGTTGAGTATTTGCGCATCATATCAGAGGCGGCGGGCAGCGCGCGCAGCACAGGGTGGGCACAAACGCTCTCAACCGTCTCTGTCATGTTATGCATCAGACACCTCGCCCATTTTATGCGACCTTGGTACAAGAATAAGCGGTGCATGCTATTTGAGGGTTATAGATTTATTTGTCACTCACTCTATTAGGAGAAAATCCTTAAAAGTAACAAAGTTGGTTTGAAAAAACTTCTTGTGTTCAATACAAAATACTTTATTTTTCTCTAGTTGTATCATAAATCCCCACAAAGAGGTTATATTGTGGCCCACACCTTTTTGTTTTTTAACTTATATTCACCACTGATAGTGAAATAACTTTCTTAAAAATAATAGTAAACAATAAATATGCCTAATAGGTAATAATTAAAATATTTATTAGGTAACGGTTTAATCCCAGACAACATTTCGAGTCATCTGAAGCCGTGTTACGTTTCTTTATTTCAGTAAATGTTCAGAACATGAGTAATGGCGGTCCGCTGCGAGCATGCAGAGAAGGCTATGTGCTTGTCGATACCGCAAATTGCAGTATCCACCGTTTAACATGATAACGCCAGATCAAACACATCTTTGGCCACTCAGTCGCCATTTGTCGCATTTTTTTTAATCAAAAATCCCAAGTTCGCTACAGCAACGGGATTAAGTATGGTAACTACCTACATGATGGCAATAACTTATTAGCGCATCATATTATAATTAAATGTAATTAAACTTTGAAAAAATGTCTTGATTTTGTAAGTGAAATACGAGGAAACTTTTCCCTGACCTTAGAAATATTTTAGTAGTAAATTCATCATATATTAGTAAATGTCCCAAAAAATAATTGCTTCAAAATACTTTCAAATTTCATATAATGTTTAGCAACATGAATGTGAAATTTAATTATAAATGATAAAAAAGTGCCTCCCCGGCGGGAAATCGAACCCCGGTCTCCCGCGTGACAGGCGGGGATACTGACCACTATACTACCGAGGATCATGTCAATGCAATTGAAAATTATTATACTGTTCTAACCTGCAACCGGTGAATAATTTCTCGGCAATGGTGGATCATCTTTCTGGCGTTTAAACATTTTCATTATTTTATCGACTTCCTTTTCACAGTACTGCAACACCCTGTCATACTTTTCACTCAGTTTTGTACTTAAAATTTTTTGACTAACCTAACAAAACAACACAAATAGCTTTAGTAAATAGAAAAATAAATACAGTAAAGTAATTATTATATATTATATAATTATTATAAATTATTAATTCACACCAGTTATTAATAAACTTATGGCGACTACGAAATGCTAATAAACTTTCATGCCTGTCATCCAGGGCTGTATGATGAGACTACGGACTTCCATTTTCCACCATCCACTATAGTTTCATACAAGGTCGTCGGTTAAGTGTACTCTTAGTTTGGCCCATCTTCAATATACTATCGTCAATTTGGTCGATACCTCCATTTCTTTATACACACACACACTAGGATTTTCTCTTATATCGTGGAGACAGTTTATAAATATAAAGTGTACAAGCATCCAGACCGGAACAATTATTTGTATGCCATACAAATGCTTAAATATATAACTCCGTGCGGGATTCGACCCTTGATCTGTTATGGGTTCTTAAGTATAAAGTGGTAAAAAATAATTAAATAATCAATACGTTCCTTTACCATCTATAGGTTACAATTTTGATGGTGTTTAGTAATACAGAAGTTAGAAGATAGCCTCTGTTAGACTGACAAGAACAAGTCACAAATAAGATTGTCCTTTCAATTTAGAGTGATTTTGATATGAAACTAATAATTGAAAACTGACGATAATACACAAATAACTGTAAATCATTTTTAGTATGTACATATTTCGGAGTTTATATTGATTAAAAAGTTATATTTTATCGAGAATGCAAGCAAGGATTTCTTTTTTTTTTGCGATAAACGCGATGGCTTGTGTCTTTTGGGTGGTAAACTGAACTAGATTTATTTGCCCTCAATCCACACCTTTGTTCAACAATGACACACACTTTTTCCGGCACTCGACGACGTGTTCCCGGGAAATATTAGCATGACCGGCGTCAACATATTATGTTGTCTGCATAACAATTAATGTTACTAGTATGCATCAAGGAACATGATATCAATAGCACGCAGCCTTGTGGAACACCAGCATTCATAGGCTTGGAGTCGAAACATGCACCGTCGACCGGGACCTTAATACACCGATCTGTAAGAAAACTGGTGACCCTGTAGAGCCCATAAGAGGAAAACTTTGAAAGAGGACAAATCCTGTGAAGTACTTCGCTAAGTCCAAACTAACCGTCAGGGCCTATCTCTTAGTCTTGACTGCCTCCGTCCATCGGTGAGTCAGGTAGACGGTGAGCTGAGCGACCTCGACGGAATTTATAGTGACGGTCTCACATCAGCTGATGCTCTTCAAGGTACCACATGAGCTGGCAGTTAATAAATGGATGCCATTATTTTGGAGCACAAGGTGATGGCATAGACCTGTAGTTGGTTTGAGTGGTCATGTTTTTTAGTGATCGGGTGCACTAAGGCTGTCTTCTATGAGTCTGGAACGATGCCTAAAGAGTAAGAGGACCGAAAAAGACGCGGAAGAACCGGTTTCAAGTCTGGAGTACATGTCTTCATCCCAATTAGGGGGATTCCATCAGACACACTCGACTTGTTGACGTCTAGGTACAGGAACGCTTAGCGTACCGAGCGCTGTGTACACAGCACATCCGATATTGGGCACTCACACCGCTGGATGATCAGAGGTATGTTCCTCCCGTCGTCGTGAGCCGAGTTGTATGCAAAACGAGAACCTAAAAGATCGGCTTTCTTTTTTGCGGCGTGCACCAGCGAGTCATATTCCCTGCGCGAAGGTGGTAATTATGACTCAAAGAAATTTATTTGGGCAGCCTTGGCGAGGAATCAGAACGAACGAGTTCCCGAAGGAAGGCTAACTAGTTTCTCGCCAATTCTCGCAATGTGCTCCAACTTAGCTCTAGCGATAACTCTTTTGAAGGACCTGGAGGCAGAGTTGTACTTATTTTTGAGTGCGCTAGTGTTTGCTTCCCGGGACACCGATGCGTCAGCTCAGGCCTCGTAACACTCCTGATTTTGACGCGATGCAATTTTGCATGAGCGTCCAAATCAAGGAAGGGATCTGCCGCCGGTAGGCACGATAGATGACGGGATGAAAAGTTCCATGAAGCATTACGTCGGTGACAAACTCAGCAACGATTTTTTTGGGATCATCATGAACTAAAGCCCGCATCCAATCCCAATCTGCTGACCTATAGTGCCACACACGGCGACTGCCTCCTGATCGGACACTGTACTCCGAATCAGATAGTGATCCGAAGAGCCAAGGGGGACTTTGACGGAGACCTGATAGCCGTCCGGATACCGGTAGTACGAGAACCGAGTTATTCAGCGTGGTGGGCGTTGAAACTTGCGCTAACGAAGTAATCGGTTACCGATTGTCTCACGTGGATTGTCTTAGACGGAAAAGGTGCAACGTATCGTGACATAAACGTTTTTATGACATAAAATAATTCAATATACTACGTTTTGATATGTTTCACTCATAAAATCATACTTAGGCGGTGATGGGTAGGTTTGGATACGCGGGACCCCTTTTTGCGCTGGGCCCGTAGCAATAGCTACACTTGGCACGTGGTTAATCCGGCACTGTATTTCGAATTGCCATACGTTCTTTTTTGACACATATTGACTTCCCACAACTGAGTGAAGAGTCCCATATATGCTCTGTCCTGTATTCACTCTTTGTTCTACTGTTACCGTTACAGCCTACTAACGTCATATGCTGAATAGACCTCCCCTGAGATTTTCTCATAGGGGGGATATTTGCCATAGTTGCCACGCTTGGCAAGCAGGTTGGCAACCGCAGTTTATTTTTAGTCGTTATTAAGACGACGCTGCTGCCCATCTCTTGATTTGTTTCTGTCTGTCGCCTTTTACGACACCCACGGGACGATATGGGATAGTGAATTACACCTTACGAGTACACTTACACCGCCAGTACACGGTAACTTTTTGTACTATCTCCTAGTTATATCTACCATCTCTTGATTTTATTGATTTTGTTCGTATACTTTTTATCTAGAAAAAGGGTTAAACGGGCATGCGCCTTACCTAATGGTAAGTGATTATTACCACCGATAAACATATGCATAACAAAAGGAATTGCAGATGTGTTTCCGGTCTCATTTACTATTTCTTACTACCCCTTATACTATAGTTATAATCCTACCTTTTCAAACCTTGTTAAAAATTTGATTCCCTGAGGAGTTTCCCACACACTAGCAAAATTAGCTTCAATAGTATTTCCGATGGATTCTTGCAATGCGCTCATTTTCCCTTCAAAAGCTTGGTAGTCTTTGTCAAAATCGTTGTTTCTGTAGTCTAAGTAATCATACTGACAAGTTGTCACTGCCTTCTTCGCCTCATTGAACGTATGTATAGCTTCCTCCAAGTCTTTCAAAACATTAACGAAATTACGAGTATATTATAAATAATTAAATTGAGATTACTGCTGAACTTTTTATGCCAAGGCGTGGGTATCGTACGAGGCAACTACTAGTATGTAAATAGTCAGAAAGACTTAATCGTCGTCGTTAAATAGCGATTTACCTACGGCGATTAACGTGGAAGGACCTATTAATGCGCCTGCTAAGCGTGAGAATTACAGCCAATTTTTTTTAAAGTGGGAGAGGCCTGTAATTAGCATTGTACTATAGACAATTGACGAGGAACAAAAAGAAGACTGGTGAAGTAACTTATGTGTGGTTTAATGTCCCCACATTTTCTCGCCGGCACGGAGTCAGAAAATTGGAAAGAGTTTAGAGTATTCAATTTGCATAGTATTCAATTCAGACGTAAGATTAACTATATAAATAATTTCTAGGTCTTTATTTTTATAGGAAAAGAAAAGATTATAGTTTTTTTTATAGGAAAAGGGTAACAAGCGAGCACATAGTACACCTGATGGTATGTGGTTGCGAGGGCCCATAGACATCTACATCTATCCTCGTTTGCGAATCAAAATGCAGATCCGTTATTAGCCTTGAGGACTAAGATGGAATGTCTCTTTTTCAGTAAAAAGGGTCTCCGGTTCTCTACACTCACCATACGAAACACAGCAGCATTAAGTTTTGACGCTGGTATTCTGTGAGAGCGTGGTCCTTCATCGGTCGAGCCGACCTATTTATTCGTGCTACAACTATACAATTAATTAATACAATCTTAAATAATTATAAACTAACAAAAAAACAAAGACTGCCTCATTGGTCTAGTGGTTGTAGTAGTGTGACTGCTGATCATGAGGTCCTGGGTTCGAATCCCGGGTCGGGCCCAAAGATTATTATAGTATAGTATAGAGTTTTTCCGTCAATAAATTCTCAGTAGTTGCCCGGAGTCAGGAAGTTGGCGGTGTCTCACCCCCGTGCCTCTGAAAGCACGTAAAGCCGTTGGTCCTGCGCCTGATCTCTCTCCGGTGATTGTAACAAGATACAAGTGATTGTAACAAGAGCCATAAGTTATTTTATTTCACTTTTAACGTGACAACAACCTTGAGATTTTTGGATTGAGATAAATTCAAGACGGGTAAAGATGACTTAAAATGTTATATGTACGGGTATGTAAAGCTACATATAATCTCTAAATTAATAGAACAAAAATGACTAAACTAAGAAGAGTTTCAATAAGTGTTAGAGCATTAACACAATTAAAATAAAAGGAAAATAGGAGGAATAAAGGAATAAAAGGAAAGAACACAAATAGGAAACTAATAATTATATGTACATTGTACACTACAACTTATGTACAGTGCATACTAGTTTAATATTTAAGAACTAAGTACATATTTTTTAATTTCATAATATAATATTATCATTGTATTTGATAGAACATAAATACTTTTGTATACTTATTGAATTTTGAACTATTTGGATTAAGGGAATATTATCTGTGGGTCGTAATTCATGAGCTGAATTGTAAGGTTTGGATCATTAGAAAGTAATAAGTAGCATTTCGTAGATAAAATGTTTGTTATCTTAAAAACAATTTTATAAGTATTTAACTAAACAAAAAATTTACCTTCACCCAGCAATAAGCCCTCCATCCTCTTTTCAAATAAGTGATTATAATCATCCATCATATCGAACATAGCAATAATTTTGTTGATTCGTTTGCAGAAAGTGTCGAATTTTCCGAACACGTAATTCTCAGAGAAACTAAATTGCTCAGTATTAGGCAGAAACGGCTGGTCTCTTACCAAGATATAAGTCTCTCTATAAGTTTTATTCAAGTTGATGCAGTGCATCAATTTTTCCCTTACTAAAGAACGTTCTTGAGACCAGATTGTCTCTTTAAAACGACACGTTATATATTGCTTACATGTTTCTATCATTTGATTCGTTATCTGGAAGTTCAAAGTTGCATAGTAGTAAGGAATTTAACTTTCTTTAATAAGTTTAGTGAGTTAATAAACTTAATATGATTTCGCCATTGTAGAAAGAAGCCGCCAGAAATAGCAAAAATTTACAAGGTTACGTGAAAGTGAAGATGTTTGTTGATTTGTGAAATGCTGAAGGCAAGCATTTTGTCTAATTTATTAATAAATATATTCGCGGTTTTGGTGCAGCCGCTTTACAAATAACTGGCGCTGATATTACTTGATAGCTGATTTCATCTGTTTGAAGTAGTTAACACATGCCATCGTTATAAATTATGATAGTTACTTATTGTACGATCGGACTACGATAATAAATTGTAGACTGCATACGAATCGTCATTTGGAGTCCAGTAAAAAAGCGCTACAATCTTGTAAACTAAGTTTTTGTCGTGTCGTATTCGGTATTCGGTGTCGTAAAATCGGATTACTTTAAATTTATCTTGCTATATTTGCTTCAAATTACATTTGAAGTTATGACAATAATTATAGAGCATAAAATTTTCTACAAATTTGGTGTCAGGCATTAATTTCTACAATTAACCGTTTTCAACTGCGAAGTCTGAAAATTCCTGTTAGAGCTGAAGTTGAGTTTTATGGACTTTCAAAAAGACACACTTGACAATTCGCTTTTTACACAAACAGAGGTCGCTGCGTGGTTTGTATAATGTCGAATCATAAAATTTGCCGACGATATGTACGATTACGTAAAATTAATAAAAACTTACTTTGACCATCAAAGAAGATATCCTCTCGGACGTGTTGTAAAACTGGGAGACGCTGTGGATCAACCGCACCGTTTGCAGTAAACTGAGTATGGAGTCCTTTATTTTTACCGGATCATCAAGGTAGAGCGAGTGGCAACACTTCTCCATGGCTTGAATGAATTTTGCATTGTCCTTGGCTTCATTGTAGCAAAACGTTATCTTGTGATCAGTATCGCGCCAGAACTTAATCACTTTCGAGTTGGCCAATTGCAAGCAGGTAAGTGTAAGTTGGACTTCGTTATCCTGTAAAATTTATTATAATATATAATCGTACTTTATAGAAACAAAAACATTACGTGTACTACTGAACGTCAACTTTAAACGAGTTTTAAAAGGCAAGAAAGTTCTATACTTCTATAGAAAGTTCGGTGAGCTTGTTTTTTTTAATGTATGTTTACCTTTTTTTGATAATGGTTGAACAACAGTGAATGTTTTTTTTTTCATCAAAAATGTTACACTTCAGGTTTGGTCTTATTTAAATTTATCAAAAAATTCATTTCTATGTGTGGAAAAATAGGGGATTAAAATTTTAAAGAAATTGTAAAAGTTATAACAGCAAGCAAACAAACACGAAGTAACCTTAAATAAACCTATATAATAATTTGAAAATATATAATAATCTTAAATAATAATTTGTAAAATGATTATTCATTTAAACCAACCTGTAAATAAGAGACAAGTTGTGAAAACTGCGCGCCTCTTTTTTTCCAATATTCAAGCTCATCCTGGGGGCCGCTGGAGTCTACTTCACGGCGTAGTTGTTCACTTTCACTCAGTATCTGTTTGAAAATAACATCTCTTCGCAAAAATGTAAGAAAATTAGACAAGTAAATGAAATCGAAATATCTATATATCTATATGAATAATTATTTATCAAATGTCGCAGTTGATTTTTAGACACTAATAGACAGACAATCTGCATTTGCAGGCGTGGACGACTGAATCCATACCTCCATCACTTTTTTGATCCACTCATTGACACGCTCTTCTAACATGGTTATGGTGTTGAGGTTTTTCGTCATTTCCTTTAGCTCAGTGTGATCTTGTACATTGGCCATGAATGATTTGCCATCGTCGAACAAATTTACCTGATTGCATACGTCTTCGCACACTGTGAAAATGAAGTCGTTAATAAATGTAATAACTATATATGTACGTAATATAATTTTGTGAAAATAAAGTCTTTAATATATGTAAAAAAATGTATATGTGTTAACATAATTTAGTAAATTTAAGGCTGGTCAGTAGTCATAACAATATGTCTAATCAGATACATTGATTAGTAGATTCCACAGTTTTCCTGACTCTAGTCTCTTGTCATTTCATTATCACCATCACAAGTCCATTGCTGAACATCGGTTTCCTGCAAGAAATGTCACAAAGGATGTTCCTGAGCCACTTGCATCCATCAACTTCATGCATCCCTTACTAGTTTGTCACTTTATCTAGTGGAAAATCGTGCTACAAATCGCTTAGACAGGTTGGGAGGCTTGGCGAGGTTGCCACTCAAGAACCTTTCATCCCCTTTGGTTGTTAGTTCTTTGAGCTATATAGCTACTTCATATTACTTATCCGTTGGCTATGCTGGTTTCTCTGATTCTTCAGGGGATATCCTAGTTTCTAAGTTTATCAAGTAGAGAAATTTCGAGCATCGCCCTTCTATACTCCACTAAGCGAACTTGAGCTTCCTCATACAGCCAGTAAAGGATGAAGGTGATGGACCACGTCTCATATCCCTATGTCATCACTTGCAACACGCTTTAGTTGTACACTCTTGTTTTCAAGATTGAGGTATACCTACGTGACGATAAGTTAAAAACTAACTAAACTAAGCACGCTACCCAGCTGAGTCAGATCCGTCTATTGACGTTTTGATCTTAGTTGGATTTTCCTAATCGGACAATTTCTCTGAACTAAACATCAGCTACTCCAAGAATATTGCTCAAAACAACTATTTTTTTTTATAAAAAATATTAGTAATCTTATTAATTTACATTACTAATATTCCTTTTAACCACTCCTGGTAAGCTTGAAAATGCTTGTGTTAGGAGTGGTTCACGACAGTAGTCAAATGGCGGATTCGAACCCACGACCTTTTGAGTTCGCGATCCGCACCCTGCCATTAGGCTACTGTCACTTCAAATTGCACTTAAACAAATGGTAAAATAAAATAGTTGTACAACTGATTTCAATAAGAATAAAATAAGAACATCATATCTAGTCGAAGTCAATTAAAATTTGTGGTTGCGCCAAAACGCATACTTTGTAGACTATATTAGCAGGTAGTATTTACTACCCATCACTTCCGCCTCCTTCCTGCACGAGCATGTCCATTAGAAGGCCAGATATGGTAGCGTCGTTTTGGGCGACCAATGAGACGCGCTCGCCGAAAAGTGCAAGGTAAAAAACACACCACCGGCCGTCGAGAGTCGTCGACGTCCCGCCGCCACGCCGAGTAGTTGAAGACCAACGCTAGTGTGATTGCACCTCTGTGGCAGTCGCGCCACAGACCTACCTAATAGTGACCGCTTTGCATAGTGTAATTTATCGTCGGGCACCACCGCAGCTGCAAGGTAGCGCCATCAACCTTAGGCCTGAGTTAAAGGCCGCCAGAAGATCAAAGCCCACGTAAGTGCATATCCTTTCTTTCCTAGCATGAGCTGTTCTCGTTTGTTGCCGCTCTTTCCCTACAAAAGCTCACGCTTTCACGCTCCATTTTTGGGTACACAACGACTATTTGTAGAGTCCTTGCAATTTTATCGATTTTCTTTTCCATTTATTCAGGAACCGTGTAAAAGACTTCAATTGAAGGAAAAATATTATAAACGAGATGATTATTTGAAGATAAAAATGCGTGGAATCAGTAAGCTCCTTTAATTCTTTTGAATTACATGTCTCAAAATGCGTGTAAGTCATGTAATGTTTTAAGGTTAATTTGTTACTGCAGGGAGAAAAGTAAAAATATAATAACAATTTTATTTTTAAAATATTTGCGCGTTTCTAGCGACTTTTTTCTCACAAGGTATCCCGACCTATTGAAGCGACAGAGTAGCATGTTTGATTTTTGTAAACTTCTTGGTAAGTGCTAATATGAATGAAAATATTTTAACTTTGAATCTAAGAGCACGTTATGCTGTCCTATATTTTTAAGCCATTAAAATTAACGAATGAATACATACACTTATATAAATGGCTGCAAATTTTACATAACTTAATGATATCCGATGAAGTTGTTAAAAGAAACTATTTTTACTAAGACATTATAGATATGCTTTTATTGATTATTTATTAACCAAGCTAACCTTTTAGAGCACTACAGAATGATCTGAGTCCTGGAAGTAGTTGGTTCTTAACGATCGGGAATCTAGTTTCGTCTTCGTCTCCATCGGTACTCGGGTGTGCGAGTGCATTCATGTAAACGTACTCCATAATACGCTCAATTGCCGTCACCAGTCCCACTTTACCAGCATTTAAAATTCCACAGAACCTATAAAGTAATAAATTGTTAGATATAATCAACAAACACTATATTTAAAATACAACATAATACGAAGTGGAAAAGATTTTCTTTTCTATTTCACATGATGGATTTTACTACTACTGCCAATCTCAACGCCACTGTATATTTAATTAAGCTCCCAGGAGCTTTATTATGTGATAAAAATTAATGATTTCTAAAATTTATGCGAATACTACACATGTAATAAACAGGTGAGAGAGAGAATGTCGAGAATTAAAAAAATTTTAAATTAAACGAGATTATATCTAGATAAGAAAATTGATAAAATAAGCTTACCATTATCCTTTATACAATTACTTTAAAATTTAACTGCCTTTATCTTTGTTATTTTATACATTAATAGATAAAAAATAAATACAAACGCCACTTACAAATCTTTATGAAATCCCTCTTCTGGCAACTGTTTGCTGACATTTATCCTGAACATGTAAATGCATATCCCCGTAAATTTTACGTCCCAGCCATCTGATAAGAATAGTTTCTTTTTAAGAGTCACTTGAGGCGGTGGCAGCTTTCCTTGACCTTGCTGACGTGGTTTGGTACCTTCGACTTGTGGTCGCTGCTCAACTTCCTCAACGTCTTGGTAATACCAAAGAAGTTTGTTCCTCATATGAGGAAGGAACAGTTGATTGATGTCATCCAACTGCAATAGTTTAAAATAGATAATTAACTAGTATTTACTCCCGTTACGAAAAAAATCAAATAGTTATTGGCCTGAAAAGAATAAATTCTTTTTATTTTAAGCATCACATACCATATTCCCTTCGAAAACATGATCCATTATAGTATGACGTGGTAAACCTGTCCCATCAATCAGGAGCTGAAATGTAAACTCCAGGCGGGGATCCATCTCCCCTCTTCTTGCTTTGCGCTCGCATTCTTCTCTTCTTTTCTGAAACAAAGAGCAGACATCTTTGTCATCTTTATTAATATTGGCATAAATGTACATTAAATAACTTTTTATTATGACTACATCCCTTCCTGACCATTCTAACCCCTGCTAAAAACAGATTGATAATTTTATAATTTTTTTCTTTACAGTTTGAAACATGAGTGATTTCTTATATTTACACAAATAAATTGGGTTTAGTTTAGTTTTTATTCGATTACCAGATGTTGGATGTTTTGTAGCATCCCTGGTCGCAAGTGCGTCCCTCCGTGACCACATGTCACGATAAAAGCCGTAAAACTAGTGATATTGCAACATGGATTTTACTCTAAGTTGTCTTTACTTTCGTTATGTCGCGTTTTCATGGTTTAATATTTATCAAACCTGTAGAATATCCTTAACATCTTCTTCTTCCTCTTCTTCACTAGACCCTGGTTTAATACCGTACACAAACATTTTTAAGCAAGCAATGTAATAAAGGAACTTTAATTTAATTCTATTAAGCGTGGTATGAATTGTTTAAAATCGGTAAATTAAATATATAGAGTGTATTAAATTAATTATATTTTCAATTTTTAAATGCTTTAAATTCTACTTATTATTATATTCATTTTTGTAGAGGATTTAAGCAAAATCAACATTATTTTTTGTCGAATTTTCCAAAACACGTAGTAACGATAGCAAGCTCTGCAAGAAGCCTGCCTCTAACATAGACTAGAAAGCACAAAGGTCTTAAACGCAAGAAACTATTATTGAAATATGCAAATTAAGCGGACAAATTGAAGGTGTCATTAAAAGGGCAGGGGGTGGTACGGCATCGCACTTGTTTGTACTAATACCGACAGCGTCACGCAATGTTTTACTTTCGTCGCCTTATATATACACATTTATGTATTTAAAATATCGACGTATGTAAACAAACGTAAATTAAAATACCTTCTGAAATATGCTAGTGTTACGTGCTCTTAGATGGAAATTTTCTGAGTTATTTCTTATCGCCTTGATTTACTGGCGTTCTTTGCTTTTTATCGCATTATGGACGGTATATGTTTCAAGGAACTGTTCGGATTGATTTCAGGTGCTAAGGTCCACACAAGATCCATACCATCTGAATGCTTCTTGGTACACAATTGTGTGATTCTACAGAAGTTTTAATTCCCGCATGATTACTTTGTGAAGTTTTGTATCACCAGCGATTTATTGATGCCGATAGGACTCCTGAAAGTCTAAAGAAAGAGCCTACTCCTGTTCAATTGTTCAACTCTTCTGGTTTTTTGGTAGTTCACGGGTGGCAGTAGGTATTTAGGATAAGGTGAGCCGCATGCAATTTTGATTTCTCTTCTATTAAAAAGATACCCCTCATCTGCATTTGGATAACCGCATTTAATTTTGTCAAATTTCAATCGTTATACAATCACAGGGAAAATAAGTTGTGGACTTCCGTCTGGTTGGATTTTTATTTATTTATGTACTGTAGATTTATATATTTCATTATATTAATATATATTTATGTATATATTGTATTCATTTATATATTTACAAATCCTAATCAGATGAGAATACTGTATAAATGCCCTTATTATAATAATAACAAACATATATGGGATAATTAAGCAATGAGTAGTTTGTTTTAATGGTTTTTGTAGAATATTGACCTCCTTGGTAAACCAACACTTTAAGATAAAAAGATAAAATTAAAAGATGTCCGTTTAAAAAAAAGGTCACTGTAGTCAAGATAACAAGATGTAACGTGTTTTTTGCATTGACTTCTATATTACTTGCGTAAGTTTTATGTAATTTAATGAAAATAAAAGAAGCAGTAAAAAAGTGAGTGTTTCGTCTCAAATTCTTGAAATATCACCACAACTTTGGGAGCTCATCCGGGATTACCAAAAATGCGCGAGCGACGAAGACTGAAGACTCGAAGATTTATCAAAAGTCATTCAACGGAAAGTGCCGCTTTGGAATTTGGATATGAAGATTTATTTTGAAGACTAAAGACTTAATAAGTTCAAAGAAGCTATCATTTTGCAAGACTAATACTAGTTTGACAACCACAAGGCCGCCGAAGAAAGAAGTGCAGCGTCCGTAATTACCTCTTTTTCGTTTGGATGATACATTCTATTAGGACGTCATTTCTTGTGATAAAAGGCTTACCTCTCTATCCTTAGCTAACGAGCAATGGCAAAATTCGGTAGAGCTCTGTTCTTCTCTTTCCATACGATTTCCAACCAGGATATCGTATGGAAAGAGAAGGAGCTTTACGGGAGTTTCCACAAGGTTCTATATGGACCTTTTGTAGATGCTGCTGGCTCCTCACTGGCTACGTTTCAGTGATCTCTTTGTGGAAACCGAGGGGTTTTTCTATGCTTTACAGGATCAGGTTACTAAGGGGTGTCACCGTCTACACCGGTCGAACTTGTCGCCATCGCAGTGAGTGACTTAGGCATATCATCTCCAGCCTAACCTAATAGACGGGATTCTACACCAGAAGCTAGGAGGTAGGAGCTCATTCTGAAATACGGTCTTGTGGATCGAAAATTGCCTTATTACAAGTACTTGCCGCAAGCCGTGCTCGAAAATTCACGCCAGGTTCTATTGGAACCGGGCCACCATCATAGACTATTCTTGCAAATATGCCTGATAATATTGTGCTGACCGGGTACCGTCAAGGATATTTTTAGTCGACATTACTATTCCGTATGATGAGAACCTCGTGAGAGCCGAAGCAGATAAGAAAATAAAATATCTGGATCTGGATCACGAGGTCACCGACATGTGGGGTGGTCTGTCGACCGAAATTATTCCTGCAGTCGTTTCTGCAAATGAGCTAATCCCAGTCAGCCTCTCAGGTCATCTGAGGCGGCTGGAACTTCGTGACGGATCGCTCCTGGCTCAAATGCGTCAAGTGTTGCTCCTCGACACCGCCCGCATCGCCCACCGGTTTCTTTCCCTTACCCCTAACCCTGTGCCGTTTTATCTCCCTTGCCGAGGGCTACCATCTGATTGGCTTTTTACATATTGTTTATGTATTTATTTCATTGCTTTAATATATGTATATTTATGTATTTATCATTTTCATTTATATATATATATATATATATATATATATATATATATATATATATATATATATATATATATATATATATATATATATATATATATATATATAAAAATACAGATGTCACTCTGTACGGGATTGGTCAATTATTGTCACGGATAGGTCTATATTGTATTAGCAAATAAACCTGACAGTGTGGTACTAGACCGAACTACTCGCAAGGCAATAATAGTGGATATCAGTGTTCCTCATGACGAGAATTTCCTGAAAGCAGAGAAGGATGAAAGGAAAAAACGAATTGCCACATGAGTTTGTCGTGTACTAATAGTCGTTTTAGTCAATGGGCTTGTCAGTAGTAATATGGATGATTATGTTTCCAAGTTAGGCTTGAGCAAATGGCTAAAAGGATTAATAATGCAAAAATGACCTTATTAAATACAGTTCCTCTTGGATGTCTAACCTAACTTCACTGACTGTTTAGAATTCCTTGCCGCGGTGAATAATAGCCGAAATAATAATATTATTCATATAAATTTTATTGATAATAAATTAAATAAATAAAAGAGGATGTCGCTGGTGACTGACTCATCGATTGACGCACAGTTCGTACCGCTAGACGTAGAAATCTGAAATTCGGACGTAATATATATACCCTTATATAAAGTATACATCCACTAAGATAGGATTTTGGAAAAATCAACCCCTAAGAGGGTAAAATAGGTTGTATGAAACTCTTTATTTTACAGGCTGATTAACTCGAAACTTACTAAAGGTACTATGTAAATAAAATAAATGAATTCCGATTTAGCGTTTTTTCAAAACAACCCATTATGCGGGAGAGAGTGCTCAAATTTGTATGGAGAAAAATTAATTTTCATTATTAATTGCTTTCTTATTTAAAAATTGATTCATATACTCTGGAATTTTAAAATAATGGAATTCATATTTTTCATTTCTTCAAAAATATAGCCTTAGCGTCTTAAAACGAGAGTGCAAGGTGCAAGTTTGTTTCAGAAATATTAAAACGCATAGCTCCATACAGCTGAATGTTTCCTTTTGTTACGTAAATATCCACTAAAAAAGGATTTTTGAAAATTCGAACCTTACGAGGGGATAGGAATAGGGTACAGTTTGTATGAAACTTTTTATTTTACAGTGACTAAAAGTACAGTGACTAAAAGACTGGATAAAAAACCCTTTGAAGGACTTTCAATAGAAGAATAAGAAAGAGAAGAAAAGGAAAGAAACTGAATAAATAAATGATATAGATTTACATAAATTATACAATTTAGTTAAAAATAAATAAGAACAAGGCAGTAATATTTGAGGAAAGTAGAAGGCATACAAGAAATAATAGGATGTATGATGGGAAAGTATAGAATTCTAAGTAGTAAGTTTTGAGTGGATTGAACAAGGGCGAATACGTAGAGGCAAGAATTTCCACAAGTGTACAGCTGAACCAGAAAATGGTTTATTGAAGAAGGAAAGATTGTTATGGCGGTTTTCACCATACTTCAAGTCTTAGTCTAACTGAATTTCTAAGATCATTATCGCGAGAAATAAGAGTATGAGAAAGTTTCTATGTGACAGCTTAAATAATATAATCTAATCTCTCTGTATTATGCAGCCTTATAACAAGTGAGAGCCATCACTGTCAGCCATACTTAATAATTTGTAGACATAATTTTACCTTGTAATTTTTTTTCTTTATGTTTTTTATGTTATTTTGAGGAAAGTACGGTGGCGGATACAGGTCTTAGTAAAGAACTGCTTGATTTTATTTTTCTGTTCATGAAAGTTTCTCTATATTAATTTATTCTCGAGCTGAATCCTCCAAAAGTTATTGCGTTATGGCCTTTTTTTAAATACCCTTAACGTACAAAGTTGAGTTTATTAACTTTATGTATTTTTAAGTTATAAACTTTTATATTATTGTGTAGGTCAAGTGTCTGTGTCAAGATACAGTTTCTTTCTTATTCTTCTATTAAAATCTTTATTTCTTAACTCTATATTTTGCATTTTCAATGGTGTTTAGTAGTTATAAATTACGGTTAATTATGTATAGCTTCAGCGATATGGATCACGTTTTAAGTAAAGAGTGATTGACTCTCTCCAGTTGCTTCTACAATTCTCTATTAGGTCATCTCCAATGATATCGATCCCTTCTATCGTGTAATTTGCATTATCCACGTATTTCTGGGTATCGTGAAACGTATCTACTACATTTGCACTTTCGTTAGAGCTTGCGTGAGAGCATCATTCTTTGTCATATAACTTTGAAAAGGTCGCTTAAGAAGAAAAAAAGAACCTTCTTATCTATTATGTAAATTCCAAAGATTTTTATTTTATTGCATAAAGCAATTAATGTCTTTATCATTTGGTTGACATACATAAAATACAGATAAAATAGGATAAAATTAAATATACTAAATATAACATCTATAAATATAATATACAATTTGACTTTATTCTATTAAATTGCTTAAATAGTTAAATAAATATTGTCTCTAATTATGACAAATATATACCTAGCTTTCATGTTGTAAACTGTTTGATAAAGTGTGCAATAACCAAAACTAAAGTACTTACGAAGTTACTAATTGCTCTTCCTACTACGGACAGATCCATTTTTTTTTCAAATCTCACAAATTTAATATATTATGTAAAATAAATAATATTTCAATGAAATATGTATTATTAGGGATGGTAAAATTTATTTGAAATCTAAGGTAGCCTTCATGTGCCTGCCTTTGCATACGTACACTTTAAAAGAAAATATGGTTGAATGCGTGTGAAAGAAATCACAAGACTAAATCCTATAAAAGAGAGCTCCGCACGAAGAGTATTCTAATTTACATGCTCACATGACAAAAGATACAATCTATCGTGTCTTGACTAGACATACTGACGTTTATCACGAAATCGTAAAAAAAGTTTTGCGTTCGTTTAATCATAAGGAAGACACAACGCGCTTATCAATCCAATGCCATGTATAAAAATGTGGTCAAATAAACAGACACGCCAACATATATTATTGTATGTGTACAAGATATAACAAGTTAAAAAGAAATAAAGTCTATATAAGTAAGTATTAAGGGCCTCCTCTTATTTTTGAGAGGGTCATTGACCGATTAGCCCACTCTTCACATATCCCAGAAATATTTCACTTCTTAGACATGAAACTTTCCTCACGACGTTTTATGTATACCGCCAAGCACGTTGTAAATCATCACTTAAAAGTATTAGCTTAGGGCCTACACGCTTGCGGTAAATCTCACATTACGCGCGCAACCCAGGTTCTATTCCCACCATCACCAATGAAATTGCTTATTACGATAATTACAGTACGGATTTACAAGATATAATGGTCGATTAACAAGATATAGTTCAGCTACAATTCCATTTTTACCACAGTTTTAAAGTGCTGAAAATCCATTCTAATCTTGCTCAGAGCCATACAACCATCCTGGATGTATCATCAGATCATCAGAGTAATATCGTATGAGACTTTCGTTATTCACATGTGGCTCCAAGTATAATATGTACAACTGTTTATAGAACTTCTCAATCCCACTCTAAATCTAGTTTTCCGGAAATGGTTATCCACAGTCGGTCTTCGACTGCGACAAATGACTCATTGCGACAAACATATCTCGGGCTGAGACTTTGGGTCTTGTATAGAAGTTGCATAAAGCTCACTAAGTACATGCATTTGGATATCTGTCTGTTCAGTTGCCATTATTGTTTCCCATCTGTCACAAACGAGTTTATGTTTGGAGATTTTTTGGCTTCTTCTAAGACGGGTCCACATGGACTGTTTCCACGAGCTGTTATTATATTTATAATTAATATCGTCTACTGTATTAGAATATTCCAGGGCTTGAAAATGTTAATTCAAGTTTTACAAAGTTTAAATTAGAGCACGAGAAGGACAGAGCGTGAACTTCATTAGAATTATTGATCTCTCCAATTTAACGTTAAGGTTCAGTGCGCGATGTGCTTCTCACAATTCAGTGATTAATAGTAGCACGGAATGTTAACTAAATTTTAACTTAAATTTGTTAATCACCAGAGGATATCCAGAAATTGATGTGTAGAGATTTGTGCGCATTCGACGTCAGAACAAATATGCTTAGCGTTCATCTGTCTGTGAGCTTAACTAAGTTCGCGAACTCGTATCTTAACACCTTTTGCAGTAGTTTTCTTTGTTTTTTATTTTAACTTTTTTTAAATGTTTTTTTTTAAGTTTTGTAAATGAGCAAACCCGATTTTAATGCTAATTTACGTGGCTTTTCAGACAAATGTTTGGAGTTGTTTAGTGGTCCAGCACATAACTGCCCGTAGTTATTGCGTAGAATAGAATAGTATAATTGTTGTCGTTTATGCTTTTACCACTGGATCGGAAAATCCTCAGCCCTGAAAAGAACCAGCACGAAACCTAGCGAGATATTTTTTAAATAATATCTCACCTATGAGATCAACTCATTCCAAGATATTTATCAATCGTGTTTTCTTTATCATTATAATAACTCTTTTTATACAGATTTTGTTATAGAAACATTTTAAACTTATCTATCAAAAAAAGTATTCATTACAACATGAAGGAATAACTGACTTTGAACTGGAGTAACTAAAATTAGTAGCTTGTACTCTTGTTCCTAGCATTTACCTAATGTACATCAATAATTTAAAAAAAAAAACAATTTTTAATTTCTGTGTACATAAATAAAACTTTCGTAAATATATTTAGAGCTTTAAAGTTAATATATTTATTTGTTAAATTTTTTTGTTTAGTTAATGTTTTTGTTTAGGAGTCACCTTCTGATTTTGGTATAAGGTATTCTAATTTTGATATATATCAAACGTATCGAAATAACTTTTTTCTTTTCTTTTTTTTCAGAAAAATCGACCATTAAATATTTTTTTTTATTAAAAAACATTGCAAACTGTATGTGGTTTTATTACCTCTGCATTTTCCGAGGAGTACACCCGATTGACTTTAAATTTAGTGTAGTTACTCATTTCGCAATGTAGACGCTAACCAAGAACATATTTTATAATAGTTCCATGAAAAGAAATTAATATTTTACACCTAGATTCCGCAATAAAATATTATCGTGAACCCAACGAAGCGAGCGGGTATCGTCTAGTATATACACTGTGTCCCAGAAAGAATGGATAGTCGATTCACTCTCCACCTACGTCTAGTTCTAGTACGTCTCGTGGCCTCTTCTATCTAAAGCATCGTACCTTTCGTTTTAGACACGAAGGCACGCTATCTTCACAGCGCCCTATCAAAGCTGGTGTCCCTCAGGGCTCAGTACTTGCTCCTCTGCTGTACATCCTGTTCACCACCGACATTCCCATCCCGTCGAAAGGTGTTCAGCTCTCCCTATTCGCAGACGACACTGCTATCTACTGTAAAGGTATATCGCTACCTTTCATACAGAACAAGGTTCAAAAGTCAGTTCACGACCTAGAAGTTTGGTTCAAAAAATAGCGCATCGATGTGAACCCGGAGAAGAGCTCCGCCGTTCATTTCGATTATAAACGACGCCGTCTCAAAAACACTCCACCAATACGAATGCTAGGGACCCCCGTCCCCTGGCATACGTCTGCCAAATATTTAGGAGTCACTCTAGACACAAGGCTCACTTTCAGGCTCCACGTCAAAAGAGTAACCCGTCACGCACGTTTTTACCTGAGTAGGCTCAACAGTATGTTGGGCCGACACAGTAAAATGTCCCTCAGAAACAAGCGTACCCTTTATAAGGTCTGTATACGACCAGTCATGTCCTACGCGGGCCCCATTTTTGCCCACGCCGACCCTAAAATTATTAATGAACTCCAGATAGTTCAAAACCTTTTCTGTCGTCGAGCTGCGAACGCACCTTGGTACGTCCGTAATGCCGACCTTCATCGGGACCTAGAGCTCCCTACAATTCAACAATTTCTTAAAAAACTCTCTGAGAACTTCTTCAAAGCCTCAGAGTCGCACTCCAATCATTTTATTCGTGAGGCAGCTACTTATGCAGCCCCACCCCCCTCTCGCTATCGAGTCCGCAGGCCGAGAAACTCTCACTCGAACCCGCCTAATAAACTGTCAAACGACCTGAACTGCCTCCTGGTGGCTCAGGCCAACTCTAATTAAATTAAATAATTCATAATTAATTTGCCTTCGTAGGCACTCCCACAGCGGCTCGTAGCCGCCTGCGCCCTCTTTTACCCCAAAGAGGGTCGCTCCCGATACTGCATAAGAAGCTTAAATAGCCAGTTGCCAGTCTCCAAAGGCGGTTTTTAGAGGGTATCACTTAGGTTTTCCCGGTAGGCAGTGAGTCCTACCGGGGGAACCTAAGTGATACCCTCTAAAACTCCCTACATAAAGGGTAGCCCTTTCCAATTACTTCGGGCGCAAAATAAGAAAAAAAAAGAATGGATAATCCTGGAGCACCTAAGCGAGTATCGGGCGCTCAAATAAAAATAAAAAAAAATATTCCAAGTGATGCCAAAAATATAAAGGTTTAATAAAATGTTTTTATTAACCTTACTGTATTTTCATGTACACCACTTCCGCAAATTAATGAAATTCGTTGCGTTTCTAGTGTTCTTTATTCCTCACAGACTATTCAATTAGAAATGCAGTAAAGAGTATGAGTATCTATTTTACTTTTTTTGCAAAAAAAAACTTCAATTTTTATCATGAAATTTTATAAAAAAATAATTTTGACAAAAGTTTGAGAGCCATTCGTAAAAAAAAGGTATGAATACCTAAGTGGTCAATAATTTCAAAAATATGCGCAGTTAATACAGTTTACAGAATTGTATAATACATAATTTTATCCGAAGATAGAAAATTAAAAAATCTTATCTTTTCTTTAACGGTGAAAATTACAAAAGTGTTCTTGAGTGAAAGAGTTCTTTTTATTGTAGTAAAGATCAAAAAAAAACATAAATGTGAAATCAGAGCCAAGTTCAATATTATGATATATGCCTTGGTTGTTGACTTCAACGACAAAAGAAGTGAGATCTAAATGGGTGGCAAGTACAATGGTTAGTCCTGAAATTTATTTATAACAACATAAAATATCATTTCTTCTTATAACTTAGGATAATATATTGTAGACTAAGGCCTAAGGTAACGGATCAGAAATCAACTTCAATATTACTTTAATTTTTAGGTAATTGTACTCAGGCATTATCATAAAAACTAGTCTTTAACCTGATTTGTTGAAAATCCTACGTACTGTCGTAAAGCGACAATTAAAAACTAAAGAACCTAACCTAATAACAACGAAACAACAAAAAAAACGAATTAATATTATCTTTTTAAAATTTTAAATAAATAAAATGTATTTAAAATGTATTTTTTACATTTTATTTATTTTAAATAAATAAAATAAATAAAATGTAAAAAAAATAAATTTTATTTATTTAAAATTTTAA
This sequence comes from Parnassius apollo, assembly GCA_907164705.1. Lineage (NCBI taxonomy): Eukaryota > Metazoa > Arthropoda > Insecta > Lepidoptera > Papilionidae > Parnassius > Parnassius apollo. The sequence goes on from CAJQZP010001331.1 coordinate 8,999,727, forward strand.
AAAGATAAAAATATATGAAAATGATGATGGGGTTTCAAACTAGAAGCATCACGGAGTATGCACAGGCTATGTCTGTGGTAGGTGCGCAGCGCCTGATCTAGGCACACACAGTGTTTGGAGTGGGTACACGCAGCGTCTGGAGCAGGTACACGCGGCGCTTGAAGTAGGCACACACAGCGCTCGGAGTAGGCCCACACAGCGCCCGGAGTAGGCACACGCAGCGTCTGGAGTAGGTACACGCAGCGTCTGGAGCAGGTGTAGGCGTAGGCGTGGCTAGGCGACGACTTCAGATGAAGGCAGAGGCTTGCAGGATCCCGGGGCAGTGCGGATAAGTGCTTTAGGAGATGCTTCTAGTATGAAAGCTGAAGCGAGACTTTTTTTATTGGCCGATTGTTCGGCTTTTATACTTTTTGACGGATCTGGGATAAGAACGGGAAATTATTTAAATTAAATTTGAAATTATTTAAATTAAAAGCAAATTTTTGTAAATGGCCAAGAGAAAAAGAGTATTTATGTGAAAGTATGGAGTAAAAACATCAGACCGGTAACGAATTTCGAATAAAAATTGCCATGACAACCAGATAAACAACGATGTCAAAACATGTCAAATTTTGGTTTCAGGCTTGTAATAGAGAAACGGCAAGATTTAAGTGAAAAATGAGATATTATTGATATAGGAAAAAAGGTGGCGCAACAGCGCGCATGAAGCCCGAAATTGCAGAGTTACGGAGAACTAAATAAAAGATCGAAAAAGGTAGACTCCATTGACACCGATTTAAAAAGTGCTGATAGCGTGAAAATACGATGTGAAAATGATTTGTTATTGTGTTCTTATGATTTAAAAACGTTACAGGATCCTATGGAAATAAAGGTGATGCAAAATATCCAGTTTTGAGGCGAATGCAGAAAATCAAAAACAGAATGGAAAAATAAATTTAAAATAGTGTAAAATGATATGTAAGTAGCATAACACTACAGTACTTTTAGCGAAACAAATTATTGTAATGAAAATCTGTTTATATTTGGTTTTTAGAATATTTTGTATTTCTACAGAGAACAATATCGATATATTTTTCATCACGAGCCGCTGTAAACAAACGATACAGTAACTCACTCACGACGGCTGCTGAGCCCGTAGTGAATCATAGTAGTCAGCATAGTAGTATATCTAGTAAAATAATAGTTTAGTAAAATATTTTATTACAAGGCTGCTCAGTACACCGAAAATTTCGGAATTCCTCAGCTAAAAAAAATTAATTATACCTAAACAAAACCAAATTAACTGCCATTTACATTCCATGGCTTCCCACATGATAAATGAAGAGATTAAAATAGATTAAGTTGAACAATTGATATTTTCAAAAGTTATCGTATCTACCCCTACATGCGGCCTTGATAAATCTACGCCATAAGCCACGGCATTCTTCTTTTCTGAATCTCACTAGTTACCCTCTTAGTCGAATCTCTTTTTTGCTCCTACTTGTACCACTTACTTAATTCAAGTCTGGCTCTGATGTTCTACAACCGATAGAATATGAGGATGATGGATCAGCACATCTAGATGAATTCCTACCTATGCATAAACGAGAATTCTCGTTGGTCTAACGTAAGATCAATGTCTAGATTTTTATAAATTTATTTATACATTGAAAATTTCAAAACGAAGACTGGGTGGTTGAACCCATTTTTTGTCATTAATATGATTCTCGATTATGCTTTTTAAAAGTACACCTGTTTTTGCACAACATTGAAATCGAGGCTTATTATTAATCGAGAAATATTATTTTTGGCAAACTGTCACAACAACAGAATAAATAATAGTACTACCTATCATCACGGTAGCGGTATTAACGGTATTAAGCCGCTAGGTATTTATCTTCTTTGAGCAATCACTTTATAGTGAGAAGTGAAATATATTTCTTACATTTTTATATAAAAAAATGAAAATGAAAAATTAAAAATCTTTATTCAGTATCTTTTACATAGTAACATGACTAATGGCTGGAATCTCCTTTTAAGTATGATAGTTGTGTTAGGAGAGCGCTCCTTCCCAAGATTACAAAAGATACATTGTGTTACAGTAAGTATTACCTACAGCAAGATAATATCAACAATTAGGATTAAACGGTGTCAAAAGAGAAGCATTATAGTTAATAGTTAAGTGCTAACTTACGTAGGCGCAAAAGCAATTAATTAACAATTTAATTTAAACAAATTGTTAAGTTTATGGTGTGTGTGTGTGTGTGTGTGTGTGTGTGTGTGTGTGTGTGTGTGTGTGTGTGTGTGTGTGTGTGTGTGTGTGTGTGTGTGTTTGCAAGCGGGTGTATATGTGAGTTAGTGAATAGAATTATGACTATATATTATACAGCATATGTTAATGTAGGATAAGGTTCTCAATTTCATCATAGTTTTTACCTCGAAGCCAGCTCTGTAGTCTGTTCTTGCACGTGTGTGTCACTGTAGGGTAAAAATTCAGAATTTTATTTAATTTATTATAAATATGTGCAGATTGTCTTCTAAATTGTCTCCTAGCGTAGGCAGTTTTAATGTGGGTTACGGGTGCAACATTTAATATTCTTCTTTTATTTTGTCTAGAGGAATTGTAGGGCAGTTTTCTGTGAAGTTTTAGAATCGCGTGTAAAATGTAAAGTTTCCTTACAGATAGTAGGCCACATTGGGAATATAGACTGACGGTTGGAAACCTATAAGGTTTAAAATAAATCACTTTAAGCAAAGATCTATGAGCTCGTTCTAGTTCCAGAAATTTGGTTTTGGTGGCTCCACCCCAGACTGTGATAGAGTAGTTAAGGATAGATTGTGCTAGCGATATATATATATATTTGTTTTAATAAATCTGCGTCGGCAACGTGTCTCAAAAATCCGTGTTTTAAAAATCTAAGTTAGTTTGCGAATTCTGCCAATCAGTAGGTCAATGTGGGCACTCCAAGCAAGGCGCTGGTCAACCATTACTCCAAGATATTTGGTTTCAGATATTTTATCTATGCTATCATATGAGCAATTTTGGTTGGAGAAATTGTTACATGAGTGAATTTTTATTTGAAAGTCTGTATTTGACTGAGTACTGTTATAATTTGTGAAACATATAGAATTGGTCTTAGAGGCGTTTAAAGTCAATAAATTTTTATCTAACCATTGAGCTATTCAGGCCAGACCTTCTTGAGCAAAGCCATGTACTTCGTCCCATGTTGAACCAGAGAAAACTACAGCGGTGTCGTCGGCATATGAAAATAATTTACCATTACGAATATCCAAGTTACAAAGGTTGTTGATATAAATTAAAAAGAGAGTTAGTCCCAACACACTTCCCTGGGGGACACCATATGTTGTGTCTGCTAGCTCGATAAAACAGTCACCAACCCTAACACTCTGTTTACGATCACTCAAATAATCACACAGCAAAGCTAGGGGAGTACCCCTGATACCCACTGATTCCAATCTGCGCATCAGGATGGGGACAGAGACGGTATCGAAAGCCTTCTGAAGATCTAAAAAAACTGTAATGCACTTTTAATTTCTATCGACATTTTCAGTAGTGTGAGACGTTAATGCACTTATAGCGTCATCAGTTGAAATCCCTCGCCTAAAGCCAAATTGTGAGGTAGATATTAGTTGATATTTGTTTAGGAAGCTAATTAATCTACTATTTATAATTTTTTCTAATATTTTTGAAATAACCGGAAGAACTGATATGGGTCTGTAGTTACTGGCTTCGTCTCTATCTCCACCCTTATGTATCGGAGTGACGATAGCATGTTTGAGCGCAGTAGGAAAAATACCCTGTCTTATGCAGAGGTTAGCTAAGTGAGCCATGACGGGGGCTATTTCTTTGCCAGCATATTTCAGAAATTTCGTTTGTATACCATCCCAGCCCGCAGCACTGTCCGATTTTAATCCCATTAAAATTTCATAAACCTCATCCGGGTCAGTAAGACAAAGGAAGAAGATGGGTTTAAATCACAATAAATATCAGACAGTGTACCCCAATTTGTTTGACGCTTTAAAATATTATCAGCTAGAGATTTGCCAATATTTGCAAAATAGGCATTTATGTAATTTACAGATTCTTTAGGCGTTTATTTACAGTTAAGAAGTCCTATATTACTTGATTTATTTACTTTACGATGCGTGATGTCATTTATAGATTTCCAAAGTAACCTGGGATTTTTTTTAATTAGTTGATCTCTTTCGTAAATCCGTATTAAGTTTTTAATTAAAGCATTACAGTGATTTCGATAGCGTCTATATGTTATTTTTAGGATTAAGTTTTTTGGGTCACGTTTCAGTTTTTTCTGCATATCGTTTCTATTTCTTATACAACGAAGAATACCTATTGTAATCCATGGTTTTAAAATACGATTTTTGCATGGAATTGTCGTGGTTATTGTGTTTGTTAAAATACATTGCCTTAATTTATCAATTAACAAATCAGTAAGATAAGTGGGATTAGTATGTAGTAGCATGTCATGAAGATCCAAATGCTTAAATGATTCGTTTGCTTGTAGAAGGTTGATAGATGTCCTTATTTTAGTAGAATTAGTTTCATCTTTTGTATTGGATAGTTTTAGAAAAATCATGTCATGGTCAGTAATAGTAGCATTCAGAACGTATATAGAGGCAGCATTTTTGGATTTATTTAGTTTTAAAATAAAATGATCCAAACAGTTTTTGTTTCTAGTTGGCAGGGTATATCTTGGTAACATGCCGTGTGTAGCTAGCGTGTTTAATTTATTTAGTTATTTATTATTTTAGTTTATTTTATTTTAACGTTCGTTTGTCTGTAAATTGTCGTCATTTATTATATTTATAAACAAAGACGATTAATGTGTCATGTCTTCCTGGCTGTTCATACTGTATCTCGACAGCTGTTTACAGAAGCTGAAAAATAGCTGTTTGGGTGTGAAATTGGGTGACATAAAAGTTAATTGTCTGCTGTATGCTGATGATGCAGTGCTTATTGCACCATCAGAAGCAGAACTGCAGGCATTAGTCACGTGTATGAAAGAGGAATGTGAAATTAAAGGTCTCCGTTTGAATGCGAATAAAACTAAGGTTCTGGTATTTGAAAAGGACGAAGAGAGAACGAAATGTGAAATATGGGTAAATCAGGAATGTCTAGAACAGGTAAATGAAATTGTATACTTGGGGAGTGCTTTCAGCCGGGATGGAAGATTTGATTTAGATGTGGACAGGCGTGTCGCTGCCGGGAACAAAGTCAATGGTGCCCTGAATGCATTAGTAAAAAAGGCAAGGCGTGGTGAAGAGTGCACGCCTTGCAATACATAATGCAGTGTTGGTACCGACTTTGTTATATGGCAGCGAAACCTGGATATGCCAGAAGAAGCATAAAAGCAAGTTGAATGCAGTGGAGATGCGATCTCTTCGTAAAATGTGTGGCGTTACCTTAGCCGACCGAAAGCGAAACGAAGAGATTCGCAATATGGCAGGATTGAAAGATGACCTTATCACAAAAATTGATAGGGGCGTACTCCAATGGTTTGGGCACGTTGAACGAATGAGTGAAGACCGAATGGTGAAGAAAATATATAGAGCGAAAGTAAATATTAAAAGGTGTCGAGGTAGACCGAGACTAACTTTCGAAGACCATGTGAGCAAATTGCTCGAAGAGGGGAGGGTCAAGAGTACTCGGATACCTAGACATGCATGTATGAAGAAGTTAATGAACCTGAAAGAAGCAAAAGTGCTTCTTCTGCCACACTCAACTTTCACTACCATACGTTAAAGTAGGGACCAACACAGCATTGTGAATTGCCATACGTGCCTTTTTCGACACAGTGTAAGGATCGTGACACTTGGCGATCTGTTCTCTCTGGGTACCCCGTTAGGGATTGTGCGTGAAGATAAGTAAGTAAGTAAGTAAGTAAGTAAAGACGATTAAAGTTTATGTCTCCCGTAATAATTATAGTTTTAAATGTCTTTAGGTTATTCAAGTGATTATCTAGTGAATATACGAATTTTTCTGCATCGGAGGTTGATGGTGAGCGATAAATCCCAAAATTACAATAAATACCCCTTATGTTTTGTGAAATAATTGTGAGATCTGTGTTAAATATTTTAACTACTGAGGATGAAAAATTAATAATATCACACATGCTAGAGGTTGCAATTTCCGTTTTATCAATCTCTGTTACGGTTTTTAACAAGCTATCCTTATAAATATTGGATTAAAAACTTCCTGACAATTTTGACGGTTTTTATAGAACACATTTTAACATGATTATATAAAGTACCAGCGAGCAGCTTTTTATAAATTATCATATGGTTATTTTGTGTAGATTTGAGGAAGTTGTTAATGTGTGTTTGTGTAAATAAATGTGTATGAGTGGAATAAACAAAAATCAATTTTTGGAACAGTGAAGTAGCAATGAATATTAGGTATGTGTATTTACAAAACCTTACCTTTAAAGTACATCTTAATAAGTTTAGTATATGTGCGCAATAAAGCAGGAATATCATCATCATCAGCACCATCAGTAAAAATTAAAGCGATATTTATAATAAACATAGTGTATAATAATAATGGTAGTACCTGCACTATAATGTCACTGCATAGTCACGTTTGTTGTATGAGGTTATGTACTTGGGCTTTATACCTTATCGGAATAACAGGGGAATCGGTTGTCTTCCGTACATAGACACGTCCGTACGATGCCCAACAAAATTTATATGATTTCGTTTTTGGCGAGGTCGCTGGCAAGAAAATGTAATCTAGCCCCCTTAGACGTCAGTTGTTCTGATACATATATTGGTGTGTCTTCCCTCGAATCAAAACCCAGGTGTTTAGCTCGCAGCTTTTCTTTATTTTTAATATTATAAGCCTTGCATTTTTGTAAAATCGAAGACTTTAGAATAGCCGAACTTGTTTCCACAATAATTGGGGTACTATTAGTGGTTACTCTCTTTGCTCGTATTCTATAAATGTCAGTGATATCATTTTCGGTTATAGAGCAGTCCATCGTTTTTGATAAGGATGAAACCATTTTATTAGATCGTCTTTGTTTTCTTTGGGTTCAATTTGTGGCACATTCTTTATTTCAAAGTTTCCTTTTTGGTTTTCTCTTCTAACGTTCTCTAGTTGATCCTCTAGTAAGGTTATGTACTCTTTGTCCTTTTTGTTTTCGCAATCCAATTGTTCTAATCTTTTTTTGAATTCCTCATTTTGTGCGGCTAAAAATGATATAGAGTTTTCTATGTTTTCATTTGTCTTTTTGTTGTCTAGAAGGATTGGATTAATTTTCTTAAATTCATTTTGCATCATAGTTTGAAGCGCTGCCATCATATCTTGCTTAAACGCTTCCAAAGTTTCCTCTTCTAAGTCACCCCTGCATCTCTTATTACGTTGGGTGACATAGTTACAGGGGTTACGGGGTTACAGTGTCCCAAACTGCTTCCCGATGAATATGAGAATCAGATAACGATCTGTTCATATCACTTTCTATCTTTTAGTAAACAATGCGTTCGAATACTGCGCAGTTCAATTATGCAGCGATATCGTAGTACACAGATGGGAGATCGTAACCGCGTTGGTTTTTACGTAGGCCGTAGTAGCCCGTAGCGCGCTCTTCGTAGCAGTGATACACGACCTTGTGCGTTTACGACGTTGCGGCCCGAGAACGGGCCAAAAAATAGCAGTTGACATGCTTGCACGTGAGGTATGAGGGTGACGCGACACGCACAAAGCACGCAAAGTAAAAAAACAAATAAAAAAAATAAACCATAACAACCAGTTTTGGGTGGTCTGCTATAGGTAGATACTTAATTACTAGATAAGGAAAAGCTACAAATTCAAGTTCGAATATGAGAAACAGAAAGATTTCAATAACCACATTCCGTACCCCTCCGTACCCATCTTCACCTACTCGTGTCTGCAGAGAAACAGCGAGAAACTTGTCAGCTCAATTACTTTCTTAAATTGGAGGAAACCAGTCCAGCTGTAAGTCTAAAGTTATAGACTATATAAGTATCACTGCTAGGCAAAGGCCTCCTCTCATTTCTGAAAGGTTTTAGGGCAAGGGAATGTCCTCCGCGCTGCGCTGCCCCAAAGCGTGAAGTTCGTCAACGCGAACTTCACATGTCTTCGATATATTTTTTGATCTTATTTCTCAGATATGCATGTTTTCTCACGATGTTTTCCTTAACCAGCAAGCTCATGATAAATCAGCACTTAAAATTGCAATTAACAATTTCATTGGTGCCGGTGGGGATTAAACCCGGGGGAAACTCACACGAGCGCTTGTATGCCTTATAACTATAGACCTATCTCGCTAGCCACGATTGTTGCCAAAGTGCTTGATGATCTGCTTGCTTCTTTATTAGAGAAATATCTGAAGCTACATGATAACCAGTTTTGTTTCAGACCAGGTCTTTCCACAGAGTCTGTCATCTTGTGCTTAAAGCAGACTGTCAAGTACTTTGCAGACCGACAAACACCCATCTATGCTGGTTTTCTCGATTTGTCGGAAGCATTTGACTTGGATATAGATAGATGTAGATAGTATCAAGTGGCCTGTTGAATTAAATAATATATTTAAATATTGGTATTCAAAACAAGTTTATGTCGTACGATGGTCGAGTGTTTTTTCTGATCCATACGGGGGTTTGACCTTCCCAAACTCTTCAACTAGAACATGACTGTTTGCACTGATAGAAGAGCTCAGCAGTAGTTATGTCGGCTTGAATATTAACAAAATATGTTTGAATAATATTAGCTACGCGGACGATGTGGTACTGCTGACTGCCTCTACTCGTATCTGTGGCCTAAATAAGTTGCTAGGCATCCGTGAGAAATATACGCTTAGTCACGGACTAAAATACAATGTAAGCAAAAGTGAATATATGATCTTTCAGGCCAGACACAAAAGTCCACTTAGCGTACCTTCTATTAAACTGAATGGAATTCTCTGAAGAGTGTAGAACATTTTAAGTATCTTGGACATTTGGTAACCTCTGACCTAAGGGACAATTTAGATATTGATAGAGATCTGAGAGTCTGTAAGAGCTAACTTAATAGCCCGCAGGATTGCTCGTTGCACAACAGAAGTTAAGATTACACTGTTTAAAGCTTATTGTACATCCCTCTACACGAGCAGCCTCTGGGTGTATTACTCTCAACAGGCTGCCTCGATTCTGCAGCGCATCAGGGATGTTCGCTGAAGCTCGAATGGATTGTTTCTACGCGATCATACGTAAACGGTGTACATCCCTAGTACGTAGGATTCAGGCCAGCTCCAACCGCATCCTAGTGATTTTCTCGAATAGAGATAATTGTTGATCAATATAAAGACATTATTATTAGTACCCGGATGACCGAGCTTTGCTCGGTTTTTTTAAGTTACATTTATATAAAAATTACATGAATAATAGTTTTTGATCTTATTGACATAATAGAAAAAATTTAACTGGTTATTTGAATAAAAAATCATGAGTGCAATTAGTTTAATTAAAATTTTCGTATTTTTAAAAAAATACTAAAAAAAGGGCTCGAAATAATAGATTTTCTCACAAAAGAAGGGAACTTGAAAAAAAAAAAGTAGAAAAAGTCGGACCCAAGACGGGACGCGAACCACGGAACTCCGATATCACGCCCGAACAACATCCCATCTGAGCTATTACGATCGTTGGTAACTTGTCAAAATTTACCTTCTTATATCGTAGTAGTTTTTTATTGCCTGAATATGCCATAGACAAAAGGACATTTTCTAAAAATAAATCCTAGCTAGATGGATTTATTGCCCCCGAAACTCCCTGGACACTAAATTTTATGAAAATAGTTGGAGCCGTTTCCGAGATCCCGATATAATATATATATATATATATATACAAGAATTGCTCGTTTAAAGGTATAGGATAAAGACTTTTATTTATCTTTTTTACTATTGATTATGGAAATCGTCATGTTTCATTTAATCAAACTAGTAACCATCAAAACTATTTGTAATGTTGTGTTAGGTGCGCACAGCAAGGGATTAGACATCTTTCCGAAAAGCTTATTTGCTTCTAAGTACGACTTAACGTAGCTTTAGCGTTATTTTTAATATCTTCTTAGTGGTTAAGAATTTTCCTTATACGGAATTTAAAAAAAAAACAGAAGCGCTCACCCCTTTTTTTATAGCCAATGGCCATTCGAAGGACGATAAACATGCAAAGGCAGAAGACAGAAAAGTACGGAAATCAGAAAATTTATTCAAGGAATAAAGAAATAATATTTGTATTTTTTTTAAATGAAAGCTAGAGTTCGATAACAAAATTAGCAACTCTAGGCAGATGCATTAGCATCGAGTCTGATCCAAGCACCGAGCAAGATCACTTTTATTTTTACGTAATTTACCTTGGTTGCGCGGAAAACCATTCGTATTTTAATTTTATTCGAGGGTATGTTTGCCAAGCGTAGTCCTTTCCTTAACCTATCGTCCTTCCGTACACACCGGGGTGGTGGGGTGAGAGGGGAAAGAAGAGATTCTAGAATGTTGCGTGATTCTTGCAACCAACGAGAAGAGCACCCGACTTAGGTGGGAAAGAAGCCGATATAAGCTCGCGCGCTGGGCTCGAGCGCTCTCTTGCCTTTGCGCCGTTAGTTGGAACCACACCGCCTGGGACAGTCGCGTCCTAGAGGGCTCTTAACCACGCGCCACTTGTTCAAACCGCACCAACCTGGAGCAGTCGCGCTCCAGGAGTAACCGCCTCACTTAGTGTGAAATATCGTCGCGCACCGCTCTCTTCCATCGCACCACCGGCCAGAACCGCATCCCTGGGGCACTCCAGAAGATCCACCAGAAGTCACACCACAGCAACGAAGCGCCTAAGCTGCATCGAAGTCACACCCCGGTAAGTGTGTTTTTTCCTATAATTCAATGCCTGCTTGAGTATTTGTTTGTTAGCTAAGCCGCCCCATTTCACTTCTCCTAATGTGCTCAAGCAGGATTCCTTCATAACCTTGGCAAACAATAGATTTCGGAAGAGCGAGTGCATTGTCAAGGAACCGCGTGCCACATCCGCCATTTTGTTGAAGCAGAAGAAGCTTACCGCATATACAGTCCATCTAGTATAACATCTCGCGTAATAGGGTCAAGGCTCCACTGGGGAATCGGACTCGGGAACCCTAAGGCCCGCCGCCCAACCATTCCAAAATTAGTAGGTAGAGTGGATCCTGTAGTACGTAGTAGGTATGTTTCAATGTTGTTAACAATTATAATTAATGAACAATTTGATTTTTGTTCACATCGATACTTATATAAATGGTATGTACTAAAATGGCAGACTAGTTTTACTACTCATTCCGTAGATAATTGAATTATAAATACGTTTTTATTTGTAAAGTAATGGCATGAAACTGATTGCGATTTTACGTTACTTTTCATTATTTTTAACCTGTGAAGTATTATTTTATATTATATATTACCTGAGCAACCATGTCTACCATATTTTATAACATATTTGCACTTCTATGCAAAAAACACATGAAATTGAAAGTTCTAAAACCGACCGGTACAATAGCACATGTCGAGTTGCTTACAAAAATATCATTTGACTGACAAACGAATTTTTTATGTCAATTCGATTTCACAGTATGTTCGATTTCGTTTTGTCCATAAAACGTACATGTAATTTGTAAAGCTCGACAAGATTATTCAACGTTGCGTGACGGTATTGATCCAAAGAGTTTTATGGAAAACTATAACCCAAACTAGAACGGGCTGATTTGATTTAAATAGATAAAATAAAATTTTTTAATTGGGTTATAGAGGTTGGTGTATTTCAGTTTATTGTACTGCATTACTGAAAATAGGAGAAACAGTTCACCTTTGTTGGAATAAGCTTTAAATTTCATTGTTAAATAAATATAATTTTCCTTCCATACAAACCGACTGACTTTTACTTTTTTAAATGTAAACAGTGTATCAGGCCTTCAAGAATTAAAAAAATAGTTATATAATTTATAATTACAATGGATATATTATACCCAAGCTTCAACATCTGTAAGCCGAACTTGCCAGAATTATGAAGAGAAAACTGAAAATATACAACCATTTTGCCACGAGATTGACTAAAACGATCCACGACTGACTGCAACTGCAACTTACCATAGCGTAGTTCAAAATTTAATCGTAAACGTAAAAATCTTTTTCCGATTGCCGAGCAATATTTACGGTGTCGCTTTTTTCTTTAGGTCACCTAATTTAAGTTTAAATATTAATTGAGTGATGTGTTTAATGTTCAAACATAAAATAAGCGCAGGCTAAGTCCCCCCTTGTCGCGCAGCGGACAGACTTCCGGCACGATCTCATGGCGACATGGAGACAGCGACCGTCGCAACCCCGTACTGGGCACGTGCACCGAATCGGGCGGGAGGAAACGCACGGGTGCTCTCACTGCGAGGATGGACCGGAGGACACGGTGGAACACACCGTGGAGGTGTGCCCTGCTTGGGCGGAGCACCGCCGTGTCCTCGTAGCGGCGATAGGCGGCGGCGACCTCTCGCGTCCGGCCCTGGTCGTAGCTAGGTCCGAAGCGAGACGGAATGGGATACCATCACCACCTTCTGCGAAGCAGTGATGCTCGCGAAGGAGGTGGCGGAGGGGAAGGAGAGAGCAGCAGCTTTCCTCCCCGGCCGCCGCGGGAGACGCCCCGGGCGTCGGGGGCTACGTCGTGGCCCCCCGGCCACCGTAGGCGCGGGCCTGTGGACGGCGAGCAATGGGTACTCCCGTCCGTCTGTCTAACAACGACAGGCCGTGTCGACGGCGCGTTTTGTTCCACGCGCGCCTCAAAGAGCTGTCAGCAGCGTGAAGGGGCCCGCAAGGGCCGACGGCTGCCGGGGCTGCGGGCTGTTCGAAAGAGATACCGCGGCTCCGGAACGTAAGGGCACTGAAGGAACACGGATGGTTTTTAGTCAGTAAAAGTCTGACACTCCCTTACGCTTCACCCAGAGCGAAAGGCGTCATTAGATGATTTTCCATCCGCAAAAAAAAAAAGGCTAAGTCCCCCCGAAACATCTGCAGGAGGTATTTGGAAGAGTTTACGTTTATATAATATATATATATATATATATATATATATATATATATATATATATATATATATATATATGTTATAAACCAAGTGATATGATAAGTCGAATTGGACTAAGTAATTTACACTAATTTAAATTTCATTATATATCACACGCCTGTCATTGAATACTGCTACATAACTGTTGTGCAATTTGATATAACCTAACCTAACGAAACCCAAACCATGTTAATTACTTTATGACAGTGAGTTATTAATGTTAAAGTTGTTAAAAATTAATTTGCTAATCAATCAAACGTTAATACTAAAAAATACTTCAAGATAAAGAGTTCAATTCTTTCAATATGTTTTTTTTTTATAGAAAACGATGACAAACGAGCACACAGTCCACGTGATGTTAAGTGGATGCTGTGGCCCATAGACATCTACATTTATCCTCGCTTAAAAATCATAATGTGGATACGTTGTCATCCTCTTTTCCAGTTTTTCTTTGTCTGCCTCGTTTCCAGGTCTCTACACTAACCATACGAAACAACACGGCAGTATTGATCTGCTATTTTATGTTGGTATTCTGTGAGAGCGTGGTCCTACCGCGGTCGAGCCGACCTATTCGTGCTACAACTATAATATACCACGAAAAACAATAGGTATTATATTTTCGACTTTTGTGCGGTCAAATGGCCACCGGGACCGCACCTTAACCTACTACTGTTAATGTTACCGAAGATTGGTATAATGTTTTATTTGACGCAAATAGTAGCCTAATAATACACTAATTTTATTATATACTTTTTTATTCAAAAGTCTTATTAAAATTATTAAATTAAAAATATACCGAAAATAAAAATAAATAAATCATACGATAAACGTAGAAATAAAACATTAGTGCAGTTCACACGCGGTAGAAGTGAAACCTTCAAAATAAAATTAATATTTTTTTAGAATAAAACTGTTTTGTTACAGCACCATCTACTTCATTCTATAGGTAAAACTATTTTATCTAACAAAAATTGATTGACTCTTAAGGCGGAACGTGGTGACGCCTTATGGCCTTAACACAACTAATTTTACCTCTATCTCATTATCTCGCGGGCTAATATATCTATAGGATACATGTAAATGTTTTTCGCATTGTAGATTTTTGCATCGAGATAGTTAAAGTTTTGTTAGTCATCAAACGGGATAAGCTTAAGTATGAATACCACACAAAGTGTTTAGATGGTGTGTGTTCCGGCGAAAACGGTGGTCGAGCCTCTTAAGTCTTGAGCGAAATTGCGATATATTATCAAACATGCGCATGCTAAAAATATAGCGTATGCACAGATTGAGTAGACGGTCGATTTTTCTAAGTAACTTCTCAGTTATATCTGAATAAGCAATATCAGCATAATCTAAAACAGGAAACAGGAGAGAGTTGACTAGCGTAACCTTGGCCGTCTGAGGCATAAATTTTTGCCATAGCCTTAATGAATACATTGGGCTAAAAATACGTTTCAAGACCTCATTAACTTACAGTACCCAACTCAGATCGTCAGCCAAATTTAAGTCGAAGTTCTTAACCTGCCTAGCATATTCTAAATCTACATCGTTTAGAATGACCTTAGGTAGACGTCGATAGTTAAGACGACATAGGTATATTTTCTGGTCCCTATGATTATAACCTGTATTTTGGCAGGATTTCTTATTAGTTAATGATAGATGATGAAATGATGTTGTTGATATAGGTACAAGTAGTTAGATCTTTTATTATTTGCAATTTTAATATATTATTTGTTTAATAATCATATATGGTATAAATATTGATTTGTATAATATATTATTAAACATGTTTTGTTTATACATTAACATACACTTTATGTATAGTATGTATTTCTGTAATTGCACCTGCCACGAAATAACATCGCTCCACGGGTTGACTGGCAGAGAATGTCGATAAGCCTTAGTCCGTCATTTGTACCGTGTTTGTTATGGTGTTAACAATAAATATTAATTTAGTATGCCTGTATTTACTTAGAGCTATAACCCAAAATTAAATTTGCTAATGGCTTAAAGGGTTTAACAGCCTGTTTATATTTTTTAGACATTTTCATTCCACTTCTTACTATGTGGTTCACACTGAGCAGACAATATTTTTATAATCACTGTTCAGGTACACTGGATTTCGTTCTGCGGACTAACATTGCTAATCTGTGTATATTTTTATCTAAAATAAATATAGCATAGTTAAACCTTCATCCTCTTTTTATAAAAGTTAAATGATAAACGGAATTACCACAACAGAAAGCCTTCCCGATGGTAAAAGGCTACAGCAGCGTTTGCACACCTGTAAACAACTTCTAACAAGGAAGGCTATTGGTGTGTGGCGGCGCTGTCATCGCGCCGCAAGCGAAACACACCGAAGCCTAAATCACGCTATAATCATTCCGAATCATAATCAGTATATATAGAACATCTCAGAACTATCACATGGAGCGTTGGCCGCTCCCCGGGCAGAACACCTTGCCCAGCGCGAGATCTCCCCTTTTCCTTCCACGGCCACAGTGTTGACTAACCGACGTGATCTGAACACGCAACCAACAACCTTTGAAACTTCAAGCTTCATCATCGTCATAGAATACCCTACCCATTCACTCCCGAGCAGATATCGTCTGCAGTCTTCATATCCTGCAAGCCATCTAGCTTCACAAGGTTCATCGCAGCACTGGAATAATAATGCTTCCTGTTCCTTCAAGCTACTCTCTGCGCTGTACTGTGTTCGACACGGCTCTGAGCCTTACTGCTCGCCTCTGCTTCACGGCATTTTCGCATATTACTTGCCTTTATTTCGACTCACCGCAGACTACAAGGCAATCCACTGGCACTTGCACATTCGTCGGCAACGAGGCTGCAATATTGACCTCCGGTCTGAGCAGGGGGGTGATGTGGCGGCGCTGTCATCGCGCCGCAAGCGAAACACACCGAAGCCTAAATTGCGCTATCATCATTCCGAATCATAATCAGTATATATAGAACATCTCCGAACTATCACACGGAGTGTTGGCCGCTCCTCGGGCAGAATACCTTGCCCGGCGGGAGATCTCCCATTTTCCTACCACACCTCTACAGGTGATTTGTTACTTGTGAGGACTAAGAAACTAATATAGAATGCCTCATGACTTTTAAATGTACGTCTTAGACCAGACACAGCAGTAAGCCCACTGCATCTGCTGCTTGGCGACCTCAGGTATATGCACCTACCCAGACAAACTTCAAAGCAGAAACAAAAATAAAGAGCTTCTATCTAGAATATCTATCTCTATCAGAGACTATAATATCTACGAACATATTTCTATGTTACCAGTCAGGAATGGCGTCTTTAATCTATACATCAATATATAACATATCAATAAAATCAAAGTATCTGTCTGTAACAGAGAAATAACTGTCTTTTATTCTTTTGAGCTCAAAGGGTATTTATGATGCCTTTAAGACATTAATAACAATTTTTAAAGTTTTTGTCTGTCTGTACTTTCGAGCTAATCTTCCCAATGGTTAAACCGAATTTGATAAAACTTCACAAACATAATATAGAGAAAAATGCCAGGAGTGATATTGGCTATATTTTATCCGAAGAGCTCAGAGCTTTTTTTGTTAAATAGAAAATGATAAATGATAAAATATCGTTGATGATTATTTTAAACCTAAATGATGATACAAATTAAATTAAATACTTTAATATATAAAATAATCTATTATATATTTAAAAGTATTTAAATACTTATTCGCCGACGCCGTTCCCGATATCTTACGTTTAGCGTAAACGAAATATGTTTAATATATAATGTTATGAAAGTACGCCAAATTGTAAAGAAATTGGATTGAGCCGTTGTAATTATCTACATGTTGTGTTTTAAGCATCTGAGTCGTATATTAAAATCTTTCAATTAAATGAAATGTCATTTTTTAAAATAAATTACAAGCAGGTAAAAAGGAAGACAGAGAAAAAAAGAGCTGCTCTAAAACTAAAACAAGCTTTTCAAGAGTTTCAACCTCATCAATTGTTATCATCATGATCATGGTAGCGAATTAAAACTCCATTGCTAGTAATCTCCACTTTAAATCGCTTTTCCACGTTTGGTAAGCGAGTTCATAATCGTACTTTCTTCTGCTGTCACCAAACGGCATAATAATTTAGAAGGATTTAAATATTTAACAAACAATAAATTAATCAAGTAGAAATCAATACATTGCAAGACGATATAATTCATTTAAGAATTGATGTCGTCTTGCAGTCTTATTTTGTCTTTCAGTGTCCATCTTAATACAATTCGATGAGAAACCTACCTCTGATGGTTCTTCATCTTCTTCTGGATAATCAAATTTGACAAAAGCGTAACGCAACTGATTTTCGAACTCCTCACGCGCGTCTGCTTTATCTTGTTCACTTAAACTATCCATTACAAAAAATTAAAAGCGTTTTTTCAATGTCATTGGTAATAACTTTTGTAATTTACATTATATTCCCTATGTGGAATCTTTTCGAACGTAACTAAAAAGTATCATAATCAAGGTGTTTTAGTAAGAAATTTTTAAGATATAAAAGCACTATTTAAATTTAATGCAAAATGATTTCGTTGCGTTTAGTATTTTATTGTTAGTGGTCTAAAAAATTTCGAAAGTATACTTTAACTAGCAGTGCTAGTGTTGGTACGTGAAGTGTGAAACTATTGATAAAACAAGCAAGGTAGTAGGCGGAGCGAGCGTCATATGGGGTAATTACCTTTACCAACTAAATACGCTCAAATGTTAAGTTTAAATATAAAAAAAAATTAAAATGTGTCCACATAAAATTATTGATAGTAAATAACAATTCGCCTGTAGTAAGAATGAAAAGTTAGTTCTTGATATAAGTACAGCAATTTAATTCATAACTTACTTTGCAAGCATTGTGTAGCGTTTGATACCCTTAGCTACGCGAACGATATGGTGCTCCTTAGTCCATCGATCAGCGGTCATAGAAAGCTTATATCCATTTTCGAAAATTATACTCGTCAGTTTTTTCGATGTTTGAACGAAAAATTATTCGTTCATTTGATCAGTCCCAAATAATAATTATAAAACACATTGCGCATTGTGTTAAAAAGATAAGTATATCTAATGGCGACGAAAATGGCTACAAAAGTCATAATAATAATCTTTATTGACATAAAATTTGTTACAATATTTTTTAAAGCCCTTGACTCCCAAGCTAAGTTAGAAAACTTATGTTACGAGAGTCAGTATCATCTCCCTAATATAATGACAGCTAATTATTTAATTTGATGGATTGTACCATCCATCAAATAATCAGTGACTAGTTTTCTAGTCGAAACAGCTAGAAGGCGAGCCTGATCTTGGTCTTGGATCTTGGAATATCCCACTGTTTTTTTTTTTTTGGTTAACTTCCTGTGGGACATTTTTGCCGGGACAGAGCTTTAGCCATGATTGTCTTGCCTACGCAACAAATTACAGGTCTATTTTATTGTTTAAAATGACACTATGCAAGGAAGCAAGGAAAGCAGGCAACGCGACGCTAGAAAGATTTTTTACACCAATACCGCCAAATTTTATAGGTAAAGTAACTTGATTCCAGGCTGTTGTATTTAATCTCAAATTTAGTAGAAGTATTGTTATTTTATGATTATCATCAATATCTTTTAAAATATCAGAACATTTCCAGACTGGACTTGAGCGTATTAAGTATTAAAATAGTAAGGGCAATATGGGGGTTTAAGATATACAATGTATCAACGTGTTTTAAAAATAAAATTTTGTTTTTAAAATAGGTTTAATACTATCGAAAAACAACAAAGCAACGAGCAGGTATAGACATTCCGTATTGATAGTTTTTATTCCTGGAGAAATATGATTGAAACTTTTAATTAAAGTATCTCTGTTAGAGTTAGATACATTATGGGAAATAAATATATCACATTTATTGCTATTTGGTTCAAGACCAATATTTTTAAAGTTTTTAAAAATATGTGTAAGATCACCAACATCTCTTTACCTCTGATACCAAACATTCGCTTGGATTTCAATTGAAATAAATGAATTCCCAAACTAAAAAGCTGGACCTAGTGGATCACGTTTTTGATAAAACACGTTGATAATGATTTCTATATATATATATATATATATACGCGAACACTATACAATGAATAAAACTACTTTTACGAATTTTATCGCGTTTAATTTTAAACGATTTTTAATTCCCGACGTTTCGGGTACTTTTCAGCATGGGACTGCGGTGACTGACGTCCCAATGTCAATGTTAACCTGGAGTACCTTCAGCTTTTTAATTATTTTTTACGGTCCGATCTGTGCAGAATGAACTTACTCTGCCTTGAAATCTTGCGGTGATACGCTTGGGTTTAGTTTTACGAGGTCATGCCCTGCCTAGAAAACAGCACAGCAAATTTGAAATAGTTTGAAACGGTTTACGAGTTATTTTATTAGTTGATATTATTGATTGAGCAGTTTGATAGAGCAAGCCCGGCTTCTGTGCTTCTATGGAGGCTTCGCCACTGTCGCTCAGCCTCAGCTCTCGGTTTGGCATCCTAAGACCGGCCCTACATCTGGGGTCAGCCGTGTGGGTTCCTCTTAGTACACCGCGGGTGACCAAACCACGGCTTTCAAGCTCCCCCGTCACAACAAGGCGGGAACTCGTTTGGGGGGATGACTCTCATGAACCTATGGGAGGCAGTTGCCATACTTTTCTAACATTTATCTCTGTCCTTGTCTAATATTCAGTATACTGAATGATTTTTTTCCATCTGGAAAAAATAGAGTGCAACAGGTGAACGGAGTAGAAGCCTGTGTCACTGATATTTTTTTAAAATTCATTAACATACGAGTACTATGAAATTGATCTATGAATAAATACTACTAATGAAATAAACTTTCCGTACAAAAAAAAACAAAAATTTTGAACTAAATAAATAAATCAATTAAAAACTATCGAAATTCAAATCATACGCACCCTACTTTAAGTACTAGCTATAAAACAATGAATTTGTAACACACCGACCTTAGTCCTTGACCTTGTCATTTTCAATCAGCTGTGAATAGCTACGACGTTACGTCGTATAAATATTTTATGTTTCCGCGTGCTGCGGCTGCGCATAGAATCTCTCAATCTCACTAAAAATCTCAGGTGTCCCGGAAACGATGCTGCCACACTCAGTCTTCAGCTTTAACAGTTGGCTCTTTCTGGCAAACAAGTCTCTGGGAAAGACTTTGGAGCCCTGGTTCTGCTCAATCGCTTCTTCAATACGAGATGTATTGAAGTTGCGTAAGTTCTGCCGCATGCATTTAAAGATTTGTCTAGTCAGTTGCCTATATGCTGTCAAATCTGCTGACGACTGCAGCTTCATCTCCCGTCTAACATCCATGAGATTAAGAGTGTGGTCGGAGAGCTTTTGTGTTCTTCTGCGGCGGGTTTTGCAAAACTTAGCTCAGACCGCATATGCAGTTTCCACGAGCTTGTCATTCATATCGTCCACTGTTTTGCAGTCTTCTAGGCACTGAAAACGATTTTGTAATTCGATCTGAAAGTTTTCTGAACCCTGGATTAGCGCACGAGGGGAACGGAGCATTGACTATATTAGACGAGACCTGTCCAACTTAACGTTTAAGTTCAGTGTGCCTCTAACCATTCGGTGATCGCTGTCAGTTTTCACCCTCACGATCACTGAGACATCACTGAACAGTTGGCGTCTGGTCGTGATAATGAAGTCAATCTCATTTTTGTCGAATCGTCGGGGCTCGACCAGGTTCACTTTCTGTGGGGCTGCTTCTGGAAAAGAGTTCATCGTAAAGAGTCCCTCTTTCTCCATAAAGTTGGAAAGGTGCTGGCCTTTAGGGTTCCGTTGCCCTATTTCAAATTTCCCTAACTTCAGCTCACCGCTTTCTCTTGTGCCTAGTTTTGCGTTGAAGTCTCCCATCAATACCGTATAGTGGGTGGGGATTAGTCTACTCTTAACTTTTTGATATTATAAATAGGAATAGATTAACACCTATTCTGCTCTCCTGTCCGGCGAGCAGTTTGGCGTACGGCTCTGGGGGAGAGCGCAAGTCCCGCAAGTGTTGATCCCCAGGGCAAGTCTGATGAGTTCTCTTTCACGTGGTTGCCACTTGTTATTTGGTCTGGTTCAATAGGAAACAGACAGAACAGAAACACTCGGACGATCCTCTTTTTCTTTTCTTTTATTCCACCCCATTTTCCTATCCTAACCCAATCCAAAGTGTCAAGCTTACCGTGCCGATAGATACGTGGCTGGAGGGAGCATAGTCGCAAACGGTAGTATTTTAGCCCTTCCCTCGGCATGCGGGGCTCTGCCGGGGATGACCGAGTATTTCCTTAGCTAATCGTGGGGCGAAAACCGACATTTTGAAAAAGATACTGAGAAATCTCCCTTAATGGAACTTGCTGTAGGTTTAGAAGAGGCTCTTTAAGTCTCACCAACACCCTGCAACATTATGCCCCAAACTGGGAAGAGGCGTGAAGTGGAGGGCACGTCTGCAGCCGAACCACAATCGGAAACGAACCAGGGAGGGGAAAAGAAAAAAATCGCTAGGCCTTATAAGCTTAGTGGGGCAGCAAGGAAAAGGTACTGAAGGCTGACAGCAGTTGAGATAGGAGCCGAAGAGGCCCTCTCTCTCTGCCAAAAACCCTGGGACGAAATTCCTCTACCCACGCCTCCCCCACTTCCGAAGGCGAAAAACCTCAGTCGATCTCAGGAAGAGTACCCCAAAGACCAGCCCAGGAAGTCTGTGAAGCTGGAAACGGGAGAGAAGAAGCTCAGCTTCGGTGCCGTGGCTGGCTGGAATTCGCAATTCGAATCCTATGAGTGTGGAGCAGATGCGGCTGGTCCACCGGGCACTAACACAGGCCATCGCTAAGACGACCTGTGGGGCGCAACCGGGAATGGGTCCAAATTTTCGGGTTTCAACTACAAGCGAGGTTGGATTCTGGTACTGTGCCTGAATGAGGTAAGCCAGGACTGGATTGTGGGTGAAATCGGAAAATTGAAGCCCTGGCCGGAGGCAGAGCTATCGGTAATAACCGAGGGCGAACTGCCTAAGCCTCAGCTGGGCATTACCTACTTGCTCCGCAGCGAAGCCGACTCTCCAGAGGAGGTAGCTATGCAGTTAAGGGCACAAAATGAAGGGCTCCATACTGAGCTCTGGAGAATCCTCCACCGTAGGGACGAGGAGAATGGATTCTTAGTAACCTTTTCTGTGGACGATTCATCGGCAGAGGCAGGCGGCAGAGTCGTCCTTGGCTTTAAGATGATAACTTTTAAAGTCACGGGAGGCTCTGACGTGGCAATGGAGCCCGAACGCCTAAACTCCAATTCCCCCAGCCCTCCACCTCTCGGGGTGAGGCTTGAACGCCCTCGGTGAGAGTGACGAAAACCCAAGGCACAGATTTCGCCTCGGTCCGACGGCCTCCGCTGGTATCGTCCAGGCCTGGGGCCAGGGGAGATGGGAGTGAAGTAAGGCGGGGTCAAGTGCGCAGATAAAGGACGTCCTCTTCCTCAACAGGTGGAAAAGATCCCTGTAAGACGAGGGTCCTCCAGGCAAATATCCACCATGCAGCAGCTGCTTCTGCCGTGGTGGAGGTTTGCTTTTAAGAGGACAACATTGACTTCGCTCTTAAACAAGAGCCTTGGATGGCCAACGGTCAAGTTCTAGGATTGGCTGCTGCCGGTAAGATTCTTGTTAATACTAAAGGCAGTAGAACCCAGAGCTTGTATAATATATAATAAAAATATTGAACTTTTAGCTTTTCCAGAGTACTGCAATGATGACCTGGTTACAGCCTTCATAAATCTCAAGGGATGCACAGGGGCCAGAGTATACATTTGCTCAGCCTATCTTCCCGAAGAGAACGCAGATCTTACCTTTTTTACGTGGTAGAGCCATGCTGCAGTTATATTAGTAGTATAGTTGTAGCACGAATGGGTCGGCTCGACCGGGGAAGGACCATGCTCTCACAGAATACCAGCGTGAAATAGTAGCTTAATGCTGCTGTATTTCGTATGGTGAGTGCAGAGAACCGAGACCCTTTTTACTGGAAAAGAGGCATTCCATCTTAGTCCTCAAGACTGACAACGCATCTGCATTTTGATTCGTAATCGAGGATAGATGTAGATGTCTATGGGCCACAGCAACCACTTACCATCAGGTGGACTGTGTGCTCGTTTGTCACCCTATCCTATAAAAAAAAACCATCGAGTTAGAGCGAGTGGCGGAGTTCGCCCGAAAACACAACGCCGAACTTTTGGTGGGTTATGACCACACAGCCTGGCGAAGCACCAACATCAACGAAAGAGGTGAGTTGCTTTATGATTTTCTCATCTCCAACCGCCTGGTTTACTGGTAAACAACCTAAGTTTAGGCTTAAACTTAGGTTGTACATCAACCTATGTAACGCGTGTTAGGCAAGTGAAGTGTTAGACATAAACTTTGCTACCAATCACATGTCCAGGCGGATAAATGACTTGCATGTTAGTAGCGAAAACTGGATGTGTGATCACAAGCACATTAAGTTTATGATTGGAGTGTCACCAAACTACGAAACCGTTAAGTTTAGGGATCCAAAAGCGACCTCCTGGGATATCTACAGAGATAGCCTAAGGAGGAATTTGGAAACATTTCCTAAAAGCATCAAAACAATTGAAGGTCTGGAGTTAGCGGTGGAGACAGTAACCGTAGGTATACGTGAAGCCTTCGAGGACATTTGTCCCGTCAAAACAATGACCTCACGAATCCTTGGTGGAATACTAGCTGAACTTAGGGAAAAGACCAGAAAACTATTTAATAGGGCTAAGAAAACCAAATAATGGAATATTTATAGTGCAACCCTAACTGGACATAATAAAGAAATTAGAAATGGCTTTTCTAATTTCTTTATTATATCCAGTTAGGGTTGCACGTTGTAGAGATCATCGTGGAGGAAGCTATGCAAGGAAGTTAAGTCTTTTCCTCGCAGTACAAGACTACACCAAACGCTATCGAAAGCTAAACCTAATCAGATCCGGCTTCTTAAAAAGCCGGTTGGTAACTTCACTAATAGTGAAACAAAAACATTAGAGTTTCTAGCGTCAACCCATTTCCCAGGGTCACACAAGACTTCAGCCTTGAATTCTTTCAGAGCCCTACGAAGGCCTTGTAATGAGGACTGATGTAGGGCTGTAAAAGATAATAAGGCCAAACCTGTTGCAGTGGGCTGTTGACTCCTTTAAACCATTTAAATCAAACGGGGAGGATGGAAGAATTCCCATCCGACTACAGAGGCGTATCGACATCTTTCTTCCTTATCTATTGAAAATCTTCAGAGCAAGTTTTGCATGGGGATATATTCCAGAACGATGGACAATTGTCAAGGTTCTATTTATACCTAAGGCTGGTAGAAAGGACTACGCTTTACCAAAGTCCTTTAGACCTATAAGCCTATGTTCCTTTCCCCTTAAGATATTAGAAAAGGTTGCAGATAGATATATAAGGGATGTAGCTCTAGCTACGAGGCCCATACATTAAAACCAGCATGCTTACCGCAAAGGCAAATCTACGGGAACATCCCTGATCATTGTCATTGACATGGTCGAAAAAGCATTGAAGGATAAAGAAATAGCTCTTTCTAGATATTGAGGGAGAAAGGCAAAAATAGCACTGTTTTAAACTTCGATTGAGGTTGCAACTACAAGAGGCTGCCCACAAGGAGGTGTTTTGTCACCCCTTCTTTGGACTCTTGTGGTTGACCAACTATGGTATAAAATGGCAGACAGTATTGACACGCTGGGTTATGCTTATTACCTTGTGATTATTGCGAGGAGCTTTTGCCAAAGTACTTTATCGTCAATAATGCAAAGAGCCCATAACACCATAAATAACTGGTGTATGGATAACAGTTTATCAGTTAATGCTGATAAAACTACTACCTTTACCAAAAAGAGACGGTTGGACAAATTAGTCCAACCAAAACTTAATGGTAAAGAAGTACCATTTTCCACGGAAGTTAAGTACTTGAGCGTAATAATCGACCAAAAACTAACGTGGAACTCACCTTAGCAACGTATGCCATAAGGCAAAAATTGCTTTAGGTACGTGCAATCGTTTGGTCGGGAACACTGGGGCTTGCGTCCGAATATGGTCCTATGGCTGTACAGCAGCATAATGAGGCCACTTCTCACATACGCCTCTATTGTCTGGTGTAACAAGGCCAACCAAAAGATGACTGCGGACAGACTAAATAGTCTACACAAGTCTGCCTGTTTAATAGCAACTGGAGCTATGCGATCATCGCCAGGAGCGGCTCTTAATGCACTTCTTGCCTAACGCCCCTTGATCTTTATCTATACAAGGAGGGCTATTTTGTATAGGATTAACGCCCAGGCCGGCCAAAGCTAGCTCTCCTACAGATTGAGATCCATGCTCGACTCAATTAGGGAATCACCGGTCTTATGCATGATCTCAGATATCATGCGTCCACTATACACTTTTGATAAAAAGTACTGCGTGAACCGTTTAAACGCCCTGGGATGTAAAAACAGGGTCATTTTAAGATGGGTCCGGGTCACAAGGGTATTGTAGGTAACGAATTTGCCGACAAACTTGCACGGGAGGGCCCAAAGTGCACACAATTTGGACCTGAGCCATTTTGTGGAATCTCAAGAAGCCTAGCTCGATTGACCCTTGAAAATCTTTATCACAATAAATCACTTAAGATCTGGTCTGACACACCAGGCTTAAAACATTCTAAAACCTTAACCCGGGCTTTTGATCGTAAATTCGCTTCAGAAGCCCTGAGATTAAGTAAAAATAAATTGCGCATTCTGGCAAGAGCACAAACTGGACACTGTTGTCTTAAAAAGCACATATCCATCCTGTGACTAAGCAACTCTAGAATGTGTCGGTTCTGTTCCATAACGGAAGAAACGACTCTGCACATCCTAACTGATTGCGAACCCTTACTGCGCAAACGTAACACTCATCTGGGAAACTATGTACTCCGCCCAGATGAAGTGAAATTGTTCACAGTTAAGCAACTCCTTCTAATCATTGAGGACCTAGGGCTTAGCAGTGAACTATAACCATAGCAGCAATCCCAATAGATCTTTTAGGTCGCAGTGATAGTAGTCTCTTTCTCTAGACTTGCATAGCTGCTCGCACATACGAGTAAAAAAACACCGTATAGTGGGATTCGGAGGAATGCATGGCTCTAGAGATATCCTCATACATTTCCTAAACCTCCTCATCGGGATGTGCCGAGGTTGGTGTGTAAACCTGTATGACCTTCAGCGAATACCGTATGGTGATTCTGAGTATCTGGTACGCGACCTTTGTCGACACACTCTCAATCGTTACAACGTTGTTGACGAAAGCTTTGTGGACGATATATCCGACACCGCCTTGGGACTGATGGTCGCCCTCCCGGTGATAGAACAAGTTACCGAACTCGAGAATTACCGTTTCCTCCCCCTCTCTTCGGACCTCGGATAATCCTATAATATGCCATCGAAACTTGTCTACCTCTTTTTCCAGCTTCAGTATCTTCTCGTCAGTCCTCAGGGTGCGTGCGTTATATGTTACCAAGTCGAGTCGTCGTAGGTGGCATGGCAACCGAACCTCCACCGGAGATTCTTAGCACCCCCTGGCCTGCCGTTACCATGGTCGCCACCGTAGCCAGAAATAGCAGGGCCGCCAGGAACAGGGGGCCGTTTGTTTGTGTCGTTGCTCATGGGGATATTTGGCATAGTTGCCACGCTTAGCGAGCGGGTTGGCAACCGCAGTTTTTTGTTATTTTATTGTTGTTATCAAGAAGGTGCTGCTGCCCATCTCCTGTCTGTCTCCAAGAAGTGCGGTGGTCTTGTTCTCCAAGAATGGTAACAACGCTCTCTTGAATAACTACAGATTGTATTTATGTAGTCTATGTAACGTCAACACTTGGCAGTTTGCTTTAATTCGAAATACACTGGACTGTCAAAATGAATGAAAGCAAGGAGTTGATTTTGTCGTCTCTCTCGCACGCGTTGGCTTTTACCGGGCTTTCGAGTAGACGATCTCTCCCTTTCTAACCTGTGGCAAAACGTTCTATAATGAAATATAACTACGAAATGTTTATATAGCATTTACTATGGAACCAAAAGCTGGGCTTTGCCCTGAAGTTGTTTAGGAATGCGTTAGCGGGTGGGGGTACGGGCGATGCGTTTGCAAGTTTACTTCACATTTCAATGTTTATGTTCTCTATCCCTACCCTCCGCAACCGACTATTGGTTGGTGGTGGAACCAGATCCACCGTTGGGGTCTCGAAGGCTAATGCTTCTGAGTGCTCGTTTTTCCTGGCCCCATGGCCTTCGCGCATCGGACATATCTGTTGCGCATGTGAAGTTGTAAGCCGCGGAGGAGGTCGCATCACGTGTTCTGGTGCGAGAAAGAGATGGGGAGGAGTAGTTCTCCCCCGAGGAGGAGACGGAACGGCTAGAGCTGGTGGGGCCGCGGATGTGTGCAAAAGCGTTCCCGTGGCCCTTCAAGTGGAACATCGTAGGGTTTTGAAAATGCAGTCCATTAGGTACCTGACGTTAAGATCGGGACCATTCTTTAAGAACCCGTAATGTTAGTCGCCAACCCCTTCTTTTAAGAAACGGGGTCGTTTTATGGAGTCGAACATTTAGGGTCATGCCCACTTCAATGCCCCGAACCCAGCTAGTGGTAATGATAGATCCCTGATAGGGGGCGCAAAACCCATTCCTCAGAGGTCCGTTGTGGTAGGGCTTTCGCAGTCGGATTAAGAAGAAACAATTATATATAACAGATCATTACAGTTTTTATATCTATCGAATATATAAAAATTAATGTTTGTTTTATTTGTATTTTATGCACTGTCAAACCGTTCATCAGAGTGGGAATAAACTTTGTCGCGAAAAGGTTATAGGCACAGTACAATTAACTTACAGTAGGATGATGATTATAATGATGATGTGGCACGCGTATCTTACCGACTTTATTTGAAAGTTATATCATTCAACTTCAACGAATGTTAATATTAATATTAATAATGTTAGCGTTCCTAATTATTCAATTTAACTCTTCCTAATTTAAAACGATCGATCCACAATTATTTATGCTGTGACGTAATTTTACAGTTAGTAGTTTATAAAATAATCATCAAATACAACGTAAATTTATAACTTTTTCGATTTTACCAAAAAATCCTGTTTTTCAGATAGCTTACATCCCTCTTCATCTCCCTGGCATTGCTTTTTATCATTTGGTAAAGTTTCTTTAGACAGACAGACGATCATACAGTCAAAAATTAAAAAATTATTATTCATGTCTTCATGGAGTACAAATAACCTCCTTACTTAATTAAAAGTAAATGATTTCGATGATACAGACAGACATTTCATTTTATTTATATCTATAAATGTATAGACATAAAAATCAGATATTTTCTTATGAAATTTAAATGTTTTAAAATCGTATTATCGGGCACTAATGTCAATGTTCTTTAGGTAGTTAAGAGAAGCTAGTTTTTAGGGATCTTGTCCATTAAAGCTGCAGTATCAAGTATAGTCCGGCAGCCATTACCTACTGTATACATTCCAATTATGTTACATGGTTAAAATTTCATCATAAATGACGATCATTTTTAAAATTTCTTATTAGTTTACCGATTCAAATAACTTTGTTAAAATGCTCCCAGACCAATTTTATGATAGGCCTTATAAGTCATGATACGTTTATATTTTATTGATACTTCTGTTTGAGTCGTTTCGTAATATAATTTTATCAGGACATTGCTTGCCATCTGTGTAAAATTACAATTTTGTAGTTTATAAGTCTGCTGGGGTCAACGACTGCGATGTCAAAGAAGAAACAAGCGTCGGAAATATAAATCACAAAACACTAAACTCCTATCAGATCTTGATCAACTGACATTTAAAAGCAACGATTAAATTAATTTGAATTTGAAATTTTAACCGCATGCTATATATTTATGGTTCTTAAAATTAACCAGTATTTACAATACTTATCAGTACTTAGGTACTGATAAGTATTGTAAATACTTAAATAATGAAATATAAACTTTTAGTGAAAAGTAGAGGTCCAATTTCTCACTAAAAGTTTATATTTCATTATTTCAACGCATCTGCAATTCCCCTGGTGTTGCAGTTGCTCATGGGCGGCGGTAATCACTTACCATCAGGTAAGCCGTATGCTCGTTTGCCCCCTCTACTATAAAAAAGTACTAAAAAGAATAAAATTCCAAATTTTCATATAATAACTTCTGATATTAGCACTTTACAGTGATATTTACTTTATAAATAATGGCAGAAACTTTAGTCTTGATTCTCTAGCATTACCGTTTATTACTCAGCTCTTAAAAGAGCTAGGACGGTTTTTATACACACAAATCTTACTAGAGATCATAACGGTGAAAACCGCAAGTAAATTCACTCGGTTGTTCTCGAGATTAGTCCGATCATACAGATAAACGTATATATTCGTATAATATGTATAAACATTCATTACTAACTGAAGTACATATTTGATATATGAAGTAATATATAGAAAACACGGGTGATAGTCATACGTACCTTGTTAATTTCTTCTTCAGTTAACTGTTTTGATTTGTTATCCATGACGTGCAAATTTCAAATTCAATTCAATCAAACCGTTTACCTATGACGTCACTGACTAACCGATTAGACTTGACTAATTACACGTCATAACATGAATCACCAGACAGAAAACCCTACCGAAATCAACCAAAAAAAGCCAGCCGATTTCAAATGAAGGCAAAAAACAACTGGAACGTATTATGGTAAGTTTTTCAAATTCTTATTAAAAGAGGCAGAAAAGTAAAGGCAAATTAGAATAATATGGTTTATTAATGTTAAAAGTAATTTTGTTCGGATAAAGGCTGTGTCCCGCGGTCGACGACGCGGTCACGCTCTTTCGAGCCTGGCACCGCCAGCCGTGGTGACATCGATCCCAAGCTAACTTTATATAACTTGTCTTTACTATAAAATATCAGTGCCGGCTATATATAAAACAACTACACTGCAATAAATTACTTGAGTTAATGCAAGGCGACTAGACATTATTATCTAACCTTAGACATCCAATTAAACGCCTTAATTAAAGTTTAAATCAATCGCATAACGTATATTTTGACAAAACAGCGAGGGAATGTTTAGTCACCTCGTAAAAGTCTTTAACTACAAAGAGTAATAAATTAAGAGTTTATTGAGAGTTACTGTAAGAATGAAAGTGGCCAGGTTGCAATCCATTTTATATATAAAGGGGAGAGAGTAGGCAATTAATCATATATTATGTTTAATTACAAATAAAAGAACGTCAATAGATTTGTTTTTAGGAAAAGGTTGACAAACTAGCACACAGACGTCCTTATGGTAAGTGGATGAGAACTACATCTAATTAGATCTAATCGAAGATAGATTCGCGATTAAGAATCAAAATACAGATGCGTTGTTGCCCCTGAGGTCTAAGAAGAATAGCTTGGTTTCCAGTATAAAAAGGTCTCCTGTTCTATATACTTACCACACGTAATGTGATGTGAATGTGAGATATAATAATTATAACGACTGTGGTTGCTATATTTTATTTCGAAAGCTATATGTTATCCATGCATCCCATCGCGCAAAGCATCTTCGACATTAAGCTTCTTCATACTAAAAGGCTAGCTTGTTGCAAGCTAGTCTTTTAGTATGAAAGTAGCTCACGTGGTAGAGCCATGCTACAGTTATAGTAGTAGTATAGTTGTAGCACGAATGAGTCGGCTCAACCGGGGAATGACCACGCTTTCACAGAAGAATACCAGCGTGAAATAGCAGCTCAACGTTGCTGTGTTTCGTATGGTGAGTGTCGAGAACCGGAGACCCATTTCACTGGAATTGAGGCATTCCATCTTAGTCCTCACGGGTGACAACGTATCAGCATTTTTATTTGTAATCGAGGAAAGACGTATATGTTTATGGGCCACAGCAACCTCTTACCATCAGGTGGACTGTGTGCTCGTTTGTCACCCTTGTACAATACAATAAAAAAGTGCAACTTTAAAAAAATATTTTATCTGTCCGTCAATGGTGTAATGATCAGTCTTTCGGTACATCCTAAATACTCGTTCTGATAAGTGGAGGCTACATCTGTTACCGATATCCAAGGTTTTTCAGCGTCCCCCTTGAAGTAAAGGTGGCATTGTTTCAGGCATTCGAAGTCGTTCGCCAACCGCACGATCAGACGACACTGAAATTAAAAATAAATAAAAAGAAAGAGTTATATTATGATGTTCATTTTACGAATTAGTACTAAAAATATCACAGAAATATATTAGTTTATGGTATTAGTATATTATTTAATATTCAAGTTCGATTTTTGATGTGTAACTTCTTTCCTCTCGTTTTCCTTCGATTTGTGATTTCGTGAAAAGGGATGGAAGTGTGTAACTATTTGATATGACTAATGAGCTCGCGCGGTGGTAGAGTTGCCACTCTCTATTCCTTACTCTCATGGTTTGATGGGACGTTAAACCGATACAACCGGGGAGAGAAATCAGGCGTAGGACCAGCGGTTTTACTTGCTTTCCGAGGCACAGGGGTGAGACACCGCCAACTCCTGGCTCCGGGCAGCTGTTGAGAATTTATTAATGTAAAACTCAATAACGTACTTTTTTTAGTCCGACCCGGCCTCGAACCCGGCACTTCATGATCAGCATACGCACTATTACAACCACTAGACCAATGAGGCAGCATTTATTAATCCTATGTATTTATAGATAAAATAAAATTTTCATTAAAAAAAATTATTCTTCGCTAAGAAAAATCATTTCAAATAAATCTGAATCATTATTTTTTTCAGAATATAACGTTAATATTCCTTATCACCAAGGTGAGATGTTAAATGTTACGTATCATATGCGACTACTGTAAAGCTCGCTCGTTCTTTTACATTAACTTTTAAGTAAATCTATATGTCTGATTTGACTGATATAACTGGAAATTATTGAACTTATCCTGATGAAATAAAAATAACTTAAAAACCAACTCCGATTTGGTTTTAGTTTAGTGTTGTATAACCTCTCTAAATACATGCACGAATTTGCGTCTTTTTCCTTATTTTAATCCAGTGTTTGACAACAACCACACGTGGTGGTAAGTGGTGGTGCAGCCCTAGATGGTTAAACGAACTGTCTAGAGCTACCTCAAATACCCTAAAATTCTGTTCAAACTTGCCTTCGAGGCCTTAGATTATCAACATCATCATAATTTTCAGCCTGCAGTAGTTCACTGCTGAACGTAGGTCTCTTTCAGGCGCGCCACTTAGCCCGATCTCCGGTACAGAATAAATCCGGTTCCAAGCATCCAGTTGCTCTCAGCCGGCCAAATTATAATAGGACACAAAGACAAACGCTAGCAAATTATTTCACTTACGCTATACGCATTTCGTAAGACGAAACCTTTTAATATGAACGCATGGAATAACTACAACAAAGTGATGGAAACGCGCAGAGCGTTTGATAATAAATTGGAAAATATTCTATAGAACACCGAGATTCTGTAATGAAATTGCAACTAGTTAAATAAATATAATAGAAAAAATAAAAATAAAATAGAAAAAAAAGAAAAAAGTGACAGGTGACAACTGTCGTATATTTTAACCAAATATTTTTATTAAAATATATTTATATTTTATTCCTGAAATTCCGAAAAATAATGTTTTATGTAAATAATATATTTCAATATTAATGAATATGTGATAGTATATTTACAAGTTCGTTTGCCTGAAGTGATGACACGAAATAACGATGGCCGAATACACCAAGAATATATTTTATTTTGCAACATTAATGCCAGGGAGAACTTTAAAGAAATATTAAATGAGAAAATAGAACAACGTCAAAACAACAAAATCAATGCTCACTACACTCCCAAGAAAACAACGAATGCCGCATTTTTATTGAGATGCTTGAGCGTTTTATTGAGATTGTCACCAAAAGAAGCTTTGAAACCATCAACTGTAAGCGGTTATAGTTGTAGGTTACTTCAAGATGCAACGCCTGGTGATTCATCGTACACAATATTAATATTAGATTGCTTTAAGGCGATAAACAAAGCTCGAGAACTAGGTTTTTCTTTTAATTTACAAGATTTTGATTTATACTAAATTATAGACTTTTGAGTGCTTTAGATATATTTTTACATTTTTAATTTTGTACATTATCTATGAATATTATCGCGCCAATACATTCACAGTCGGATTTCCTACGCTGTCAAAATTGTACCGACGGTAGGCTGTTTAAAGGTAAAAAGGGATTAAATATACACATTAAACGATGCCATAGTAAAAATATTTCGGCTTCACAGCCTACCGTAGAAATTCATGACTCTTCTGATAATATACCTAATGACATAAATTCTTCACTTTTTTCGAAACAATTATACAATTTGTATAGTAACGTACCAGTGGTTAAAAGAATTCCCAGAGGCGCGAGGATGCAACTTGCTAAAGCATTATCATTAACTATTCAAAATTGTCTAACGAATTGTGAAAAAAGTTGGCAAAAATTATTTATATTCGCGTATTCCCACTTTCATTTTAGTAAAACAATAAATAAATCAATTACGTCTCAACTAAAAGAAAATTCTTTTCAAAATTTGAATTACCCGATTAATACTCATTTCTCTCGACCTTATCCTAAATTTGATTTAAAAAAAAAGTAGTTGAATCAAAAGTAATAGACGGCGACTTAAAAAATGCATCCCGTATTTTATTCTCAGATGACATCCTCGCTCCTCGTAATGTCAAAACTCTTGAAGGCCTTCTTCAGAAACATCCTTCGGTCCATCCTTCCCAGAATTTACCGCTGCCTCCCAATACTTCTATGCAACCATTACAAGTTTCCGAAAAAGACACTTTAGACGCAATATTGTCATTTTCAAATGGCTCTGCCGGCGGCATTGACGGGATTACGCCTCAGCATCTCAAAGACCTTGTAAGCGTATCTGCCGGTGACGCCGGTAGGGTACTTCTTATGTCATAACGTAATGTTATGTCATAACAAAATTATGTATTTTTATGCTTTCTGGTAATGTCAATCCCAATTTCATTTCCTACTTATATGGGGCAAGATTGTGTGCCTTCAAAAAAAAGGATAACGGTATCCGTCCTACTGCTGTTGGTTCTACATTTCGACGCTTTACTTCAAAATTAGCTTGCAGGCACATAATCTCAAACTTTAAGACAAAATTTCAACCTACTCAACTAGGCTTTGGCACCAAAGGTGGCTGTGAGGCGGCGGTACATTCGGTGCGTACTTTTTTAAGTAATTCCAATGCTTTCCAATGTTCTTCAGATGTTCTTCTGAAGGTTGGTCTTAGAAAGCTTTTAACTCTATTGATAGGATAACCCTGCTGAAAGAAGTGGCTAACAATACCCCCGAAATATATCATTACCTTTGGCAATGTTACAGTCAAAATTCAAACTTGTTTTATCAAAACCATATTCTCTGTTTCTAGTTTCTAGTCTGCTGTCGGTGTTCAGCAGGGTGATCCATTAGGTCCAGCTCTTTTCAGTTTGGGAATTCAGCTTATTACTTCAAATTTAAAATCCAAGCTGAATGTCTGGTATCTGGACGACGGTAGACTGGGAGGTAAAGCAGATGACGTCATCAATGATCTTACTCATATTTTTCAAAATTTTAAAAATATTGGTCTTGAACCAAATACAAGTAAATGTGAAATATTTATTTCTAATAATTTATCTAATTCTAACAGTAGATACCTTAATTCAAAATTTCAATCAGATTTCTCCAGGAATAAAAACTGTCAATTCGGAATCGCTTTACCTGCTTGGTGCTCCGTTGTTTTTCGATAGTATTAAACCTGTTTTAAAAACAAAATTTGATCAATTTTTAAATCACGTTGATAAATTATATATTTTAAACCCCCATATTGCCCTTACCATTTTAAAATATTGTCTCCTTGTACCTAAATTTACATACTTGTTACGCTCAAGTCCAGTCTGGAAATGTTCGGATATTTTAAAAGATAATGATAGTAATCTTAAAATTGCTTTAGAAAACATTCTAAATTTGAGATTAAATACAATAGCCTGGAATCAAGCCACTTTACCTAT
Source organism: Parnassius apollo (assembly GCA_907164705.1). NCBI lineage: Eukaryota > Metazoa > Arthropoda > Insecta > Lepidoptera > Papilionidae > Parnassius > Parnassius apollo. Next base: position 9,034,956 of record CAJQZP010001331.1, read on the forward strand.
CAAATTTGGTGGAATTGGTGTATGAAATATTTCTAGTGGCACATTGCCTGCTTTTCTTGCTTCCGTGCATAGTGTCAATGACCTATGTAACACAATTTTAAATAATAAAGTGGACCTGTGCTTTGCTGCGGAGGCAAAGCAAACATGGCTAACGCTCTGTCCCGGCGAAAATGTCCCACTGGAAGTTAACCAACAAAAACAGTGGGATATTCCGTTGGTACGGAGTGTCCAGAAAAATTTATTTCAAAATTTCCATATTCAACAAGATCAGGCTCGGCTTCTAGCTGTTTCCACTAAGGAATCTAGCCACTGGTTACATGCTCTACCATCAAGTAATCTCGGCACATTGCTTGATGGGGAAAGCTTGTGCATCGCCGTAGGAATCTGGCTAGGAGTGGCTATATGTCAACCTCACCAGTGCCCCTGTGGTAGCAGCGTCGATGAGTTTGGGGTCCACGGACTTTCATGCAAGAAAAGTGCAAGTAGGTTTTCCCGTCACCGTTCTTTGAACGAAATCATCCGAAGGGCTCTTGTCTCTATAAATATCCCCTCGGTTTTAGAGCCTTGCGGGATATTTAGAGACGATGGCAAGAGACCCGACGGTATGACTTAGGTCCCTTGGGAGGTAAAGCCCTAGTGTGGGATGCTACTTGCGTTGACACTTTGGCGGCCTCTCATCTCAAGGGTACCTCTTTTAGAGCCGGGGCGGCATCAGAGGCAGTCGAATTTAGTAAATGGCGCAAATATGAGTCTTTGAGAAATGACTACATATTTGTGCCATTTGCGAGAGAGACTTTTAGAGACTATCGGTCCGTGGGGTCCACGTGCAATGAAGTTTCTAAAGGAACTGTATCCACGACTGGTCATCGCTGCTGGTGATAAGAGGGCTGATTCTTTCCTCGCTCAAAGGCTAAGTATAGCTATTCAGCGAGGAAACGCAGCCAGCGTTCTTGGCACTATACCACGGGGAGCAGGTCTTTTTGACGATTAAAATTTTTAGTTTTAGATTTTCTATATTATAGTTTCTTCTTTTATATTGTATATAATTAGTTTTAATCGTAAATATTATAATTTTAATTATTATTTTAGTTCAGTTCTTTATTATAATTTTTGTAATATAAATTGAACGTTGTAACTTCAACATAATAATAAATAAAGAAAATTGAAGATAGATCAATTTAGTAAATATTAGAAAAAAATACGTTTACATGCTTTATTTTAATATAAAATACAAACTGCGATTGTCCAGGAAAGCTTTGAAAACTTTCGAATAAAGTTTGACAAAGTGATTTTACATTTGGATCAGCGACGGGCAGCAGTGACAAAAGTAGGCGATCGTGCCTCTCGTACTACGATCGTCCATCCGCCTGCCACGCTTGGTTATTAAGGAAAGTCATTCCAAGAATGTTAAATATTGCGCCCTCCTTTCTGCCAAGGAGGGTCGCGTTCGTATACGGCTTAGAGATCTCTAGTCAGATCGTTAAGCCAATTCCTAAAAGGTTGAGTTTAGTGGGTAAGAGTCACCACATAACCACGCAGCCGGCTGCGTGGTATGCTATGAGCATTCTCAACCTCCCTCCCCCGCTTTCCGGAGGGTTGCCCATATTTGCTTCGGGCGCAATAAAAAAAGAATGTTAATTAATTATTTTCTTACCAACATGTCGAAAATATCTCTTTGATGAACGTATACTGTAATTAACGTTTGAAATTTGATTTGTTCTATCTTTTGTATATCTCGCGTGGTCTCGTCTATTAGTGTATTAAGAAGTTCCAAGTACTTGTTATTGGTTTCCATCATGATCTTCTTATCTTGCCTTGCTTGCATTCACGCGTGTTCACCATTCCTTGTCCAAATTATCTAAATACACTGTGTCCCACCTATTGAGAAACGTAATAATTTTATTTTACCTTGCAAGTACTAAAATTTGGAAACGTAAATGGCTATACCAATACAATATTAAATATCAACTATATGTATACCCTTATATAGCATGAGAAAATAATCGTTAGGCTTAAGTTTAATAAAAAAAATACAACATGCTTAAAGTTACACTTTTAAGAGCTGTAACTGTGAATATATCAATTACATATTATTACATTCCAATGCTTCACCTGAATGCGCTGCATTATGCTAATTTATGTAAGAAGGACTGACGGTATTAAGTATATCCAAAACTGCTAAACTCAATTTTTTCGGACTAGTGGTGGGCAGCGCCGTTACAAGTACAAGGTCTCTCTGCGTCGTTATGTTGCGTCAGGCCACCGTGGCGTATATATGGACAAATGCACGCCAATTGGCAAATTCTTGAATTTGTTTAATTAACTTAGTCGTGCTGGTCCCTGGAGAAACCCCCTTTCTACTACCTAAGAAAATATGTGGCTCGTCATGTAACGGATCGAGGAGGTCGAATGCGGTCAAATGTGTGTCATACATGCTTAGACCATTTGAATGGTCTAAGCATACATTTGAACAGGTGCCGCTTGTGAGGAATGGTCTGCTCGGGCTTACTATTACTTACTATTCACTGTTGATGGAATGTAGCAGAAATAAGTATATTTCATTTCATTTCTGGCAAACCATATCAATTTAGAACGCTTCAACAAATTATTTAAAAAAATCTGAAAAAAGATGCGGTTTTGCTTAGTTTGTTTCTGACGTATATCATTGAAGCCACCAACACTATCGAGGCGTGGCATTTAAACCAAATGAAGAAAGTTTAAAAAATAAAAGGAAAAGCAAAGAAACTGAATTCCAAAAATTTTTAACTAAACGTAGTCAACAAACTGACAGCGATAAATTTGAATGAAAGCAAAGTTTGAAAAGCAAGACCAAACTTCATTCTCTACAAGGCTGACAGAAGAGGTAAAAGATTTCATATAGGACTTTTCTAAGTTACCTGTATTGCACATCGCGCATGTACACACCCTGACCTACAATTTATTCTGAGCCGTAACTGTCTCAATGATTGCTAAAAGTTGAAATAGCGGCTTTTGTAATGATTCTTAATGTTTTCTTTTGCAGTTACTTTTCGTTTAGATTAACATATACATATGTTTATGTTTGTTATCATCGAACAATTTAATATAGTTCAAGGTTTGATGGTTTAACTAGTTCATTATTCAGTAGAAGTTGACTTGACAGTTGACTGCCTCGTTGGTCTCGTGGTCGTAAACGCGATTGCTGATCATGAGGTTCCGATCATAGGGTTCGAACCCCGGGTTGGATCAAAATTAGTTATAAGGTTTTACTGTCGAGAAATCTTTAATAACCTGGAGTCAGAAAGTTGACGGTGGTGGCGGTTTCATATCCGTGCCTCGGGGAGCGTGTAAAGCCATTGGTCCTCCACCCGATCTCTCTCCGGTCTAAGCGGATTACGGTACTAACAGACTAGGAGGATGAAGGATTAGAAAGTGCACTTTTGTTTTGGCGTACCGATGCTCAGGCACTATAAACCCTGTGCTGCGCAGATGGCTAGTCTCTACTCTCTATTGAGATTGGCGGCCGTTACCAAATTTTTGACTTATTATTCAGTAAAAAGCACACAATTTTATATATATATATATATATATATATATATATATACATCGGTAAACAACGCCTAAAGATGTTAAGTCCGCTTTTGTACATTTTGCATCATTCTAAACGAAAAAATATTAAACAATACCTACTAAGTTTTATAATTCATTAAAACTTATTTAAAACAAATCAACCTCAACTGTTCAAAATTGTGTGCTTCTACTGAATAATAAGAAAGAATTTGATAAATATATATATATATATATATATATATATATATATATATATATATATATATATATATATATATATATTTAAAAACTCTACTTTAGAGGTGCGATATATCATACATTTCATCCACCTACAGAACATGAACATAGGTCTCCCCCATAGATGGACTTTAAGGGGTGATTTTGGCATAGTTGTCACGCTCCACAGGGCTGGTCACCGCAGTTCTTCAATAATTTTTAGTTGTTATCAGAAAAATGCCGATTCCCATATCTTTCAGTTTTCTAATATCGCGTCTTACTTCATCGAGGGGAAGATATGGGGTAGTCGATATTCTTACACTTCTTTCCGCCATACAAAGAGCGCACACTTCACGTCGTCCAAGAAAGTAGTGTTTGCAACCAAGAAAATGCAGCGGCAGTTCGACACGTTTCCCTCATGGCTGGACAATGTGCAATGTATTAGAACATATGCCAAAGAAAAGTCATAAACCGATCTCCTCGCATGATCGGTTAAACATGAAGAGAGCCATTCAGCGTGGTGGACGTTAAAATCGCCAAGTATCATGATCTCAACGGATGGGATCTTTGGTAGCACCGAATCTGTAGCCATTTGGACGTGGTCGAAGAGTCGGTCTTTTTCGGTATTACCGCTATGGGACGTATACGCAAACTGCGACCCAAAGAAATGTTCTAATTTGTACCCCGGGTAGAAGAGATATGAAGTATGTATCTACTGGAGACGACATCTGAGTCGCGGTTAAAACGCGGATAGCGTGGCAGGGGTGTTGTTGGTCCGCTTACCAGAGCAGTTTTAGTCACGAGCGGAAATGTCCCCCCGCCCACCCCGGATACGCTGGGTAGCCTGAGCACGCACGCTCTGGAAGAGTAAGATAACTTGGTCTTGGTTGGTTGGTTGGGGTAAAATATAATTGTAAACAATTAAACCAATATCATGAACCTTCACATATCTAATATTGTCAAAAGTTGACAGCAAATGGTTTTTATCGTATGTGAATCAGATACCTGGCCAAGAATCTCTAGCAAGGTGAGACCCGACACTAAGAAAAACCGTGTAAATATAGTTCTATTTTTTGCCAAATACCCACTTAAACTTTTCTGGCAGAGTTCTAATTGCTTCTGTAGGTTAGGGGCTCTTTGCATGATCTTTTGCCACGACTAATCAATTTTTGAGAAGCGTTCTGCTTCTTTTGGCAGTTTAATTCTTTTGAGTTTTCTTCTTATACCGATAGTTTTTCAGTGAATGCACAGTTTTAAGATTAAAATCGTGCCAAATTAATTTACGGTGACATAAAGAACACCCGAAAGCTGCGACATTTTTTCCACGACAGGGGGCTGTCCTTTCCGCTTTTCATACCACAGAATATTTACGAAATCCTTTCAAACTCCCCCTCCCACACTCCGCCCCTCCGCCCCTCCACCCATCGGTTCACAGGTGGGTTTACACCAAAGTATATAAAACTACGCATCTCCAGCAGGTATTCATGATGGGGACACTCCACTCCACTCCTTTAACTCTGTCATCTCCGCCCTCACCTCAATCTCCTATCAAGGCGTCTTCTTTTTTTTCTGAAGTTTAAGTTAAAAAACTGATTATATTATAAGAATTTCAAATATTATTATAAAAACTAAGCGTGTCACCCTTATTGATACATTTTTCCGTAGGATACTAAAGCTACATATACCAAATTAAATTTGTTTTATATTATACACGCAATTATTTGAATAAATATAATAACATTTAAATATATGTTTTGCACTTGCCTGTTCGATAACAAGGAATCTAAAATCATAAGGCTTCAAGTTAGCTGATGGTCTCTGCGGTGGCATCGACTTTGAGCAGCAGTTCGCCGCGGTCATTGAAAGATTGAAAGGTTAATTCGTGTACTGACCACTCGTTTGTGACTTGACGCAACTTAGCTTCTATGCCTTTTCTTTCATTGCTGAGGTTCAAATACCCTGTTGACAGTTTTGCACATTGTAATTCCATGTTTTATTAGCCACTTTTTACGAATACGAAGAGAGCTAGCACCATCTATTTATTATGTGTTCCTAGTACTTTGGGTGGAAGTCGCCTTCGCGATATATTTGACACATGCGCAGTTGCGCTTGATTGATGAGTGAATGAGTAAAGGATTGTGGACATCATTCATTGTAATTAGGAACAAAGAAGCAAGAACTTTATTACCCCGGTTGTGTATTATTTTGCCTTCTCAGGATAACACTTATCTAGATAAACTTGGAAAGTAAAACATTATCTTATTACAAAACTTCCTCAAAAGTTTCAAAACCGTTTCCGAAAAATCAAAGATGTAGGTAAAAATATCTTACATACGCAGGAATTGCTTATTTAGAGCTTAGAGTACAGGTTATAATTACAGATAGCGTAAGGATGAGTTTTAAAAACACATCATTACCCATCACATATTTCGGGAAAATTTATCATCAGTATAATAAATTCAGTTTCAATCATTGAAGTACAACATATTTACTTACATACAGTACACATTATTTCAATGGCCTCATTAACAATGTGATAAATAATCCGAGTAATGATTTTTGAAAATTATTGTAGCCTAAAAAAAATAAGTAGGTACTGCAGTATTTTCTTTGTTCTGCATTAATGGTGCTTCTAAAATATTCTTTAGGCAAAAGTCTTCTTTATCAAGTTAGAAGTTATATCCGTTGACTTCTATAATACGATGCCCGTAACGCGGCTTCAAAGCTTTATATTGCCATCAACTCACATGTCGTTGAAATCGACAAAATATATAATTAGAGAAAAAATTTACTTACGAAAAATAATTCTGTATTAAAATAAATATGAATGAATTCAAATGACACTATGTAGTACGTCCTTACATATGTAATTAGCGTTTTGTACGGGAGGAATACAAAGTCAATTTTTTTTGTAAAATATTTTAATTTAATTAATCAAAGTATGCACCGTTGTTATCTATGCACTTTTGCCATCTCATAGGTAGTTCGTTGATCCCTTTACTAAAAAACCATGGAGGCGAGAATCAATAAACTCTTTGAAGGCGGTTTGGACTGCCGTATCGGAGTTGAATATTTTTCCTCGTAACAAGTTTTCCAAAATCCAGAAAAAATGGTATTCTGTTGGAGCAAGGTCCGGGGAGTACGGTGGATGTCGCAGACATTCCAATTGTAGCTCAACTAACTTAGTGGTTGTTTGTTGTGCAGTGTGTGGTCTTGCGCTGTCTTGAAGCAGCAGTGGCCTAGAGCGATTGACCAATCTCAGTTGTTTAGCAGCTAGTTCTTCTAACCGTAATCGTTTGGTCAGATTTTAGAAAGCTGTAGTGAACGACACCGGTACTTGTCCACCAAACACAAATAATTTTTTCTGAGTCAATTTTCGTTTAGGGCAGGTTTTGGCCGCGTCTCCAAGGTTCAGACAATGCGACGGGCGCTTCCGATTATCGCACAGTATCCACTTTTCATCACAAGTAATGATTCGATTAAAAATACTTCATTTTCGTGTCGGTTGAGCAAAGTAACACAGCAGTCGACGCGTGTTTGCAAGTTCGATTCACTCAATTCATGAGGTACCCATCGTTCAAGTCTTTTTACTTTCCCAATTTATCACTTACCCCGAAGCCTGCAGCTATCTTCGAAGTGCTTTGTGATGGATCCGTTTCCACAATAGCCTTTAATTCTTCATTTTCCACTTTGGTCTCCGGCCGTCCACGGGGTTGGTTCTGAAGGTCGAAATTTCTAGAACGAAAACGTTGAAACCAAAAAAGTCACATCATTAATCCTTCGAGCTGTTTATGCAGAACTGTGCTACGGTAGAACGCGTACTCGTAAATATACCAATATTTCATGTTTTCCATTGTGTGATAATAAGCGACGCCAAAATTAAAAATAATGAGGAAAAAACAAATGAATGACTGTTTTCAAAACTCAAATGTACCAGCTAAATGAGTTTATAAATTTGAATTTGGAATTCTTAACCAAAGGAGATATTTCAGATCAAAGTGGTCAGTACGGCAAAACGCTAATTTCATATGTAAGGACCCAATATAAAATATATTATAAACACATATTATTCTTCATATTATTCATGCGGTTTCACGCCTGGAGGATTTTTGTAAAATTATTTCTTGAAATTACTTTAAATTATAGACAAATTTAGTCATGCATAGATCATACTGAGTTCAGTCCGTTCCTTGGGGACTCCGCATACAACCAAGAAATCATTAATTTGGTAACAGCCACCGGTCAGCGTATACTCGTCCGTGGAGAGAAGGAGATGGAGGTGAAGCTAGGCAATATAATCTACCTGCACAATGTCATCGTGGCTGATATAATGGTCGACTGCCTCCTGGGCCTAGACTTTATGAGGAACAATTGATGTGAGATTGACGTTAAGCTAGGTGTCTTGGGACGATGGACAGGAGGAGCTTTTTGCGGAAGAGGCGTTACAAGGGAACAGCCTTAGGAATATTGTTTTGCCGCCGAGATCGGGAATTATTGTGCCGTTTGTCTTCCTCGGAACCCTGGGCAAGCTTACCGTTGTGTACTCGTGGAAAAGGTAAACAATGACCTTCCATGGATAGTAGCTCGAACCTTGGTCAGAACCACTGACATCTCAGGAGTACGTGTGCTGAACCTTTGTGACCAGGAACAGATTATAGATAAAGGCACACTGGTTGGTACTTGTGAGGAAGTGGATTGGTTGCTTCGGTGCCAATACCTATCGAGTGGGACCCCAGCAAGGATGCACAAACGAGAGTGACTACACTTTTAAAAGACTAGCGCAGCGTTCTCTCCCCGAATGAAATGGTCAAAGCGAAGAAGTTCTTACTCAAGTATGCCGATGTATTCTCATCAAACGATGCTGACATAGGAAAGACTGGCTTAGTTTAACACAAAATAAACACAGGAGAAGATCTGCCTATCCGCCAGCGGCCGAGAAGATTGCCGGTAGCACGTGAAAAGGAAGTGGAAACTATTATTGAAGGAATGGTGACGGATGGTGTTATTGAACCTTCATCTAGTCCATGGTGTTCACCCGTGGTGCTAGTAAAGAAGAAAGACGGCAACATGCGGTTTTGTGTTGACTACTGCCGTCTGAATGACGTTACAAAGTACGACAGATATCCCTTGCCAAGAATTGATGACACGCTGGACATGCTTACAGGAGTAAAGTGGTTTAGCACGCTGGATCCAAAAAGTTGCTACTGGCAAGTTGAAATTGACCCTAAGTACAAGGCGAAAACTACGTTCTCGACGGAAAAAGGGCTGTGGCAATTTAAAGTAATGCCGTTTGAATTGTGCAATGCTCCAGAACTTGTACTTATCGGGCTAATTAGCGATGCCTGTCTGGTCTGCTTGGATGACATCATTATCATAGGCCATACGTTTGAGGAACACCTTCAAAACCTGGAACGCGTGCTCATGAAGATTAAGAGTGCCAATCTCAAGTTGAGTTCGAAGAAATGTTCACTATTCAAACGGCAAGTTAAATTTTTGGGGTATTGGAATAAGGCAATATATTGGATTATCTGGTTCCAAAAGACAAGACGCAGGTTAGAGCATCTTTGGGTTTATGGTCATATTATCGGGGATTTGTGAAGAACTTTGCAGATATAGCCAAACCGTAAAGCACAAGCTAACCGAGAAAATGCGGCATTTCTGCTGGGATGAAAGTTGCAATATCGCATTCCAGGAGTTCAAGGACAGTTTGTGCAAAACACTTATTTTGGGGTACCCTGATGCAGGCAAGGAATTCATAGTTGACACAGACGCAATCGATATAGGACTTGGCGGTGTGTTGACTTGGCAAGTCGTTTTCAAAACCAGAAAGGAACCATCGTGTCACAAGACGCGAATTGCTAGCTGTGGTAAAGTCGTTGCAGCATTTTAGAAAATATCTTCTGGGGTGGAAATTTTACTTACATACTGACCGTGCTGCACTAAAATGGCTATTGCAGTTTAAAAATCCAGAAGGAGAAGTTGCGAGGTGGATTGAACTACTGCAGGAATACGACTTTGTGATCGAACATCGCGGCAGAAAATCTCATGGCAACGCAGATGCATTGTCAAGAAGACCTAATCCTGAAGATTGCAAGCATTGTACTAGGCAAGAGGGTAAGGAAGTGGTATCTGTGAGGATGCTCAATATAGACCACCTCAGCAACGAGTGGAAGGACAGCTTACAACGTACACAGCAGGAAGATCCGGACATCAAGCCGATTCTGGAATGGATGAAGGCCAGTGCTCCCAAACCCAAGTGGAGCGACGTCTCAGTGATAAGTGCGACCACGAAAAGCTACAATGGGACAGCTTGCTGCTTCAGGATGGAGTTCTGTGCCGTAAATGGGAAAATGGTCGGGGACACAGCTGTCATTTGCAAATTGTTGTCTCTAAAGCTAAAGTACCGGATGTTCTACAGCTATATCTTAATGATTGTGCAGGTGACCATCTGGGAGTTAAACTAACTCTACTGAAGATCCGAGAACGGTTTTACTGGGTCCACTGTCGAGACGATGTCGAGGACTGGTGTCACAAATGTACAAGTTGTGCGGTTGTAAAGGGACCTCAGACTCGTAGTAGAGGTGCATTGAAGTTGTACAATGCTGGTGCACCATGGGAGAGAATAGCCATTGACGTGGCGGGGCCGTTTCCAGAAAGTGAAAGTGGTAAAAAGTATTTCATGGTTGTGATGGATTACTTCACTAAATGGCCAAAAGTCTTCGCCATTCCAAATCAAGAAGCTTCAACACTTGCAGATAAACTAGTTCATGAAGTCTTCTGTCGTTTCGGAGTACCTTTAGAGATTCACAGCGATCAAGGAAGGAATTTTGAGTCTCAAGTATTTCAAGAAACTTGCCGAGTTATGGGTACTCATAAAACAAAAACGACTTATTGCCACCCGCAATCTGATGGAATGGTAAAACGATTTAATCAGACATTGGAGAGGTACCTAGCAAAATTTGTGGAAAATGGGCAACGAAATTGGGGCAAGCACATACAACCGTTTTTGGTGTCATATCGAAGCGCTGTTCATGAAAGTACATCAGTGACACAAGCTTTCGCAAACTTCGGAAGAGAGTTGCGGCTGCCAGCAGACCTGATCACCGGAAACTACCTGATGCCCCACGCAGTATTACCAATTATACAAATGACTTGCGGAACAAAATGAATTACATTTATGAGCACGTCAGACAATCGGGCCAGCAAATGTCTGAAGAGATGAAAACTCGGTATGATCGCAAAATGAACAACAAAGGGTTCGACGAAGGTTCACTAGTATAGTTGCACAATCCAGAACGCAGCAAAGGGAAATCTCCTAAGCTTCAAGTTAAATGGGATGGCCCGTACCGGATGTGACAAGGATCAATGACGTAACCTACTGGATACAGAAAGGTGCACTCCTAAGAACGTCCTTGTGAATAGACTGGCGCGTTATTATAGGGCCGACAATGCTCGGGACGAGCATGTCTTAGGAGGGGGCAGTGTTGCACACCATAATTAATGCCACTGGCGCTATCTACTATCGAGTAGCAGAACTAGGAGTGCTCTCTAAAAAGTTTCGTGCTAGAACTTCCCCACTAGCGCCATCTAGAATCGAGTGGCGGAACTATAAGAGAACTTTCTACACCTAGTCGATCGGGATCGGTATGTGCTCGAGCATTCTGGATGTTTCGGTGGAATAGGTCCTATATAAAGGTGTTAGGACCGCGACCGGGGCAGTATAGAATTGACGACACAAGACAAGACTTAGGTGCAAAATAAAGATAAGGTGCTATGTGTGTTTAATTATTAGTGTGTTCTAAGTTTTAATTGGTGTCGGTTATCAAAATGTCAATTTTGGTATCCAATCGACAGTTTTTATTGTCACGAACCCTAAACTCGTAACAATATTATACATTCTAAGCTTAACATTTGATGGATTTTTGATTTTTTGACTAATCGTGGGGCTTGAAAAATAGCTAGGGTTTCATTACAAATTAAACATAACGCTCTTTTAAGGGACTGAATAACAAAATACTGAAAGTTCCGTTTTTCATTAAACGTTCAGCATTCACTTTCTATTTTTCGCTTTTTTCCCATAATATAATAATAATAATAGATAGAATAGACTACATAATACCGGATAGACTACAGAAAGGCATTCAAATCGGCTCCCCATACATGGCTAAAGACCTTGAGCTGTACAGAGTTGACTGTACAGTTAGAGACTTCCTCAAGCAGTGTATGGGACAGTGTATTACGATCCTTTGCCATCTGGGAGAGCGGATGACGGCTGCGGAAAGCCACATAAGTATTATAAGGGGTATCTTCCAATCGCTCCCATCTTTCGAAATTGCTAAGAATCACTTGTGATTTTAGCAATTATATTAGAATGGAGCTGGGAACGGATAAGTGTGCGGTCCTCCATGTAGTAAGGGGAAGTGTTGCTAACTCTGAGGGTATAGACTCATCTATGCCCGTCAACTTAAGGACCCTTTCCGAGGCTGAAACATACCGATACCTGGGTATGTCCCAGATCATCGGTATCGGTGAGTCTGGTATGAAATAGGTGGTCTCAGACTGAACTTAAGGCCCTGCATAGAAAAGTCCGCACTACCATGACGTCCCATAGAATGCATAATCCGAGATCATCGGTAATGAAAGAAAGAGAGAAAGGACCATTTATTTAATAATCCAGTTTACAAGCAATTTAAGAAATGTAAATATAAATTACAAGGGACAAAAATATGCATGTACAGGTGTAAGACTGCTTACGCATTAAATATTATTAATAAGCAGTACATGCACAACCTTAATTAATAATGAAGCAAAAAAAAACAAATAACAAATTTGAAGATAAGATGTGACATCAAATAGGTCTCCAATTCAGCATAATGCTGCAAAGGCAGCGCTGGTTTTCAATTGGAGCCTTGTGATTTCACTGACAAGTCGGTGTGTGAACCTCCAATTGTCCACCAATTACGCGTAACTACGACTTATATAGATTAATTAATGGCTAGAGAGTAGTGTTAACGAACACAGTTATCACACACATACTGTATATACGAGTATATTAATATAAAAGTTGTATAGTACATACACTACACATATTGCATATTTTCATATTACATATTTGGCTCTATGGGAAAGCAAGCAAATTAGCAATAAAATTTATGATATTAGTACATATATAATTTATATTCTGTACTCAAGGAGACACACCATGTTACGAGACTACTAGATTATTTTAGAAAATAAAAAAGTAAGATTAAAACTAATAAATATTAAATGATCATTCATCAAATATGTAACAGAAATAAACACCTTAATAATCAATAATATTTGAACATAGTAAATTATTTAAAAAAAGTGTAAAGCAATATAAATATTATTACCATTTTGCGTTCGAAACATAATTGTATTACGTATTTTGAACTTGTTGTACTAAATAACAGAACTTTAGTTGGTTTTTACAGCTATTCAATGTTTTCGGGAACGAATAGGTGGTAGTAGATCATTCCAATAGTGGCTTGCTGCAAATTTGACCACCTCCACCTCGAAACGCAGCTGTGCAATGTTGAGTTGTTAGTTGTTACAAGCGAATGAACGCAAGCTCTTGTATCATATTTATTTTGGTCTCAGGCCCACTTCAGCTCTTGAAACAGGTATACTGGTCGTTGCTTTATTATTGTCGAGAATAGTATAATAGCTAGGTGTAATTTTCTCCGGGCACTCATTTTTAGTAGATTAGGGCCGTTCAAATAAGGCGTAATATAATTTCGAGGCGGGCCAGTGAAACAAAACCAAGTACACGTATTTTTCACCCGCTGTATGATCTTCTCTGTCCTTCTCAATAGTCGTGGTCCATAGGCTGCATCTGCATAGTTTAACTTAGACAGATTTATGACTCACAGAATCTTATCGGCATATCTTCACTGAGGTACTACCGCACTTTGTACGGCAACTTCAAACGGTAAAAACAACAACGCACTCCCCCAATTACATGACTATCGGATCACAAACTAGAATCAAATAATACACCTAAATTTCTTGCCTCAGAGACAGTGCTGTTTAGGTTCTTTATCAATTAGAGCTGGGGGCTGAAACATTGATATATTTTTGAATATGTTTATTTGTTCCTAGTATTAAATTTTTTTAATTTCCACTGGCCTTTGCGATGACCATAAATAAGTCGCAAGGCCAATCTTTGGAAGTTTGCGAAATCAACTTGGAGTTTCCCAGTTTCGCGCATGGACAATTATACGTCGCGTGTTCGCGCGTCGGAAAACCGTCAACTTTATTTATTTACGCACCACAAAAAAAAACACAAAATATAGTTTTATCAGAAAGCTTTAAATTTATTAACAGACTGTATCATAACTGTGTGTGTATGTCAATATTAAATTGAAAACGTATAAATAGCCATTTCGGGAAAACTCTGGTTTGTAAGTAAGCAATATCATGTATAATTAATGGAAAATAATAATAAAACTTCATTCATACCGAGCATTTTTTTATTAATTACGGATTCCTTTTATTTGTTTTAAGTTTATTTTATACAAAAGTTTAGGTTTTTTATTTATCGATTAAGGCAGTACGAATTCTGCCGGGTCAGTTAGTATTAAATAAATAATTTTTTATTTCATATTTCTCTATTTTCCCCATAGATTTAAATCATAGACGATAAAAACATTTGGCGAAGCTATGAATATTTTTAACACTATTTAACTTATTTTTCACAAAATTAACAAACCAAGATTTTTTTAGCTTATGCATTATATACGTATAATGAAATTTACCTATTGGCCGATGATATAATAAAATATAAATTCAATAGGAAACAGGTGTCGTAACAAATCAAAAGGTTTAAACACCGGCTTCGCAATAACACCTCGCGCAACTGGCGGCGCCCTAGACGCACCACCACTCGACGCCCACGTCTCCGACCTCCATCCGCACTGTCATCCTGCTTCCTTGCACCTACACGATCCGCGAAAACGATGTCCCCCACGTACAACGAGCGATATTCCCATCTTTGCTGCCACCAACACGAGCGTATGAGTGATATTTTCTGTCCTCTCTTCCGGAATATTTGTGATTTTAAGGTCAGCTGCAAGCAACTCCTTCTCCCGATTATTAAGCTCACGCGTGAGTCGGGAAACGGTTGTTCGAGCTCATTTATTTTGACTGACCTGTTGCTGTTGCTTTAAGTCTTCTGTTGTAGAATTCTAATCTTGCTTTCATCCATTCTCTTATTACTCGTCACTAAGGATTCCCGCAGTTCAACCACATCCCTCCGAAAGTCTTTTAGCTCCTCCCTGACCCTACTTAGTTCCTCCCTGAAAAGTAAAATTTCTGTATTGAATTCCCCATGAAAAGACACAGAGGAGGAGGTTGCCATTTGTCACAGCTTGTTCCGGAGATTGCAGCCTCAAAATTTCAATCTCGGTAACCATACCCCTAACAGAAGTAGAGGAGATGTTACCCTTTGGAATAGTCTTTTTACACTCTAGACATTGCCAGCGTTCATTGATGGACATTGTTCACATTTAACGGCCTCTGCTGGAGAAAGGAATTTACCACAAGCTCCACATTTAACAATATTTAAGAAGTACAGTTCAAGCTGTTTATCTTACATACTCCACTGATGGCACTAGTATATAGGTAATACTGGTATATAATAAGTACGGAGGTGTATGCAGCAAAAATATATAGGTAAGTCAAATAATTAAGCTCTATAATTAGGCAACGAGCAATGGCGGAACTTGGCAGTACATAGCATTGCCGACTGGGACACCGTATGGAAGAAGAAGGAGCTTCACGGGAGGTTCTACAAAGCTTTTCATAAGCATTTCGTAGAAACAGTAGCTTCCCTCTACTGATTATTCCACGGAAAGGGAAGCGAGGAATTAAATAAAGTGGGTAACTCCTGTGCACTCTCCGAAATTCATCCTATAGAATAATAAGAGGTCGGCTACACTGCGCCTGTACTAGAGACTGACAAGATTGGTTTCAACCAACCCAGGGTTACCAATAAGCTTCTTAGCTCGTCTCTCCGCTGAATCCAACGCTGTTATGTAGCATTTCGCAGCATTAGCCTATACGTGGCAGCAGTACTCCAAGTACGACTGGGCTTGCGCTTTATATATGTAAGGTAAGAAGCCCCGGTGTGAAGTACCGCCGCAGACTTGATAGGATACCTTGTTTAATTGGTCCACACGGGAATCGTACACGTTTTGCAGGCGTGCCATGAAATCTTATGGCAAGCTACATGGCTCTCATATGTCGTTTTGTTTTAAATAAATTCATGAGAACTAAAAAGAAGTTTTTGCAGGATTGGCGATCACATTATACTTACCTAGCAATTAGTCATCCAATGATGCAACGAACTATTCCATCAAATACAGACAAAAATCTCACACTGCACTTTATTTTCAACTACTTACATCGGATAAATTGATACCAAAAGAAGTTGATAAAATTATTGCTATGCCGATAGACACCGAATACATTCAACTGAAGCGGTTCTCTCTTAATCACAATTTTGTGTACTAATGATCCAGAATAACAGTTTAGTTAGACAAAGAAAGATAGTGAAATTATTACTGTGCTAAAAAGTTTTTCTTTTAATCAGAGTTTTCTATACACATTATCCAGTATAACAGTTTAGTTAGTTATTTTACTAAACGTAGCAATTACGGAAACTAATCCCGATAATGGCTCGATATTTTAAGTTTTTGATCCTGCAAGAATAAGTATACAGTAAGTAGCATTATATTTGTAATCTTATCAGTTAGTTATTATTAGTTTACTTAGCAGTAAATAGATGGTGCTAATTTTAGATTAAAACTATGAACCTCCCAAGTTGTGTAAATGTGGCCAGATCGTAGGATTGATAATATTATCATGAAGTGCTGGACAACTTCAAATATTGCAAACATTTCACGATAGCCTCTTATTACTAACCACCTCTCCATAGTATCTATATAGTATTAAACAAAGTCGCTTCCCACCGTCTGTATGCTTAGATCCTTTAAAACTACGCAACGAATTTTGATGAGGTTTTCATCAATAGACAGAATGATTCAAGATAAAGGTTTATATACATGTATAATACATGCATATTATAGAAATCTATAAATATAAAAATCAAATACTGCCCGATAGTCTCGCTAAAACTCACCGATTTTGATGAAATTTTTTGTGTATTTAATTGGGTCCCTGTATGGTTTTTATAACCAGTAGGTGGTGCTGTTTATGTTATTCGTTTAAAAAAACACTACGTTATCCCGCTTGTAACTAACACAATCATACATAATAGAAAATTAATTTCTAAAGAAAGGAAAATATTTAACCCTCCTTTTTTAAGTTCCGTAATCGGATAAAAGTAACCTGTAAGTAGCCCCGGGTCACTTACTGCCTGCTTACAAAATTTCATGGAGATCTGTTAAGAAGTTTTTGAGTGAATCTTTAATACACAGACAGACAGAAAGACAGGCAGACAGACAGAAAGACAGACGAACAGACGAAAATTCTAAAAAGCAGTAATTTGGCTTCAGTGTCTTTTATTTAGTCCCCTGGACTTGTTTTTTTTCCAGGAAATATTAAAATTACAGACACGACTTTTCTACAGATTTATTATATGTATAGATGAAGTTACGCTGTAAGGAGTATTTAAAGCCAAGCTATACACTGAACGCAAATTACGGTTATGAAATTCATGTCAATAGTGAAATTTTTCCTTAAGGTATCTTGGAGATTTCGGATCAAACACCACACAAAAAAGTAAAGAGAGTATATGAACATCCCGGCGAAGTCGAATAGGGAGCCACCTGTTACTTATTGTGCAAACGTGGCACTTGCTGTGGTTCATTCCGATAGTGCCAACGGTCTGGCTATTTTAAGTCTAACAAATTTTTTATGCAGCACTAATCAGTATGCAGTTTAATTTTATTGTTTTAGTTACCTACTTACTTATTATCAGTTTATTTAACAGTATGTAGATGTCGTAAATATCACATTAATCTATGACGCCAAAACTGAAAGGTAACAATATTACCTTTACAGTTTTATAATAGTAATAAAGTTATATAATATAATAGTTTATTTTTGTATAATATATTAATGTATTTATAGAGAATAATGAGAGTTTTGCAATAACTGATCTGTTATTGTAAGACTCTCATTATGTTTTAGGTTTTAATTTATTTATAGATTAGTATTTAAACTAAAAATCGTATCAATTTTTATGTTATTGACATATGTCACCACAGAAATCTTAATAGATATCTGTGGATGTCACTAATAATAATTATTTAAATTATCACTATAATAAAATAACTATAAAACTAAATAATGAAGGTCAAAATTTTTAAGCGTTTTTTTAATTATTTAAACGTGTGAATGTTAATAGTTTCTATTACTTAATTTATTAATAACATAAAGTAAAATATACTGCTTTTGCATTTAACAATAGATATCACTTTTAAATAAGTATAGATCGCCAGCGTAGTTTCAAATTATTACACAACACTTAAGAAATTTATTTTAACTTTATTTATTATAAATAAACATCGTATACATTTAAAAGAATACTCCATTATCCCATTCCAACCCCTATGTGAAAAAATGACGCTCTGAAACGGAGGGCTTCTTCAAAACTGCAGATTCCCCTAAACCGGAAGGCGTCCCTGATACAGAAATCTCTAGCGGACGTTGTCCCTGTGATATTATTCTGTAATATATTGATGTCATCTGTTTGAGTGTTTGACGAAAATTTTATGGATACAAATGACACAATATTGTTTGTTGTCTTTTGAAAATTAAACATTTGAGATTTGGTACATGTTTATTATTTATAGTTTTATATAAATAAAAGAAATGGACTATTTTCATTTCAGTATGGTATGAAAATTATTTCCTAGAAACTCATACTTACTAATTACTTAGTTCAGCCGCCTGTGATGGTACCTCGGTTCAATTTCATTTATTAGTTTAGTTAAACAGACTTAATTATTTTTTTTGTATCAGCCGTAATTTTATACAGGTCCGTATTTGACGCGGAAGTTGATTTTGAAATGACATAATTCGAGAACCTACTTCTAATTCGCCTGATCTATATAACAAAATTAATAATTTTCTTAAGGCCAATTATTCAACTTTTATATGTAGTCAAGTTTAAATTATAGTTAAATTGAAAAAAGTCTTTATAAGTCCCACTGCTTTGCACACGCCTCCTTAGTTTCTAAGAGGGTTTTAGCGCACGAAAATGTCTGTCTGCCACGCCGCCTCAATTAGTGTTAACAAACTTCATGTCTTCGATATATTTTTTCTCAGACATGCAGGTTTCCTAACGATGTTTTCCTTCACCACCGATCGTATTACGTGGTAATCAGCACTTAAAATGGCAATTAACCATTTCATTACTTCATTAGTCCAGGCGGGGATTAAACCGGGGGTGGTCGAGTAGTGTGCAATTTATAGCGAGCAGGCAGTCAGGTTTATTTAATATTTATCATTTATTTTTTATTTACATCATGAAATTACTATTATTATATATTTATCTTTATTTTGATGATTGAAAAATCAGCCAACAAACATAATCTGCGTGCAGGTTTGAGATAAATTTCTATCCGCAGCTGTACCAAGTAAACAGTAATCACGAAGAGGTAAAATTTATTCTACAAAATCGCTTGCTGCTGCATGTTGCATGCTGTTGCATTTTAAATGTGGATCAAAATACGCATGCGTTTCAGATTAGCAAAATGGCATCGAGAGAGCCGACGGAAAAATTACGCATGTAAATAATATGCAGAGTGCAGAGATATTGATGTTCAGAATGAAGCAATTACTAGCAAACAAATATCATGTTGATTATTCATATACATATGAAGCGCATATTTTCTGTTGAAACCGATAGGTTAAATATAAGCTATTTTATATAGAATAAAATATAGTTTATTAATTCGAATTCTAATCACATTTAACAAAAATATAAACAGAAGCAGAAAAAAAAATCCGCGTAAA
This sequence comes from Parnassius apollo, assembly GCA_907164705.1. Classification (NCBI taxonomy): domain Eukaryota; kingdom Metazoa; phylum Arthropoda; class Insecta; order Lepidoptera; family Papilionidae; genus Parnassius; species Parnassius apollo. The sequence goes on from CAJQZP010001331.1 coordinate 9,054,726, forward strand.
AGAACACATAGCTGACGTGAAGCATCAACGTTCCGGGAAGTCTGCAGTTTGCGATCATATTCTAGATGGCCCCAACCATTACATCAGATTTGATAGACCACAAATCCTCGCGAAAGAACATCGATTCCTACCAAGGATGATACATGAGGCTATTGAAATTAAAAAACATCATAATTTCAATAGAGAAGGAAGCTGGGTACTACCACCTGCTTGGGATCCTATAATTAATAAAATTAAAACTAAACCCAAGCATACCACTGCAAGACTTCAAAATACAGTTAGTTCATTCTGCGTAGATCTGACCAAGGACAATAATTAAAAAGCTGAAGGTACTCCGGGTTAACTTTGACATCGGGACGTCAGTCACCTCAGTCCCCCGTGACCATGGGTGCTGGAAAGCACCCGAAACGTCGGGTATTAAAATTAATATAAATAAAACGCGATAAAATCCGTAAAAGTAGTTTTAATCAAAACATTTATCCACAGTCTACGCTATTATTATATTACTACTATATAATATTAAACTGTAACAGAAGTGTCAAGTGTCATGATATGCTCCCATTAGGGTTCTCAGCTTTTTATCAATGCGCATTGTTGAAGTTTTCTTACTATTTCTAAATGTAGAAGTTATTTTCGTAACATTGAAATTGACACGAAAATTAAACTAAATTAATTCATTTCCAATTGTCCAACAAACTTTCATTGGATGAGGAAGAAGGTGGTGGCAAATAAGGTTTTTTTTTATAATATCCATTTTGTACATTTACTTGTTTGTTCAATTTTAGTCAAGTCAACAAATATTGCTCTTTTACAGTCTAGTTTTTAAAAATATTTAAAATAAATTATAGTCTGGAATTCAAAATCAAACTTTGATTTGCTTGCGGATGTTTGGGAGAGTTTTCTTTCTGCATCTGTGCCAGGTAAGCAGCAATCGTTCCCAAAGGTGCGGGCTCCATGGAGGGTGGGAAGCCGGGGGGACGAATTATTACACATGTCAAAAACTATGGACAACACAAGGCCCATTAGTAGAGAGGGAGAAGTGTCAGAGGTGTTTACCTTAGACACTGATAAACCAGAAGGAACCGCCGTTAAACCGGCCGTTCTACTGTCTGTACCACCCAGCGTAGGTGGACCCACCAAGGGGGCAATTTCCGCGCTGGATGTCTCTAAATCCAGTTCCAAATCCAAGGAGCTGGACGAGAAAAATGAGCATGAGAGACTGCGGGTAGCAAAACTCCTGCGGAGCCCCAAAGGACCGAAGAACTTTTCTCCACTGCCTGGCAAGTGGTGATCCGTAAGGAGAAGCGCAAGGCACCCAAATTGGTGACTTGCCGAACCGACGCACCATCAGGTGGGTCTATCCCAGCAGGCAGTAGCGCAAAGGTCAAAAAGAAGAATAAGAAGCAGCGAGAAAAAGGCCGCAGAGAAAGAGCCGCGCTCGCTTCTTCCAAGAGCTAGACTCAGGGAGCTGGGCAAGCTACTGCTACTGCGGTGCTTGGGGCTGGAACCAGTAGTCGTGCTGAAACTGGGAAGGATGAAAATCCAGCCCGAGCAGTAGGCACGGCCGCCGGAACCAGCTCTAAGAAATCCGCCAGGAACCAGAGAGCAGCCAAGCGTCCTGGAAAGAAGGAAAGAGCAGCCAAAAGAATGCTGGAGGAGTCCACCTCGCCGAGAGGAGAGCACAAATGAGTGTGACTTGGACAGCAATCAAAGGCTGCAAGAGAACAAGCTACTAAAAAAACAAAACTAAAGCAGATTTGGGTGTGGCCTTAACGTGTGCGTGTTCAGGTCACATAACAAAGGAGGTAGCTGATGACATCCTCGTGGCCATACAGAGGAAGATGATCAGCGAGGCCTGGAGTAACCAGGACCCTGATGCGTCGGGCCCAGTTTTTAGAGGCAAACCCGTCATGGATACCGTGGCCATGGTTGCCGGTATATCGAAATCGAAAAAAAACTGCCTGCACAACCGAGCCAAAGCCCCCAGTGGAAACTGAGCTCAGCGGCAGCTCACTTAGCGACGAAGAGGACTGCATTTTGCAGTCCAATTCCGACTCGGTGGCTGACGATGAGACCCGAGATCTGCTGGCAGGCTTATTTTTAGGCGGGGACGGGGATGATGCGATCGATGATGGCGTGCCCTTCGTCCAAAACTAGCCTAGTGCAGGCCAACCTCCACCACAGTGAGACAGAGTCGGCTCAATTACGCAAGTGGTTGGCGGCAAAAAGGACGGCCGTAGCCCTAATCCAAGAGCCATTGGTTGGGGCTGGTAAAATTAAAGGCCTAAACAACCTAAGAGGTAAGTTATTCTACAACTCTGAGCACGACAAGCCTAGAGCGTGTATTTATACTACTAAAGATAATTGTGCAAAACCGTTAACAGATTTCTGTTCCAGAGACATATATGCCGTAGCATTACAAAACACACAGGAGAAAAGGTTAGTCGTCGCCTCGGTCCCTCACGACCTCGTCAGACTGGTGAATTTCTGTGAGGGGGCCGGACTAGAGGTTGTGTTCGGGACGGACTCCAACGTGCTTCCATCCCCTTTGGGGAATGGAAAAATCTAATGAACGAGGTAAGGTTTTAGTTGAATATTTATTTAACACTTTTTTTTTTTTTTACGGGGGGGGAAATCCTCATGGACTGCCTCTGCCTGGGGACAGGCGGAGGGGTGTGCCGGACTCTTACCGGCTAAAACCACCCCGGTGTCTCCTCGCACGTGCATGCGCGGGGCTGCGGGAATCCAAATTCTTCCGCAGCCCCACACTAGTGCTGGCCCGGTCTGTACGGGCCTCGTCTCCTGCACGGGGTAGTGAGGTGTTCAACTACCCCCTGTATCACCTCAGAGGCACGCGCCGACACCCTCGCGTGCCTCCGCCTCGGGTCCATCGAATAGGGGGGCGGGGGCTTCACCTAGTCCCTCGCCCCTGGACTTATTCATGGGGGCTGGAAAAGGGCGTTGTCCGCCCTTCTCCTGCGCCCGGTGCGCCTTCTGCGGCCAGGGAAGGGAGTCGAGATCTCCCTCTCCCGTTCCGCAGTTTCCTTCTGCGACATCACGTCCTCACAGAAGGACACCACTGCATCCCACGATTCTGCGCTACCGACCATACTCCGCACCAAGGCCGACAGCGACAAATCGCCTCCTACTACATTTGTGAGGACACGGCGCTGCTTCTCCCAAGCTACACACTCGGCGAGCGTGTGTTGCGCCGTGTCCTCCCGCAATAGACGCAGTGGTGGCACCGAACTCCGGCTCCCTGTCTATGCGGCACAGGTACTTGCCAAAGCAGCCGTGCCCCGACAGCACCTGCGTCACCCTAAACGACAGGGAGCCGTGCCTTCTCCCGAGCCAGTCGTCGAGTACTGGCCGGATCGCCTCGACGATAGCGAGGCCGGCGGTAGGGCGCAGAAGCCTTTGCCGCCATTCCGCCACCAAGACCTGACGGAGCTCCTCTCGGCGCAGCGCGATCTGTCGCTGCACCGGCCTCGAGCCCCGTCCCCGCTCTTCCTCGCGCCATCGATATAGTGACGCGAGTACTTTTGCCTCTAGGTCCCAGGGCGGGGATGCGGCCAGGACGCAAGCCGCCTCGTAGGAAATCGTGCGATACCCGCGGGTGACTCTGACGGCCATCGCCCTCTGCGGTTTGCGCAGAATGGCGAGAGTGCTGGCCGTCATGTCCATCGCCCATACAGGGGCCCCATACAGGGCCATGGACCGCACGATTCCCACGTACAACCGCCTACAGGCAGCGCTCGGGCCCCCCAAGTTGGGAAGCAGCGTTGAAAGTGCGCCAGCTGCACGCATCAGCTTGGGCGCCAGCCGCCGGAAGTGGGGCCCAAATTCCCATCGGCTGTCGAGCACCAATCCCAGGTACTTCATGGTGGACTCGACAGCTATCCGGGCCCCGCCGACCACGATGTGCGATCCCGGTGGCGGCGCGCGTCGAAGGCCATGAAACACCATGGCCTCCGACTTGTTAAGGGCCACCTCCAGGCCCAGGCACCGGATGCGGTTCACCACTTGTGAAACCGCAGCCGTGACAACCAACGCTGCTTCCCTGTGCGAGCTCCCCCGGGCAGTGACGAGCGTGTCGTCCGCATAACAGGTCAAGTCAGCGCCCGACGGGAGCTCACCTCTCAGCACCCTGTCGTAGCCGATGTTCCACAGGAGCGGTCCCAAGACCGATCCCTGCGGAACACCGCACGACATGACGCGTCGACCAGCGCTGTCACGTCCCCAATACGTGACGCATCTCTCCTCAAGGTAGGCCCCTATTGTGCGGCGGAGGTAGGGAGGCACGCGATGGTAATTAAGCGCCTCCCGAATACAACTCCAGGGTAGGGTGTTGAAGGCGTTGGAGATGTCTAATGACACCGCCAGCACCACCCCACCCCGGGATACTGTCTCCTCCGCCAGGGCCCTCACGCGCGTAATAGCGTCTATGGTGGAGCGCCCGCGACGAAAACCAAACTGGTTCTCGTCCAGGTCTGGCCCCACTCTGCACAAGTGGCTGACGAGGCGATCTGCGATGATACGCTCAAGAAGTTTGCCCGCCTCGTCGAGCAGCACTATGGGCCGATACGCGGACGGTGAGTCCGCGGGGCGCCCCTCCTTCCTGAGTAGGACCAGCCTTCCCTCCTTCCACACACTGGGAAGCTGACTCTGCTCGAGACATGCCGTGAAGAGCCCCCTCAGCTGGGGCTCCAGCTCCTTCAGAGCCAGGACGAGAGCTCGACCAGGAACTCCGTCGGGTCCGGGCGCTGTGTTCTTGGCCCGAAGTCGCGCCATGGCCGCTCTCATCTCTGCTTGCGTCACCTTGGGGACATCGGTGCTCTCCTCCTCTGGAGAGTCTGTGACTGAGGGCGAAGCCATCGCCGGGGGAACGTGTCCCACTCGTTCAGGGAAGAGAACTGATACCACCGTCTCTAGCAACTGGGGTTGCATTGTTTGCGTTAGTGGAGGCGCCCAGGAACGCAACTTGCCCCGTACCGAACGGTAGGGACGCCACGGATCCCGATCTAGGGACCCCAGCAGCTCCTCCCTGGCACGCGACTTCGAGTCGCCGATGGCCAGCCACAGAGTCTTCTTAAACACGCGGTACACCCCATACAGCGCGTCCTCCTCGGCGGAATCCCGTCGACGCCGTCTCCGGTATCGGGTGTACCGGCGTCGGGCCGCAACGCACGCTATGCGCAATTGCGCGATCTCGGCGGTCCACCCGTACACCTGGTGCCTTGCGGACCGTTGGCGGACACGGGGCATGGACGCGTCACAGATCTGCGTCATCGCCCCGCGAAACCATAGCGCCACTGCTTCGACGTCGACGGTACCGTCCGTTGCCGACTCCCAGATCCAGGACTGGACTAAGGCAGCTTCCTCGAGTAGTTCCCTGTCGATGCGCTTAAGCGCCCAACGCGGGCCGTCGTTAATCGGGGTAGTTGGATGGCGGCCTCTCGCAGTCTGGGCAGAGACGTCGAACCGGATATACCGATGGTCCGACAACGTCTCCACCCCTACGGCGACACGCCAGTCGCGGACTCGGCTGGCGACAGAGGGGCTGGCAAACGAGACGTCCACTATCGACCCGCCCCCGCTGCCGCACGCACGTGTATTCCGAACCCCGATTCAGGACGACCAGACCAGTTGTCACTGTCCACTCTTCTAGCACCTCGCCCCGAGGATCAGTGACCGGAGATCCCCACGCTGATGACTTTGCGTTGAGATCCCCGAGCACCAGAACGGGACGAGGGTGATAGCGGCCTACGACGGCGCCCAACTCGACAAGGAAACCCTCAAAGTCGGCGAGACTCTTGTTGGGGGAGAAATACACCCCCACAATAACGATACCACCCGAGACCGCAGCAACCCAGCCACGGCCCCGAGACGGTTCGATCAGAGTCTCGCCAATAATGGCCACCAAACCGTCAGCGCATCCCAGCCAGTTGTCACGGGCGGGAATGAAGTACGGTTCGGCGACCACAGCCACGTGAATCGACCACTCTGCCAAGCTCTGGAGTAGGAGATCCTGAGCTCTGGCACAGTGGTTGATGTTGCCCTGGAGAAAATGGAACTTTGCCATTATTGGCATTCCATTTCCTTCTCAACGGTCCTGGGCCGGGAGTCGCCCGCGGAGCTACTGGCCTGTGTGGGCAGCGAGGTTAACTCGGCAGGCTTGGTGCTCCTCTTCTTTTCTTTTTTGGCCTTGGACTTGCTGGTAGGCGCCCCACAGGCCCCTCCGCCTACTCTGTGCTCCGCTGGCCTTCCCGCAGCAGAGCAAAGGCTGCAGTTGAACGCCGCGGTGCACAGGGCCGCCTTGTGGTCAGGCTGGCTGCAGCGGTAACAAAGGTCACTGCGGTCAACCTCGGCGGTGCACTTCGCCCGGACGTGCCCTTTTTCAAGGCACCGGAAGCACTGCAAAGCACGGGGCTGTAGCAGCTTCGTCCTTGCCGCCACCCAGCCTACCAGCAATCTGCCGCTATCGGCAACCTTCTTTGCCGCCGCTACAGGGCACCGAACCCAGACCGCGCCAAGTCCGGTGGCATCGGTGCGTATATCGCCGGCCCGCACCTTGTCCAGCGGACACTCTCCGCTTCTGGCAACGGCCGCCACCACCTCCTCAGATGTCACGGAGTCGTCCAGGCCAGCAATCCGCAATTCTGCGGTTTTCATTGGTCTGGAGACCCGGACGTCCTCAGGGTTGAGGACCTCTCTCATCTTGGCGGCCAATGCGTCCGCCTTTTTCGGCACTGTCGCTCACAGTCCCAGCCACCTCGAACAGCCGCGCACCCGTGGCAGCCTGCCTGAGGCTGACGGACTGAAGGCCAAGATCTGATAATTTAATCTTGGCCTTGGCCTCAGCGATGACCGACTGGTACGTCACGCCACGCTCCACAGCTCCGGGCTGCAATGTTATTGTCACCGCATTGGACCGCGGAACACGTACAGCCGATTTCTTGCGACCGCCTTTGGCAGTCCGCCGGTCAGGTTGAGGAGCCGTCTTTGCGGTTCCACCTGGGGCATGTGCAGCTGCTGCGGCCTTCTTGGCGGCTTTGCGGGCCTTCTTGCGGCCCACGACTTTCGCCCATGTCTCACCCTTAGACCCGGCTGTCGTGGGCTGGTCGCTCGGAGGAGCTCCCTCCGCGGGCTTTTTTTACCCTCCATGGGCTTCCCCTTTTGAGGCGCAAGTCTCGGCGGCTCCTCAGTTCTCCGCGTGTCAGCTGCCAAAGGCGGACGTAGGGTTTCCGCCGGGAGACGCCGAGAAATCGCCTCCAGCCGAGCGTTAACCATGCTCCCGCACTGGAGCATGCAGAGCCGGACAATGCGCTCGACCTCTTCGTCGGTACGAGGGCTTGTCGGTCGCGGTTCGGGAGTCGGGGCCACTACAGATGCGGCATCGGTGGATGTGCATCTCTGCTGCTGCTCGCTCAGTGCCGCGACTTGCTGCCGGAGGTCCTCTAGATCATTTCTGAGGCGGCTATTTTCCTCCTGTAGTTTGGCGACCTCGTCAGAGGCCGTCCTGTTGAGGAGAATGCCAACCGCCTCCCTGATGTCCGCGGCAGCCTCTTTTAAGCCACGGGTGAACGTGCCCTTCAGGCTGCCAGACTTGGTGGCAACCTTCAGGACTAAGTCCACCCCATCCAGAGCCAGCTGGCTCAAGGCCACCGCAGATGGCTCTCCTTTTTCCGCCGCCAGAGCAGCTCGTCGTTCGCGAGCACGTCGGGCCATTTCAGACACTTCGTCTGCTGCGACGGCTTTGCGCTGTTCCCTCTTGGCGGCGTTGAGCTCCGCCTTTGAACTCCCCAGCGAGGCACAGCTTTCGCCGCCATCGCCAGGGTCCTCCGTAGTGACCCCCATGTCACTCTCTGCTTCACTAGCCGCCGAGGTATTGGAGCACACGAATCGTCCGTGCTTATCCCTTCGCGGCTGCGAAGCATTTACCCCTCTCGATGCCTGCCGACCCCTCCTCGAAGTCGCCAACTTGGGGGCTGGCAGGCCTTCCTCGTCCGAAGATCGGCACACTGGACGTTTCCTGGCGGAAGACGTCCCACACGACCTATTCGCGTCTGATCCATCCTGTTTTCCTATGTCTACATTTTTTTTAAAGGTTTATCCATTTTTTTTCCCACGAGTGTGGAGGAAGTAACGGTCCGTCCGAGCAGAGCCCCCTTTGCCCGGATAAGCCTATGCATAACCCGTCAAGGGTGTCGGCCGGTACCCTGACGGGGGGCAACGCTAACGACTGAACATTTACCCATCAGCCATGCAGCTCCTCACGGCGTGCCACGCTTGAGCTTCGGGTGATTTTTTATAGAGGTTATCATCCTCGCGACTCCAGGCGGTTAAGCCAAGAGCCCTCGGCCCCTCAGGCGCCGCGAGACATGATCCACGACACGCCAAAGGGATTCCGAGGTTCGAACAGTGGCAGAGTCGATACGGGTTCTTCCCATGCCTGCCCAGAGACCGGGTGAGGGAACTCTGAGCCCATTCTATTCCCGCGATGACGGGTTGCCCGGCGTCGGCAAAAGCCGAGTGCACCTGGCATCTCACCGCGCATGTCACATCCTCTGTTCCTCTCAGTGGAGAGGATACGGGAAGCAACTAGCAGGTACTTGATTCCATTCGGAACCAGAGGTACGCCCCAAACCCAGCCAGTTTTGGTCCGCGACGGTTTCCCGCTACCACTCATATCTGAGTGGCATTCCCCTATCCGCCACCTGGGGACGCGCCCGATGGGAGGACTGGCAACTCCACACGGGACACTAACCTAACCATTTTAAACACTGGTTCTGAACCAACCTTCATAAATAAACGCTGTCGCTCAATAATCGACCTCACACTTGCAACAGAAGGAGCAGCTAAGCTAATAACGGGATGGCATGTGTCGAAAGAGGCCTCATGCTCAGACCACAGATGAATCTACTGCGTACTACAGGTCGATATCCCCGCTATACCACCATGGAAAAATGCACGGTAAACAAAATACCTCAATAGGCTGACGTCTTCGCTCGCGAGTGTTGGGGGAACTAATACTATAGCAGATACCATATCAGGTAAATCGCTCCTAGGAGAACAGGTAGCAGTTGTCACTAAAGCCATGATCGATAGCTACCATGAATCATGTCCAGTAATCACTCCACCAAAACATGCTGAGCAAAAGCAACAGTGGTGGGGTAAAGAACTAGACATGAAACGTAAGAAGGTAAGAAAAGCCCTAAATAGGGCAATGAATACCTCAAAGGATGAAGACTGGCTTCTATATAAGAAAGCTAAGTCTGAATACAAAAAATGTATCAGGTATCGACGCTCAACAGGCTGGCGCAAATTCTGTGATAGCATAGAAACCTGTGAACAAGCAAATCGGATAAGGAAAATCCTAGCTAAACAGAAAACGCCGGGATCTATCTCTTTAAAGAAACCCGACGGAAGCTACTCAACATCGCCGGAGGAAACCCAACGCATCCTAATTTATACTCACTTCCCAGGTTGCTGTGTAGTTGAAAAGGTGAACCGGCATAAAGATGCACTGACACAAAGAGTGGTGACGATGGACAAAATCCATTGGGCCATTCATAGTTTCCAACCCTATAAGGCAGCACGACCTGACGGCTTATTCCCGGCACTTCTACAGTGGGGGGGGGGGGGGGTAAAGTCCTAATAGTCAGACTTGTTGCCATAATGAGAGCATGTCTGGCTCTTAAATATATTCCTAGGGGATGGAGGGAAGTGAAAGTCACGTTCATACCCAAACCAGGTAAGAACGACTATACAGACCCTAAATCCTACAGACCTATTAGCCTCACATCCTTTCTCCTAAAGACGATGGAGAGGATGTGTGAACGGGAGTTGAGAGGGTCGGCGCTAATTAACTTACCGCTACACGAAAAACAACACGCCTATAGCTTAGGTAAATCAACAGAATCGGCACTTCACCAGGTAATAACAATGATTGAAGAGGCCATCCAAAACAAAGCAATATGTCTAGGCTCCTTCATAGACATAGAAGGTGCTTTTGACAGAACAAATTTCTCCAATATAAAAGGTGCCCTAAGTAGACATAATGTTGAACCGGCACTGATTGACTGGATAGTAAACATGCTCAGTCCACGAACAATTAAGATTGCTGGTGAATCTCAGGCAATTCAGATCATGAAAGGATGCCCGCAGGGTGGGGTTCTTTCACCTCTCTTGTAGAATATGGTCATTAATGAACTCATCAGCAAATTAAACGCTAACCATTTCTACACAGTCGGTTATGCAGATGATCTAACAATATTGGTCTCTGGTAAGACAGCAAGCATTGTGTGCGATCTGAACCAAGCAGCTCTCCGTATTGTGGACAGATGGTGCAGCGAATATGACCTAACCGTTAATCCAAATAAAACGGTTATAGTAATGTTCACACAAAAACGAATGGTGAATAACTATCATCTTCCAAGTCTTTTCAGCACAAAACTCCAACTTTCTTCCGAGGTAAAATACCTAGGTCTTACCTTGGACAGTAAACTTAACTGGAACAAACACATAGAAAATAAAATCAGCAAAGCTAGTTTAACTTTCAGGCAATGCAGAAACATGATTGACAAACGATGGGGTTTAACGCCAAAAATTATACTGTGGCTGTACAAAACTGTAATTCGGCCCATGATCAGATACGGCTCTCTGATATGGTGGACCAAAACCAATGAAGCCACCACTATACAAAAGCTTCAGCGTTACCAGAGATTAGCTTGTATGCCTGCCACGGGCTGCATAAGGACTACACCAATAGCAGCTTTGGAGGCTATGCTGGAGCTAACACCGCTTCATCTACATATACAACAAGAAGCAACTTTAGCTGCCATTAAACTCAAGACCCTAAATCTTTTAAGTAAGAGTAGAGTCCCCTATACAGATACAATCGATAGAATTTACTCAAAAATTCCTATCTTACAAGCCAAGTATGATAGGATCCCAAAACAATTTGTATTCGATAAGAAGTACAGGATACAATTGAAGGAAACTGACCATCTGAAAGGATTTGGTCCAAGAGAGCTCAAAGTTTTCACGGATGGCTCTAAGAAAAATGAAGGTGTGGGGTCTGGGGCTTTCTCTGAAGACCTTAATATCCACATATGCACACCGCTGGGTACCCCAACACAGTCTTCCAGGCTGAATGCATGGGTATTATCCAAGCGGCCATAGCAATAGATGCTAGGAAGGTGAAAGACTTCTCCATCAGAATACTGACCGACAGTATGGCGGTACTACAAGCTCTGAGTTGCAATGTAACGAACTCGGGACTGATATACGAGTGCCATCAACGATTGAATGAGGTATGTAAGCACAACAATGTGACTCTGCAATGGATCAAGGGACACAGTGAATCTAGAGGCAACGATGCAGCAGATGAACTGGCCAGAAGGGGATCGGCCCTAGCAACTATAGGGCCGGAACCAATAATACCAATCCCCTTTGGCTACGTTCGTTCACTGGTACGCAGATACTTCAATAGTTTACACGCTTAGCTTTGGAAAAATTTAGTAGACTGCAGACAAGCAAGGGAGGCCCTACCTGAAATAAACAGTCGTCTAACCAAGGTTCTAATGAGACTGAACAAGCCACAGATCAGGATAGTAACAAGTGCTATCACAGGACATGGCTCTTTTAACAAACATTTGTTCACCATAGGTGTTACTGACAGCCCCCTGTGCAGGGCATGCATGGGAGAGGAAGAAACGGAGGCTCACGTGTTTCTGACATGTCCAGAAGTCGCTTCATACAGGGCTATACATCTCGGCACGCCGGGATCGCTCCCCGAAGTTGCTTGCAACATCAAGGGACTGCTGAGCTTCTTCGGGAGATATCATGGCTCGAATAAGTATATTATTCCTGCCCACACGCAAATAACGCGCTTAGACGTGGAGTTGCGGAAAACAGCCAGTCGTAAACTAAACTAAACTAAACTAAGCAGCAATCACAAGAAGTTAAATTTATTTTATAAGCTTTCTAATATGAACCTTAATACATCAAATATAGGGACCTTACGGGCTTCCCGTCTATTCTGACTTGGACCAGTTGTTCGAGTTGAAATACGCATGCGTCACAGCAGTGGAAACAATGTTGAAGAATTTGTCGGCCCGATTAGTGAGAACTGCTCAGACCGAACTGACTCCAGACTAAAGAACAAAAATTCAAAATCTATCAATTTTATATTTTAGAGCTACTGAGCAGTTTAGCAGCATAATTCGAACTGTCGAAACTGCTAAGTTCATTTCATCCCAGTAGCTACTCCAGCGCTGTTGTGGAGAGTTTTTGAACTGTTATTTACCGCTTACAGATGGACACTTTTTCAACTATTCTACTATGGGAGCTGGTACTCCTTACTTCTACACTTCTACACTCCATACATCGATCTAACAACGAAACACTATAAGTTAATTTTTCTAAAGACTAAATTCCTTATTTCTAGACTTGATAACTGCTACTACTGAACTACTTAGGAAACCAGAACAAATTAAAAAATACGTATAAAAATGTTTACGGTTGGGGGGTAATGGCTTAGCTTACTTTTGCTGACGAGGGAGAGGGGTGGTCAAAAATTACAAAAATCTGCTTAGGTAATAGTTCAATGGCTCCTTATAATATTATATAAAAATAATTGCTACAAAATATCTTTAAATTTCATATTATGTTTAATAATTTGATTAGAAATTTATTGTTTAATGACAAAAAATCGCCTCTCCGGCGGGGAATCGAACCCCGGTCTCCCGCGTGACAGGCGGGGATACTGACCACTATACTACCGAGGATCTTGTTGTTAATGTTGAAAAATTGTATATTTTACTAACCTGCAACCGGTAAATAATTTCTTGGAAATTCTTTACAATTAACAAAACAACAAAAAGAACTTTAGAAGGTAGAAAAATAAGTATATTTAGTCACTATGTAATCAGTAAATTAATTATTATATATTTTATAATATATTTTATAATAACTATAAATTATTAATTCACACCAGTAAGTTAATTTTATGGTGATTACGAAATACTGATAAACTCTCAAGCTTGTCACCCAGGGCAGTATGAAAAGACTACGGACTTCAATTTGGCCCATCACCCACATCCTCGTTGGTTAATTTTACTCTTAATTTGACCCATCTGCAAATATAATATCGTAAATTTGGTCGATTAGTATTTTTTTCTTTTAAGTTATATTTTTTCTTTTTTCGCAGACATGCAGGTTTCCTCCCGATGTTTTCCTTCACCGCCGAACACCTGGTAAATCACCACTTAAAATGGCAATTAACAATTTCGACGACGATTGAAAAAATCAGCCAATAAACATGATGAATCTGCGTGCAAGTTTAGATAAATTTCTATCCGCAGCTGTACCAGGTAAATAGTAATCACGAAGAGGTAAAATTTATTCTACAAAATCGCTTGCTGCTTTGAATCTTACTCCTACTTAAATAAAGACCTTCCTTGCGATGCGTTTTAAGTGTGGATCAAAATACGCATGCGTCTCAGATTAGCAAAATGGCATCGAGAGAGCCGACGGAAAAATAATATGCAGAGTGCAGAAATATTGATGTTCAGAATGAAGCAATTACCAGAAAACAAATATCAGGTTGATTATTCATATATATATGAAGCGCATATTTTCTGTTGAGACCGATAGGTTAAATATAACCTATTTTATATAGAATAAATATATTTCATTAATTCGAGCTCTAAGCACATTTAACAAAAATACAAAAATATAAACAGAAACAGAAAAAAAATTTCACAAAGCGAGACAACTCCACAATCTTCAGTACTAATATGATTTTATTTTTTATTTATTTATTTTTATGTAATGGAAAACCAACAGCTTACAAATCTTAAATAAACAACATGTTAAATTTACAAGAAGCCAATAACAGGTTCTCACTAATAGAAATACACTAACATAATCTTTCATCGTTTAAAGGTCATAGCACAATTATGAGCAACAAATGGAGTCTAATTTAAATGCACAACATCATACATTTAATAAGTGAAACTAATAATAATAGCCATAAAGGAAAATAAAAGCAGGGTAAACGCACAACATAATTGTTCTTAAAGTAAATTAAATTACGACACAAAAAAATCTCGACTTAATGCCCGCCTTGCCGATACATAGCTAGTATTAAATAAATCAAAATCATGCTTTTTGCACAGATTATTAAAAATATTACTAGACCGATATAAGAAAGTATTTTTTCCGTAATTAGTTGATGAAACTGGTAAGTAGAGTAATGCATTCGTTCTAAGGTTAACCGTAGGTGTTCTCAGTGATATTTGCGATAGCAGATCTGAGCAGTCGACATTGCCAGAACAAATTTTCAATAAAAATACAATGTCAGCAATTTCCCGACGCTTTATCAAAGGTAACAGATGATGTTGTTTGCATAAGGATATATAGTCTTCTGAACGGGATTTTCTATGGGTACGATAGCAAAGATATCGTATGAATTTACGTTGAATACTTTCAATCCGTGAAATGTATGTATCATACATTGGATTCCAGACTTGCGAAGCGTATTCAAGCGTACTGCGGACGTAAGTGCAGTACAATATTTTAATTGTTTTAACGTTATTAAACTCCTTAGCAGTACGCATGACAAAACCTAACGCCTTAGATGCCCTAGCTATGATATTGTCAACATGGTTGTTGAATAATAACTTAGAGTCGTAGAAAATCCCTAGATCACGTACAACTGATTGTTTTTGTAGCTTCTGACCTTTAAGGTAGATAACAATAATATGAAAAAGTTCTGTACACAAAGCCCAAAATAAACTGACACCTGATGCAATGCATTTTATAACTTTAGTAGTAGTGATTTTCATCATTCTGGAGAAACACTAATAAAGTATTTGTTCATTTCAGTACCTAAGAACAATGAAGTCACGAACTTCGCAAACGCTTTTTGACACAACAATAAACCTTTTATAACAATGCACCAATTTTTGAATGTAATTAACGGTTGATAGAAGAACTTACCAGGAACTTTTTAATAATCAGTCATGATTTATTGAAAACCACCGCGTTTTACTAAAACTAAAAGATATATCTTTTATTTCCGCAGTTTTATTTTAACATTAATATTTTTAATCAAATTTCATGTGAAATAGCGAATAAATTATCCAACCAATTCTCGGATATTGATACAAATTAGTAGTGGTTTGGTTTAAAACATTTTGTGTATTTTTTTTCAATAAATCATTTATCCACAGTTTACGCTATTATTATATTACTACTATATAATATTAAACTGTAACAAAAGTGTGTCTGGACATTGAAGATCTCACTAAAAATAAAGATCACGAAATGATGTTTCGGTGTCACTGACTCCAAATCAGCGTTTTTAAAATTTTTGTTTACCTATAGATTTTGCTAAAACTCCAAAGAGGTATTCGCTCACTACCGGACATCTTGGTTTTTTGCGAACCGATGACAGTACAATATGTTCGTGACTATGATATGCTCCCACTAGGGCTCTCAGCTCACTATCAATGCGCATTGTTGAAGTTTTCTTACTATTTCTAAATGTAGAAGTTATTTTCGTAACATTGAAATAGACACAAAAATAAACTAAATTAATTTATTTCCAATTGTCCAACAAACTTTCATTGGATGACGAAGATGGTGGTGGCAAATGAGGTTTTTCTTTAATATCCATTTTGCACATTTACTTGTTTGTTCAATTTTAGTCTAGCCAGCAAATAATATTTCTCTTTTACAGTGTACTTTTTAAAAAGATTTAAAAAAATTTAATAGCCTGGCATTCAAAATTCAATCAAACATTGCCGGATGTTTGGGATAGTTTTCTTTCCGCATATGTGCCAGGTAAGCAGCAATCGAAAGGAGATAAATTTATTTTATAAGATATGTTTGCTAATATGAACCTTAATTCATCGATTATAAGGATCTACAATTTTTACGGGCTTTCCATCTATTCTGACTTGGACCAGTTGTTTCAGTTAAAATACGCATGCGTCACAAGCAGCGGAAACAATGTTGTAGAATTTGTCGGCCCGATTAGTGAGAACTGCTCCGACCGATCTTCCAATCCAGAATAGAAAACAAAAATTCAAAATCGATATCTTCAAGACCTACATTACATTACATCCAACGTACGCCAGCCAGCTGTCTACTGACTGCATTGACCAGCGCCCCCCAATATGTTGAACATCGAAACAAAGAAACCTCACGCTGCGTAAAGGCGTATACAGTGTATGAAAATATTCACGCCATAATGCAATGGCATCTATATTTTAATAATTTATATCCACGCAGTCCAACTGTATGATCAGCAAATAATCTTTCATCATCAGCATCAGTACAGCTCTTCACAAGTCCACTGCTGAACATAGGTCTCCCCCAAGGAACGCTACAAAGCACACACACGCCGACGCGTTACATTTCGTCCACCGGTTATCAATTCTTCGAGTTTACTAATCCGTTGAGCTATGCCGGTTACTATAGTACTACTGTGGATATCCTCATTTTTAAGTCAATCATGCAGATAAAAGCCCTGTGCATTATAATAACCTTTTTTCAATAGAATAATTAATTATATTATGTATCTTAGCGATCGGCCATCTTAGAGTCTATTTACCTGAGGATGCCACGTGTAGAGGCGATACGCGTGTCGTATTTAAGTAATAGACGGTGGTTTGTCTTTCTTAGTGTAGTGATGTTGGGAGTAGTATGCTGGAGGTGGGAGTGTCTGGGATAGTGCACGCAATTGATGGGGGGCGGATGCTTTTCAAACTAAGTAAGACACATGTAACACAATTAATATTTAACAATACTTAATAGATTTTCCGCCAAAGTATGATTATAAAATAAAAAATAAACATAGCATGCAACGAAGTTAAATTTGAAAATACACGCTGAAGAATTTCCCATCCGCAACTATACCAAGTAAACAGGAACTACTAAGAGGTTAAATTTACTCTCTGAAATTCCCGCTTTCTAAAACCTAGATATCTTAATATATATAAATCAGGTGTCACGTTGTTTGTCCGCGATGGACTCCTAAAATACTTAACCGGTTTAAATCAAATTGGCACACCGTGTGCAGTTTGGTCCAACTTGAGAGATATGATGTTTTTTGCCCATGAGTGACCCACAATTTTTTTTGCTAATTTAAGGATTTTTAATAGGACATGACAAAGGGTCGTTGAAAAGGGCAGAACAACGTCTGCTTGGCATGCTAGTATATATATCATGAAGATATCGATTTTGAATTTATGTTTTTTAGTCTGAATTGGAAGATCGGTCGGAGCAGTTCTCACCAATCGGGCCGACAAATTCTACATTGTTTCCACTGCTGTGACGCATGCGTATTTTAACTAAAACAACTAGTCCAAGTCAGAATAGATGGAAAGCCCGTAAAAATTGTAGGTCCTTATAATTGATGAATTAAGGTCCATATTAGCAAACATAGCTTATAAAATAAATTTATCTCCTTGCGATTGCTGCTTACCTGGCACATATGCGGAAAGAAAACTCTCCCAAACATCCGCAAGCAAATCAAAGTTTGATTGATGAATTTTGAATGCCAGGCCATTAAAAAATTTTAATCATTTAAAAAGTAAGTAAAAAAAGTAAAGTAAGTGTAAAAGAGCGATATTTGCTGCCTAGACTAAATTTTCACAAACAAGTAAATGTGTATAATGGACATAATAAAAAAAACCTCATTTTCCACCACCTTCTTCCTCATCCAATGAAAGTTTGTTGGACAATTGGAAATAAATTAATTTAGTTTAATTTTCGTGTCAATTTCAATGTTACGAAAATAACTTCTACATTTAGAAATAGTAAGAAAACTTCAACAATGCGCATTGATAGTGAGCTGAGAACCCTAGTGGGAGCATATCATAGTCACGAACATATTGTACTGTCATCGGTTCGCAAAATTTCAAGATGCCCGGTATTAAGCGAAAACCAGAGGAAAGTTTTTTTGTTATATCTGTCTTTGGAGTTTCAGCAAAATCGAGAGGCAAACAAAAAAATCTAAAAACTGAGATTTGGAGTCAGTGACACCGAAACATCATATCGTAAATCTTTATTTTTAGTGAAATCTTCGATATACAGACACACTTCTGTTGCAGTTTAATATTATATAGTAGTAATATAATAAATAATAGCGTAGACAGAGGATAAATGTTTTATTGAAAAAAATACACAAAATGTTTCAAACCAAACCACTATACTAAATTTTATCAATATCCGAGAATTGGTTGGATAATTTATTCACTATTTCAAACGAAATTTGATTAAAAATATTAAAGTTAAAGTAAAACTAAGGCAATAAAAGATATATCTTTTAGTTTTAGTAAAACGCGGTGGTTTTCAAGAAATCATGATTGTTTATTAAAAGTTCCTGCTAAGTTCTTCTACCAACCATTAATTACTTTCAAAAATTGGTGCATCTTTAAAAAAGGTTTAGTTTTATGTTAAAAAGCCTTTGCCAAGTACATGACTCCATTGTTCTTAGGTACTAAAAAGAACAAATACTTTATTAGTGTTTCTCCAGAGTGATGAAAATCGCTAAGAACTAAAGTTATAAAATGCATTGCCTCAGGTGTCAGTTTATTTTGGGCTTTGTGTGCAGCACTTTTTCATATTATTGTTATCATATTAGTACTGAAGCTTGTGCAGTTTTCTTGCTTTGTGAAATTTTTATTCTGCTTCTGTTTATATTTTTGTATTTTTGTTAAATGTGCTTAGAACTCGAATTAATGAAATATATTTTATTCTATATAAAATAGCTTATATTTAACCTATCAGTCTCAACAGAAAATATGCGCTTCATATGTATATGAATAATCAACCTGATATTTGTTTTCTAGTAATTGCTTCATTCTGAACATCAATATCTCTGTATTCTGCATATTATTTACATGCGTAATTTTTTCGTCGGCTCTCTCGATGCCATTTTGTTAATCTGAGACGCATGCGTGTTTTGATCCGCACCAAAACGCATCGCAAGAAAGGTCTTTATTTAAGTAGGAGTAAGATTCAAAGCAGCAAGCGAATTTGTAGAATAAATTTTACCTCTTCGTGATTACTATTTACCTGGTACAGCTGCGGATAGAAAGTTATCTCAAACCTGCACGCAGATCATGTTTATTGGCTGATTTTTTCAATCGTCGTCGAAATGGTTGTTAATTGCCATTTTAAGTGCTGATTTACCTGGCGATCGGCGTTGAAGGAAAACATCGGGAGGAAACCTGCATGTCTGCAAAAAAAGAAAAAATATAACTTAAAAGAAAAAAATACTAATCGACCAAATTTACGATAATATATTTGCAGATGGGTCAAATTAAGAGTAAAATTAACCAACGAGGATGTACGGGTCGATATTGGATGGTGCCAAATTGAAGTCCGTAGTCTTTTCATACCGCCCTGGGTGACAAGCTTGAGAGTTTATCAGTATTTCGTAAACACCATAAAATTAACTAACTGGTGTGAATTAATAATTTGTAGTAATTATGAAATATATAATAATTAATTTACTGATTACACAGTGATTAATATACTTATTTTTCTACTTTCTAAAGTTCTTTTAGTTGTTTTGTTAAGTTAGTCAGAAAATTTTAACTACAAAATTGAAAAGTATGATAGAGTGTTGCAGTATTGTGAAAAGGAAGTTGATAAAATAATGAATTGCCAAGAAATTATTTACCGGTTGCAGGTTAGTGAAATATACAAATTTTCAACATTATCAATAAGATCCTCGGTAGTACAGTGGTCAGTATCCCCGCCTGTCACGCGGGAGACCGGGGTTCGATTCCCCGCCGGGGGAGGCGTTTTTTTTGTCATAAACATAACATAAACATAAACACTCACGCCTGTCACCCAGAGGGGTAGGTAGAGACTACAGACTTCCATTTAGCACGACCCTGACATACCTTTCTCGCCTCTTCCACATTCATATACCTACGCATACATGCTCGTCGGTTAAGAGTACTCTTAATTTGGCCCATTTCTAGTATATCGCCAATTTGGTCGATAAACTTCCGCCTAGGACGTCCCTTTCCGACTCTTCCATTCACTTCTGCAACATATATTTGCTTTGTAAGTCTTTTCGCATTCATTCTTTCCACGTGACCAAACCACCGAAGCATTCCTTTCTTAATCCTGGTCACCGCATCATCTTGCAAACCACACTCTTCTTTTATCACACAGTTTCTCACCCTGTCACTCAAATTCAGCCCTAACATACTCCTTAGCGACCGCATTTCTACCGCATTTATTCTACTCTCGTGTTTCTTCTGCCACACCCAACTTTCACTACCATACATTAAAGTAGGGACTAATACAGCACTGTGAATTGCCATACGTGCCCTTTTTTGACACATTCTGACTTTTCACAATAGATTGTAGAGCCCCATTTACTTTATATATATATATATATATATATATATATATATATATATATATATATATATATATATATATATATATATATATATATATTAAAAAAAAAAACAACGCCTTTAGATGTTAAGTCCGCTTTTGTACATTTTGCAACATTATTTATTATATCTAGATTTTAGAAAGCGTGAATTTCAGAGAGTAAATTTAACCTCACAGTAGTTCCTGTTTATTTGGTATAGTTGCGGATGCGAAATCCTTTTAAACTCGCAGCGTGTATTTTCAAACTTAGCTTCGTTGCATGCTGTATTTTATTTTATTATCATACTTTTGCGAAAATCCATTAAGTATTGTTAAACATTAATTAGCTAAGATTCGCGTAAAAAAATATAATTATGTGTCTTACTTAGTTTGAAGAGCCCTCCATCAATTGCGTGCACTATCCCAGACACTCCCACCTCCAGCATACTACTCCCAACATCACTACACTAAGAAAGACACACCACCGTCTATTACTTAAATACGACACGCGTATCGCCTCTACACGTGACATCCTCAGCAGCAGTGGACTTGTAAAGGGATGTACTGATGCTGATTATGAAGGATTATTTGCTGATCATACAGTTGGACTGCATGGATATAAATTATTAAAATATAGACGCCATTGCACTATGGGGTGAATATTTTCATGTACTGTCTACTGCCTTTACGCAGCTTGAGATTTCTTGTTTCGAGTTTCAACATATTGGGGGCGCTGGTCAATGCAGTCAGTAGTCAGCTGGCTGACGTACGTTGGATGTAATATAATGGAGATCTTGAAGATATCGATTTTGAATTTTTGTTTTTTAGTCTGGATTGGAAGATCGGTCGGAGCAGTTCTCACTAATCGGGCCGACAAATTCTACAACATTGTTTCCGCTGCTGTGACGCATGCATATTTTAACTAAAACAACTGGCCCAAGTCAGAATAGATGGAAAGCCCGTAAAAATTGTAGATCCTTATAATTGATGAATTAATATGTGCATATTAGCAAACATAGCTTATAAAATAAATTTATCTCCTTGCGATTGCTGCTTACCTGGCACATATGCGGAAAGAAAACTCTCCCAAACATCCGCAAGCAAATCAAAAAATGATTTGATGAATTTTGAATGCCAGGCCATTAAAAATTTTAATAATTTATAAAAGTAGACTTTAAAAGAGCGATATTTGCTGCCTAGACTAAATTTTCACAAACAAGTAAATGTGTATAATGGACATAATAAAAAAAACCTCATTTTCCACCACCTTCTTCCTCATCCATGAAAGTTTGTTGGACAATTGGAAATAAATTAATTTAGTTTAATTTTCGTGTCAATTGCAATGTTAAAAAAATAACCTCTACATTTAGAAATAGTAATAAAACTTCAACAATGCGCATTGATAGTGAGCTGAGAACCCTAGTGGGAGCATATCATAGTCATGAATATATGTAGTGTCGTCGGTTCGCAAAATTTCAAGATGTCCGGTAGTGAGCGGAAACCAGAGGCTACTTGAAAGTGTGAAAATAGTTTTATTGTTATATCTGTCTGCAGTTTCAGCAAAATCGAGAGGCAAACAAAAAATCTAAAAACGGTGATTTGGAGTCGGTGACACCTAAACATATCGTAATCTTTATTTTTAGTGAGATCTTCGATGTACAGACACTCTTTTGTTACAGTTTAATATTATATAGTAGTAATATAATAATAGCGTAGACTGTGGATAAATGTTTTATTGAAATAAAAAATACACAAAATGTTTCAAACCACTACTAACTTGTATCGATATCCGAGTATTACTTGATGATAATTTATTCGCTATTTTTCATGAAATTTGATTAAAAATATTAATGTTAAAGTAAAACTATGGAAATAAAAGTTATATCTTTTAGTGTTAGTAAAACGCGGTGGTTTTTAACAAATCATGATTATTTATTAAAAGTTCCTGCTAAATTCTTCTATCAACCGTTAATTGCATTCAAAAATTAGTGCATCTTTAAAAAAAGGTTTAATGTTGTGTCAAAAAGCGTTTGCGAAGTACGTGACTCCATTGTTCTTAGGTACTGAAATGAACAAATACTTTATTAGTGTTTCTCCAGAGTGATGAAAATCGCTAAGAACTAAAGTTATAAAATGCATTGCCTCAGTGCCAGTGCCACGTTGCGTTCAGTTTATTTTGCGCTTTGTGTGCAGCATTTTTTTTTCATATTATTGTTATCATATTAGTTACTGAAGATTGTGCAGTTTTCTTGCTTTGTGAAATTTTTTTCTGCTTCTGTTTATATTTTTGTATTTTTGTTAAATGTGCTTAGAGCTCGAATTAATGAAATATATTTTATTCTATATATAAAATAGCTTATATTTAATCTATCGGTCTCAACAGAAAATATGCGCTTCATATGTATATGAATAATCAACCGGATATTTGTTTTCTAGTCAATATCTCTGCACTCTGCATATTATTTTTCCGTCGGCTCTAGTGTTGCCCAAAATCGGTCTTGGTCTTGCAGTCTTGGGCTTGTTCTTGCATTTTTGCTAGATTAAGACCAAGAACAAGACCGCCTAATTTTAGCAAGACCAAGACCAAGACTGACCGTGTAAGATTTGAGCAAGAACAAGGCTGAGCCTGCGAGGCTCTTGCGTCTTGCAGTTAGGAATGAGTGTCGTTTCAGGGAGTATAGGAGTTCGGGTATACGCTTAGGGACTCTATGCGACGCAAAAAAATATATAAAAAAATTTGGAAAATTGGACTTATGCGCATTACGAACAATACCATAAACATACATAGCGGATGAAAATATCCATTAAAGTAAAATACGGTGCATCCCTAGTTTTGACCATCGGCACTTTGATAGTGCGCGGCGTCTTGTTTCGGCGTCATCAAAGGTCGAATACTGACCTGTCAAAGAAATTTTGCAGCTATTCGGAAGTACAAGGTCAAGATACACGCGCCGGCGGTTTCTATTGATATCGCATTCAATCGTCGCCGCCGCGCCGTACGCACTACATTTGACACTGTTTGAATGCCGCCACAGAGTACATGTTCCAAAGAATAAAATAAGTTTCCGGGTGCTCAGAATGGACACGAATACATTATGCTGATCTCGCAAGGAATATTGTAATTAAATAATGGTAAGGATAGGTAGAAACCATAATAATTTATTCTAGTAAGTAATTATTATAATATTAACTATATGGGTTTATAATATTTACTTACTATTATTATTGTTACGAGCTTGAGGTTCGTGACAATAAAAATTGCCGATAGAATTACCTAAATTAACTGATCGCATCTTGAAGCGCCTATTTGTATAAATTAGCAGCGAAATATCCAGAATATTCAAGTAGTAACACGCGCAAGGTATCGAGAGTTCGTGTTTCAACTTCAAGAAGTTTAGTTCTTCGGTTCGAGACTAGATGGCGCTAGTGCCGTCGACTTGAGCGCGTAACATTATTATTACCTAATAGATAAACATGTTCAATAAGTTCAATGCAAATCTCGATTTTTCGAAGTGTGTGTTTTTGAACACAAAGTGTTCGAATATGTCGTCACCCATTTGATAAATATTGTAGACACTTTTAACACACTTGAAACGTGTAAACATTTTGTACAATGCTAATCGAACAATATAAAAAAGTGTGCATATTAAATAAAAAGCGTAAAATAAGATCTATGTACTTTTTAGGAGCCCGAGTATCTCTTAGAGAACCGTTTAAAGAAATTGATTGCATCGAATTGATGTAAATGTAGAAATAAAAACAAAATCACAATATCTGCTTTCCGGTTACACAAAGTATATAATGCGTTCTTGGGTAGCGATATACGCTTTTATAATAAGATTCCAAAAGAAATGTTAGATCTTTCACCTTTTCAATTTAAGTCAGACAAAAATGCTTGGAACTGACCTCTCGTACTACACAGGACTAACTAGTAATTTCTAAACCGATTAGGTATCTACATATAAAAATATTTTGTATTTACCTATTTTAAAAATATGTAAAAATAATGTAAAAAAATATGTAAAAATATGTAAAAATTGTAGATACCTATTGTAAAAATATTTTGAAAAGAGCAACTACTGAGTTTCTTACTTTCTTCCATGATTCTTCTCGGTAGAATCAGAACCCCTGGACATAGAAAAGAAAAAATTGGGGAAAACAGTGGTTATATGATATTTTAACGCCTACTTGAATAAAACATATTTGAATTTTGAATTTCAAACGAGTGAAGGCAAATTTAATTTAATTAACGAAGATTAATTCAATCACAAGAAGAACATAATATACACGATTTTATTTACATATTTACATTTCATTTTTACGTAGGCACACTATACCTATCTGGCAACGCATCTACTTTATTAATCTTCTGAAGAATCATTAATTTTATCAAAGGATGCCGAACTTTCCTTTGTCGGTCTTTCGGCGTGTACTTACAAATAGTAGTATTTATTTTAATTCCAGTCATTCCCAATTGAGCTTTGCTTCGAGTCTAATGTATTAATTGTTTTTACTCTAATCCTTGTTGTTCTCGGAGTGATAAGTTTACAATTTGACATGAGTGACGAAGAGTCGAATAGTTCTAGTCGGAGTAATGAGAGTTGTAGTTATAGATCTAAAAGAACTAAAAGTAAATTTGATGAGTTTTTCGACATAATTCATGCATCCCAAATTGCTTTGTGTAAATTATGCCAACATAAAAAGGTTGAAATAAAAATGAAAAACAGAAACACTTCAGGCTTAAGGAAGCATCTAATACCTTTCCACAAAAAGGAATCACAAATATTTCAAATTTTCAAATCACAGATAGTGAATGGCAAATACTCGAAAAAATACATAAGTTTCTAATAAACTTTAAACTTCTATCAACGAAACTTGGTGGCGAAAAATATGTTACATTACCGCTAGTCATTGTATCATTCAATCTCTTGCTCGATAAAATTGAATCCATGGTAAAACAATTAGATGAGAAACCTAATCGATCCGAAGTGGATGAAAGGCTGATTCTGGGTTTTCAAGCAGCTCGAGACAAAATGCTTAAACATTATGAAAAGAGCAACTGGATTTATTGTACCTCTTTAATGTTAGACCCAAGGCATAAGACTCAGACTTTTGACATGATATTATGGGGGAAGCAAATTAAAACGGAAAGCCTGCGCAAATTTAATGAACTTTATAAAGAATATAAAAGTCTACACTCAGTGAATACATCTCTAGAATCACCAAGAAATGAAAAGAAAGTATGTGAATATGATGAAGATGAAGACGTAATAGACTTTGAGAAATTGTATGCAAGTCCCTCGACGTCATCTGGATCTGGATCTTTTCATCAAGGCTTAGTTATAGACGAGTTGGAGGAGTACCTAAGTAAACCCGGAACCGTTCGGAAGACATTTTAGAGTGGTGGAGGACGCATGAGACAGAATATCCGACTTTATCGAAGATGTCCCGTGATTTTCTTTCCATACCTGCAACTTCAGTACCTGCTGAGAGATTATTTTCTAAAGCATCATTAATAATTAGAAAACATAGAAATAGGTTAAGTGATGAGTCTGCCAGATGGTTACTTTGTATTAATTCTTGGTCTAAAGAATTAATATAAAGTAACAGTAATGTCAAAGCTGTTGTGTACTGTTATGTAATTTAATTTGTATTGTATTTTTTTTATTTAAATAAATGGTAAATTGGATAACTCTCGTATTCCATTTCATATAAGGGTCTGGTGGAGCCACGTGTTTAAGGCTGCCGAAAATCTAGTTCCCCGGTCAAACCTCAAACCTATTACGCGAGATATTAACTAAAGTGGACTGTATATGCGATTGCTTTTACGCTTACGTTAAAAGCGACTACTATAGCATGCGGTACAATGCACTCGCTCTTCCCTAAACTAAACTATTACTTGTCGAATCGATGAAAGGAATCCTGCTTGACTAGGAAAAAAAACACAGATTGGAGCGGGTTAAATTATTAGCAAGCAGGTATAATTAAGGAGTATTGACTCACCGGGGTTTCTTCTTCCTGTCGATCACTATAGCGGCGACTTCCGGAACACTCCGGAGAGAGGCGGTGCGCGACGATATCTCACACGAGGTGAGGCGGGTTCCTGGAGCTCGACTGCTTCCAGGCCAAAGCGGTTTCCACTAGTGAGGTGTTTCCAAACGAGCGCGCGGGAAGAGGAGGTTGTAGTTCAACGACGACTGCGGCGGGAGAAGAGAGCGCGCGTCGGTCGCGCGTGTCTTATATATCCTCGGGTCCGATGATTACGCGATGTTCTAGAATCGTCTTCTTTCCCCTCCCACCCCACCACCCCGATGTGTCGATAGGAGGGTACGAATGATATTGTTTCGGAAGGGAATAATGATTCGACAAATTCCTACCGTCAAAAATAAAAAACGCGAATGGTTTTCCGCGCAACCATCTCCCCCGCCCTTGAAGGATTTCCTTCAAAAAAAAAATAACTAAACAACTAGAGCTAAGATCGACTAACAAATAACTAACTAACGCTAAGATTACCTAAATTAAACTACAATTTCAGTCAAAAAAGCTAATTTAAATTATGGAAGAGGCAAGGGGCACAAACGGATAACCGGACGTAGGTAAGACCCAACCGTGGTCTTAACGCGAGCTATCCTAATTACTCCGTCGGAACCGGGAAAGACCTCCTCGACGATTCCTAACGGCCAGTGGAGAGGCGGCGTATTCTCCTTAGTGAGCACAACTACAGTTCCTACAGCTACAGGCTCTGTCGCTGTGTTCCATTTTTGCCGAGACTGCAAAGTATGCAAGTATTCCATCCTCCATCGTTTCCAAAACGATTGCACTAACCGATCTAATAATTTGTGGCGTGTGGAAATGTTAAGTCTGTTCTCATCCATATCCGCGGCGGGCAGATACCTTAGAGGCGTTAAAGTCAAAAAATGTGCTGGAGTTAGAGCCAGCGGTTCCGAGGGGTCACTAGATAACGTCCGACAAAGTGGGCGGCTATTCATTACGCATTCAATTTGAGCGAGCACCGTACTTAGCTCTTCGAAGGACAAAATTTGATCTCCTATTACTCGGTATAAGTGGCTCTTTAGACTTTTAATATTAGTCTCCCAATTGCCCCCAAAATGACTCGCGGCTGGGACGTTCAGAGACCATTCAATGCGGTTCTCGGCTAGAATGTGAGCGAACTCCGAATTATAATACTTGCTAGCTAAGAGCTCATGTAGTTCCGATAGAATACGTTTTGCACCGACGTAGTTCGTACCGTTATCCGAATATAATCTACTTACAGGGCCTCTGCGCGATAGAAATCTTTTAAATGCACCCATAAAGCCTGCTGTGCTTAGATCACCAACGAGTTCTATATGCACTGCTCGAGTAGTTAGACATACGAAAATGCAGACGTAAGCCTTTGTGGATCTTATACCACGCCCGCGAGTGAGCGTGACCTTAAACGGACCAGCAAAATCAGACCCGGTGTGCGTGAAGGGCTTTACCGATTGTATCACTCTACAAGATCTAAGTTCCGCCATTTCCGGAAATGACGGCTTGGGGCGTGCCCGAAAGCAAGCTATACATCTGTGCACCCGATTGCGTATTAAACTACGTGCAGAAAGAATCCAATAATTCTGGCGCAAGATCGACATCAATAAATCGGGGCCAGCGTGCGAGTTCAATTTATGATGATAATCGACTAATAAGTTCATGATATGGTCTTTACGCGGTAAAACTATAGGGTGCCGTTGGTCGAAACTCAATTGCGAGTTGGACAAGCGTCCACCTACCCTTACAATCCCATCCTGTAAAAATGGCTTAAGGCGTTGAAAGGCGCGACTACAAGCTCTATTCGATTGTAATCTTGTAATTTCTTCAGAGAAGTGTGCACGTTGAAGTTCACGTAATACTAGCGACTCGGCATAGTTGTAATCGGATGCTAAGACATACGAACGTCGCGGTAAAAGCTTCGCGAATCGACAAACGTAAATTACGCTACGCAATAATTTCGACCAAGAGGACAAGCGGTTCGCCAGAGCAATGATTGGAGAAACCTCGCTCGAAACGTTCGCCACTAGAGCGTGTCTCTTCTCTTCCGGCGGTTGTGACACTGACGAAGGTTCGAAATCGGTTATTGGCCATTGTGAGGGATCCAAGTGAACCCAAGAAGGTCCATGGAACCAAAGCGGGTGGTCCATTATTTGCATCGGGGTGAGTCCCCGGGATAGACAATCGGCAGGGTTTTCCTTACCGGACACGTGATAAAAGTTCCGCGTTTCTAACTCGTCTTGGATCTTGGCCACTCGGTTCGCGACAAACGTATCCCAACGGTGGGGTGAAGAATGAACCCAACATAAGGCGACGGTGGAGTCGGAAAAGGCAAATATTCTTTCTATGTGAACTCTATCCCTACATGCGCCGATAACTGTGGTAATAAGCTTGGTGAGTACTAATATTGCGCAAAGCTCTAAGCGCGCCAGAGAGACAACCTTACGGGGGGAGACTCTCGACTTAGAACTAATGAGGCTAATCGAATTTCTACCATTATTCTGGACATGGAAATATACAACGCCCCCGTAAGCCTTCTCGCTGGCGTCTGCAAATCCAACAACCGTTATGCTGCTATTTCTATCGACATTTATATGACGCGGTATTTTAATTTCTCTTAGTAAAGGAAGTTCCTCTCTAAAGCGCTGCCACAATCGAACAATGCTGTCAGGCGGCGAGTCATCCCAATCGCATTCAAATAACCAAAGTTGTTTAATCAAAGCTTAGCGTATAATACCACCGGAGCTACGAAACCCATGACGTCCCATAATCTAGCAACGCATGACAGTATTGTGCGCTTTGTGCATTTCTCTACGGGCGGATTTACCTTAAGGCTAAACACGTCGGACTCTGGTGACCAACACAGACCGAGCACCTTGTGTGTATCGGAATCGTCGAATTCCTTTATCGCCGAAAGACGGTGTGATAGTGGGATTGTATCTAAAACCGGACGCGAATTACTAGTCCACTTCACAAGATCGAATTGACCCGATTTCATGAGCCTTATAACCTCGGCGGTGGTTAGGGTGGCCTCCTCCACGCTATCGACCGAATACACAAAATCATCCATATATAATCCGCTCTCAATTGCCCTCTTAGCTTTAGGATAAGAGGGACCTTCATCGTGAGCGAGCTGTCTCACCGTGCGTAACGCATGAAATGGGCTCGACTTTAAACCAAAACAAACGCGGTTAAATTCAAACACCATTAGAGGTTCCTTTGGGTTGAAACGATATAAAATGCGCTGGAATCTACGGTCGCATTCACGGACCCCTATGCAAAGAAACATTTGGCGAATATCGGCGGATAGTGCTATACTAAACAAACGAAAATTGACTATTATATCGAATAAGCTGCCCTGTAAATTTTGCCCACTATAGAGGATATCGTTAAGCGACAGGTGAGTGCTAGTTTTAGCACTAGCGTCGAGCACTACACGTAATTTAGATGTAAGTTTGTCCTCTCTAATGACTCCGTGGTGTGGTATAAAATACGACGGTGTGTCTTCGTAGTTATCTAATTTCGAAGCCACAAGTGATATGTAACCTTCTCTTATATATTCGTTAATGACGCCGTCGTAAGCTTCCTTTAACTGGGGCGAAGCGAGCATCCTACGCTCCAAGCTGTAGAAACGTTTTTCCGCCATTTGACGCGAATCGCCGAGAGATAAAACATCTCCCTTAAAGGGTAGCGCTACACTATATCTACCGTCGCGATCACGAACGGTCGTGCGGACGTAAATTTCCTCGCATATCCTGTCAGCTGAACTAGCTATGGGTGGGACGTTCACCTCCTCCATCTCCCAAAATTTGCGGACTAACGACTCGAGCGGTTCGACAGCCATACCACAATAAGATGCTGCCGAAATACTATCTAGGATGGGGGCGGAGCCAAGGATCACATAGCCCAATACGGTTTCCAGTGCGTAAGGCGCGGTATGCGAGGAGTTGCCCCTGACCTTATTGTTTAACAAAAGATGAGGGAAAAGCGATGCCCCAATGAGCATGTCTATGTTTCCAGGAACGGCGTAAGTGTCGTCTGCTAGAGTCAAATTTTTAAATTCAATCATTGCCGAGGTGTCAACCGAAACGGTTGGCAACCGTTCAGTGACCCTATCTACTACTAGTGCATTTATATCAAAGTTAACGTTACGATCTATCCGAGAATAAAATTTTAAATTTATATATCCCTGTGTCGCTTTACTAGTACCTCCGATGCCTTTAACTACAGGACATGAAAGTGACCTATTTATTACTAAGCCTAAGCGCTGACAACATTGTCGTGTTATAAAGCTATTTTGGGCTCCGCTGTCCAGCAGTGCACGGACGCTTTGTTTGTTTCCACGCGAATCCCTAACCAAAATACGCGCCGTACCCAGTAACACGGTTGAAGGAGGTTGTGCTCCCATATTTGCCAATGAGCACAGAGCGACATCACCAGGTCGACCGCTAGAATCGTTGACCTTAGTAGGGGTGAATTCCTTATCCGCCTTACTTGACGCCGCTATGTTGCTATTTTCAAAATGTAATAGCGTGTGATGTTTCCTGGCGCACTTGCTACATACGGAACTCGAATTGCATTTTGCAACTAAATGCTTATCGCTTAAGCAGTTCAAACATAGGTTGTTTGTCTTTACTAACTTATAACGTTCGCTTGGTGAATATTTACGAAAAGTCGCACAGTTATATAAGTTACCGTGTTTATCTTTACATACTATACAAGTATGCTGGAGCGATGTCGGCGTAGCGGTTACGTAAGTTAACGACCCTGCTATTTTAGATGATTGAGTCTGTCTACGGTCGACGCACCTTTTAATCTCCTGTTTAACGTTCGGTGAGCGCTGCATCACCTTTATTTGATCTCGCACGAACGATGCTAATGAATGAAAGGAAGGCATCTCCGAGCTACGATGCTCCATTTCAAACGCACGCACGGTGTCGGAGTCTAATTTCTTTAATGCTATATGGAGAAACACCACGTCCATAAGGTCATCAAACTTCAAATTCTTAAGTGCAGCCACCGATGCCACAAATTTATCGAGAAACTGCTCTAAGCCGTTGATGTTCGCGGATGATATAGGTTTAAGATCGAATATCTGGTTCAAATATTCGGAAGCTAACATTCTCCTATCTTCATATTTAGTTTTAAGCGTTTCAAATATTAATACGTAATTGTTTGCTGTAGGTGTAAAACCCGAGCAGATCGACTGTGCTCTGCCACTAAGTTTGCTAATTAAGTAATATAATTTTTCAGCGTCCGATAACGATGGGTTGTTGTGTATATTGTTTTGAAAACTACTGAAGAAGAAGGGCCACGTCTTAATATCACCATTGAATACCGGAATATCTATTGGCGGTAACCTAATTGAGTCACGAGGGCGTACCTGCATTTCAGGCTTCGCTTCACCTTGAGATTGTAGCAATTTTGCGGTTCTCTTCACGCGACACAACATATCTTCGAATGCCAGCAGCGGTTGGTAGTTCACTATGTATTTCGGGTCGGTTTGTAGTTCCGAATGATTAATTTGGTCTAATATTCTTTCGTAATCTGTCCGCAAATTATCAATCGTTTCGATTTCATTTAAAAAAGGCCTCCCGTACTGCCTCTATATGAATGTTCTTTATATAATCACTTATATTTTGCACACGCGAAAAGAGTATGTCCCTCTTGGCATAAAGCGTTTTAATTTTGATTTCACTTCCACTAACTGCCATTTTAAATTATTATAATAAAGTTATATTAATCACAATTAATCTCACACGCATAAACGACGTAGGATGAATACTCGGCGTGCTGTATTACGTAATCAGATCG
This sequence comes from Parnassius apollo, assembly GCA_907164705.1. NCBI lineage: Eukaryota > Metazoa > Arthropoda > Insecta > Lepidoptera > Papilionidae > Parnassius > Parnassius apollo. The sequence continues at coordinate 9,086,982 of CAJQZP010001331.1, forward strand.
AGCGCCCGATGCAGTCAAGGCTACGCGTCGTTTGCTAAACCTAATAATTTTATAAAATTGTGGGGTAAGCGTATCAAACGGTTGCTATCACGCCGTTTCAATTATTTAATAAGCTTTAAATTTAACCAAATACGAGCGCTATTAAATGAATAATTCTGTTTGCGAGTAACAAATCAAAATTTTAATTTAAACGAACACTATTTAAGTCTATTCTATAAATTAGAGTGCGTTATCTAAACAATTAATTTAATAATTCGACCAGAAAATGGTTGGATAACCACTAAACACCAATCCAGATCCTGCCGAAGTGACCATAAAATGGTGGAGCCACGTGTTTAAGGCTGCCGAAAATCTAGTTCCCCGGTCAAACCTCAAACCTATTACGCGAGATATTAACTAAAGTGGACTGTATATGCGATTGCTTTTACGCTTACGTTAAAAGCGACTACTATAGCATGCGGTACAATGCACTCGCTCTTCCCTAAACTAAACTATTACTTGTCGAATCGATGAAAGGAATCCTGCTTGACTAGGAAAAAAAAACACAGATTGGAGCGGGTTAAATTATTAGCAAGCAGGTATAATTAAGGAGTATTGACTCACCGGGGTTTCTTCTTCCTGTCGATCACTATAGCGGCGACTTCCGGAACACTCCGGAGAGAGGCGGTGCGCGACGATATCTCACACGAGGTGAGGCGGGTTCCTGGAGCTCGACTGCTTCCAGGCCAAAGCGGTTTCCACTAGTGAGGTGTTTCCAAACGAGCGCGCGGGAAGAGGAGGTTGTAGTTCAACGACGACTGCGGCGGGAGAAGAGAGCGCGCGTCGGTCGCGCGTGTCTTATATATCCTCGGGTCCGATGATTACGCGATGTTCTAGAATCGTCTTCTTTCCCCTCCCACCCCACCACCCCGATGTGTCGATAGGAGGGTACGAATGATATTGTTTCGGAAGGGAATAATGATTCGACAAATTCCTACCGTCAAAAATAAAAAACGCGAATGGTTTTCCGCGCAACCAGGGTCTATCAATCTCTTTCTAGACAGATAATGTTCTATATAATACAGTCAAGTTAATGTCATTAATTTGTTTTTTTTTTATATGTTTTGACTAAGTTTTAGCACATGTAAGCTTATTAAATAAAAACGTTTATTAAGAAACAGACTAACTCCCGTGGCCGTGAGACTTGGTAGACAGTTCAGTTGTTTAGAGCATCGGCACGGATCGCTTAGGTCGTGGGTTCAAACCCCACCCGGTATTAGTTAATTTTTCAAATTTCTCATTAAATGTTTAGACATTTATTAATTTGGTTGGTCTTTCTATGGCTATGTTAATTCAAGCTCAAAATATGCCTACTCTGTTAAGTTGTTCTAATCTAATGTAACGTTTAATAAATAACAATAGGCTAATAGGTAATTGCGAGACTTGCGAGACTCTTCCTGCAAGACCAAGACCAAGAACAAGACTGAGAGCGCAATACCAAGACCAAGAACAAGACCAGGTGTATTGGCGCAAGACCAAGACCAAGACTGGCTAAGTCTCGTCTTGTTCTTGCATTTGGGCAACACTAGTCGGCTCTCTCGATGCTATTTTGCTAATCTGAGACGCATGCGTATTTTGATTCACACCAAAACGCATCGCAAGAAAGGTCTTTATTTAAGTAAGAGTAAGATTCAAAACAGCAAGCGATTTTGTAGAATAAGTTTTACCTCTTCGTGATTACTATTTACCTGGTACAGCTGCGGATAGAAATTTATCTCAAACCTGCACGCAGATTTCTTATGTTTGTTGGCTGATTTTTCAATCGTCAAAATAAAAGGATAAATAAATAATAATAGTAATTTCATGATGTAAATAAAAAATAAATGATAAATATTAAATAAACCTGACTGCCTCATCATCATCATCATCATTACAGCCCTTCACAAGTCCACTGCTGAACGTAGGCCTCCCCCAAGTAATGCCACAAAGCACGGTCCTGAGCCACCTGCACCCATGCATGCCACCTGACTGCCTGCTCGCAGTAAATTGCATAATACTCGACCACCCCCGGTTTAATCCCCGCCTGGACTAATGAAGTAATGAAATGGTTAATTGCCATTTTAAGTGCTGATTACCACGTGATCCGTTCGGCGGTGAAGGAAAACATCGTTAGGAAACCTGCATGTCTGAGAAAAAATATATCAAAGACCTGAAGTTTGTTAAAATTTATTGAGGCGGCGTGGCAAACAGACATTTTCGTGCGCTAAAACCCTCTTAGAAACATAAGGAGGCGTGTGCAAAGCAGTGGGACTTATAAAGACTTTTTTCACTTTAACTATAATTTAAACTTGACTACATATAAAAGTTGAACAATTGGCCTTAAGAAAATTATTAATTTTGTTATACATATCAGGCGAATTATAAATAGGTTTTGAAATTTTAAAGAACGTGCCGAAAATATGTGTGATAGACGACTTTTTCGAGGTTATATTTAATAAATAAAATTATTTTAGATTTTAGAGCTACTGAGCAGTTTAGCAGCATAATTCAATCCGTCGAAAGTGCTAAGTTCATTTCATCCCAGTAGCTACTCCAGCGCTGTTGTGGAGAGTTTTTGAACTGTTATTTACCGCTTACAGATGGACACTTTTTCAACTATTCTACTATGAGAGCTGGTACTCCTTACTTCTACACTTCTACACTCCATACATCGATCTAACAACGAAACACTATAAGTTAATTTTTCTATAGACTATAAATTCCTTATTTCTAGACTTGATAACTGCTACTACTGAACTAATTAGGAAACCAGAACAAATTAAAAAATACGTATAAAAATGTTTACGTTTGAGGGGTAATGGGTTAGCTTACTTTTGCTGACCAGGGAGAGGGGTGGTCAAAAATTACAAAAAATCTGCTTAGGTAATAGTTCAATGGCTCCTTATAATATTATATAAAAGTAATTGCTACAAAATATCTTTAAATTTCATATTATGTTTAACAATTTGATTAGAAATTTATTGTTTAATGACAAAAAATCGCCTCCCCGGCGGGGAATCGAACCCCGGTCTCCCGCGTGACAGGCGGGGATACTGACCACTATACTACCGAGGATCTTATTGACATTGTTGAAAAATTGTGTATTTTACTAGCCTGCAACCGGTAAATAATTTCTTGGAAATTCATTATTTTATCAACTTCCTTTTCACAGTACTGCAACACTCTGTCATACTTTTCAGTCAATTTTGTAGTTAAAATTTTTTGACTAACCTAACAAAACAACAAAAAGAACTTTAGAAGGTAGAAAAATAAGTATATTAGTCACTATGTAATCAGTAAATTAATTTTTATATATTTTATATTTGCTATAAATTATTAATTCACACCAGTTAGTTAATTTTATGGCGAAATACTTATAAACTCTCAAGCTTGTCACCCAGGGCGATATGAAAAGACTACGGGACTTCAATTTGGCAACATCCACTATCGACCCGTACATCCTCGTTGGTTAATTTTACTCTTAATTTGACCCATCTGCAATATATTATCGTAAATTTGGTCGATTAGTATTTTTTTCAACGTTCAACACTAGGATTTTCTCCTGTAAGTATCGTGGAGACAGTTTACAAATATAAAGTGCACAAGGACAAACATCTAGGTCGGATTAATTGTTTGTAGGCCATACAAATACTTGATCCTTGCGGGATTCCAACCCGCAGCCCTAGCTCAACTCATTGCTAAAGCGGGCTACATACGACATGATATCTGCCGGCAGCCCTCGCGGAAGGACGTTAACGAAACAGTGATACTGAATGACCTTTATTACCGTCTGGGAAAAAATGGGGTGTAACATGTGAACGGATGACCTATGACACTATTTTAAAAAATTTAAAATAAATAAACTATCGAAATTCAATTCATATCCACTCTAGCCTGTGATCCTGCGAAGTTACATGGTCAAGAATGCCTACTAAACTAATCGTTTTGTTGCCGTTCTTATAGTAGGGTGCATGAAGTAAGTAAGGAGAGGAGAAGCCTCTCCTCAACAACTAACTCCTATTCCCACGCTATCAACACAAGACCGCACTCAGATCTCTTACGTGCCTTAATCCTCTCATCAACAACTAACTTTTATAATCACAGATTTTTATTACAATATATTGTTAGGCTAAAAGTCCATATGATTTATATATAAATGTGCCTATAAGTTTTGAACTTTATGGAGTGACCTGAAGGTGTACTTTGGTGAATGCAAAATTAAAATACTGGTCATGACTAGACTAGAAAAACTTTTTGAAAATGAAATAAAGTTGACGAGGAAAATTATCTCAAAATTAGAAGTAATACTAATGAGGTTATTTGTGGAAAATTTAAACGCCCAGATTGTATTCGGACGGAAAGGTAGACGCCGGCAAATTTATCCACTCAATTATCCAATGTGCAAAACGCCACCTGGCAGCGTTGGACTCAGTGCAGAGACGTGCTAAGAGACTCATTGGTGACCTTGATTTGGTCGAAACCAACCATGTCGGCCTCAAGCATAGGCGCAGAGTAGCCAGCCTCTCGGTATTCTGTAGGATGCATTTCGGAGAGTGTGCGCAGGAATTGCACGCTTTAATTACTCTCTCTCCTTTCCACCATCGAACGACCAGGCGGTTCCCTCTGATGTCGATATTCCATGCATTAGAACTAAACGGTTTACTTCGACTTTTTTAATGCAAAGGAGTGGAAAAATTTTCCGGCGTGTACCTTTCCGTTCGAATACAATCTGGGCGTCTTCAAGGCAAAAGTGAATAGGCTTTTGTTACGCTACGACAGTGCGATTTACCATCTAAGTCTGCATCACCACCTACCACCAGGTGGGATTGTGATCAAGCACTGGCTTATAAAAAGTAAAACTTAAATAATGTTCCATACAAAACATCTGATATGATAATAATTTTGGTATGAAAAAGATGGAAGGTTTTTTACTGTGATACTTCCAAACTTCTCCAAGCGACGTGCATTTGTTTTTTTTTTTTCATCTACTTGCTTTTTGTGAACATCAGGTAACGAAACTAATTGTCCACAGAGATCAGAGCTCATTTTCTGAGTTATAATATACATTTACGGAACGGCTTAATATTTGTTGCAATACGTGTTGTCTCCAAAAATAAATTAAAAGGGCCATAACATTTAAACAGTTATCTAAATTTAATATTGGTGGAGGAAACTTCTAGGAGATTGATATTAAAGTCTCCACGTATATAACAGATTTATTCTGTCTATTAAGTTTAGCTAATAAACTTCCCCTATAATTTTTTCATAAGTATCGTATATAGAACATGGGGTCTGTAGACGCTCACAAAAATAAGGTGCTTAAACTCAACACATGCCATTTCTACAGTTCACTCAACAGAGAGGCTCACAATATCTTTACGTTCTTTTACATGATAATAATTTACTGGCTAATATTAAGGAACCTTTCGAAACCGTTTCTCTATTGAAAGAACTGTCTACCTGGTGATTACTGAACTTAAACATTAAGTTATTAGCTTTTA